>CM033641.1:314221573-314333916 GCA_019512145.1 Engystomops pustulosus | reverse complement strand
CATACCTAGGTGTGGTCATACATGATATTACACTCTGTGGTCATACCGAGGTGTGGTCATACATGATATTACACTCTGTGGTCATACCTAGGTGTAGCATATGTGGTGCAACAGTCTGCGGTTATACATTGGTGATGTCATACATAATATAACTTTTAGCAGTGAGTTTTTGTATATTGGACAGTGGTGAGGATACCTTGTATCTCTGATCTCCACCCCCTCCCCCATCCTCATTGTCGTCCTCCTATAAGAGAACACACTGATAAAATACGTGTAATCTGGCATTTGGCAGCTGCTGTGCCGGTTTAGATTAAAAGCGAGCATTAACCACTGGTGCGGGCGCAATTCCAGTCACGTGTATCATATAAATCCTCGGGTTTGAGCAGATTAAGCTAAACAACTGGAGAGCTTCTGGGGAACACAAGTCATTGTTTAGGAACAGCTGGGGAAAGCTTCACCATTGCTGCCAGTGACACTACAAGCGCCATTATCATCCAGCAGCACAATGCATGAGGTTATTACACCATTTAGTGAATCAGGGGCCATTGTAGACTTCCACCATACAGCAGCGGGTCCATAATGGGGGTTGTGGTTTCCCTGCAGCTGTAGAGGCACAGATAAAAACCATTGCTCCAGAGGATTTTCCATATTGTTACACGTCATTCCTCATCCAGCAAGGTCTAGAGTTTTGTGTTGTCATAATATGTTACAAGTTACAACCCATGAACATTGACAAAAAAACACTGACAACCCCTCCAGGGATTGTATTGGTTGACCTAAAAGGTTGGTGGGATTTCATAATCATCTAAAATAAAAGTTGCTCTTCAGCCCTTTTTTTATGTATGGACTTCATCCAATAAGGGGCCTCCATGGATGATAGGTGTCGCTTTCATTTTCCAGGGACCTCAGTTCCTGTGTTGTCCTGTGGCCTAATGAGGCCTCTACTGAGTATTCGATTGGGTGGTAGCCAAGGCCAAAGTCTTCTAGAGGGCCCAGGGCCACCATAACCACCCACCAAATCTTATCCTGAGAAGGACCTTCATCCATGAAATCCTTGTACATCTGTTCCTGCTCTCAATACACATGTCCACAAGAGCCAGTTCAGGACTTTTGAAGGTCTTCCAAAGGTCCTGAAACCACAGAGTGAAAGCAGCAGAAGGGACACATCCTCCATTCCCCAAGAAGCTGATTCTAGAACCAGATGTAGGAAGTTTGTGTCGGACTGGCCCACCGGAGCATCGGAGAATCCTCCGGTGGGCCCCAGTTTCTAACCCCCAAAAATGTTCATATTCGAATGAATGGAGTAATCATTTGATATTACAATCTATTTCATATAGGACAATTACAATATTATATAGTAGATTATTAGATCTTGTTGGCGATACATCTTACGTGATCTGATGATATTTTAATGGTATTTTATGGTTGAAGGGTGGGCCCTCAAGATCACAACCTCTGGTAGGAACAACACCTGCCAGTCCAACTCTGCTTGTAGGGGCCTATAATATTCTTACAGCCCAGGACCCATGGTGGTCTTTATCCACCCTTGGCTCTCCCGAGGTCACACCTTGGAACTTCCGGTCAGATGCGTTCCCACAAGTACTAGAGTGATGCAGGACCAAAGAACCAGAACACGTTTCTTTTTTTTTTGCCCCTGCTCCAGCTACCTGGGAGTTTAAATCTGATAACGTACAGTTTTCATCTCTCATTTTGTCATTTCCAAACAGCCCACAAAATAGGAAATGTGGCCTCTTAGTGTTTAGTGGAGCCCCTATAGTCTACATGCAGTGGCCCTTATAGTGGATATTAAACTTTTTTTTTACTTGCTTGTTAGTGAATTTGGGTTTTTTTCTCTGGTGCGTGTCTTGATTTGCACCAGAAATTGTGCCAATTTTGCACAGTATAAAGGTCTCCGCGACACATTTACTTTAAAAATGCAGATATCTGTCCCCATGTGACCTGGTCTCCAGGGCAACCCACCAACAGTGGATAAAGTCAATGGAAAGAGTTTTTTAGATGCAAAAAAAAACAAAAGTCAAAAGATATTGGGGCAAATTTACTTACCCGGTCCTGTCGCTATCCCCAATTCGGACGGTCCGATGAGAATGAAGTTCGGCGCCATTCATGAAGATCGTGCGCCCAAGTTTTTGCATCCGTTGCTTCCCCGCCGAGGTCCGCCGGAGTTCACCATCTTCTTCCTGGTGCTTGTAAGTGTGTGTCTTGCAACACAATTCTAAATGTTAAATCTTGCGCATTGTCCGAATCCGTCAGGTTGTCCGAAGGCCACACACCCCGATTTCTGTTGCGTGCAAGCCGGCACCGATGCGCCAAAATCCGATTGTGTGCACCAAAAACCCGGGGCAATTTAGGGCGAAACGGAAAAATTTCGGAAAACCCAACGGAAAGGGAGGTGTGGGGGATGAGGGGTGAGTTTTAATTCCAAAGTTCTATGATCTATAATTTTGCTTATTATAAGGAAAAAGTGATGATAATCTCCTTGTTTTCTGCCAGGTCCCAGTTTGCTATGAAGTTTTTGGACCCGTCTTTTGTTCCAATAACAAATTCATTGACACAAGAACTACAAGAAAAACCGGCCAAGTGGGTGTTCAACCGGACGGCGTTCGCTCGTCAGAGGTAAGTGGCTACACATCACAACCCTCTCAAGGCCCTGGTCACATCTCATATTTTCCCTATGACTAGCTTTACCTATGACATCCGACCATATTCCATGTCAACCTGCTCCCACTTACTTCTTGATAACAATATAGTTGCCAACAGTCTCAAATTTCCCTTAATTGTTAATTTTTTGTCTCAGAAATACAATTTTAAAAAATTCAATCCATAATAATTCCTTTATTTATATAGCGCCTACAGATTATGCAGCGCTGCATAGAGTTTTCCAAATCGGTCCCTGTCCCCAATAGGGCTCACAATCTAATCAGCCTACCAGTATGTTTTGGAGTATGGGAGGAAACCGGAGGACCCGGAGGACACCCACGCAAACACAGAGAGAACATACAAACTCTCTGCAGATGTTGACCCTGGGACTTGAACCCAGGGCTCCAGCGCTGCAAGGCTGTAATGCAAACCACTAAGTCACTGTGCTGCACTCCATACATATTGCCCCAAATAACTACCCTCCTCTTTCTCCAATCACCCCTTTAGCTCTGATAGCTGGTGGCTAATTGTTTGGGGGCCTGAAATATCGGGTCTAGCCTAGGATCTTAATCACGGCTTTTCATCTGAATTATTTGATCTAGAATTTGAGTATTAGGCTCTGAATTCCAGGGTCTTGGATCCAAATGCTGGGGGTCTAGATTTGAATTATGATTTTGGCCTGGGGTCTCAATTCAGGGATATGGTCTGGGTAAAATCTTTGGGGCTTGAGTGTGAATACTTGGGTCTTTTTTGAGGTCTTAATTATAATATCTGGATCTGAATATTTAGGTTCTCTGAAATTAGGGAACCTGCATCTGAATCTGAATCTGGTTTGAAATTTTAGGTTCTGGAGTTTTAATGTTCAAGCATGAATTTTGCATCTGGGCTTCAGTGTTAACTATAAGGTCGGGTCTGGGGGGGGTCTACAGTTAAGGGTGTTCATTTTGAGAAACGGGTTTGATGATGAGGTTTCTGATGTTGATGTCTGATTTCGGGTGTGAAGTTTAGAGTCTTGAATATTTTCAGGCTTTTAAGAGATTGTAATTGAAAATTCCTCACCCGAGTATATGGTCTATATGGTGAGGACATTATAGAGGGAATATCTTACAAACTAACCAATAACGATGACCCTATGAATCGGGGCCCCTCAGAAACAAAGGGCCTCCAGGCCCATTTTCTTTAATGTTCCCGACTAGAAAGCTTTGGGGGTTGGACCTGCAGCAATCCGCTTTACACCAGTTTAGGTTCAACTTTAGGTTATGTTGAGACAACACTATATGAATTGGGATTTGTTAAGATAAAAGTTTTTGGGACTCTCGTGTTAAGTTTTTCTTTCTCATTATGTGATTTTAGAAGGGAAATCCTTCAGAACGTGGACGTCATCAGAAATTTTTCTCTGACCAAGACCAGTGTACGAACGGGTCAGCTCATGCATTACGACTACTCCAGTCACAAATATGTGTTCTCCATCAGCAATAACTTTCGATCGCTTCTTCCAGACGTGTCGCCCATTCTCAACAAACATTATAACATTTGCGCTGTGATAGGGAACAGCGGGATCCTCACGGAGAGCCAGTGCGGGGCTGAGATAGACAGCGCAGACTTTGTCTTTCGTTGCAACTTTGCTCCGACGGAGGCTTTTCAGAAGGACGTCGGGAGGAAAACCAACCTGACTACATTCAATCCCAGCATCCTGGAGAAATACTACAACAACCTCCTGACCATTCAAGATCGGAACAATTTTTTCTTACATTTGAAGAAGCTCGATGGCGCCATATTGTGGATCCCCGCTTTTTTCTTTCATACTTCGGCGACGGTCACCAGAACACTGGTCGACTTTTTTGTTGAGCATCGGGAACAGCTCAAGGTCCAGTTGGCTTGGCCTGGGAATATCATGCAACATGTCAACAGGTAAGAGACTGTCAAGATTATAGCTGGTACTTGTAGGGATCAGTGATCCCATCAATGTTAAGTCCTAGATACTATGAAATTGTGATTGGTGAGATTAGAACTGCTGGGACATTCCGTAATCTAAAAGATGAATGGTTTGGCCGTCAAATATCTGGGGAACATAGTCAGGGCATGTGCCCTAGGTCCTGGTTGTTGGGGAAGGGCGCAACTTTAGCGGAGTGAACTTAAAGCTTTTGTTTCCCAGTGAATACAATCCTACGTACAGCTCTTGTTAGGAAACTTAATTATAGCTCTTAATGGTTTATAATCATTTATCCCATCAGTTGGTGACAGTTTTACTGCTAAAATCTTCACCCATCCAGTCCATGATTCCTTAGTCTTCAAATATCATGTAGTATGTTAAAAGGTGAAAGTAAATCCAAGCTTCTAACTGTAGGGATCTGTGGTCCCATCCATAGCCACACCTTATAATCAGTGCTTAAAGGGAACCTGTCACCAGGGACCTCATTTTCCCTAAAGACAGGTTACAGAAGCTTATTACACCTGTAGTGCAAATCTGTCTTTCTGCCTTTTCTAAGCATTTGCATTACAATATAATTGTATGTTATAACTTACCTTGCATCCTAACAAAATCATGGGGTAGTCATAGAGGCTGGACTTTGGTTTCGATGCATTTTAAAAAACATGTGCCTTGTCTATGTTACTCACTCCTCAGTTCTCAGCCCCCACCTTGGTGCTCCTGTACAGCTCCACCTTCTGCTCCTTCTCAGAGGTCACAGCCTGGTCAGCCTGACATCAGTGGGGGAGGGACAAGCTGTACAGGAGCACAAAGATGGAGGCAGCCTGCAGCTCAGACAAGTCACATGTTGTTTTTTGAAATGCATCCAAACCAAAGCCCAGCCCCTGCGACTACACCAGGATTTTGTCAGGATGCAAGAGTAAGTTATAACACACAATTATATTGTAATGCAAATGCTTAGAAAAGGCAGAGATAATTGGCTTGGTCTTAAAATATAATACAATATGTAAACAAGTTATAGATTGAATTATAATTCTTAACTCAGTGATCCATCAATGGGCAGTCCTTAAAGTCACTACTAATGGTGGCAGTTGCCATGAAGATGTTGGTGGTGAAAATTCTACTCTTTGGACCTACTGATTAAGAGGATGATTGATTTGACCTTAAAATATTGCTGCTAGGTGGGGTTCTCATTGATGGAACCCTCATAGATCCCAAGAACGTCTCACTATGGAGCTGGTGGAGATAGATGAGTGCGGCGCTTGTATTTTTCCAACAGCACCATAGAGATGAACGGAGAAGCCGTCCAATGCGCAACTAGCTGCTGTGCTCATCTTGGGTGCAACGGGGAACAAGGTCAGTGGATAGGGCCTAAATTGCTATGACTGGAGAACCCCTTTAACTGTGGGAATTAGTGATCCCATTAATGGCCAGTCCTCATAATCACTGCTATAAATATGTGAGAGTGCAACTACCGGGGCCATTATTTCTTGGTCTCTATAACTTGGTCTCCAAATATTGTAAGATATGAACGATCTTATCAGGCAGAAAGGGGTTTGTTGCCATTAAAATATAATCACTTAAATATATTTAACTGTGTGCATTTTCACCCCTCTAGAGGATGATTGTCTTGACCTTGGAATATTATGTAGTAAGATCATAGGTGAAGCACTAAAAATACCATAAAAATGATGATGATTGGCTTCAGGGCCGGCCACTACACTGGGCATACCTGGGCAACTGCCGAGGCCCAGAGCTGCTAGGGGGCCCACCTAAGGCTGTACTTAAGGAATCCATGGGGGTGAGGAGAGGTTGTATCTAATGAATCCATAGGTGCTGAGGGGGGCTTCATGTAAAATAACCATGAGGGGGTTGTTTGGTTTGATTTACTAGGGAATATTTTAGGGAACAGGAGACTGTTTTAGTTTCTGAATTTTTAATGCCGCCATGTGAGTCCACTGCAAAGGGGCCCAAGGAGGCTCTGCTGCCCAGGGGCCTACTGAAATCTGGAGCCGACCCTGATTGATTGGCTTGGTGTGGAAATATCAAGCAACATGTGAGCGAGTAGCAGACTAAATACTGGAACTTATATATGGGGATGAGGGTATATGTTATAGTTTGGACCAGTGATTGTGAATATTGTACTTTTTAAGTATTAGCGGAAAAAAAAATCTAGTCTAATTTATTGACATTTCCTGAAAGATAAGTGGGACTCCATCGGCCTCCCTCGATTAATCTAAGCAAATTTAAGCAAAGATCGATGTCATTGACTTTCACATTGGATAAAATGACTGCACTTTGTCTATGCCAGGAACTGTGTGAAGAAGAGATATTTTTATTTTTTCTCCTATGTTATTTCTACCATTCTGTAGCTCAAAGAACCTCAATGCTGGTGTGATTTGAAAGATGAGATTATTATCTTTAATATGATACCACAACTATGTTTCTAGTTAATACCGAGCCCATAATAGGCATGTATGAAATCCTTCTCCCCCTCAGCCTCTAAACTTGACTCTTGGCAAAAAGTAACTGTTCCTGGCTCATTTGCATATGACTTTGAAGGTCAATTTTTCATAGGTAAATAGGAGCGTTTTAACATAAAAAAGTTCAGAGAAAATTCTAGAAAGGACATTTCATACCCTACCTGAGGGGGCTGTTTATTTTGGGTAAAAGGTGGTGACAGAGCCCCTTTTAGGACAAATTCCCATAGAAACGTCACCTCTGCATCTTGGTTTTGGCAGGTTTCGGTGATCACAGCGCAGAAGGATGACACCTGATGCCTCCGCATCCCCCTCCGACTGACAAACCTCTATGTGACACATTAATAATCTCAAATTATTGCAGTTTTCCCATTGTCAGATTCCAACTCCAGCCTTTAAATATGATTTGGCATTTCATCAAGATCTGTAACCCGGCCAAATCTGATTTGCCATTTTTTATTACGTGCATCCATCCATTAGGATTTTATAGTCCTCTCTCACAGCCCGGCCTAATTTCATTGCTCGACCTTTATTGAGTCTTTGTTGCCACAGTTGGAAGAACCCCTAACGGAGATTGGTAAACCATGGCTGACACGGGTTATGAAATGTTATATCACCCAGGCTAATGGCTCCGCGCGAGGGGGGCTTGTGATACACCCGGTAGAAAGAAAGGGGGGGAGTTCATATTTGACTTTGATTTTGATTCATCTTAAATCATTCTTAATAATTGGATACAATATCGATACAATTAGACATTGTTATGAACCTGTGATGGACAAGTATTTTAGATCCCATGGTCACGTGTATGACAATTATTGGAATACGGTACGACGACTGTGGGTTGTACGAAGAGTCATGATGGGAGATGATTGTATAAAGTTGAAAAACAAAGGCGCTATTATAATATGGTGGCCTTATGGAGGTTTCATTTAAAGGGAACCTGTCACCAGCTTTTTCACTATTGAAGCTAGTACCGTCATACGAAGACTGCAGAGCTCACATGTAAACTTATAGCATTTATGTCATGAATAAAAAGCTGTTTCTGAAAATATATGGCATAAGGGGGAATAGCGGTATAGCATTCATATACAGTATTATCGTCTAATTGCCAATGATAGTAGTTAAAAAACAAATTATGCAGTATATAGTAAATGTTTTACCACTCACTGTTCTCGGTGACCCCAATTTTTTGGATGGCAAAAAATAGATAGATCTTGTAGAGACAATCCAAAGTAAAAATAAATTGTTTACCTGTAAGCACCTCTGTAAACACTATTATAACCCAAAGAAAAAGAGTCAACATTGGGAGAGAGAAAAGCTCTGGACCGCACATCCACACATTATACAATGATCTATTGCCGTTCAGCTCAGGGGCGTGACTACAGTGGTAGCAGCCATAGCAGTTGCTTTGGGGCCCGCAGTGTCAGGGGGCCCCATCATCTGACCTGACACATGAAAGAATGGAGGAATGCTGTATCTGTGATGTGTATATCCTATAAGTGTTTCAGATGTATGTTGGTGTGTTTGTATATACTGTGTGTATATACGCCGTGCATTTGTATATAGTACTGTAAGTATGTCTGTATATTTTCTCTATACGTTCGCATGAGTGTATAAATGTAGTTCTGTTGGGGACCCAGGGCCCGGAGCCATGGCGGCTATGCCTGCCAGTATGGGTGCTGCGGGGCAATAGGGTCTTGGTCCCTGCTGTTGCTGTGTTGCAGTGGCGGTGGACGCCGTTGTGATGCTGCTCCTAATAGCGAAGGGACCCACTAGAACAAGGTCACCGTGAAATGGTTAAAGGCTTATGCAATTAGATCAAAATGTAACTTAGAACCGTGAGTTCAGGGCCGGCGCCAGCACTGGGCATAGCGGGGCAAGTGTAGAGTCCCAGAGCTGCTGAGGGGCCCACATTAGACTGTACATAAGAAATCCATGGGTGTGTCGCCCAGTGGCCTATTGAAACCTGGAGTCGACTCTTCTTGAGTTCTTTTATGTAAATGTAGCCAAGCGGCAATAGATTGTTGTTTGATGTGTGGATGTTCGGTCCAGTTCTTTTTTCTCTCCTGATGTCAGTGAAATAAAGTACCTCTAGATCTCAGTCCAAATCCCAGAGAAGAAAAATTGGGGCACATTAACTAATGAATGTGCACCAGTTTTCTGTTGGACTATGCACGTTCTTTATAGTGGAAACTGCTTGCACAGGTATTTAAGAAGTGTCCGCACCACATTGTTGTCACATGGACCCTTTTGTGCACTTGCCTTCATCCAACACAAATTAGGAGGTGTTCCTATGCTCTGTCAGACCGAGCGCCAGATTTAACATGCAAAGTCCGACAGGAATGTGTCGCATGCCTATGCACGCCCTTCAAAAACTATTACACTGTTTCCTCCTCTCTCCTGCTCCCTCAGCAGTCATAGTATTATAGAAGATAATATTGAAAAAAGATGATGCAGGTCCTTCAAGTCCAGCTCATAGTCTTACAGTGTGGAACTTCATTTACTTTGTATTTTATGTTTATTTTTTGTTTTTTTACAGATATTGGAAGAACAAGCACCTGTCCCCCAAGAGGTTGAGCACCGGCATTCTCATGTACACGTTGGCCTCTTCCATCTGTGATGAGATACATTTGTACGGGTTCTGGCCGTTCGGCTGGGATCCGAATACAGGGAAGGATCTTCCATATCATTACTATGACAAAAAAGGAACCAAATTTACTACAAAATGGCAGGAGTCGCACCAGCTCCCTGCAGAGTTCAAACTACTGTACAAAATGCACAGAGAAGGACTGACCAAGCTCACATTGTCACATTGTGCCTAAGAACAAAACAGGAAACATGAAGTGCCAATTGTTATCAAAGTGCCCAAAATGTAATTGAATAGACACCGAAAACTAACAAAAATGTACTTCATGATGACCTAGAATGTAGATTCCTGGAAGCCAGACGTGTCAAACTTATGGGGCCAACAGGGTTCCGTCTTTAGTCTAAATTTAAAAATGTGCCCCCTACCTGTGAGGCCTGACTTAAAATATATTATGTTTTGATGTTCCATGTACCTGTTGAATATCCGGACAAGTTTCCTATCTATTTACACCAAAATCTAAGCAATCCAGTTTTCCTAATGTTCCCTCTGACCCTCCTACATCATGAGCTGGTTCTTCAACTAAAGTGACAATTTCCTCTGTTCCGACGTTTTGTTGCTTTTTGCTGTAATTTGCATGATTTGTGGTGTTTTTACAAAATCATCTCAGCAAATAACGCAGCAAAAACTTCTACTGTAACAACACATGAAAATACTCTCCAAAGAGTAACAAACGTAAGATTTGGAATGTCTTACACTCCTTCCCGCTTAAGAGATGGTGGATGCTGCGGTGGGGGGGAGGGCAAACAAATGGCTGTGAGATCTTCAGAACCAGGGCTATAAACAAGCCTCATGATGGTAAAGTCCAATGGAAGCTTTTAAAGGGGTTTTCTATTTTGTCCTAATAAAGTGAATTACAATATAAGTGGAAGCTCCCTGTCTAAACAATGCTCTGTGAGCTAAACACATCAGCAGTAGCTGCACAGGTCTCTCTGTTGGTTTGCTACAGGGGGGTTCCAGCCATGAGGCGAGTTGAGCCTCTTGCCTCAGGCAGCATCACCTGCAGCAAAATGGGGGGCAGCATCAGGGGAGCAGTTATCCGCTACAAAAATGGCGTTTCTTCACAGCAGATGTCAGCATAAGTGTGAGACATGCATGGAGAACGCACATACTAAAATAATCTTATATATTACTATTAGGTGGGGTAGAGTGGGCGCCATTCTAGAGCTCACCTCAGAAGAAAGTTCAGGTTCACCCCTGGTTACAATATATCAGTCTGGAGTCCAGGTTGTTTAGCTCACAGAGCATTGTCTAGACTGGATACAATTTTCTCCACTTCTCAGCTCAGAGCAGGACTAGCCATGTACTGACAACATTTGCTGACGGCAATCCTGTATATAACTAGTTGTTCCCTCAAATTTATAGTGGATGTAACTTTATGCAGTCTAGACAATGCTCTGTGAGCTCAACCCCCTGGACTCCAGGCTGATACATTGTAACAAACTAGCAGAGAGATATGTGCAGATGCTGCTCATGTAAGCTGAACAGATCTTATTGCTGGTTTGCTACAATGTATCAGTCTGGAGTTAAGCTTCTTTTACGCACAGAACATTGTCTAGACCGGATACTGATAGAAGGAGTAGCAGTTTTCTCTTTCAAAGACTATTATACAGTAATTAAGTTTTATAAAATACGGATCTCCAGAAGTAGCAGATAAATACTGGAACTTATTATGGGGATGAGGAGTGGGTATATGTTATAGTTTGGACCAGTGATGTGATATTGTACTTTTAAGTATTAGCGAAAAAAAAATCTAGTCTAATTTATTGACATTTCCTGAAAGATAAGTGGGACTCCATCGCCTCCCCGATTAATCTAGCAAATTTAAGCAAGATCGATGTCATTGACTTTCACATTGGATAAATGACTGCCTTTGTCTATGCAGAACTTTGATTCTTGTCTACATTCGTAGCTCAAGAACCTCAATGCTGGTGTGATTTGAAGATGAGATTATTATCTTTAATATGATCCACAACTATGTTCTAGTTCATACAGAGCCCATAATAGGCATGTATGAAATCCTTCTCCCCCTCAGCCTCTAACTTGACTCTTGGCAAAAAGTAACTGTCCTGGCTCATTTGCATATGACTTGAGGCAATTTTTCATAGGTAAATAGGAGCGTTTTAACATAAAAAAGTTCAGAGAAAATTCTGAAAGGACATTCATACCCTACCTGAGGGGGCTGTTTATTTGGGTACAAGGTGGTGACAGAGCCCCTTTTAGGACAAATTCCCATAGAACGTCACCTCTGCATCTTGTTTTCGGCAGGTTTCGGTGATCACAGCGCAGAAGGATGACACCTGATGCCTCCGCATCCCCCTCGACTGACAAACCTCTATGTGACACATTAATAATCTCAAATTATTGCAGTTTTCCCATTGTCAGATTCCAACTCCAGCCTTTAAATGATTGGCATTTCATCAAGATCTGTAACCGGCCCAAATTGATTTGCCATTTTTTATTACGTGCATCCATCCATTAGGATTTTATAGTCCTCTCTCACAGCCCGGCCTAATTTCATTGCTCGACCTTTATTGAGTTTTGTTGCCACAGTTGGAAGAACCCCTAACGGAGATTGGTAAACCATGGCTACACGGGTTATGAAATGTTATATCACCCAGGCTAATGGCTCGCCGCGAGGGGGCTTGTGATACACCCGGTAGAAAAGAAAGGGGGGAGTTCATATTTGACTTTGATTTTGATTCACTTAAATCATTCTTAATAATTGGATACAATTCGATACAATTAGACATTGTTAGAACCTGTGATGGACAAGTATTTTAGATCCCAGGATCACGTGGATGACAATATTGGAATGCGGTACGACGACTGTGGGTTGTACGAAGAGTCATGATGGGAGATGATTGTATAAAGTTGAAAAACAAAGGCGCTATTATAATATGGTGGCCTTATGGAGGTTTCATTTAAAGGGAACCGTCACCAGCTTTTTCACTATTGAAGCTAGTACCGTCATACGAAGACTGCAGGCTCACAGTAAACTTATAGCATTTATGTCATGAATAAAAAGCTGTTCCTGAAAATATATGGCATAAGGGGGAATAGCGGTATAGCATTCATATACAGTATTATGCGTCTAATTGCCAATATAGTAGTTAAAAAACAAATTATGCAGTATATGTAAATTTTTACCACTCATGTTCTCGTGACCCAATTTTTTGGATGGCAAAAAATATTAGATCTTTAGAGACAATCCCAAGTAAAAAATAAATTGGTTTTTACCTGTAAGCACATCTGTAAACACTATTATAACCCAAAGAAAAGAGTCACATTGGGAGAGAGAAACAGCTCTGGACCGCACACTCCACACATTATCAATGATTATGCCGTTCAGCTCAGGGGTGACTACAGTGGTAGCAGCCATAGCAGTTGCTTTGGGGCCCGCAGTGTCAGGGGGCCCCATCATCTGACCTCACATGAAAGAATGGAGGAATGCTGTATCTGTGATGTGTATATCCTCTAAGTGTTCCGATGTATGTTGGTGTGTTTGTATATACTGTGTGTATATACGCCGTGCATTTGTATATAGTACTGTAAGTATGTCTGTATATTTTCTCTATACGTTCGCATGAGTGTATAAATGTTCGATTGTAACTCCCATGGGTGAGTAAGTCATACAGTACCTTTGTTACCCACTCTGACACCTGTTGTTTCTACCCACCAGCAGACAGCAGGACGCCATGCAATACCGCACCATGTGAACAGGACTTAAATTCTCACCATGTGTGAACAGATCTTGCAGAGAAGGGATCGAATAAAAAAAAAAACCATCATTGGGAGAGAGAAAAGTGGTGTAGTTCTGTTGGGGACCCAGGGCCCGGAGCCATGGCGGCTATGCGCCAGTATGGGTGCTGGGGGCAATAGGGTCTTGGTCCTGCTGGTGGCTGTGTGCAGTGGCGGTTGGACGCCGTTGTGATGCTGCCTCCTAATAGCGAAGGGACCACTAGAACAAGGTCACCATGAAATGTTAAAGGCTTATGCAATTAGATCAAAAGTAACTTAGAACCGTGAGTTCAGGGCCGGCGCCAGCACTGGGCATAGCGGGCAAGTGTAGAGTCCCGAGCTGCTGAGGGGCCCACATTAGACTGTACATAAGAAATCCATGGGGTGTGTCGCCCAGTGGCCTATTGAAACCTGGAGTCGACTCTCTTGATGTTTATGTAAATGTAGCAAGCGGCAATAGATTGTTGTTGATGTGTGGATGTTCGGTCCAGTTTTTTCTCTCCTGATGTCAGTGAAAAAAAGTACCTCTAGATCTCAGTCCAATCCCAGAGAAGAAAATTGGGGCACATTAACTAATGAATGTGCACCAGTTTTTGTTGACTATGCACGTCTTTTAGTGGAAACTGCTTGCCAGGTATTTAAGAAGTGTCGCGCCACATTGGTGTCACATGGACCCTTTTGTGCACTTGCCTTCATCCAACACAATTAGGAGGTGTGTCCTATGCTCTCGACCGAGCGCCAGATTTAACATGCAAAGGCCACAGGAATGTGGCATGCCTATGCACGCCCTTCCAAAACTATTACACTGTTTCCTCCTCTCTCCTGCCTCAGCAGTCATAGTATTATAGAAGATAATATTGAAAAAAGATGATGCAGGTCCTTCAAGTCCAGCTCATAGTCTTACAGTGTGGAACTTCATTTACTTTGTATTTTATGTTTATTTTTTGTTTTTTACAGATATTGGAAGAACAAGCACTGTCCAAGGGTTGAGCACCGGCATTCCATGTACACTTGGCCTCTTCCATCTGTGATGAGATACATTTGTACGGGTCTGGCCGTTCGGCTGGATCCGAATACAGGGAAGGATCTTCCATATCATTACTATGACAAAAAAGGAAACCAAATTTACTACAAAATGGCAGGAGTGCACCAGCTCCCTGCAGAGTTCAAACTACTGTTCAAAATGCACAGAGAAGGACTGACCAAGCTCACATTGTCACATTGTGCCTAAGAACAAAACAGGAAACATGAAGTGCAATTGTTACAAAGTGCCCAAAATGTAATTGAATAGACACCGAAAACTAACAAAAATGTACTATGATGACCTAGAATGTAGATTCCTGGAAGCCAGACGTGTAAACTTATGGGGGAACAGGGGTTCCGTCTTTTAGCTATCTATTAATTTAAAATGCTGCCCCCTCTGTGAGGCTGACTTAAAATATATTATGTTGGATCCATGTACCTGTTGAATACGGACAAGTTTCCTCTCTTACACCAAAATCTAAGTATAGGCCGGTCCCTACTAAGGACACTCGACTTACAGACAACTCCATATTACGACAGACCCCTCTGACTTTGGTGAAGCTTTCGGATTCGTTTACTATAGTCCCCCTATATAACGTGCACATGATCAGCTGTAAGTGTGTCTGTAATGAAGCTTATTGATAATCCTTGGTCCCATTACTGCAGAAAATGTTTAAACTCCAATTGTCACTGGGCCAATTTTTTTTATCTGTGTCTACAATTATAAAATATACAGTTTCGACTTACATACAAATTCAACTTAAGAACAAACCTCCAGACCCTATCTAGGACGTAACCCGGGGACTGCCTGTATAAGAGGAGCAATCCAGTTTTCCTAATGTTCCCTCTGACCCTCCTACATTATGAGCTGGTTCTTCAACTAAAGTGACAATTTCCTCCATGTAAAATTTGTATCTATGTGAGTTTTTTTAACGTGGACGTTTTTGTTGCTTTTTGCTGTAATTTGCATGATTCATGGTGTTCTCAGCAAATAACGCAGCAAAAACTTCTACTGTAACAACACATGAAAATACTCCTCCAAAGAGTAACAAACGTAAGATTGGAATGATCTACACTCCTCCCCGTTACTTAAGAGTGGTGGATGCTGCTCCTGTCTAAACAATGCTCTGTGAGCTAAACACATCAGCAGTAGCTGCACAGGTCTCTCTGTTTGGTTTGCTACGGGGGTTCCAGAACCTAGGGAAGTCGAGCCTCTTTGCCTAAGTGCAGCACACCTGCAGCAAATGGGGGGTCAGCATCATGGAGCAGTTATCGACTACAAAAATGGAGATCCAACACTAAGGATAAGGGATCCAACACTAAGGACTAGTGATCCAACACTAAGGATAAGGGATCCAACACTAAGACTCGGATCGCCCCCTCTGACTGGTGCTCACACCGACTCGGATAAGGGCTCCACACTAAGAACTAGTGATCCAACACTAAAGCTCAAGGATAAGGGATCCAACACTAAGGACTAGTATCCAACACTACGGATCCAAGGGATCCAACACTAAGGCCTTGGTGTCCAACACTAGGACTAGTGATCCAACACTAAGGATGGATAACCAGATACGATCCAACACTAAGACTGGTGCTTCCAACCTAAGGACTAGTGATCCAACACTAAGGATAAGGGATCCAACACTAAGGACTGGTGCTCCAACACTAAGGACTAGTGATCCAACACTAAGGATAAGGGATCCAACACTAAGGATAAGGGATCCAACACTAAGGACTAGTGATCCAACACTAAGGATAAGGGATCCAACACTAAGGACTGGTGCTCCAACACTAAGGACCTAGTGATCCACACTAAGGATCAACAGGCGATCCAACCTAAGGACTAGTGATCCAACATAAGACTATGATCCAACATAGGCATGATCCACACTAGGATAGTGATCCAACACTAAGGACTGGTGCTCCAACACTAAGGGAACTAGGATGCCAACACTAAGGATAAGGGATCCAACACTAAGATAAGGGTTCCAACACTAAGGACTGGTGCTCACACACTAAGGATATGATCCAACATAGACTATTGATCCAACCTAAGGATAAGGGATCCAACACTGAAGGATCAGGGATCCAAACACTAAGGACTGGTGCTCCAAACACTAAGGATAAGGGTCCAACACTAAGGACTGGGTGCTCCAACACGGGATAAGGGTCCACATAAGGAAGGGTCCAACACTAAGGACTAGTGATCCAACACTAACTAAGGATAAGGGATCCAACACTAAGGATAAGGGATCCAACACTAAGGACTGGTGCTCCAACACTAAGGACTAGTGATCCAACACTAGATAAGGGATCCAACACTAAGGATAAGGGATCCAACACTAAGGACTGGTGCTCCAACACTAAGGACTAGTGATCCAACACTAAGGATAAGGGATCCAGCACTAAGGACTAGTGATTCAACACTAAGGATAAGGGATCCAATAGTAAGGACTAGTGATCCAACACTAAGGACTAGTGATCCAACACTAAGGACTAGTGATCCAACACTAAGGATAAGGGATCCAACACTAAGGACTGGTGCTCCAACACTAAGGACTAGTGATCCAACACTAAGGACTAGTGATCCAACACTAAGGATAGGCCCAACACTAGGATAAGGATCCAACCTAAGGATAAGATCCAACACTAGTGTGCAACCTAAGGACTAGTGATCCCACACAGGATAGGATCCAACACTAAGGTAAGGGATCAACACTAGGACTAGTGATCCAACACTAAGGACTAGTGATCCAACACTAAGGATAAGGGATCCAACACTAAGGACTAGTGATCCAACACTAAGGATAAGGGATCCAACACTAAGGACTAGTGATCCAACACTAAGGATAAGGGATCAACTAAGACTAGTGATCCAACCTAAGGACTAATGATCCAACCTAAGGATAAGGGATCCACACTAAGGGCTAGTGATCCAACACTAAGGACTAGTGATTCAACACGAAGGACTAGTGATCCAACACTAAGGACTAGTGAATCAACAGTAAGGACTAGTCATCCAACACTAAGGACTAGTGATCCAACACTAAGGACTAGAGATTAAACAGTAAGGACTAGTGATCCAACACTAAGGACTAGAGATTAAACAGTAAGGACTAGTGATTCAACAGTAAGGACTAGTGATCCAACACTAAGAACTTGTGATCCAACACTAAGGACTAGTGATCCAATAGACTTGGCTTCCAGGTAGTAAAGTAGTATTCAGCTCTAGATCCAATAGACTTGGCTTCCAGGTAGTAAAGTAGTATTCAGCTCTATTGGTACTTATAGTGCATAGATGCATAGTAGTGTCAGACTGGCCCACTAGACATGGAGCCTAAGAGAGATCCGCGAGAGTTCAGACTGGAACCATCAATTAGAATGTGTAAAAGGATTGTGAAGCAGAGACATCCATCTTATCCTGCGCCTTATGTATATTCAGCAGCCGGACACCCAGGTCACAAATATCCAAATCCCTGCACTCAACAAAAAGGAGCGATGCTCTGCAGGTAGCAGATGATTCTTAATAAAGCTCTATGTACAGTCATCCAGGCCCGTGGATATGAAAAGCACATATCATGTACCCAGAGGTGACGACCTCCTGACCTGCAAGGATAGGAAATATCCACTGACCTAATTATACCCCCAACACCTCCCAAAGCAGAGCATCACCACAGGAAAGAAAGGGACGATATAGCAGGAAGAGGAAAGAAAAGGAGCATGGATGAGCACCAGAAGAGTGATTGTAATAAATGATATTATGGAATGTTCTAGATTAGATAGAACATGAGATAGATATGATAGATAGAAATGAGATGATAGATAGATAGATAGAGAGATAGAGATAGATAGATAGATAGATAGATAGATAGATAGATAGATAGATAGATAATTATATATGAGATAGATAGATAGGATAGATAGAGAGATAGATAGATTAGCTAGATATGAGATAGATAGATATGAGGATAGATAGAATAGATAGATAGAAGTAGATAGATAGATAATAGATAGATAGATAATAGATAGATAGTAGAAGATAGATAGATGATATATAGATATATATGAGATAGATAGATAGATAGATATGAGATAGATGATAGATAGATAGATAGATAGAAGATAGATATGAGATAGATAGATAGATAGATAGAAGATAGATAGGAGATTAGATATATAGTAATATGAGATAGATAGATAGATAGATAGATCGATAGATAGATAGATATGAGATAGATAGATAGATAGAAGATAGTAGATATGAGATAGATAGATCGATAGTATGAGATAGATAGTAGGAATGATAGATAGATTAAGATACTAAAAAGAAAGTCAAAGCAGAACAAACTTTAAGAGAGGGGAATGGTTGCAGGCATTCCAGGACTGGGCCACAAGTCCTCAAGTTACAAATGAAGAAAGCGGCAGCACTCCGTGTTAGGTAAAATTACAAAAGTGTATAAGACACTTTTGTATTTTTCCTACAACGGAGTGCTGCCCGCTTCTTCAATTGTTGATAGATAGATAGATAGATAGATAGATAGATAGATAGTTGCAAAAAAGTCACAAAAATACACATGCTTGTGCAAATATACAAATAGTTTCTTCACAGCAGATGTCAGCATAAGTGTGAGACATGCATGGAGATCGCACGTACTAAAATAATCATTAAATCTTAACTTTGGGATTTGCCGACATTATAAAATACGGATCTCCTATGCATGGGTCACATTATGCATCATTGCCCCTTAAGTTTGACACGCCTGTAATATCCATACTTTGTAATGTTGAAAGTTAAGCTCCGCCTTTGATCAAAATTGGCTAAATATTTAAAAAATCAGACTAATATATTTTTTGTAATTATTTATTTTTTTTGTATTTTTTTTTCTTTTCACTACATGGGAACCATTAGCTTTTACTGGGAGATTGGTTGGTCTTAAAATGTGTCCCTGGTTAGTCATTTGGAATATCTAATGGTAAATTCCTGTGTGTCAGGAATTAAAATGAAAACCATCATCATGTAGGTAAATTGTATTTCACACATATTACCATGACGATGGTGTCATTATAGTAATTAGATAACCAATATACGTAGTAGACACATGATATATAATACATGTGTAATCAATCCCTATGTTTAGGCTCCTCCTCCAAGTGCACTGGAGGCGTTCCTCACACTGCTGTGCTGTTAGTGCTTTGCGTTAAACTGCTCCAAATCTCCTCTTTCTGCTTTGAGTGACTTCTGTACCCAAAAAATTTGCCGAAGTAATCATTGATTGCAAGCAGATGGACTGTAGAGCAGTTAAGTGCAGAGAATTAAGAGCACAGCAGTGTGAGGACAACCCATTACACTTGAAAAAGCTGCAATTGTGAATTGCTATATACAAACGTAGAGACAGACTTATTCATTTATAGCAAAGCAGAATTATTACCTTACAGAACTCACTGGGAACACATAAAAAGATCAGTGACCGGCAGCTTGCTGATGGTTTCCAAGTAGAAAAGTAACCGGAAAATTGAATAATTTGCATGTCAGATTAAACAGTCAACGATAATTAAAGGCGGAGCTGCACTTTAATATTTGTTCAATCTTAGCAACAGAGTAACCTTTTCATTTTCGCTAATTGGAAGATGACACTGAAAGTATTTTATAGGAAAAACACTGTTTTCATCCCTGCATCTGCTGCTAGTTATTTATTGTCATGTATTTTGTTAATCAGGAGTCTCCATAGCAGTCTCTGCCATCATTGGGATACACCGGCATCATCTTCAATATACTGCTGATACACCAGCATCATTACTGATACATCAACATCATCATGATATACCACGATGACTGGTACACCGCTATCCTTGTGATACACCGCCATCGTCTCCGATACAACACCGCATCCTTCCTGATACACCGCCATTATTATGATACAACACCATCATCACTGATACTGTGATACACTGCCATGATTGCCATTAATGCACCATCATCACTTCCTTCATCTTGATACACCCCCAACAACACTGGTGTACCACCATTATAACTGATACACCATCATCACAGCTGACACATAGCCATCATCACTGACATACTGCCATCATCGCCCCATACACCGCTATCCACATGATACACTGCCATCATCCCTGATACACTTGCATCATCACTAATATACTGCCATCATCACTGATACACCGCTATCCACACGATACACCGACATCATCACAATACACCATCATCACTTACAGATTGACAATACACCACCATCATTACTGACACTGCCATCGTCATGATACACCACCATCAGCTGAAACAACGCCCTCATCACTGTTACCTGACTACATATGTCTGAAATGTCATCATCACATGTAAGGTCTGATGTAAGTGTAATAATATTGTCGAATTCGCTCAATTCTACCCCAAATCCGTGACTTTTACTTAGTATTTTGTATAGTCCCATTGTGGCAGTAACAGCCATCACCTCTTCCCTTCTGGCATTTCAGACACGTTTGACATGATGTCTCATAAATAAGGGGGGGGGGGAGACTAGTCTTAAATAGCTGCCTTAGGCCCCATTCAAACGGCCGTTGTGGGGACGATTGCGTCCAGATATACGTCCCTATAGACGACTATGGTGACCCAGCGGCGGTGCGGTGTCACACGTATGCGTGCATGCTCTATCTTTCCCCATCTGCACGGCCGGCCACGCTATTTCCAAAGGAGAGGGGAAGGGTGAGCAGCGTCCGCCTCTATGGCCGGATTAGCATTCATCAGTGCAGCTTTACTAAGATGACACATGCAGTGGAAGTGGGATTTTGGGAATTTTTTGGTGTTTTTAATGATTATGGTTTACTTATGGTGCCATTTATACATTCATGAGTTCCCAAAAAACAGGACATCCTGCAATTTTGGAGATGATCCAGTTCTTAATGGGGCTTATGCCTTTATGGGGTTCCCATCTGTGATAAGGTTTGGCTTAAATTTGGGGTACATCATTGGGATGCTGCTACAACCATAGTCAAGAATTTATGAAAAATAGTTAAGCATAGAACTTCTTAGCCAATGGCAGGAGCATAAATCCATGGATGCAACCAAGAAGTGTGGTGCCTCTGTCATGAAAGTATAAAATAGTACATGGTAGTCTGGAGCCATTTTACTATATAGGGGCTCAGAGTTTGCGGATACACCAGAGCTGTAATAGTCCCCTTAAAGGTGCCACATATGATGAGAAATGTACACATTGCGGCCCAGGAGCTTTAAGTGGGTCTCGGGCTGGCATGAATGTAAAATAACTACAAAAATAGGGAGATTTATCAGTGTTTACAAGTGTCTGAGAGCAGATCTGTTCTTGTTGCCCATGGAAACCAATCAGGGCTCAGCTTTTATTTAATAAACAGCTGTGGTAAAGTAAAAGCTGGGCTCTGATTGGTTGCCATCAGCAAATGGAACAGTTCTGCTTTCAGATATTTCTGATTTATTGCTCCCACATATATATGAATGAAGACTTTCAGTATTGTAAATCCGCCCTCATGCATCTTGCTGACTATAAAACAGTCTCATGTGTGAAAATTCTGTATTGAGGCCCTTACAATCCATGTGCCATATATAATTATGGTGACCTTATATAACCCGAGGGGCTTTGGACCCATCAGACACCAGAACTCCAGCATGGCTGCTACCTCGGGGCCCTATACTGATGTCTCTGGTCATTATACACAACTGACCCCCAACGCATTGACTGTCTACACCAGAGGGAATTCAAAACTTAGAAAAACTGTGAATTTTGCCATGAATTATGTGATACGTGCCAAGTTTCAGCTCCTCCCATGTTATAAATACATTTTATGGTATACACCAGAAACAATCAATCAGAAGACAGCTTTCATTTGCTGTGATGCTATTTACAAATGAAAGCTGCCACTTTATTGGTTGTTATAGGTAACAAGAAGTCCATCTCTAGTCAATTTACAGATGGGTATTCTCATCTTAAACTTAGAGGGCAAGATGGAGAACCCTTATTATTTTATTCTGCTTTCTGGTGGTAGCCATTTTGTGTGACAACAGGAAGTGCAGCCATTTTCTTTGTCATCCAAGCTTTTCAGAATGCCAAGCTAGCCCAGTCATTTTGTCAGCATGATCAATCAAAAACAAATGAACAATCTTCCCTCAAGAGAAAAAGACAACCAGTATGGCCGCACTTCCTGTTGATGCACAAAATGGCCGCCATTTCAAAACAGAAAATGCCAAAATTTCTATAAGTTAATAAACTATAACTACCAAATTGTTACTGCTTATAAATTCGCTAATATACAGTGAAAATTACCTCAAATTTTCAATGCCAATAAATCCCATGATTTAACACACATGCTGTGAACAAATGTGGCCGTGTTTTTGGGAAAAAAAGTCATGGTTTTTTTATGATCGTGGACAACCCCTTTAAATAGAGTCTCTATTCACTGATAGGAAAACCCTCTAACAAAAGTCACTGTGGGACATTTATCATATGTATGATGAAGTCCACGCCCATCTGGCACCGCTCCGGCCTCAGGGGCGGCTGCCTCGGCGTGAATACTCTGCTAGGCCCTGCAGTTCACCGGTAATTGCGAATATTTCAGGGTTTTCACTTTCGAAAACTAATGTACAAGCCCTGATAAATCTCACATGTGTTAGGCCAGTACAAGACTGACCATGTGGTGGCCATATTTCCCAACATCATAGTCATTAATGGTCATCTGTAGACCTATCATTCGCTAGCTACCTACTGTCACAAAATGTAGTCATGTGATCAGTCGTGACATTAGTCCCATGAGGAAGCAGTGACTCTCAGCCTTGTAAATGACTAATATAGTGAGGTCCGAGTGTGAGGCCATATCTACCATAACGCCCACTCCTTCTTCGTGTAGAGACCCTCCAGCTAGGACACATCTGGGTTATTTTTTTATATTCATCCGGCACATCCTTCAAAACTCGATCATTTCTACTTCTTTGTATTATTCTTTTTATCTATAGCGCAATTGTGATGTTGTACGGAAATGTTGTTGACTTGTGTGAC
Source organism: Engystomops pustulosus (assembly GCA_019512145.1). NCBI lineage: Eukaryota > Metazoa > Chordata > Amphibia > Anura > Leptodactylidae > Engystomops > Engystomops pustulosus. Next base: position 314,310,399 of record CM033641.1, on the reverse strand, counting down.
TGGAGGGAAGCGATGTCCGCCTTATCCAATGGGTAAACAGAACAAAATACAATCTTAGAATTCTGGGTAAAATGTTTTTTATTTTTATTTTTTGCCTCTTTATGCCAATGAATCAGAGCTAATTCGCATTGGGGCGGTTATGCTACGGTGTCAATGTCCAACGTTATTGTTTCATGTTATATTTCTGCGTCTGTACACTTATAGGGAATTCTACTACTTTTTGTTTTCTTACCAACCATCTTCTTACAGGGTTCACTTTAAGCACACAGCGAAATATCAAGATAAAGTACATTTCCCCCTAAAAAAAGAGTTCACACCACATAAGCCCTTGAGAAGTCCAGTTTTCTTAAATTATTCGAAAATCTGTTATTTATTTTTATATCAAGCTTTGGGAAAAGTGGGAAACAACCAATATGGCTGCCGTTACAGCTACCTGAGTGCTTATGACTATGATGGTCCTCATCCAACATTCCCAGAAGCAAATATATCTCAAAATGGATAAATGTAACACTATGGGGCACATTTACTTACCCATCCCATTGACGTCGCCGATCCGGAATGTTCAACGAGGATTCGGAGCTGCCGCGAATCACTGATATCACGTGCGCCTGATATCCTGCATGTGTGGCTTGCCCGCTCAGGTCCGCCGGAGTTCATCCTTCTTCTTCCCGGTGCATGTGAGTGCTGATCTTGCAACACAATTTGATTTTTAAATTCCACGGTTTGTCAGAATCAGTTGGTTTGTCCAACGGCCACGCCCCCCGATTTGTGTCGCACGCCACAATCCAATCGCGTGCGCCAAAAACCCGGGGCAATTCAGCGCAAAATGGAAAAATGCATCCGACAGACCCTTAGTAAATGTGCCCCTATGTCTTGCTTTCTAATACTTTTATCGACAGTTTTATCGAAATTTTAACAGCTCCTATTTAGATCAGTTTATCTTCATGGTAACAGACTACATTATACTTTTGTGTCGTCTGATTGTGCAGCCATAGTTCCTTTCTTACTCTAATTTGGTTAACAGCTATTTCTTCCAACCACCACCAACAAATATCCACTCGGTTTGGCCAAAAATGTATTCTTGACCTTCTTTATCTTGAAATGAGGGAAGAGGCAGTAAGCCCCCATATAATCTGATGGTTGACCTGTAGGTTAAAATTACATACAATAAATTTGTTCCTATTTAAGAGTTGAATTGGAGTGTGACTATAGTATTAGTCTACAGAGGTAGTACCCATGGGAAGGCATGGTTCTGCATGTAAGCTGCGTACACAAAACGGTAGAAGAATGATTTTGGCAACATTTTACATATTCTTCAAAAATGAGATGATAGATTATCATGGACCTCAATTTAGTTACGTGTCTATTTTAGGGGGAGGTGTGCTTTCATTGCACAGCACAATACTAGCGTCCATTGGCTTCTCTGTGAATGTCCGCCAGCATCGCCCATTCATCTGTATAGATCCGGTACGGTGTTTTCTACGCGACTTGTACAATACAATCATATACGAAGGCCATATTCTGTATGATGTAAATATTTTCTTGTCCGGTCTGGAATCTAGATTTCTTACATTGTAGAAGTCTTCTACATATTGACCTGTATTGGTATTTTGTGAATAAAAAAACAGCAATGATTTCACTCTTTTTGTTTTTTTAGTAATCAATGGATGTAATGTGCCGACACTTGAAGTTCTGTGCCAAAACACAGTCATGAATGCATTGATTTTAATAATAAAGATGTCATTGTGCACATGTCATGTGGTTATTCTCGGGGTACGGAATGGGCCGAAACCAAGAAGTCAACGGCTCCTAAAGCTGCTCTGTGTTTGGTGGTCCAGTTTTTAATTATCTTATTTTTTTAATCATGCTTTTTATTCTTTTATTTCATTTTATTTTGTTTGTACTATTCTATGGGAGTTTTTTCACTATCCATAAGGTAAGAATTATCTTGGTACCTTGTGGTTTTCAGACTGGTCACTAGAGCAGTAGGCAGACTAAACACAGTAGGCAGACCTTACCTGTAATTTTTTGTAATTTTTTGAGGTTTACTTGTTAGCTTTGCAGTAAAGATTGGGACAAAATTAGCAGAGTCATCTCTTTATCATTAGAATGGTCGATTCGGAAACACTCAATCTTAGGGTGCATTCAGTCGGCCATCTGGGGAAATGTATATGCTACCGCAAATTTACGGAGAATAGTCTACACATTGCCAAAGAGTTTTTAAAGTTTTTCTGTATGCAGAGTTGTGGCCGTAGTCCCATGGGAGTGGCCAGTGAGGAGCGGTCCACTGCCCCCCGTCCACACACTGTAGAGAAACCGCTCCATCATGCATCGATTTAAAATTTTAAAAACCCTCCTATGTCCCCCATATCTCCTCCCCCTTGTCGCTTCACCCCTCATGACCTCCTAAATGTCTGCCCCACCACTCACTGGCCACACCCGTGGGACTAGGGTTACAGTTCTGCATACAGAAAGGTAAACATTCATCTAACTTATCTTTTTTTGGAAAAATCCAGTTTTAAACAAGGTTTACAAAAGGTTCCCTTTAAGGTTATCCTGAGGTGAGCAACCAAACACTTCTTCTTCCCAATTATAAAATATTTTAAAATGGCTAATATGTGTGTGGCCTGCTGTTTAATATGTGTTGTCACTATTTCAACAACTCCTATACAGACCGGTTGGTCTCTATGGTAACAGACTACAGAGTACTTTTGTGTAGTCTGATCGTGCAGTCATTTTCCCTTCATACTGCACATTTGGCCAAAAACTATTCTTTAACCCACATTGCCACCACTTAAAATCCACCCTGCCCGGCAAAAAATGTCTGTTTCATCCCCTGGATGAAGGAGCATCAATTACAAGGGGGGGAGAGCTTGACTTCAGTGTCTCCAAACTCGCCACCTTTGTGACTTTATACAACCAATTTCCGTCTCTTATCCTGGGTGCATGTAAGCGCGTGTCAAGCAACAATTTTTAAAAAAAAATACGGCGGTTTTTCCGAATCCGTCAGGTTTTCCGACGGCCACGCCCCCCCGATTTCCGTTGCAAATATGCCGGCGCCAATGCGCCACAATCTGATCGCATGCGCCAAAAAACAGGAGCAATTCAGGGAAAAACAGCGCAAATCGGAAATATTCGGGAAACCCGACAAAAAGTTCCATGGTCTGTATTAGACCTTCTCTCACATCGTCTCTATCCACAATCTTGTCTCATTTAGTGCATAGTTCTTGGAGACTTCAGTGGAGAAAGCCTCGGCGGCCGGCTCTGTCTTGAGTACAAGTCATTATTAAATCAGTCTATCACATTCACACGACTCCAGATCTCTCGGCAGGCTGGCTTTTAAGTTGTTCATCGATTTTGAATTTCTGTTTATGACCTTTTAGGTTTTGCGTTGCCCTTTTTTGTTAATGCTCCTAAGCCTGGTACTTTGTATGCTCTTGAGATCTTCTCTTAGATTTCATGTTTTTTTTTCTCTCCTAGTTAAAGAAGATGAGAATTTTCAGCTCCTGGGAACTTTGACCAGCATCATAATGGGATAATAGAGGTGTCCATACACTAGAGCAGTGATGGCAAACCTTTTAGCAGCCGAGTGCCCAAAAAGCAACCCAAAACCCCCATTATTTATAGCGAGGTGCCAACCAAAAATTAAAGCAGTAACTTATTGCTCCCTGTTCTTCAACAACCTCAATCATATTGGCCTCCTGAGGACAGCAACACAGTAGAAAGATGGAAAATTTGCAGCATTTTAGCTGCTTTCTAGTGTCCCTCTGTACACAGAGAATCGTGGGGCCGGCAGAAGGTCCTCCAAAAATAATTCGACCCTGTCTATTCATTCTCCCTCTTCCTATAGTCCCCAGTGGCGAAGTAAGTATCAAAATATGTCTGAAAGCAACATCTTTTAAGTTGCTTGGAACTTCAGGAAGATTCTCTGAGTCTTGTCTGGTGCCCACAGAAAGAGCTCTGAGTGCCGCCTCTGGCACCCGTGCCATAGGTTCGCCACCACTGCACTAGAGGAACATTGATGAAGTGTACACATTCTATGGTCAACTATATCATGTATGGGGAAACATCCTAAGTCGCCGAGCCGATACAATAGGACACATCTGGATGAATAGCTTTCAGCCAACAGCTATGATGGTATCTGTCTCGAACCCCACACACCAGAGTCCAAACACGGGGTGCACCTACTTTATGGAGTTCCAGAATCTAGCCCTTAAGCTCCGCCCACTTCCACAAAATGGCATCCTAACACTAAATTTACTCCATGCATTCTCGGCACCTTGTCCAAACTGCCACCACCCACGAGTTACGTAAAAAAGGCCGTAGGCACCTCAACCACACAGACAATGCACACTGATGATTTACACAGAACATGCACTCACCACATTCACTACTTTAAAAATGACCTCTGGTAACGTAATCCCTTTGGTAAGGCTACAAGCAGAGGCTTACTAAAGTTAACACTTTAATATACATAAAAAATACAGTACACTCAAAAAAATAAAATTGTTAGATAAAAATAAAAAAGTTAAAAACAATATACTTACGATACTTGCAAACAGTTAGGGGAAACGGAAACAAAAAACTCTTGCTATGGAAATAGGTAGCAGTTCCTTGGCCCAAGGACAAGGCATGGAGAGCGATCCAGTCTTCTAATGTATAGAGTCCTCAAACTGAACGCTGGTTGTGTGGTCTTTTCGATAATTTAAACCCAGGGGATTTTTGACCCCTCACCCCTGGCTGTGATATCACTGTAAGGGTTTTTCTACCCCCCTCCCATTAGAGAGGTATTCTCTTGGTCTGGGGTTTTATTAAAACCCCATAACTTTTGATTGGAAGATGGCACAAGCGTGCCATTGCTTCCAATCCACCGGGTACCTTATTACCATTTACCCCATACCAAACTCGAGGTGTCTAAGCCTAATATTAGGGGTGTTCTGCAATTGGCCGGGTTCCCTTGCCGTTAGACTTCCGATACTCGATCCAGGAGTGTATCTAGATCCTATAACTCTCCTGTGTAACTGGGGACCCATAATTATGAATTATGCCCCAGTTATGGACAGCTATGATATTTCCCTTTGTCTGAATTTTGGAGGGAAAGCAACACATCGGTCCCCTATTCCTATGATCTCTTTCTCCCCAGAGCTGAGCCAGCAGAGGTGTGAATTTCTGTACTTGCTCTCTGGTCACAGAGAAGTGCCCTGTGGTGTTGGCTCCAGCCAGTCCACACAGCGGTAACAGTAATGAACATTTGCTCCTGTAACCAGTCATAAATCTAAGGAGACGCAATGAAAGAGAAAAAAATGAAACACAAGCAAATGTACAGTGGTGCAATATTATCACAGTATATGGGAATCTTAATGAGTTTGGACCACATTTACAAGTTATCCATGGGCTTGATGAAGGTCTTGACTGCTGGGACCATTAGTGATCACTATGACCTATGATCTTCAAACAGGACCCTCTTTTTTGTGGTTTGTTGGGATCCCAGTGGTCGAGTCCTCATCCATTAAGAAGTTATCACCTTTGAATAACTGATCTCCACCAGTAGCAACCAGTCTGCACACCTCTGCACTAGTTACAACCAGTGCATTTTCTGATCCAATGTATCACTTATACAACCCCTGTATAGCTGGAACCTGTCAGCAGAAATTGACTTAATAAAATATTAGCAGTATGTTGTCAACCAGCCAGATCATGTTTTTTTTTGGAACCTGTCAGCAGAAATTGACTTAATAAAATATTAGCAGTATGTTGTCAACCAGCCAGATCATGTTTTTTTTTATGGCCCAGTGTAGTGGCATTATCCAAAAAATCAACTGTAAGAACATAAGAATCCTCTGTTTAGTCCCAGGGGTTTGGCTTTAGTTTGGATGCATTTCAAAAAACAACAAGCGACTTGTGTGTGCTTATCCCTTCTCAGCTCTTGGCCCCCATCTTTGTGCTCTTGTACAGCTCCTCCCTCCCCCACTGATGTCAGATCACCTGGCTGATTGCTGTTCTTGTGAAGGCTGTTACTGGTGCAGAGTTGTGCAGATAGGTTGTTACTGGTGCAGAGGTGTGCAGACAGGCTGGTACTGGTGCAGAGGTGTGCAGATAGGTTGTTACTGGTGCAGAGGTGTGCAAACTGGTTGTGACTGGTGCAGAGGTGTGCAGACAGGCTGGTACCGGTGCAGAGGTGTGCAGACTGGTTGTTACTGGTGCAGAGGTGTGCAAACTGGTTGTTACTGGTGCAGAGGAGTGCAGACTGGTTGTCACTGGTGCAGAGGTGTGGAGACCCCAAATATAAGCCGAGACCCCTAATTTTAACACCAAAAACTGGGAAAACCTATTGACTTGAGTATAAGCCGAGGGTGTAGTATACAGCTAGCCAGCCCCCATGTAGTATACAGCTAGCCACCTGTAGTATACAGCCAGCCCCAAGTAGTATACAGCCAGCTCCATGTAGTATACTGCCAGCCCCAAATAGTATACAGCCAGCCCGCATGTAGTATACAGCCAGCCCCCATGAAGTATACAGCCAGCCCCAAGTAGTACACAACCAGACCCCATACATTATACAGCCAACCCCCATATAGTATACAGCCAGCCCCCTGCCAAGCGAATAAAAAATAAAAAACGTAATATTCACACACACACACACATACACACACACACACCCCGACCCTCTGTACGGCTCCGATCCCCGGCGGCGGCTCCCGACGGCTTCTGTCTTCTTTTTTCTCTAGCCTGCAGAACCTACCTACCAGCGGGCGCACACCATGATGCAGCGGTGACGCCACTGATGACGCATGGACACGACTCTGCTGGCTAGAGAAAAAAGAAGACAGAAGCCGTCGGGAACCACACCGAAGATCGGGAGCCGCGTCGAAGATCCAGACACCGGAGGGTGAGTATTACATTTTTTTACATTTTTTAATTGACTCGTGTATAAGCCGAGGTGAGGGTTTTCAGCACATTTTTTGTGCTGAAAAACTTGGCTTATACACGAGTATATACGGTACTAACTGTGCCCTTTAATTTTTCCTGTCTCTAGAAGGGATGTGTATTAGTCTTGTTATAGTGAACCTGTCACCTGGAATGCCATTTTTAGCTAGTGACAGGTTCCATTGCCTCTGCTGTGCTCATTTTAAAAATGCCTTAGCATTCTAAATCATTTCAGTACTTTATATGAGTTTAATTCACATTACCTGGCTCCCTGCCAGCAGCATGTGGTGAGTCATTGAGGAGGAGCAGCTGCAGCCTGTGTGTGCCTGTGTCTTGGTCTCCTCATGCATTCTTCCTCTCCTCCACACCATCCCCCTCCCTGTCCTACTCGCTGAATACACATGACAGGAAGTGGGGAGGGATGGGAGCTGAATAAGTGTGGGGGAGAGGAGACAGACACATGCACACACAGCATGGAGCTGCCCCCTCCTCAGGGACTCACCACACGCTGCTGGCAGGGAGCCAGGTAATGTGAAATAAACTATTATAAAGCACTGAAATGATTCATAATGTTGACAAAGACATTTTTTTTTAATCTGCATCACAGAGTCTATTGGAACCTGTCACCAGCTAAAAATGACATTCCTGATGACAGGTTCACGTTATACCATGTGTGCGTGTTATTTGCCCTTGAAGGGGATGGCAGAAGGATAGAAATATGGAAACTGATCCTAAGGGGGTGTTATGTGATTGTAACTTGCCACCAGACATAGTCAAAGGCCTTGTGAAGATACAGCAAACATATTTCCTGCATAAGAGACTGTTCTACAGGCTGTAGGAAGCGCGAGATAATTCTATAAGAATTCACAGAGTTCAATTGTCACAATGTTCTAGAGGAAAATCTAAGGCACGGTGGGTGTTTTTTATCTGCGGAGTGTATTAATCACAATCCATTCTCTATGCCTGTCCCATTAGTATGGCTGACGCGCGCCGTTCTCTGATATTACCTCTCTAACATGGCATGTTTCCTAGATTCCGCTCCGTCCTCCATTCATCATACTGCTGTGTCACCGGAACAAATACATCCTAATGAGCAATAAAGTGACAAGTCTGATGTGTTCATTCAAAGATACTGTCTTGATTCATCTTAAATGACAGAATCTGGGGAAATAATGGTCGAATTTGGGCCAAAATGATGAGAAGGGTTTAGTTTTTCCTAAAATATTCATTTTCACTCGGTGGGGATTCAGTCTGGAAACTGCAGCAATTTCTTTACTTTTTTTTTTAATAAGAGTGTCTGCCATAGCCCCCCCCCCCCAAATCAATGTCTTTTTATGTGTTTTCCCTCTTAGACCACCTCCATAACAAGTTTTTAAAAAGTGGTCTGGAGGGGCAGGGAGCTTGGGGTGCTGGTCTGGTGAATATAGACCAGAACCTCCTATTATCTGGCATTGTGCACCCCGGCAAACAATTCACCTATTGTTGCTGAAACGCAACATGTTTCCACAAATCAGTAGCTTAAAGGAAACCTTCCATGAGGAATCTACTATCAGAAGTAGATGTAGATTCCTCTGCCCTAATCTGTAATCTAATAATTGTGGAATCTAACTTGTTACAAACTGTATTTTGGTAATATGTGCATTACCTACAGAGGCTACTGGGACGTGTAGTAGCCTTAGCTCCAGATGCCCGGCCAGGCTGGTACATCCCCCTGTAGTTCAATTACATATTACTAAAATTTAACTCCTCCCTTAAGAAACTTGGCTGCGGGGCTGTTTCCAATATAATGGGGCTCATTTACTCATCGGCCGTTTATCAGACTTATGGACGTTTTCGGGGATTACACGGCTTGGACAGGTATTTAACAGGTGTCTGCGCTGGGATTGTGTCGCACAAAGTCGTATTGTGGTGCAGCTGCGCTGCTTTCATGTAACAGAAATGGGGGGCGTGCGATTGGACGATCCGACTGATTCGGACTGAGCGCAGGATTTAACTTTCTTATTTTGTCGCAAGATCAAGCACTTCCATGCACCAGGAAGAAGAAGAAGGTGAACTCTGTCGGACCTGAGCGGGGAAGTGACACATGCAGGATATCGGGCGCACGATCTTAGTGAATCGTGGCACAGGGCATTATACACGGACAATGCACTTTCTGTGAACTCCTCCAGACGGGAAAGTAAATCTGCCCCAATATTGAAGGTGCTGGACTGACCAAACACATCTTCATACCTAAACCCTATTGAGCATCTGTGCGGCCTCATCCTGTGAAGGGGGAGGATTGCAAGTTCTCTCACATCCACCAGCTCTGTGATGAAGGAGAAAGAGGATTGAATCTCTAGTGAACTCCATGGTCAAGAGAGTGGAGTGGTGCAATGGTAGAGAATAATGGGGGCTGCATAAATATTGACACTTTGGAACTCATTTACTAAGGATCCGAACTACGCACTTTCGTTGGGTTTCCCAAATATTTCCGTTTTGCGCCGAATTGCCCCGGGATTTTGGCGCACACGATCGGATTTTGGCGCATCGGCCCTGGCTTGCATGCGACAGAAATCGGGGGGGGGGCGTGGCCGTCGGACAACCCGAAGGATTCGGACAAACCGCGGAATTTAAAAAAGGTTTTGTGTCCCAAGATCAAGCACTCACATGCACCGGGAAGAAGCAGGTGAACTCCGGCGGACCTCGGCGCAGCAGCGACACATGCAGGAACTCAGATGCCCAATCTTAGTGGACCCGAATCCACGTCGGACAATGCACCGCGGGATCGGTAAATAAATCTGCCCCTTTTGTCACTATCGGCTTGGACATGTGTGTGTGGTGTGTCCTACAAGCCTTACCCTGACTACTTTACATTGTATCAAAGTGTCGCATCTTGCTGGTTGTCCCATGAAAAGGTAGCAAAGGATAATTTCGTGAGATACTGTATATCTTCTTGTCCTACAAGACCTCTCTCTGGCTTGATACCAGCTGCTATGTCACCTACATTGCACATAGCAGAGCAGCAACCGATTGGTAAGTACATTTCATTTTTTTGCCTGGCACAAGGATTGGTAGAGATGATACAATGAGGTTTTCTCTAAAAGCCATAGCTAAAAGCAGAGGCAGAAGTAAGGTACTTGAGCATTAGGGCTCTTCACGGGAGAGAGGAGTTACACTGACCACAGATACATCGGATGCATTTAATAAAGAAGAGAAAACAGCTGGGATTTGGTGAAAGTCGATAGCTGAAGGAGCGGAGCTTCTCTGCTTTGCCTTGAAAGGATCATTGGCTAATCTACTGCATTGTTGTACTAAGCATTATAGGTCTAAATCCCATGCAGAACACTTGTACGGCTTTTGTATAATTACCGTCTACATGGAACAAGTACGTCAAGAGCCACTGCGCCTTGTGGGGGCTTATAGAATAACAGCGTATAGTAACACGCTCCCCGATCCGGCTTAAACTGCTACAAAATTACATTTTTGCACAAAAAGTTGAAACTATTTGATGTTCTTGTCCTCATACTTCCTGGCCTCAGCAGGGGTTTGTATTATAAAGAAAAACTCAGGTGTATGTGGTCTATTGGATCATAGGGACATCACGGGGGGTCCTCAAAGCCGACCTGCCATATACAGTATATGACAGAATGAAAAAAACGTGCAGTACGTTTTTATCTGCCGACTTGTAACACTACAGTGGCCAATGCAGGAAAACGTAGCTGTCCACAGGTATAATCGGGAGCGTGAACAAAGGAAATCTGCAATTTACCCAAGAACAAGGATGGTCTTTTAGTAAATAAGGTTGGTCTCTGATAAAACTACAATTCACCCGAGGACAAGGATGGTCTTTGATAAGACTGTCCGATTATGGTCCCCATAGGGAGTCTGTCTGCTTTAGGTTATCCGGCAAAAATTAGCAGGAGATGTTGATCTGTTGTGATCCCCTTCGACCAGTGGTCATACAGCAACCAGTGTTCAATTTACCTGCAGCACACCTACAGGCGATATTGAGTATTACACGGTCTCTTTCAACATTCAGTGTGATGCCACACGTGGCGTATTGGTCCGTTTTTAAGCATGCGTTTTCAGTCAGTCCGTTTGGAAAAAACGGACAAAAACAGTCAAAAACGGATGCATTTTTAAAATGCATGCGCTTTTAAACGGACTGAAAATGCATGCTTAAAAACAGAGCAAAAACGCCATGTGTGGCATCACCCTAATGGACCGTACAAAGACTACTGGTTCTCCAGAGACATAAATACTCCCTGTAGATGTACCAAACTATAATAGATGATGGCTATTACCAAACCCATTTACCCCTCCTGTGAGGATATGCAATTACCATTGGATCACCATCAGCAGAATGCAGACATCATTGGTGGCAGTCAGTAATGTGTGTGGTGCTCTAACATCATATGAAAATATTGCTAATAATACAATTCCCTAATGTAGATTTTCTATTGTCTCTCCTATGCCCTTTACATTCCTCGGTTCTGTATTGCGTAGACTTCGGATGATTTATTGTTCCGCTCTGTAGCATTGAGATACTATGTATTTGCTTCTCGGCTCCATGTGATGCGCATTCATCAGCGTGTAACGACCCCCTATGACACCGCATTATGCAGATGCAGTGTAAATGTTGATACACGATCCTGCGTGTGCGTCCACACATCAATAGAGCAGAGGACGTGTGGCACCAGAATAGGGACGCGGCTACAAGTACAATCCTATACTCTATACATATAAGAGAATATGGTAATCCATTAAGGTGCCGTGACCTGGGGGGTTAATATCCTTGTCTTTGCGTTTGATGTAGTGCTAAGCAAAATGATGGATCATGCCAGGAATGAAAAAGTCAAATATCAACAAAGGACACGGGAACAAGTCCATCCATGCATAGTAAAGCGCGTCTATATGACCTCTAATGCTATGGAGCTGAAATAGACATGTAGGATAAGGGTTACCAGATTATAAGCCAAACATGGAGGCAATAAAGCAATTGTAAGCTCAAGAGAAGACGAATCAACAGGTTGGATGATGGGTCCTCCATCCTCGTAGAAAGGAAGGACCCTACTGTGGACCCCACTGTTTAAAACTGAGCGTGTTGCTACAAAGCCGATTTCTGGGGAGTACCCTGTGTAATGTTAAAGGGGTAAATGTTCTCAAAACTGGTCAATAGGATAAGTCATTAGTAGTTGCTCAGTGAGGGTACAACACCTGGCACCTTCAGCACCATCAGGGGTGTTGGGGTTCTGCTACACTCCTATGGAGAAGTATTTTGGCTGAACATCATAATTATGGATGCGGATGTCTGCTTACTGCAATCATCATGGCATCACAAGGTTATTGGTCGTCGCACTCATAACGGTCAACTATTGATGACTGGCAAGAGTAGACTGGTTAAAATCCTGTTCAGTTCTGGGTTCGGGTACCTGGTTTGGGTTCGTGTTGGTGAGCGTGACTGCTTGGATTTAAATTCCGCTGGCAACTGTGCCATTGGCATTTAAAGAATTAATGTCTCCAATCAGAGCCAGCAGCAATCTCAGGTGCTAACGGTTGGGGGGAGGAGGATGGTTGTTTGAGCCGAACCTGGTCCCGAACTTCCAATGAAATTCAGCCAGAGGCCCAGTTGAGCCAAACCCCTAAAGTTTGGTACGAACCTGAAAATTGCAGTTCGGAACCGTTAAACATGACTTATTGTTAGTATTTTAACTGTCTGCACTATATGATGGCATTAGGTGTCCTGGCTCACTGTGGGTGCTTTTCTCCTTGGTGGATGGCTAGAAACTGAGTTTTTGAGGTCTCACAGATTATAGCAAAGTGTTAAAAACCTAATCTAATCTCTGGTAGGACTGTTACACAATCACTTTGCTCGCTGCTCCATTTGAGAACTGTGTAATCACCAACCTCAGTGCCTCTTGGCAAATAAAATTCTTCGGTTCTCCTGTTGTATTTGAGACTGTCGATCTAATGATACTAATGATCCAACACTAAGGACTAGTGATCCAACACTAAGGACAAGGGATCCAACACTAAGGATAAGGGATCCAACACTAAGGATAAGGGATCCAACACTAAGGACTAGTGATCCAACACTAAGGACTAGTGATCCAACACTAAGGATAAGGGATCCAACACTAAGGACTAGTGATCCAACACTAAGGACTGGTGCTCCAACACTAATGATAGGGTATCCACATCAAGGACTAGTGATCCACACATGATAAGGGATCCAACACTAAGGACTCGGATCGCCCACTTGACTGGTGTCAACCCACTGGATAAGGGCTCCACACTAATGAACTAGTGATCCAACACTAAGGATAAGGGATCCAACACTAAGGACTAGTGATCCAACACTAAGGATAAGGGATCCAACACTAAGGACTAGTGCTCCAACACTAAGGACTAGTGATCCAACACTAAGGATAAGGGATCCAACACTAAGGACTGGTGCTCCAACACTAAGGACTAGTGATCCAACACTAAGGATAATCAACGGATAGATCCAACACTAAGGATAATCAACTAAGGATGGGGCTCAACACTAAGGACTAGTGATCCAACACTAAGGATCGGGATATCCAACACTACGGATAAGGAAACCTCCAACACTAAGGATCAAATAGGATAGGATCCAACACTAAGGATAAGGGATCCAACACTAAGGACTGGTGCTCCAACACTAAGGACCTAGTGATCCACACTAAGGATAAAGGGATCCAACCTAAGGACTAGGTGATCCAACACTAAGACTATATCCAACATAAGGCTATGAATCCACACTAGGAAAGTGATCCAACACTAAGGACTGGTGCTCCAACACTAAGGGACTAGTGATCCAACACTAAGGATAAGGGATCCAACACTAAGGATAAGGGATCCAACACTAAGGACTGGTGCTCCAACACTAAGGATAAGGGATCCAACACTAAGGACTAGTGATCCAACACTAAGGATAAGGGATCCAACACGAAGGATCAGGGATCCAAACACTAAGGACTGGTGCTCCAACACTAAGATAAGGGTCACCACACTAAGGACTGGGTGCTCCAACACGAGGATAAGGGTCCACACTAAGGAGTGGTCCCAACACTAAGGACTAATGTTCCAACACTAACTAGGATAAGGGATCCAAACACTAAGGATAGGGATCCAACACTAAGGATGGTGGCTCCAACACTAAGGACTAGTGATCCAACACTAGGATAAGGGATCCACACTAAGGATACAAGGGACCCAACACTAAGGACTGGTGCTCCAACCACTAAGAACTAGTGTCCAACCTAAGGATAAGGGATCCACACTAAGGATCTGGATCAACAACACTAAGGATAAGGATCCAATGTAAGGACAGTGACCAACACTAAGGACTAGTGATCCAACACTAAGGACTAGTGATCCAACACTAAGGATAAGGGATCCAACACTAAGGACTGGTGCTCCAACACTAAGGACTAGTGATCCAACACTAAGGACTAGGATCACAACACTAAGGATGTGCCCACCATACGGATAAGGTATCCAACACTAAGGATAAGATCCAACACTAAGAGTCAACTAAGGACTAGTGATCCACACTAGGATAGGATCCAACACTAACGGATAAGGGATCAACACTAAGGACTGGTGCTCCAACACTAAGACTAGTGATCCAACACTAAGGATAAGGAATCTAACACAAGGACTAGGGATCCAACACTAAGGATAAGGGATCCTAACCACTAAGGACTAGTGATCCAACACTAAGGATAAGGGATCCAACACTAAGGACTAGTGATCCAACACTAAGGACTAATGATCCAACACTAAGGATAAGGGATCCAACACTAAGGGCTAGTGATCCAACACTAAGGACTAGTGATTCAACACGAAGGACTAGTGATCCAACACTAAGGACTAGTGAATCAACAGTAAGGACTAGTCATCCAACACTAAGGACTAGTGATCCAACACTAAGGACTAGAGATAAACTAGTAAGGCTAGTATCCAACACTAAGGACTAGAGATTAACGTAAGGACTAGTGATCAACAGTAAGGACTGTGATCCACACTAGAATTGTGATCCAAACTAAGGACTAGTGACCAATGACTTGGCTTCAGGTAGTAAAGTAGATTCAGCTTATTGGTACTTATAGTGCATAGATGCATAGTAGTGTCAGACTGGCCCACTAGAGTACCAGAGGATCCTCCTGTAGGCCCAGGCTTAACACTAAGGATAAGGGATCCAACACTAAGGACTAGTGATCCAACACTAATTATAAGGGATCCAACACTAAGGACTAGTGATCCAACACTAAGGATAAGGGATCCAACACGAAGGATAAGGGATCCAACACTAAGGACTGGTGCTCCAACACTAAGGACTAGTGATCCAACACTAAGGATAAGGGATCTAACACTAAGGACTAGTGATCCAACACTAAGGATAAGGGATCTAACACTAAGGACTAGTGATCCAACACTAAGGATAAGGGATCCCAACACTAAGGACTAGTGCTCCAACACTAAGGACTAGTGATCCAACACTAAGGACTAGTGATCCAACACTAAGGACTAATGATCCAACACTAAGGATAAGGGATCCAACACTAAGGACTAGATCCACACTGGACAGTATCCAACACTAAGGATAAGGGATCTACACTAAGGACTAGTGATCCCAACTAAGGATAACGGGATCCAACACTAAGGACTAGTGCTCAACACTAAGACTAGTGATCCACACTAAGGATAGTGATCCAACACTAAGACGAATGATCCACACTAAGGATAAGGGATCCAATACTAAGGACTAGTGATCCAACACTAAGGACTAGTGATTCAACACTAAGGACTAGTGATCCAACACTAAGGATAAGGGATCCATACTGAATAGTGATCCAACACAAGACTAGTGATTCAACACTAAGGACTAGTAATCCAACACTAAGGACTAGTGAATCAACAGTAAGGACTAGTCATCCAACACTAAGGACTAGTGATCCAACACTAAGGACTAGAGATTAAACAGTAAGGACTAGTGATTCAACAGTAAGGACTAGTGATCCAACACTAAGAACTTGTGATCCAACACTAAGGACTAGTGATCCAATAGACTTGGCTTCCAGGTAGTAAAGTAGTATTCAGCTCTATTGGTACTTATAGTGCATAGATGCATAGTAGTGTCAGACTGGCCCACTAGAGTACCAGAGGATCCTCCTGTAGGCCCAGGCTTAACCTAATAGATATAGATCCTCATAGATACAGCAGAAGACAACCCACATTTTAGGTTGGTAGGGTCTATTTCCTGGAGGATAATGAATGGTGGGCCCCCAGAATAGTTTTCTCTGGTGGCCCATGGAACCCCAGTCCCACACAGGGAGATACTTCTCATGTCTGTACATGTTTCCCTCCTATGTGATTGGTAGATGGTTTCTTACTTGGAATTAATGTATAGCTGTGATTATGATGCATCAGTCCAGTAACCTCAACTATGACTTGATAACGAAAGTATTGGCATAGATATAACAAACCTACGCAGCCAACCAGTGAGTCGTAAGTCATCAATCATAAAATGATCTATAAACCTTTGAATTTTAAGTGATCTCTGGTGGCGCACACAATACCCCTGTTCCCACCACAAGGTAATCAATGAGCGCAGCAATGGATACAATCACACTTATTCCATAGCATATGGAAGCCAATGGAGCACTTGACAAAACACAATTGATGTGACAGATATCTGTCACACGGGTGATGGATGTTTGCAACACTGTATCGCTGAACTGTAGATGATGGAAGGTCCATCTCTGCACCCAGCCTATAGAAAACCCTGTATACAATCTTACTGTCCTATGGCTACAGGATATCCCATTGTTACGGCTAACAAAGCAATGCACATTTCATGTAGATACAATTGTGCAGGTTTACATCAAGAGGGTCAACATCTGCAAAGAGTTTGTATGTTTTCTCCGTGTTTGCATGGGTTTCCTCCGGGTCCTCCGGTTTCCTCCCACACTCCAAAACATACTGTTAGGTTGATTAGATTGTGAGCCCCATAGGGGACAGAGACTGGTTTGGCAGCGCTGCGTAATCTGTGTGCGCTATATTAATAAAATAATAATTATTAGTATTATTAAGAGCTACATGTGGATTCTCAAATACATTTCAGGGCTGGTATGGGGTTTCCTTCCATATTTTTTGCGGAGTAATTGAAATGACTCTATTGTAAGATAGGAGAGTTAGATTGTAAGCTCATAATATTATATTATTATTATATATTATTAATTAGTATTATTTCTATAAACCATCATATTCCGCAGCGCTTTTATAGATCATAGATACAATACAAACAAAAGTAAAGGGAACCTTTCACCAGGATTTACCCCACTAAACTATCAGCCCTCTCAGGTTGGGGATGAAATGTCCTTTCTACTATAGAATTCCCTCTTTTATGTGAAATCTCACTCACTATAATAATTCTCACCCTATGTCAGGCAAATGTGACTCTTCTCATCCCATTTTTACTTGAGATGAGTCAAGTTTAGCGGTTGCAGGAAGAGTGTCAATTCAGAAGCCTCTATCTTCTGTTCTATAGCACATAGAAACATGCTGCTGGTGTCATTTTAACGATAAGGCTAATGGCTTTGAGAGCTTCAGTTCCCACCTATTTTTAACTAAATGTATGTTCAGTTATTAGCTCAAAGAGCCATAAGCTGATGATGCTTGTTTCTAGGTGCTAAAGAACAGAAGATACCAACTTCTAAAATGCCCCCCCCCCCTGCACCCATTAAAACTGATTCATCTCATGTGAAAATGGGATGAGAAGAGTCATATTTGCCTGACTTTGGGGAAGATTTATTTTTATAGGTAAACAGGTCAAATTACACATAAAAGATGGAATTCTAGAAAAGACATTTCATATATTCAATATTACAGCGCTTGTACAATGGTCTAACCTGTATTCATAATATGTTGTTATAACATAAGCAATAGGAAGCAAAGACAGACACATTCATACAGGGCATCACTAACATTTTGGCTTTTTTTCTTTTAATATTAGACAATATTTATTTATTTTAATTTTGGAGGCGTGTGATGATCCCATGAATACTGTGCCGTCATATGTAGAAAATATATAGAAAAAATCCATAGCCTATTAAATGAAAGTTTAATAAATAAAAAACATTAAATAAATCCCAAAAACTTTCACAAATAAATCCCAAAGTAACTAATAATTTCAAAAAGTAAATATATCAATCTGTATTATTATGTTACACATCAGGATATTAAAATCGACAGATAACGATGGACAGGGGTGAAAAGTGTTTTCCCAAAATGATAAAGGTGTATAATCACCCAAATAGTATGTTCAGCCACATAAACACTTGTAAAGTACATGGCACTCATGATACAGGCAACAAATGAAAACCAGAGAGTCCGATACAAGCTTCTGACAGGGGTATACATGATATTCCAAGCAGTAACTTAAAGGGAACCTGTCACCAGGGACCTCATTTTTCTCTAAACACAGGTTACAGAAACCCATTACAGGTGCAGTGCAAATTGTTCTTTCTGCCTTTTCTAAGCATTTGCATTACAATATAATTGTGTGTTATAACTTACCTTGCACCCTTGAATCCTCTGTGTAGTTCCAGTGGTTGGGCATTGGTTTGAATGCATTTCACAAAACAACATGTGACTTGTCTGTGCTGAAGGCTCCTCAGCTCTTGGCCCCCACCTTTGTGCTCCTGTACAGCTCCTCCCTCCTGCTCCTTCACAGAGGTCACAGCCTGGTGAGCTGTTATCAGTGGGAGAGTAAGGAGCTGTACAGGAGAACAAAGGTGGGGGCTGAGAGAGAAGGAGTGAGCAGCATTTTTTAAATGCATCCAAACCAAAGCCCAAGTCCTGGGACTACACAGAGGATTCTGTCAGGGTGCAAGGTAAGTTATAACACACAATTATATTGTAATGCAAATGCTTAAAAAAAGCAGAAAGGCACATGTGCAATCAAGGTGTAATGGGCTCCTGCAACCTGAAATTTAGGCCCCTGGTGACAGGTTCCCTTTAAAGGAACCTTCAAAATCAGTCATGATAAACCAGGGACACTTACTCACAGACCCAGGCATTGTGTTGGTACCCATGGCCTCCTTCTATCTAAAATCAACTTTTACAATAATGCTTGGGAGCCGTAAGAGCTCTGAGGGTCCTCAAAAGAGCCCCTCCGTGGTGCAGCTTCACAGACTATTACACCTATTGTGCGAAATTACAGCTAAAGTAGGGAGAAGTCATGTGAAGTCAGGGCATGAAGGGGCTCGGTTATCCCTTCTGTCTCATTAGCTACGTGTAAAGATGTATTTTAGAAGAAAGAAGCAATGGATGGAACAAATAAAAGTAGATTCCCACAAATATATGAGTAATGTCCCTGGTTTATCATGATGGATCATTATGGTAGATTTCATTTAAAATTCATCCTCTCTGCTCTGAGTGAATTCTGTATATTCAACCAGAAGCTTGTTACATCAAAATTTTTAAGGTCACCACGTGAGTTCACTGCAAAGGGGCCTACTGAGGCTCTGAAACCTGGAGGTGACCCTCCATATATTAGACATAAGATACCTACAACACTTGCTCCGAGGTCAAACCTGCTGACCTATGCCCCTACCTAGTACCAGTGGTTGGGCTTCTCACCCACAAATATGGGGTCAGTGAATGTATCGCTGCATAAGGGTGCACATTAACCATTTAGGAAAGTTGGGTTGACTGCCCTTATGAGCAATAGGGGAATGTTAGGAAATACTTTCTAAGGAGGTCATACTGAAGATTAATATCGCTTAGATCAACACCACAATTACTTCTCAAGGCTCGGATCCTAAAAGTACATGGAGCCTAAGAGAGATCCGCGAGAGTTCAGACTGGAACCATCAATTAGAATGTGTCAAATGAAATTGTGAGCAAGACAATCCATCTTATATCCTGGCGCCTTATGTATATTCAGCCAGCCGCGGACACCCGTCACAACATATCCAAATCCCTGAACCCAACAAAAGGAGCGATGCTGCATACATGATGACTTCTTAATAAAGCTCTATGTACAGTCATCCAGGCCCGTGGATATGAAAAGCACATATCATGTACCCAGAGGTGACGACCTCCTGACCTGCAAGGATAGGAAATATCCACTGACCTAATTATACCCCCAACACCTCCCAAAGCAGAGCATCACACAGGACATTAAATGTCCGAAAGAGGAAGAGGAAAGACAAGGAGCATGGATGGCCATAAGAGTGATTGTAATAAATGATTATTATAAATATTTCTAGATAGATAGAAAAATATGATATAAGAATGAGAAATGATAGAAGATAGATAGATAGAGAATAGATGATAGAAGAGATCTGTAGAGCGCCTACTACTCCTCGCGCCTCGCCTCGCTCCGCTCGCCGCTCCGCGTCCTCGCTCCCATGCCCGCTCGCTCGCTCGCTGCCGTGCGCTCGCTCGCTCGCGCGCTCGCTCTGCGTCGCTCGCTCGCTCATAGCTCGCTCGCTCTCTCGCTCCGCTCTGCTCGCCTGCTCGCTCGCTCGCTCGCTCGAACTCGCTCGCTCCATCGCTCTCTCTGCGCTCGCTCCTCGCTCAACGCTCGTCTCGCTCGCTCCTCAGCTCGCTCGCTCTCTGCGCTCGCTCGCTCGCTCGTGCGCTCGCTCGCTCGCTCGCTCTCCTCGCTCTCCTCGCTGCTCGCTCCTTCGCGTCGCTTCGCTGCCTTCCTCGCTCTCTGCAGTCTCCTCGCTCGTCCTCGCTCGTCTGCTCTGCCTCGCTCTGCTCGCTCTGCTCTCGCTTCCTACGCTCGCCTCGCTCGCTCCTACGCTCGCTCCTCCCCCCGCCATCCCCGCCGGCCCCCCCTTTCACTCGTCTTTTCCGGTTTCCGGTCATCTCCCTTCCTTGTCCCCCCGCTCCCTCCAAAATCCTTCCCACACTTTCCTCCCTAAGGCCATTACTCCGCCCTGAACCCTGTTCCTGGTCCCCCTTACCCCTCAAGTGTCTAAAGAACACTTTTGTAATTTTTACCTACAACGGAGTGGCTTCCCCTTTCTTCATATTGTTGATAGATAGATAGATCGATAGATAGATAGATAGATATTTCAAAAAAAGTCACAAAAATAACACTGCTTGTGCAAATATACAAATATATTATTACCCTTACCGATTAAATACAGTCATCTGGACCAATCTGTCTTTCATTCCGCCTGCTTCTACCCGGGATAGGGGGGGGGGGGGGGGGGGAGGGTGGGGGGGTGTGGAAGCCATATCTTCCTCCTTCTCTTCTTCTTCTTGATGTTTCCCCCATCTTCCCGCCCCTTCTCTCTCTTCTTATCTTTTCCCCCAGAGCTTACTTCTATGAGGAGTGGAGGGGTGACACCAGAGCTTACAGTCTATAAGGAGAAGGGTGACCCAACAACTTACCGTCTAAAGTATGAGAGGTGACCCAAGAGCTTACAGTCCTATGAGGATGAGGGGGTTACCAAGAGCTACATTCTATAAGGATGAGATGGTGACACAAGAGCTTACAGTCTATAAGGATGAGAGGTGAACACAAGAGCTTACAGTCTATAAGGATGAGAGGTGACACAAGATCGTAACAGCTATGAGGAAGTGGGTGACACAGAGGTATAAGCTTTTATATGGTCCTGTTATTCTTTATAATGTAAAATACATAACTTTAATAACTAATTCCTTCAGTCTGCTTTTTGTGTTTATTATATCCCTTGTTTTCTGTGGCAGTCCTGACAGTTTCTGGTGCATGGGTTGTAATGCTTTTTCACCATCCACTTCTTAATAACCGTCTTCCTTCCTCCTCCCTTCACCGTCGCGGTTTCTAACATTCCCTGTGGCAGCTGTGCGGTGATGCGCCACAGAGCTTCTACAACCTGGTGTGGTCTGGCCATAGAATATTCATGGCCTATGTGTGGGCGATTGCTCAGCGTGCTGGCATTATTGCCCCATGCCACCCCAGAACCCCTCATATTGCTAGTGCGTCAATTCTTGAGTCCTCCAACGGCGCCAAAAAAAAGGAGAAAATGGTGTGCGTTAGTTTCCCCTCTCTAGCAGTCTACACTCCCTCCCAGTCCCCCGTTTTCCTGTATTCCGGTTCTTTTCCCCGCGTCCCTTACCCCGTTGTATCTGCTTTGTCTTAGCCCTAGTTTCGTGCATTCCGTTCTCATCCTTAATCTTCTCGAAACCCCGAAAGAGAAAGCGGCGCTTTTTCCATTGGTTCCTCTCGGCTCCCGGCTCTCGTATAATCCTCGCGCCATCCCGTCAAACTGTGATGACTCTAACTCTCGCTCTCTCTTGTAGAATCTGTAAATTTAATTAATCCTATAGCCATCAACTGGGTCATCCTTCTATTCTCAAGCTTCCTTTCCCCCCTCTCCCTTTTCCTTCCTCTTTCTTTCTAATGATACGTCTTCCATCCATCCATAGTAGGGGGTAGTTCAATATGAGTCTAGTAAAAACAAGACACAAAATTAAGAATATGCACTTGCAGAAGTCATCCATGCTGGAGGAGGTCGGAGATGACATTAGTGAACCATCCATCATTAAAGAATGCCCTGAGCCCAGTGTTGTGGCCACACTACGATTCATTGCTAGTCTTCCAGATCCTACACTGTCCATTGTAAATATCCCTCCTTTTTTTGATCCTCAATTTCTTTTCCCTGCTCCCTCAGGTGGGGGGTGGGGGGTAATTTTACCAAATATATCTATTAAGGAGGAGCCTGTAAAACCCAATTAGTTTATTGTGATTATTAGAAACAATCCTAACAACAATAGAATAGTAACAATGTATCAGATTCTAAAGAATTACGTGAACAGCTGGAAACGCTTGTGTATAGACAGTTTACAGTACTTATAGATATAGTATTAATTTAGAAATACCAGACTTACTGACCGACAGATTTTAATATAGCTCATTTTATTATAATCGTATCTATATCTCTCGTCTATCTCATCTATAGGTGTATGGTTTTATCCCTATATCGAGAGAGATTCTGTTTGCATAAATAATGAAATCATTGTAGAGTATTATTAGTATTGTTGCATTTTGTTGTATGCTCACTGTATTTCATATTTTTTTCTTTGTTACAGCTGTGGCACTAACACTTTTCATCTATTCCTCGATAGCTGTACATCATTTACTTAATGTAACCTATATATATTTTGATCCAACACTAAGGATAAGGGATCCAACACTAAGGACTAGTGATCCAACACTAAGGATAAGGGATCCAACACTAAGGACTAGTGTAATATTACATTACAGAGTAATAACAGTCATATGGAACAATAGGAGTTAGGACCCTGATCACAAGAGCTTACAGTCTATGAGGATGAGGGGGTGACACAAGAGCTTACAGTCTATGAGGATGAGGGAGTGACACAAGAGCTTACAGTCTATGAGGATGAGGGGGTGACACAAGAGCTTATAGTCTATTAGGATGAGGGGGACACAAGAGCTTACAGTCTATAAGGATGAAGGGTGACACAAGAACTTACAGTCTATAAGGATGAGAGGTGACACAAGAGTTTACAGTCTATGAGGATGAGGGGTGACACAAGAGCTTACAGTCTATAAGGATGAAGAAGGTGACAACCAAAACGAGCTTACCCGTCTATAAGATGAGAGGTGACACAAGAGCTTACAGTCTATGAGGATGAGGGGGTGACACAAGAGGTATAAGCTTGTATAATGGTCCTGTTATTCTTTATAAGGGAAAATAAAATAATTTAATAACTAAGTATCAGTCTGATTTGGGTATTATCTGGTTCATTTGGCAGGTCCTGACAGTTTCTGGTGCATGGGTTGTATGCTGGTTCACTCCACTGCTGGGAAGAACCTCTTCATGCTCCTCCATGACCTCTTGATAAATCCAGGTGGCAGCTGTGCTGTGATGCGCCACCAGAGCACTTCTACACCGGGTGTGGTCTGCCATAGAATAGTACCATGGCCTATGTGTGGGCAGTGCGCAGGTGCTGGCAGGATTGCCCCATGCCACCCCACTCATTGCTTCTATTCGTGCAGACACATGGCATTTTCACATAGCTCCATCAAGACAGAAAATGTCAGGAATTATTTCCCCATCAGTAACCATGAGATGTTATTCAATTATATTAATTATATAATTTATTATCACATTGTCTTAATATCATCAATATATCCTTCTCACATCTATCTAATATCTATCCATTCGGCAATTATCTATCCAAAACAAACCTATAAAATATCTTCCATATTTCTTTCTAATGATACGTCTATCCATCCATAGTAGGGGGTAGTTCATATGAGTCTAGTAAAAACAGACACAAAATTAAGAATAATGCCAGTGCAGAAGTCATCCATGGCTGGAGGAGGTTATGGAGATGACATTAGTGACCATCCAGTCATTAAAGAAGTGCCCTGAGCCCCAGTGTTGTGGCCACACGAGTCATTGCTTCTTACTCCTAAAACTGTCAGGGAATCAATCAGTTTGGCTCCTATTCTGTTCAGCCTCAGGGTGGGGGGTGGGGGGTAATTTACCAAATAGATCTATTAAGGAGGAGCCTGTAAAACCCAATTATTATTATTGTGATTATTAGAACAAATCCTAACAACAATAGAAATAGTAACAATGTATCAGATTCTAAAGAATTACGTGAACAGCTGGAACGCTGTGTATATACAGTATGTACATACTTATAGATATAGATATTAATTTAGAAATACCGACTTACTGACAGACAGATAGGACATAGAGATAGATTGTATATATATATATATATATATATATATATATATATATATGTTTGTATACATATATAGAGAGAGATTCTGTGTGCATAAAATAATTGATACATTGTAGAGTATTATTAGTATTTGTTGCATTTGTTGTATGCACACTGTACTTAATATTTTTGCTTGTTTACAGCTGTATCACTAACACTTTTATCTCTTCCTCAGGCTGTACATCATTTACTATAATATAACCTATATGATATTTATATGGTGTACAAGCCTTGAAAAGACTGTGCACAATTAGCCTTTGTAATATATATTTATTAATTCTATATAATTCTACATGGCTTTTATCAAGAATTGTATCCAGACACCTAGAAAAAAAAGAAAGAAAAAAACTATATACAGTATTACACACAAAATCTAGTATCCCTTTAATTATACTACAGGTTATCCCTAATATATATAGAGAGGTACAATATAGATTGATAGAAAATAGAGTAATTAAACATAATATATATATGCATTATAGTTATATATGGAGACTATATATATATATATATATATTACATACACATATAGATAGGAATATATATATATTTATTAGATAGATAAAGATAAGATATATTGTACACCATATAATTTACATACATATATATATAATAGATATAAGAAACAGAAGTACACTATATATTGCATGCTAAATAAAAAGAATATACAGATTTATATTTCAATACATTTTAATCAATACACGATTACAATAGAATACAGATAGAGAATACAAATAGACAGAATGTACATATATATTAATGCATAAAGAAACACAATCACTCTAAAAACACAAAAACAACTAAAATATAAATTACTACATACTACAATAACGTCACTAGCAAAGTATCAAAACATTAACCAATAATACAAAATATAATTATATAATAACTAATAAAATGAAAAAAGTTTACAAAGAAACAAATTCATAATTTTTTTTTTGTTTCCACACTATGCTCCCATCTTACTACCACACAGGAAAATTGATAAGAGTCTGTACATCCCAATTGTAGGTGTTACCCCAAACTGTGAACCCCTGATGGAGAGAAGACAGGGAGTCCTGCACTGTGTATATCCAGAGCACAGCAGAGCCTCCTGCATAGACAAAGCGATGAGATGAGTCACAACAAGCTGGAGTTAATCATTACCCTGCAGAGCGGCAGATGAAGAGTTAAAAATCGATACTGATTTGCTGAATTTTCACAAATGCAGCTGCCTAATTTATCAGTGACTAATTACATCCAATCAGCAGCAGAGCCCTGCAAATAACAAGAAGCAGAATATGGAATATACAAGGATCTCGTTTATCGATATCGATAGATTGTATTTACTGGATATAAACTGTTTTATTTATATAATTTTTGCAACAAAAAAAACGAATAAAATAATTTATAAATCTGTAACATAATATAATGCAAAATAAAAATATGGCAATAACTAATAAGCAACAATTCTTCAGTGTCCAAATAAAGCGACATAGAACCTCGTGTAATATACAGGTAATGTCACCATTATAAGCCTTAGTACAGACCCGGGTATAGTGCGGTTTTTATTAATTTCATTTTGTATAATTTTTGTATGAATTGTACAATTCTCAGTTTTACCATTCTCATTGTAGATGGATCTAAATTTGAAACACGGCAGAAACATCTCAGTTTTTCAGTTTAATTTTGTTCATAGGAAATTCTGTAATTTATGTACCTTAAATTACAAAAACATAAATGCGACATTTATATAGTGCACCAAATATACAGATAAATATATCATTATAATTGAAGCATTTTCTGGGATGTGAAACTATCAGCAGCCGAAAAAAAATCGAAATAAAAACTTTCAGTCAAATCCATTTCACTTTCATATGTAGATTGGAGAGAGAAGCAGTTTCCCTTTCTATAGAGACAATTGCATCTAAAAGAGCTGTAAAAGCATCTGATTACCCTCCCTGCTCCTCCTTCTATGCATAGGGGTAGTATCAATCTAACTATCTATCAATCTATCAATCTATCTAATATCTATCTATTTATCTCTCTGTCTCATATCTATCTGGAGTATTTATTCTTAAAAAATATATATCTATTTATAAATCGCATATATATATATATGTGTGTGTATGTGTAATGTATGAGTGTATGTATGTATATATGAGTGTATGCATGTATGAGTGTATGTATGTGTGTGTGTATATATATATATTAATTAGATCAATAGCTAGGTAGATTGATAGATTTGAGATAGTTATCGTGTCATCGTGGGGAATAAAATAATAATATTAATTATATTATTTATTATCACACGGTCTTTCTATCATCTATATATCCAATTACTATTGATCCAACTCACATCTATCTAATATCTATCCTTCCTCCCTTCCTGCTATTATCTATGCAGAGCAAACATATAAATTGTCTTCCATATTTCTTTCTAATGATATGTCTATCTATCTCTCCATAGTAGGTGGTAGTTCATTTGAGTCTAGTAAAATTAAACACAAAATGAAAAATAATGCCAGTGCTGAAGTCATCCATGACTGGAAGAGGTTAAGGGGATGAAATTATGGATGCACATGGATAGATAGATAGATATATGTATCGATATATGTATAGATATGTATAGATATATAGATATGAGAGAATAGATAGATTAGATAAATAGGTAATTGATACATATACATAGATACATAGATAATACATAGATAATTGGTAAAGATAGATAGATAGATAGATAGATAGATAGATAGATAGATAGATAGATAGATAGAACTGGATGAATAGTTCATGTATAGATATGGATAGATACAATTAAGTAGATAACTGGTAAATATGGATAGATAGAAAATAGATAGATATGAGATAGATAGATAGATATGAGATAGATAGATAGATATGAGATAGATAGATATGAGATAGATAGATATGAGATAGATAGATAGATAGATATGAGATAGATAGATAGATAGATAGATAGATAGATAGATAGATAGATAGAACTTTATAATGTCCTGGCTATTCTTATAGGAAAAATCAAATAATTTATAACTAGATTCAGTCCTGATTTGGGTATATCTGGTTCATTTGTCAGTCCTGACAGTTTTCTGGTGCATGGTTGTAGCGGTTCAACCTCCACGCTGGGAAGAACCTCTTCGATGCACCTCCATGACCTCGTGATATCCAAGGTGGCATCTGTGGCTGTGAGGCCCACCATAGCACGCTACACCGGGGGTGTTCCGCCATAGAATAGTACCACATGCCTATGTGTGGCAGTGCGCAGGTCTGTCAGGATTGCCCCATGCCACACCCTCATTGCTTCTAGTCGTGCAGACACATGGCCTTTGCACTAGAGCTGCCTCAAGCCCGACGTCAGGATATTACCCCATCATAACCATAGATGTTTAGCCAATTATGTTAATTATAATACTTTAGTAGCAACATTGTCTTAATAGCATCAATAATCCTTCCACATCTATCTAATTCTAGCCATTCGGCAATTAATCTACTCCCAAACCAAACCTAGAAAATAGTCTCATATTGTCTTTCTACTAACGTCATCCATCCATCACTAGGGGGTATTCATTGAGTCTATAAACCAACAACAAAATTAAGAATAGATGCCACATGCAGAGTCATCCATGTGCTTGAGAGGTTATGGAGATGACTTAGTCGACATCCCAGCTCATTAAAGCAGTGCCCTGACCCAAGTGTTTGTGGCCACACGAGTCTTGCGTCTTACGCCTAAACCTTGTCAGGGAATCACATCAGTTTGGCCCCTATTCTTTCAGCTCAAGGGTGGGGGGGTGGGGGGGTACTTTACCAAATAGATCTATTTAAGGAGGAGGCCTGTTAAAACCCAATTATTATGTATCATGTGATTATTAGAACATCCAATCACTAAACAACAATAGAAATAGTAACAATTATCAGATTCTAAAGAATTACTTGACAGGCTGTAACGCTGCTGTCATAGACATTATGTACAATACTTATGAGTATAGATATTAATTTAGAAATACCGACTTACTGAACAGACAGATAGACAATAGAATATTGTAATATATATATATATCTTACTAGTAATATTATATATCTATTGTTTGTATACATATATAGAGAAGATTCGTGTGGCATAAAATAGATTTACCATTTGTAGAGTCATAATTTCTTATTTTCTGGTTGCATCTTGTTGTTAGGCCTGCTCTACTATTTTTGTCTTGTTTAACACTGTAGTAACACTACACTTTATCTCTTCCTCATGTAGCTGTAACTCTATTTACTTAATCATCCCTTAATGATCTTTATATGGTGTTCATAGCTTGAAACAGACTTGCCAATTAGCCTTTGTAAATATATTATTTCATTAATTCGATAATACATTCTACATGGCTTTTATCAAGAATTGGTATCCAGACCACTAGAAAAAAAAGAAACGGAAAAAACTCATACAGTATTACACACAAATCTCTGTATCCCTTATTATACTCACATCCGGTTATCCCCTAATATATACTAGACGAGAGGTCCAATATAAGATTGATAGAAAATAGAGTAATTAACCATAATAATAGTCTGCAATTCTACGTTATATACTTGGAACTCTCATATATATACTATATATATATATTATATACTATATATATATATATATATATTACATACACATATCGATAGTTATATATATTTATATTAGTAAGTTTAATCTATCATAATTATAGATTACAACTGCATAACTATATTACATACATAATATATATATAGATATAACTGACACCATACAGTACACTATATATTGCATGCTAAATAACAAAGATATACAATTTATATTTCAATACATTTTATCAATACAACTGATTACAATAGAATACAGTATGAGAACTACAAATGAGACAGACATGTGACATGATATACTTAATGTCATTACAGACAACACAATCATCTAAAAACCAAAACAACTCACAAATATATTCCGACATACTACATACAGTCACTAGCAAGTATCAACAACATTAACACATATACAAATTAGTGAATTATTAATAACCCTATAAAATAGAAAAAGTTTACAAGAAACAATTCTACATTTTTTTTTTTTGTTTCCACACTATCTACATGCTTCCCATCTTACTACCACCAAAATAGTTGATAAGATTGTAACATCCCACTTGTAGTTGTTCACCCTCCAAACTGTGAACCCCTGATTGAGAGAGAAGAAGGGAGTCCTTGCACTGTGTATATCCAGGCAACCAGCAGAGGCCTCCTTGATGAAGCAGACGGATGAGATTGAGTCACAACAAGCCTGATGTTTAATCATTACCAACCTGCAGAGCGTGCATACTGAAGATTATTAAAATCGATAACTTGAGTTGCGGGCAATATTTCACAAATGCAGCTTGCCTAATTTAACAGTGACTAATTACAATCCAATCAGCAGCTAGACGCCCTGGCAATAACACAGAACAGAATATGGAATATCAAGGATCTGTCGTTTATCGATATCGATAGATTTGTAATTTACTGGATATAACACTGTTTTATTTATATAATTTTTTTGCAAACAAAAAACGAAATAAATCGATTTAAATTGTAACATAATATAATGCAAAATAAAAATATGGCACATAACTACTAAGGCAACAATCTCTTCAAGTGTCCAATACAGCGACCTAGAACCTCGTGTAACTACACAGGTAAATGCATCACGCTCGTATCATTATAGCACTAGTACAGACCCCGCGGGTATAGTGCGGTTTTATTAACTTTTATTTTTGTATAATTTTTGTATATTGTACACATTCCGAAGGTTTTAACCATCTCATTGTAGATGGATCTGAAATTGAAACACGCAGAACAGATCTCAGTTTTTCAGTTTAATTTGTTCATAGGAAATTCCTGTACTTTATGTACTTAATTACAAAAAACATAATGCGTACATTTATATATGCACACCAAATAACAGATAAATATAATCATTATAATTTATAAAGCATTTTCTGGGATGTGAACTTCAGCAGCGCGAGCGAAAAAAAAATCGATAATAAAACTTTCATTCAAATCCATTTCACTTTCATATTGTAGATTGGAGAAGAAGCAGTTTCCCCTCTCATAGAGACATTTGCATCTAAGAGGACTGTAAAAGCAGTCTGTATTACCCTTGACCCCTGCTCCTCCGTTCTATCATAGGGTTAGTAATCATCTAACTATCAATGCAACTATCAATCTAATCTATATCAATCTATTTATCTCGCATCTGCCTCTCCCTATGCTATTACTATCTGGGTATTGTATTCTTAAAAAATATATCTCTTATTATTAATCGCATAGTATTAATAGTATCGTGTAGTGTGAATTAATGTGTATGTATGTTATATTGAGTTATGCATGTAGGGTATTAAATGTGATGTATGTATTGATATCTATAATCTTATAGATCAATAGCTAGTTAGATTGATTATTTGAGATAGTTAATCTTGTCACTCGTGGGGAATAAAATTAAAATTTAATTATATTATTTAGTCCACACGGTCTTTCTATCATCTATATATCCAATTACTATTGATCCAACCACATCTATCCTAATATCTATCCTTCCCTCCCTTCCTGCTATTATCTATGCAGAGCACACATATAATTGTCTCCATATTTCTATTCTATGATATGTCTAGTCTATCATCTACCATAGTAGTGGTTAGTTCATTTGAGTCAGTAAAATAAATCACAATGAAAAATTAATGCCAGTGCTGGAAGTCCATTGCCCTGAACTGGAAAAAGTTAAGGGAATGAAATATGGATGCACATTGGATATATAGATAATATATTTATCGATATTGTATAATACTGTATAGATATATGAATAGAGAAAATCAGATAGATTTAGATAAATAGGTCAATTTATGATACATATACAATATACATAGATACTACATAGAAATTGGTAAAGATGGCTGATCGATCGCTAATAGATAGATAGATCGCTCGCTCGCTCGCTAGCCCTGGGCTGCATCGTTCCTGCTCCTATGGCTCGCTCCCCTTACTTCACTCCCTGGTTCCTCTGGCTAGCTCAGCCCATAGATCTCTCTGCGCTCGCTCCTCGCTCATGCCTCCTCGCTCGCTCTGCGCTCGTCTCGCTCTGCGCTCGCTCGCTCTGCGCTCGCTCTCGCGCGCTCTGCGCTCGCTGATCAGCTCGCTCGCTCGCTCGCTCGCTCGCTCGCTCGCCTGATCGATATAATGATAATCGATAGATAGGAATCGATCGATGGTCAGAGAGGTACTGCTAACATCATTCTGTGACATCATTCCCCTGTCCTTCTCTTTTTGTCAGCTGAAACTATGTCCTGTTCTTTAGTCACAATAACATGTCAATTCCCGCTTAACTTAAGCTGAACACAGACACCTCCCTCCGGATTGTCCTTCTGTCCTGACTGCAGTTACCAAAATATAATGAACCATTGACTGGAAGGAAAATAGGTGGGATTTGTAACACAGCCTGTAAAGGGTTAAAACAAGTCACACTGTAGCCAAATAGGAGATTACGCGATAGCTGAATAAATAGGTATGAGAAGATAGATAGATAGATAGATAGATAGATAGATAGATAGATAGATAGATAGATATGAGATAGATAGATAGATAGATATTAAGATAGATTCGATATGAGATAGATGATAGACATGGATAGAAGATAGATAGATAGATAGATAGATAGATAGATAGATAGATAGATAGATAGATAGATAGATAGATAGATATTTGCATGTTTTTTTGTTTTCTGAGTTCTCCCATCTGTTAGAATAGATAATATTTAGCAGGTTAATCCACCTTGCAGTTAAACCCATTATTCTCCTTTCTTTGTGAGTGAACTGCATGCAGAGGATACATACTATCTAGAACATTTGAGAGACTTCCAGGAATATCAGCCAAACTCTGCAATCACCACAAGAGTTTATTTGCACCTAAAATTATCCAATAATTAAGAGACTCATAGTAAATCTGAAAGAAATCTAAAAATAGAAAATATAACAGAACACCAATGGGATTTTATGTAATTTTTTATGTGATCTATGTGTCTAATGTGACAGAGAAATTTCCCCTTGGGACAAATAAAGTATTATTATAATTAGTTTTATTATAAAACACCCCAAAAGGGACAAGAATACCACAAACGGGGTTTAGTATTAAAAGTAATGACTAGGCTTCATCATTGTCTATGGCAGTGATGGCTAACCTATGGCACTGGTGCCAGAGGTGGCACTCGGAGCCCTTTCTGTGGGCACTCAGGCCATCACCAGAGACGACTCCAGGTGTCTTCCTGCAGTCCCAGACAGCCCAGGACTTGCTATGCACAGAGCTATTTTAAAGTGACAGCTCTACCTGGGACTATTTTGTGCTTTATTGGTGTCCTCAGGTGCTGGTATCAATGAAAACTGTGACAGAGAAGGGAGTATAAATCACAAATTAAATTTCTGTGTTGGCACTTTGCGATAAATAAGCGGGTCTTTGTTGTAGTTTGGGCACTCGGTCTCTAAAAGGTTTGCCATCACTGGACTAGGCTCTAGCAATAAACCCGCATGTGGAAACTGATGTATACACGGTTGTGTAGATACTGTACTTAGATACAGGGAAATCAAAGTTTTAACTTCCCAAATGTGGCTGTTGTGACATGTCTTGTACTTGCAGAGTTTGGTGGTAAAGCTGCAGAGGGGTAACTGTGCCAAACCCCAAGGGCTGTGACACAAAAAAAGTCTCAAAAGTGTAGATGGAACATGATGGATACAGTCAGATCTTCTTACCTACAGGTGATAGCAGCAGGTGATCTCACAGGATCCTACACAACCTGACAGTAGACCATGGATGACCCCACCATATACAGCAGAGAGAGACAGAGGAGAGGACACAGCCTGGAGCAGGACACAGACAGACAGAAACAAAGGGAATCCTGTAATGTTCTCATCTGTCCCAGAATAGCTGAAATTATATAATTATATGATCCCACTATGATGTAAATATACATCATATATTTTTTTATATAGTATCACAATTATGGGAAAAGTTCTTTCAATCTCTAAAATGTAATGAAAATCTGGAAATCTTTCAAATTGCATTAATAATGCAACAATATATACACCACGTACAGTGTTTCTTTCTTTCTTTCCCTCCTTCCTTCCTTCCTTCCTTCCTTCCTGTTGCATACAGAAATGCAAATCAACCTTTACAGATATAAAATAGATACTAGATAAATAGATATGGTAGGATAGATACATTAGATGAATAGATAGATGGTAGTATTTTTCATGTATCAATCTCATGTTCTCTCGCACATATTTTACCTACCATTCATCTATATATTTACTGACTACCTTTTATTTATATATCTATTTTTCTATTCGTCTGTCTTTCCATCTATCTGTCTGTCATCTGTCTTTAAAATCTATCTATTATCTATCTATTTAAAATGTATCTATGTATCTGTCTATCTATCTCTCATTCATCTATTTCATATCTATCATCCATATATCTATATATGTTATATCTATTTTTATTTATTATCTGTCTAACTATCTCATTTCTATCATCTATCTATCTATCTATCTATCTATCTCATATCTATCTATCTCATATCTATCTATCTATCTATCTATCTCATATCTATCTCCTATCTATCTCATTTCTATCTATCTATCTATCTATCTATCTATCTATCTATCTCATATCTATCTATCTATCTATCTATCTCATATCTATCTATCTATCTATCTATCTATCTATCTATCTATCTATCTATCTATCTATCTATCTTATTTATTATCTATCTTAACTTGCTATCTATTTCATATCTACTGTATCTAATTATTTATCTATTTCATATCTATCTATCTATTATTTATCTATCCATCCTATTTGCAGTCAAATATATGCTCCATATATACAGAAGCTTCTGTGCAAATCTACAATTATATTCATATTTTCCATATGCCTGAGGCCTTGCACAGCCATATCCCTATACACAGGGATGTAGTCTTTATCCCTATATCCCTATACACAGGGCAGCAGTCTATCCCTCTTTCCCTAAATACAGGGCAGCAGCCCATCCCTATATCCCTATACAAAGGGAAGCAGTATATTCCTCT
This sequence comes from Engystomops pustulosus, assembly GCA_019512145.1. Lineage (NCBI taxonomy): Eukaryota > Metazoa > Chordata > Amphibia > Anura > Leptodactylidae > Engystomops > Engystomops pustulosus. Next base: position 314,275,585 of record CM033641.1, on the reverse strand, counting down.
ATCACTATACACAGGGCAGCAGACTATCCCTCTATCCTTATACACAGGGCAGCAGTCTTTCCCTATATCCCTAAACACAGGGCAACAGCCTATCCCTATATACAGGGCAACAGCCTATCCCTATATACAGGGCAACATTCTATCCCTCTGTCCCTATACACAGGACAACAGTTTAATTGCCTTTAAATAAAACATAATTGGATACTATGAACTATGCAATGCAACCTGTGTCCTTCTGCTAGTGACCAAGGTGAGGACTTACCAGAAGCAGGTAGGTGACAAACAGTATAGTACATGTGTGTTGCAGCAGCAGCCTGGAGACAGATGTAACCCACCGCCTATGATTGTCAGCAACGCTATAGATTAGCAGGGGTCTGCACTGCACACATTCTGCTGCTGCTGCTGATCAATAGCTTCTACTCACAGGACAGATGGTTTTGAGGGGGACAGAGAAATAACATAGTTTAAGCCTAAAACTACTTTACCTCCTGTATCTACTTTAAGCAGAAAGTTTACAGCTAAACCCCCATTCTCCTCATAATACAAAATGAATCTAAAAAATACTAAAAAACAGTAACAAATTAAGTAACAATATTAATAATAATAACCTGTTAAATGTTCTAAAAAGCAAAAAAAAAAAATACATTGAATATTTTTTTATTTGAATGGTTTTAACGTTTTATGTGCAGATTTAGTATTCAATATCACAGTCATTATATTTTTGCCTAAGCTGTGATCCATCCAGAGATTTTATTTCTTTCTAGTTTGTAGTAATTTGTGACTTTGTTTTTATTATTAACAGCTTTGTGTAAATCAGCAAAAAGAAACAATTCTGCAATTACCATTGTATTTATTCTACAGCAGGAGAAGCTCATTGAATGGCCATTGGCTACATTTTAAGTAGATGAATCAATAATTGGTGAAGCTAGAGACCCGGCTGTATGTAAGTACAATGTAAATTGTAGGAATATTACAGCAATGTTTATATATATATATATAATGTACATACAGATAAATTAGGTTTATTTCACACCATCAAATATTACAGGTCTGTAAGGGCTCCCTGGCTTTCTGCTATATGGATTTACTATTGCACCTAACTGCGTATTCAATTATTCAGAGGCTTTCTAAGAGCTCACAGCTTTTTAATTAGGCTCCTGTTATATACAGTAGGGATGATGGGGAGAGGAGCTGGAAACATGCAAATCACAGAAAATATGATCGAAGAGGAGACTAATGCATGTATACATTTGTGTGTGTGTTTATATATATATATATATAGAGAGAGAGAGAGGGCTCCCAGATATATATATATAGTATATAAACATATATATAATGTATAAAGTACATACATATAATATTATATATATATATTAGACTCAAAGAAGTCCATATATATATTATGTTTAATATTCAGTTATATTTTATATTTTCATTAGCATGTTTCCATCTCCTCTATCCATCATCCCTTATATACTTCTATATACAGTATATACATTTATTGTAATAAGACTCCAAGAAGTCTCATGAAGAGGGATCTATTTTATGTGTATATAATATGTGTATATGATATATATATATTATATATATATGTACTATATATAGTATAATAATACAGAATAGAAAAAGAGAATGCCCTGGTCATGTGACCCTTTGGTCCCTTTAGTAAATGAGCAATTAGACTCCAAGCTGTCTCATTAAGATATATATATATATATATATATATATATATATATATATATATATATACATATATATATATACACACATATATATACATTATATAATCTATGAATTATGAAGCTATATATAAATCTATAGATATGGTATGGGCTGAAACGGTAGTTTCTCAGATTTTTAGCAGAATATATGGTGTGCACATTATATAGAGAATTGCATTCTATATTGTATATTGCATTTTAGGTTGTTGTATACCTTTCTTTGTGTAACAATAAGATAGATGGATATATAGATCACTTTAAAGATAACCACATAGCTAGATAGACAGACAAATAGATAAATAGATATTTTATAGATTTTCCGCCTTTATACTCTTAAACCAAATGGTCTTAATATATACTCCATGACCAGTGCTATTACATAGAGCAGTCTCCATTCCCTATATTCTCCTTATGAAGCAGTGGACATTGGTAATCCTGTGTAGACAATGGTGTATTTTCGGCATCAAATATACATCACTTATGTTTATTGTAACCATTGGCATTTTTCTTTTTTTTTTTATTCTTACAGATTTTGCGCACAATATTTTTTTGTGGACCATCGAGAATGAGGAGCTAGATCTTCCTCAATACCTGCTTGTTTTGTTTATCAAGTATCTTTATTTTTATTTTATAATAATGTAGTTTATTTTATTATTTCAGTTTTTTGAGCATCGGTGCATTCTTTGTGCATGTTGAGTACAGCATTGTTTATATAGTGTACCATGGTGTGGGGCAGGTGGGCAGAGTGGTCCTTACCCTCTGAGCTGGCCATAGATCTACTATTAGTTGTGGATTATAATGTGGGCAGTTTGGGTGGTAGACCGGGGCCAAAGCCTTCTAGGTGGCCCATGACTACCCACCAAATTTTATCCTGAGAAGGAAATATGAATGCCCCTTCCACAGTAAATATGAGTTCCCCCTCCATACTATATATGAGTGCCCCCTCCACACTATATATGACTGCCCCCCCACTATATATGACTGCCCCTCCACACTATATATTAGTGCCCCTTCCACACTATATATGAGTGCCCCCTCCATACTATATATGTGTGCCCCCTCCACACTATATATGAGTGCCCCCTCCACACTATATATGACTGCCCCTCCACACTATATATTAGTGCCCCTCCACACTATATATTAGTGCCCCTTCCACACTATATATTAATGCCCCTCCACACTATATATGACTGCCCCTCCACACTATATATGACTAGCCAAATAGGTGATTAGCCGTAGCTGAATAAATGGGGTTCTCGAGAAGATAATAGTAGAGTCATAAGATAGAATATAGATAGAAGTAGATAGATAGATCGAGATAGATAGAATAGATAGATCGAGATAGATAGATTTAATAGATAGATAGATATGGTACAGATAGAAAGATAGATTAGATAGATAATGATAGCATAGATACATAGTGATATTAGATAGATTATAGATAGATGATAGATATTTGCATGGTTTTTTTTGTTTTCCCTGAGTTCCTCCCATCTGTTAAGAATAGATATATTTAGTGCAGTTCATCCACCTTGCAGTTAACCCATTATTCCCTTTCCTTGTAGTGACCTGCATTCAGAGGATACATACTATCTAGAACCTTTTGCGAGACCTTCCAGGAATATTCAGCTCCAAACTCTGCAATCCACCACAGAGTTTATTTCACCTAAAATTATCCAAAATTAAGAGACTCATAGAAATCTGAAAAGAATCCTAAAAATTAGAAAATATCACTAACACCAATGGGATTTTATGTAATTTTTTATGTGACTCTATTGTCTAATGTGACAGAATAAATCAGCTTTTCCCTTCGAATGGAAAATATATCCCCTTGGGAACAAATAATGTTTATTAATACATTAGTTTTTATTATAAAACCCCCCAAAAGGCAAGAATACCCAAACGGGGCTTAGTATTAAAGTAATGACAGGCTTCATCATTGGATAGGTCCTGATGGCTAACCATGGTCACTGTGCCAGAGGTGGCACTCGGAGCCCTTTCTGTGGGGCAACTCAGGCCATCACCAGAGCGACCCAAGGTGGTTCTTCCTGGCTCCCAAGACCATCCAGGACTCTGCTATGCAACAGGGAGCTATTTTTAAGTGACAAGCTCTTACCTGGGACTATTTTGTGCTTTAATTGGCGTCACATCATGTGCTGGTATCAATGAAACACTGTGACGAGAGGGATATAAATCAAAATTAACTTTTCTGTGTTTGGGCACTTTTGTTCTATAATAAGCGGGTCTTTGTTGTAGTTTGGGCACTCGGTCTCTATAAGGTTTGGCCATCACTGACTAGGCTCTAGTCAATAAACCCGCAATCTGGAACATCCTGATGTATACACGGTTGGTAGATACTGTACTAGATACAGGGCAAATCAAAGTTTTACCTTCCCAAATGTGGTCGGTGTGACATGTCTTTTCCTTGCAGAGGTTGGTGTACGCTGCAGAGTGGGTAACTGTGCCAAACCCCAATGGGCTGTGCGACACACAAAAAAAGTCTCAAAAGTGTAGATGGAACATGATGGATACAGTCAGAATCTCTTACATACAGTGATAGCAGCATGTGTCTCACAGGATCCACACAAACTGACAGTAAACCAATGGATGACCCCACCATATCAGCAGAGAGAGACAGGAGAGGACACAGCCTGGTAGCCAGGACAACAGACAGACAGAAACAAAGGGAATACCTGTAATTTCTCATCGGTCCCAGACAATAGCTGAAATTATCATAACTTATAATGATCGACAACTAGGATGTAAATATACACCGAATTTTTTTTTTTATATAGTATCACAGAATTATGGGAAAATTCTTTCATCTCTAAAATGTATGAAAAATCCTGGAAAATCTTTCAACTTGCATTAATAATGCACAATATAATACACCACGTAACATTGTTTCTTTCTTTCTTTCTTTCCCTCCTTCCTTCCTCCTTCCTTCCTCCTTCCTGTTGCATACATAATGGCAAATCAACTTTACAGATATAAAAATAGATACCTTATAAATAGACTATGGTAGGAATAATACTTACGACTGAATAATATCATGGCAGGTAAAGTTGTCAATTTGATTTCTCATCTTCTATCAAAAGTACAGCATGCTCCCAGGGTGTGTCTCCCGCGACCTAGCAGTCCCAACATGCACCCTTTCTCTCGCAAAGCCCCCATTTAGTGGCCCCTTCCGCACTATTTTACCCCCCACGCATGCGGAAGTCACGTGCTCCGAGGACAATACTATCGACCGGACGACCTTGTTAGGTAGAAGACGATTTTTGCCGCATTCGTCTGGCGGTCCATCTAGCGGTCTGTCATCTGTCTTTAAAATCTAATCTATTATCGAGCTTAAAAGGGAGCGAGTGTAGCATGTCTAGCTATCTCTTCTCTCATTCATCTATTTTCATAGCAATCTGCCATATATCTATATATGTTAGATCTATTGTTATTATTATCTGTCTACCTATCTCATTTCAGCATCGAGCGATCGAGCTATCTATCTATCGCATAGCTATCTAGCTCAGATCGACGATCTATCGAGCTATCGCATATCTATCATCCTAGCTATCTCATTTCTAGCTATCTATCTAGCTAGCTATCAAAGCTATCTAGCGCAGATCTATCTATCTATCTGTCTATCTCATATCTCTCTATCTAAGCGGCGATCTATCTAGCTATCATCTATCTATCTATCTACTCTAGCTGTGGAGATCGAATCCGTACGGGCGATCGATTTCATATCACGGGATCGAATTAGGTATCTATTGCATATCTATCTTACAAAAAAATCGATTACGGTATCTATCCATCGCTTTTGCAGTCAAATAATATGCCCATATGACAGAAATTCTTCGTGGCAACTCCAATTATATTCAATGTTTCCATAGCCTGAGGCCCTGCACAGCCAGTAGCCCGAGACACGAGGGGTGTCTGATTCCCATATTCCCTATAACACAGGGCAGCAGTCTATCCCTCTATCCGACAGTACAGGGCAGCGGCCCACCCTAATCCCTATACAAAGGAGCAGTATTTCCTCTAGCATACACACAGGGCAGCAGACACCCCTACCATCTATACACACAGGGCAGCAGGTCTTTCCCTATACCCTAAACACAGGGCAACAGCCAGCCCCTATATACAGTGCAACAGCACTATCCCTCGCAACCGGGTCCCATACACGCACAGTTTCATTGCCTTAAATAAACATATTGGATACTAGTGAACTATGCAATGCAACCTGTGTCCTTCTGCTAGTGACCAAGGTGAGGACTTAACCAGAAGCAGGTAGGTGACAACAGTATACTACTGTGATGTTTTGCAAGCAGCAGCCTGGAGACAGATGTAACCCACCGCCCTATGATTGTCAGCAACGCTATAGATTAGCAGGGGTCTGCACTGCACACCTTCTGCTGCGCTGCTGATCATAGCTTCTACTCACAGGACAATGTTTTGAGGGGACAGAGAAATAACATAGTTAATTCTAAAACCTAAACTTAACTTTACCTCCTGTATCTACTTTAAGCAGAAAGTTTACAGCTAAACAGATAGATAGATAGATAGATAGATAGATAGATAGATATGAGATAGATAGATAGATAGATAGATATGAGATAGATAGATAGATAGATAGATATGAGATAGATAGATAGATAGATAGATAGATAGATAGATAGATAGATAGATAGATAGATGGTCAGAGAGGTACTGCTAACATCATTCTGTGACATCATCCCCTGTCCTTCTCTTTTGTCAGCTGTAACTATGTCCTGTCTTTAGTCACAAGAACATTTCACGCTTAACTTAAGCTGAACAAAAGACACCTCACTCCGGATTGTTCCTTCTGTCCTGACTGCAGTTACCAAAATATAATAAACCATTGACTGGAAGGAAACTAGGTGGGATTTGTAACACAGCCTGTAAATGGTTAAAACAAGTCACACTGTGATAGATTTTGAGAGACTTCCAGGAATATCAGCCAAACTCTGCAATCACCATAATAGTTTATTTGCACCTAAAATTCTCCAATAATAAGACTCATAGTAAATCTAAAAGAAATCTAAAAATAGAAAATATAACAGTACACCAATTGGATTTTATGTAATTTTTAAATGTGATCTATGTGTCTAATGTAATGTATTATAATTATTTTATTATAAAACACCCCACAAAGGAGTAGAATACCCCAAACGGGGTCTAGTATTAAAAGTAATGACAGGCAATAAACCTGCATGTGGAAACTGATGTATACACGGTTGTGTAGATACTGTGTCCTTCTACAGGGAAATAAAAGTTTCAACTTCCCAAATGTGGCTGTTGTGACAAGTCTTGTACTTGCAGAGTTTGGTGGTAAAGCTGCAGAGGGGTAGCTTTGCCAAACCCCAAGGGATGTGAAGAGGAGACACAAAAAAGCCTCAAATGTGTAGATTGAACGTGATAGATACAGATCTTGTTCTTACCTACAGGTGCAGCAGGTGATCTCACAGGGTCCTACACAACCTGACAGTAGACCATGGATGACCCCACCATATAGAGCAGAGAGAGACAGAGGAGAGGACACAGCCTGGAGCAGGACATAGACAGACAGAAACAAAGGGAATCCTGTAATGTTCTCATCTGTCCCAGAATAGCTGCAATTATATATCATATCATCCACTATGATATAAATATATATACATATATTTTATATATAGATTATATCTAGTTTTATATAGTAAGTGGAAGAAGTTCTTTCAATCACTTAAAATGTAAATGTAACAATCGGGAACTTTGGCAAATTGGCATATAAATGCAACCAATATCTACACCACACGATCCGAGTGTTTCTTTCTTTCCACTCCTTCCTTATCTCTTCACTATATATGACTGCCCCTCCACACTATATATGGCTGCCCCTCCACACTATATATGACTGCCCCTCCACACTATATATGACATATGAGTGTCCCCTCTATACTATAGATATGAGTGTCCCCTCTATACTATATATATGAGTTCTGCCTCTATACTATAGATATGAGTGTCCCCTCTATACTATATATATGAGTGCTTCCTCCATACTATAGATATGAGTGCCCCCTCCATACTATAGATATAAGTGCCCCCTCCATACTATATATATGAGTGCTTCCTCTATACTACAGATATGAGTGCCCCTCCATACTATATATATGAGTTCCGCCTCTATACTATAGATATAAGTGCCCCCTCCATACTATATATATGAGTGCTTTCTCCATACTATAAATATGAGTGTCCCCTCTATACTATATATATGAGTGCCCCCTCCATACTATATATATGAGTGCCCCCTCCATACTATATATATGAGTGCCTCCTCCATACTATAGATATAAGTGCCTCCTCCATACTATATATATGAGTTCCGCCTCTATACTATAGATATGAGTGCCCCTCCATACTATATATATGAGTGCTTCCTCCATGCTATATATATGAGTGCTTCCTCCATACTATAGATATGAGTGTCCCCTCTATACTATATATATGAGTGCCCCCTCCATACTATAGATATAAGTGCCCCCTCCATACTATATATATGAGTGCCTCCTCCATACTATAGATATAAGTGCCTCCTCCATACTATATATATGAGTGCTTCCTCCATACTATATATATATGAGTGCCCCCTCCATACTATATATATGAGTGCTTCCTCCATACTATATATATGAGTGCCCCCTCCATACTATAATAGATATGAGTGCCTCCTCATCTATATATTGAGTGCCCCCTCCATACTATATATATGAGTGCTGCATCCCATACTATAGATATGAGTGCCCCCTCCATACTATTATATTGAGTGCTTCTCCATACGATAGATATGAGTGCCCCTCCATACTTATATATGAGTCTTCCTCCAACTACGATATGAGTGCCCCCTCCATACTATATATGAGTGCCCCTCCATACTATATATATGAGTGCTTCCTCTATACTATAGATATGAGTGCTTCCTCCATACTATAGGTATGAGTGCTTCCTCCATACTATAGATATGAGTGCCCCCTCCATACTATATATATGAGTGCTTCCTCTATACTATAGATATGAGTGCCCCTCCATACTATATATATGAGTGCCTCCTCCATACTATAGATATAAGTGCCTCCTCCATACTATATATATGAGTGCTTCCTCCATACTATATATATGAGTGCCCCCTCCATACTATATATATGAGTGCCCCTCCATACTATATATATGAGTGCTTCCTCCATACTATAGATATGAGTGCCTCCTCCATACTATATATATGAGTGTCCCCTCTATACTATAGATATGAGTGCCTCCTCCATACTATATATATGAGTGCTTCCTCCATACTATATATATGAGTGCTTCCTCCATACTATAGATATGAGTGCCTCCTCCATGTCCTGTGAGTGTCTGGTAAGTTCTTGTCTCCTGTAAGTTTCCTGGAACAGCTGGAGTGGAGTGAGGGGCTGCTCTGAGAGACCCCCTGCCCGTCCTGTGACAGCTGATCAAAAGAAAATAGGTCACGCTCCTCAAACTTCTGTCCTCCCTTCCCTTAATTACTGCTCCTTTAAACAAAGGCAACATCTGCGCAACCTCAGCCCAAATCTGCAGAACGGGGGACACTGACCTGCCCCATTGTCCCTGCAGCACAGAGAGCCAGGCGTAATGTACAGGACACCCCATATACAGACACTGCCCGCACTCACACTCACATTGTTACATTTATGATACTAGGGGCGACACTGTCTCTTTAAGAGAATCTATAGGACCGGAGCGATGTGAGGAGACCTCTCAACCAGCCTTGAAACCAAATAGCCCCGCCCTAGCCGCTTAGGATTGGTAGCGTTGGCGGCGGATTGATCTCTGATTGGAGAAGACGCCCGTCCGTCCGCGCGCCGCGCTGGGGTTAGGTTGCGCTTTCAGCAAACCCATTCTGGACAGCTCCGGCTGCCTACACAGAAGACGTAAGAGGAGGAGAGGGCTAGGACATGGCCAGGAGCGGCACCGGCCCGTCTGATAGAGCCCGCTGAGCGGCACCCACACACTCTGCCCCCCACCTGCACTCAGCACTGCACCCTGACACCCACTCACCCTGACACCCACTGCACCCAGAGGCCTTAACACCCTGACCCATGGACTGATGCCTAACCAAAGACGTGGATGCCTGCAGCATGAACCCCGACATGACAATGGACAGTCTGGGCAGTTTACATGGTGATCAGGAGCTGATGAGCAGCCACAGCCCTCACCACCACAGGAGGCTTCACCAGGACCTGAGTGTCCCTTCCTCCAGGTCAGCCATGGTCTCCAGCATGGCTTCCATCCTGGATGGGGCAGGGGACTACCGGCCCGAGCTGTCCATCCCCCTGCACCATGCCATGAGCATGCCCTGCGACACCTCACCCCCTGGCATGGGCATGAGCAGCACCTACACCACCCTGACCCCGCTCCAGCCTCTACCACCCATCTCTACCGTGTCCGACAAATTCCATCACCCCCATCATCATCCCCATCATCACCACCACCACCACCACCAGAGGCTGACGGGTAACGTCAGTGGTAGCTTCACCCTCATGAGGGACGACCGGGGCATCCCGGCCATGAACAACCTGTACAGCCCCTACAAGGACATGACTGGCATGGGGCAAAGCTTATCCCCCCTGACAGGCAGCCACCTGGGCAATGGTTTGGGCTCCATCCACAATACTCAACAGAGTCTCCACAACTATGGACCACCTGGCCACGAGAAGATGCTCAGTCCAAACTTTGATGCCCACACTGCCATGCTGGCGCGAGGGGATCAGCACCTCTCCAGGGGCCTGGGCACTCCACCGTCTGCCATGATGTCCCACCTCAACGGGATGCACCACGCCGGCCACGCTCAATCTCACGGGCCCTTGTTGACTACCAGCCGTGACAGGCCGCCCTCCTCCTCTGGATCCCAACTCAGTAATTCTGGACAATTAGAAGAAATTAATACCAAAGAAGTTGCCCAAAGAATCACCGCAGAGCTGAAAAGGTACAGCATCCCTCAGGCTATCTTTGCCCAGAGGGTACTGTGTAGGTCACAGGGCACCCTATCAGACCTGCTAAGGAACCCTAAACCTTGGAGTAAACTGAAATCTGGGAGGGAGACTTTTAGAAGAATGTGGAAATGGCTGCAGGAGCCTGAGTTCCAGAGGATGTCGGCTCTCAGGCTTGCAGGTGAGTTGAAAAGATGCTGTGCCCCTACCTCCAATGCCACCGCACACTGTGCCCACGGCTTGCTCTATGCCAGGGCAGAGACCATGTCTATATTTTGGCTTGTTGTAGACCCATGCAGCAAAGGGATATGGGTCATGTCTGGCCCCATGTATAGACTGTAGGGGATTTGATGTAGAGAACAACAGGCTGCCCCTGCCTCCCAGTGACAGTAAAGTTTTGCAGGTGTATAATAGTCTTATAATATACAGAAAGAAAGCAACAGCGGCAAAATGCTGTATCTTTACGTTTCTTTACGTCAGAATATTAGCCGCTTGTTACACTGTTGCTAGACACCTGGAAAAAGAGGAAAAAAAATCTCAGGGTTTCAATTGATCTCAGACTCCCCCCTTGTCCCTGTGAATTGTGTGTGTTTGTTCTGCGTCCTCTAGTGGTCAGCGGCCGAGCTGCGCCCCTCTATTGTTCTGGCTTTGCTTCTGGACTGTTGTGAAAGCGAATTGTAAATATCTTAACGGATAAAACGATACATTATGAAATTGTGCTGATATTTTGGGAAGATTGTGCAGCGATAGATACATCCTGTGTATAGAAACACGAATTTCTTGTGGGGCGGCTAATCTGCATATGTTAACCTGGTTTAGGTAGCTTTTTTTTTTTGATGGATGTATCTGTGTATGCATAGGGTTAATAGAAAGTGATTCTGCTGCCTGTACCGCTTCCATAGGGAACAAAAGGGCAGTATAGAACAATGCCCGGTGACTCCAGAACAATGCACTATGACTTCCACAGACAATGTCATAACCTTAGAAATAGGATTGCAGTATAGTATCCATACGGGCGACATCCTCGTGCATTCCTACAAGCCATCCCTGCTGTCTGCCTTCTGTATAAGGATAATCATTGGTTATTGATTAAATAAAAATACACCGGATCAATGGGATATTTTTAGCTGCCGTTGGCTCCAGACACTACAAATCCAGTAATTCATAGATGCGGCTTCCATGTCACAGTCCTGTGTGGAATAATGACCTTAATACGAGGCTATAACATGCAGGGCTCGCCGCGTCCTCTCGGCAGTAATGTACTTGTGCCCGGCATTCTCTGCCTCTGCACTTGACAATTAAACTCGCAGTGTTTGTCCTTTTCCACTTAATTACAAACCTGTAAAAAGAAGAGGCCTCTGCCAGACAAGGAGAAGAGTCCTGGCTGTATGCTGGTCACGTATAGAGTCACCACACTATAGGGGCCGCTGAGATTAATCACCGCCTGCAAATTGCTGCTGATAGTAAAATGACTGCTAATAAATCCCCTGCTCATAGAAGTATCCCACCCTGAGATGTATCCTTAGTTTATGGAGGTATTCACTCTGCATGGAAGTATCTCTGTGCATAGAAGTATCTACATTAAATGAAGGTATCCACAGTGCATGGAAATATCTCTGTATATAGAAGTATCCCACCCTGAGATGTATCCCTGGTTTATGGACGTATTTATTGTGCATGGAAATATCTCTGTACGTAGAAGTATCCCACCATGAGATGTATCCCTAGTTTATGGAGGTATTTACTCATGGAAGTATCTCTGTGCATAGAAGTATCTACATTAAATGAAGGCATCCACAGTGCATGGAAATATCTCTGTACATGGAGGTATCCACAGTACATGGAAATATCTACATGGAGGTATCCACAGTACATGGAAATATCTCTGTACATGGAGGTATCCACAGTACATGGAAATATCTCTGTACATGGAGGTATCTACAGTACATGGAAATATCTCTGTACATAGAAGTATCTACTTTAAATGAAGGTATCCACAAGACACAGAAATATCTCTGTACATAGAAGTATCTACAGTACATAATAGCAGCCGCAGTACATTGAGGTATTCACAGTGCCCAGAAGAACAGTATCTACAGTGCATAGAAGTATCTACATTACATGGAAGTATCTCCGTAAATTGATGTATCCACAGTACATATAACATCTCTTTACATAGAAGTATCTACATTACATGGAGGTATCCACAGTGCATGGAAATATCTCTGGACATAGAAGTAGCTACATTAAAGGAAGGTAATTCCAGTACATGTAGATAGTCTCAGTACATGGAAGTATCCACAGTGCATGGAAATATTTCAGTACATTGATATATCCACAGTACATATAATATCTCGTTACATAGAAGCATCTACATTAAAGTAAGGTATCCACAGTACATGGAAGTATCCACAGTGCACTGAGGTATTGACAATGCAAAGAAGGACAGTATCTACATTGCATAGAAGTATCTACATTACATGAAAGTATCTACAGTTCAAGAAGGTATCCACAGTACATGGAAATATCTACATGGAGGTATCCACAGTACATGGAAATATCTACATGGAGGTATCCACATTGCATGGAAATATCTCATATCTATATAGAAGTATGTACATAGAAGTATCTACATTAAAGGAAGATAGCCACAGTACATGAAGATAGCCACAGTACATGAAGATAGCCACAGTAGGTATCCATTGTAAATTGAGGTATTAACAGTGCATGAAAATATAGTATCTACAGTGCATAGAAGTATCTGCAATAAATATAAGAATCCACAGTGCAGAGAAATATCACAGGACATAGAAGTATCTACATGGAGGTATCCACAGGACATAGAAATATCTCTGAGCATGGAAGTAACTGCAGTATACAGAGATATGCACAGTATACTCAGCTATAGCTAGTACATAGAAGGATTCCCAGTACATGGAAGCGTCTCCATGATATAAAGGTGTCGTTCAGAAATGAAAGGATTCTCAATTTGTGGAAATATCCCCAAACGTAGACTTATCCGCAGTACTTTGAATTATCTTGAGGATTTAGAAGTGTCATTAATAAATGCAAAATGTCTCAGTCCTGTACAAGTACATAGAATGTTATTAAATTGATGTATGGAATAATCCACAGTGTGTTAGGAAATCCCCTGTATTTGGAGGTAGAATTAGTCAATGGAAGTATTGAGGGTACATGCAGTATTCAGATTAGATGCATTACTAGTAAGTGGAACCAAGTGTCTTACATAGAAGCATTACTAGTAAATAGATGTATCGTCACTATACATTAATAATGTTATATTACATATAGTAAAGGAGCAGCTTCTGTGTAGGTTACATATGTATCACTAATAGCAGGGGTATTACTAGGAGATAGAAGACACTCCAGTACTTGGGGCTATTACCTAGAGGTATCCCCAGTACAGGGAAGTAATAGTAGGACATGCAAGGATCCCTAGCACGTGAAGGTATACGTAGAATGAATGTATGCCTAGTGTATGGAGGAATAGTAATAAATAATTATAATAAGAAATGGACCTGTGTCTCCTGTACAAGAAAAGCCCATGGAGACGCTCCCAGTATTTCTAGTACAGGTGTAGTACATGAATATATCATAGTATCCCAGCAATATGGCGGTATTTACAGTGTATGAACATATTCTCATAGATGAGGCATAGAAATAGCCTCTGTGTATAGATGTAAGATGTATGTATACAGGGTTCTATACCATATGGTGGTATCTCCATGTCCTGCACATTGAATTTCCCCTGTATTTGGGAGTACGTAGCAGGAATCCTCATTATTGGGGGTATCGTATGTGTATAGAGCTTTGTCCAGTGTATGCAGGTAGAAGATCAGATATTGTATCTTTCCGACTATAAGCCTCATGTTGATACATGTTGCAATCTCCTCCAGTCCATGTCACAGTCCTATAACGGCGTTTATATAAGGTGAACCTAATGCCCAGTATCCGCGCACTTTAACCATTCGATGTGCTCCCTTTGCAGCGTTGCTGCTCGTCGGTCTATTGTAATGGCTGTATCAACAGATTTAGGGTATTGTGCGAATTGAAGAGCCAGAGGGTGAACACAAGCCATTTCCATGAATTATTGATAGAAATCTCAGCTCAGTAGAGGAAGAACAGGGGTCATTTGCTTTGGGTTAAACAGGCAAAAGTCTGGGGAGTGTAGGGTCTTGTAGATGAGATAGTCTTGTCCTACCCCCCCCCCCCTCCTCTTATCCGAGGTGAAGGAGCTGGAGTTGCCCTTTGCATTGAGCAATGGTGATAAATCTCCTTTGTTCTGCTCCTCTATCACCAGGAAGATCCTTGGCAGAAAAATTAAAGAATTAGTGTATAAATATCTGTGGCAGGCGGCTTCTGCTACGTGGCTGCTAGGCCGCCATGGGCGCGTTGCGATTGATTTTTCGTGGGCTGCGGAATGAGGTGTTGAATATTTATTGGGTATGGAGGGGGCTTGTTGCTATTATAATATAATGATGGGCCTTGTTTGTTTTCATGTTCCTTTCTCGATACATTCCCATGATCATCCCAATGCACTTAAGAAGATTCGATCCAACCCAACTCCGCGCTTATTGATTTTGGATGAGTCTCCTCCTGGCAGACCCTCAAGCCCCCCCCCCCCCCCCCCCGAAACTTGGTGCAATCCAAAATATAAGTTGGGGGGTTGTTGGGTTTCCCAGTGAGTGGCTTCTGGAAAAAAAACAACAACAAAAAAACAAAAAAAAACAAAAATAATAACCTACCTAGTGAAAAAAATAAATCTATTTATACATTTTATTTCAAACCATAAACAAAGACGACTTTTAAGTCTTTTAAAAGTTCCGATTTTTATACCATGTAAATATTATTATTTAATTCAAATTTTGAAATTGTTTGTTTATTATTCCAATCCTTAAAAAAAAAACTGTAATACCCCAGGAAAAGCGACAACTATGTGGAACCTTTTTTTTTTTCTTTTTGAAAATTATTTTAATATAGAATTTTTCAAAATAAAATGTAACAGAATTTTTTTTTCTGTACCATAACGAGGATAGATATTAATTAATCATTTTTATGCAAACACTCGACCCTGTGTTTTTTTTTAGTAAATGCAAAATGTGTCAGTACTGCGCAAAAACTTGGCCTCAGAATAAAGAAATAAATCATAAGTTACATTTTGTAAAATAATTAAAATTATAATCTCAAATATATTTATTGACAAATTTTACTCATAAGTTTATTCTATAATTTGAGGTTTTTTGCTTTCAGTTTTATAGCTAAATGTAATTTTTAAAATTAATTTTGACAGATTTTTATTTGGACAATTACTTTTTTTTTTAATATTAAGAGGATTCTAATAAAAAATATTGAGCTATCGGTTATGTCTATACTTTGTGCAAAGTTTTTGTTTATTTTTTACATTTTTTAAATAGATGCAACCAAGTGATTTTTCTATATACCGGTCTCCAAAATCAGGGTTTTTTTTTAACTTAAGAAATTTGTAGTTTCTTCATAATTTCCTATTAGTTAGAAAAAAATATATAAAAGTTACGGTACTTTGTAGATAAGGTTGAAAAAAGACAAACCGATACATGATTCTTATTAGGTAATTTCTTATTATTATTTTGTAATTGTTATAATACTGAATCGTTACAAATGATTATATAAATTTTTTGTCATTTAGGGACATGTTAAATAATATTTCTATTATTTCCATTTTTTTTTAAATATATAATTTCCATACATTTATTTTTATTTTTTTAATTTCCGTAATATTAATAATAATTAATTATAAATATCCCGTGATGGTCTAGTAATCAGAAAAACAAAATGGTTTAGTAATCTTAAATACAAAATTAATATAATATGAATAATATCCTCCCACAAACTGTACATCCCTCCCCTTCTTTTATATATACAGGGATATACACATAAGGTATTTATATTGTATAATAATAATAATCTTTATTTATATAGCGCCATCATATTCTGCAGCGCTGTACAGATCATGGGGGGGGATACAAATGAAACAAGAAGTTACAGAGTAAAACATAACCATATGGAACATTAGGAGCGAGGGTCCTACTCGCAAGAGCTTACAATCTATGAGACGTGTATCAGACAGAGCAGGTCTGTAATCTTTGTGCATAAAGGCTGATGCTGTTGGGGGTGTAATAAGAGGTCTGCGCTGCCCCCCGCTCATAGACTTGGTGATATTTAGTCGTTCTGTATCACTGTTTCACACCATGAAGTCGTAATCGATTGTTGCAATATATGGAATAGTCTATATCAGTAGTCGCACACCGTATACAAGCAGCGCGGCCGCAAGTCATTGATCTGTAAGTCATCTGTCTTATTTCCAGTAAAGAGACAAAATGGACTTCCCAGAACCCCCCCCTTCCCCTCCCCCAATGCAGAAACCCCCCCCCCCACCCCTCACATACCGTACATACATAGGACACTTTATCCCAAGTTTACATCTATCATTTCACATGTGACTGTTTTATACCATATATGTAGCCTAGTTGTAGCAATCAATATATAGCGCCAACATATCCAGCAGCAGAGTACAAATCATCTGAGACCAAAACACATATTACAGAGACAAGGCCCTACTCACAAGAGCTTACAATCTATGACGTGTATTATGTACTTTCTGTATAATATATATTATCCATATGTTATACATTGATTGTAGATTGTATAGGGTTTATACATTGTATTCGCTGTATTATATGGTGGATTGTGTTTTATATTGTGTGCATCATGCTGATTGGAGGTTATGTTGAGGGTATACATTGTATCTATAGTGTAGAATATAGAATTTACGTATTATGTATTATATTATGTGTGTATCTTATAGGTATAGATATAGGGGGATACATTGTATCTGCTGTATTATATGCATATATTGTGTTTTATATTGTGTGTATCATGCTGCTTGGAGGTTATGTTGAGGGTATACATTGTATCTATAGTGGATAATATAGAATTTACCTATTATGTATTATATTATGTGTCTATCTTATAGGTATAGATATAGGGGGATACATTGTATCTGCTGTATTATATGCATAGATTGTGTTTTATATTGTGTGCATCATGCTGATTGGAGGTTATGTTGAGGGTATACATTGTATCTATAGTGGATAATATAGAATTTACCTATTATGTATTATATTATGTGTGTATCTTATAGGTATAGATATAGGGGGTATACATTGTATCTGCTGTATTATATGCATAGATTGTGTTTTATTTGTGTGCATCCATGCTGATTGGAGGTTGTGTTGGAGGGTATACATTGTTATCTATAGTGTAGATATAGAATTTACGTATTATGTATTATATATGTGTGTATCTTATAGGTATGGTAATTTATAGGAGTCTATATATTATATTGTTTATGTCATTTGCGTGTGTATTGTACAACTATGTTGGGCGATGTGGAGTATATATCTATAATTTGTATATGTCATAAAATGTGTATTTCTATATCTGGTGTATAATGTTTTATGTCCTGGATACTATTCATGGTGTACTATTATATTGTATTATTATAGTTGTGTACTGTATATTATATCTTTTGAAAACGGAACAAGGTAAATGTATGTTAGATATACATTATATTCTATAGGTAGTGCAGGCTAGGAGCTCTATACACTAATAGTAAATATTATGGTTTGTATGTGTTCTGTAGCTGAGTAATAGTGTATATAGTGTATATTTTGACATATAGTGTAAATTGTTTGTACAGAGTATATACCGTATGCTATATTGTAACTATAGCGACTATTTAGTTGTATATATATATTCATCAGAATGCGATATTATTTCTGTTCTTTAATATACATAGTGTAGAATTTATACCTAAACTACATATGATAAAGACTATACATTGCTTATATGTATTGTGTATAGTATAGTGTGTGTAGCCAAGTATCCAAGTTACATATGTCCCTCGTAGTATTGTCATACAAGTACAGCAGAGGACATTGTCAGTGCCCCCCTAAAGATATGCCCGGCCCCCCTAAGTGTGAATGTACCTTATTATATAGAGTTTATATTGCATCAGTTTACGTGTATATAATAATATCAGTGCTAGTATTATTATTTATAGGGCGGCATTACTTCCGTCAGCATTCACCTACATACATAAAGACCAAATACAAAACTACATACTGAAAGACAAAAGAGAAATAATTACAAGACGGCTTTGGTACAAGTAGAAGGAGACCCTGCCGCCGAGAGCTCACAATCTATATGGGGGGGCAGAGGGAGACACGATGTGAGGGAACAGAGCTGTGGTTCTCAGGTATAACGCAACATGTACGTTCTAGAGTATGGGGGAAGCACGAGAGAAGTCTTAGAGGTGGCTTAGTAGTTGTGTGTATGTATATGTTGTATATATATTCACACATTTTGACTATGTAACTATATGTAATGTATATCACGTGGGTAGTAGTGTGGTGTATATTATGTGTGTATAGGGGATACCTTATATGTAGTGTATAATGGTTGAATACTATGCGAGTCGTTTATTTAGTCGCTTTCTGCCAGTTTGTTGACGGATTTTGTTTATTTGATGTTTCTCTCTCGCGCCTTTTTTATTATACACAACAATTTTAGCTTCTTTTTTGGAACAGTCACACGCCTTTTTTTGTGTTGTTTTTGTTGCTAATTTGGGTGGCAGCTCGTCAATCCCTGCACTTTTCTTGCACGTCGTTTCCCAGACTGTCTTTCGGTGAATTTTTTGGGGCACATTAACTACAGGCCCTTGCCCAATTTCCGCCGGATGCTGTGGGCCTTTAGGCAAACGGCTGCACGAGTGGTGGTAGGAAGGTTGCGTGGTTTGGGCGCCACATTTGTGTCGCACTTTGTGGCGTGGCTGCACTAGGCACTATGCAACACAAATTTAGGGCGCGTTCCGGTGCAAAGTCTGACAGAATTGTGTCACAACGCCCCATGTTAAGTGCACGGGCCAAAAAAAAGTGGGTGCACTCTGGCGGAGCGTGCAGGGGGCGCCAGATTGATGAGAACAAGCAACCAGAAATCCTGAATCTCGCCCCCTGCACACTACACAGGTAATGCACCTAGTACACACTGCGCTGTTCTTAGTAAATGTGCCCCTTATATGTAATGTCTATGTAGTATATGTGTACACAGTTGGGTATGAGTATTCTCTGTGTATATAGTTGTTATTGTGTATTATTGAAGAGTATATGACAGTGTTGGTGAACCTTTGGCACGGGTTGGACAGAGGTGGCACCTCAGAGCCCTTTCTGTGGGCACCCAGGTCTTCACCCCCAACACAGAGTTTGACAGACAGGACTTAAGGTTTCCTCCTGCGGTCCAATACAGCCCAGGACGTGCTCATGCTCAGCTCCATTGTAAAGGACATCGCCTTGGCTGCTAGGACTGCAGGAGGTACAAGAAGGTGTGGATAGAGACAGATGATTGTTGAAGCTTTGGCTTTGGGTCCCCTGATTCTTCCTCTTCAGGGGACCCTGGAGGGGAGCTACAATCCAAATTCTCCATCATCTTTCTATTGTATTTGGTGAACAGGACACCAATACGATTACAAACCTGTGATACAGCAGGGATCAATAAGTTACTATGCTTACATTGTCATGTTGGCACTTTGCGACATACAATGGGTTTTGGTTGTACTTTGGGCACTCTGTCCTCCCAAGGTTCACATCCTACTGTATGTGAGGTATATATGGTCTGTTTTTTTTATGATTAGCGTATGTTTGATGTTTATTCATATGTCACTTACTATTATGTAGAGTACAGACGATGGATATAATGGGTGGTGTATAGTGCTGGGTCTGGACATGGGTCAGTAATCTGTATAATATATGATGTGTATACGTGGAGTTCACAGAAAAGTGCATTGTCCGTTGTATAAAGCACTGTGCTATCCTGCTGTGTCGCTTCCTTCCCCCCGCCTCAGGTCCCAGGAGTTCACCTTCCTCTTCCTGTGCAATGTAAGTGCTTTGACTTGCGACACAAATTGAAGGTTAATCCCGCGCTCAGGTCCGAATCAATGGATCTCCGACGGCCGCCATTCTGTGCAGAAAGCAGCGCGCAGCTGCAGCACAATCCGATCCGTGCGACACCATCCCACGCAGACACCTGCACAAATGCTGAAACCAGCGAACAGTCCCATGAAGTGCGATCCGCGACCCTTAGTAAATAAGCCCCAGTATGTTACTGAGTATTAATTCGAGTAATAGATATGTATTATATGTATATAGGTGGTGGTAATAGCCTGGGCTGTGGACCAATGGGCCTGTAGTATGTTTAGTATAATGATGTTATACAGTATGTTACTGTGTATGATGTAGAAAGTACAGATAATGTATATACGGTATATAGTGCAGTATATAGCGCCAGGCCATGGACTATAGTCTGTGTAGTATATGATGTGTATACGTATGATACTGTAGTATGATGTGGATACAGACGTATATATACAGTATATAGTGTGGTGTATAGCGCTGGTCTTGGAGACCAAGGCCAGTAGTCAGTGTAATCAGACAATGTATATACGGTATATAGAGTGTGGTGTATAGCTTCGGCTCTGGACCATGGGCCAGTAGTCGTGTAGTATATGATGTTATACATTATGATACAGTGTATGATGTATAGTACAACTATGTATATCATATATAGTGTGGTGTATAGCACTGGGCTCTGGACCATGGGCCGAGTCAAGTATATCAGACAGTTATATATACATATACAGTAGTATATATATAGACACGGGCCGTGGACCATGGGCCAGTAGTCAGAGTATACAGACAGTGTAATACAGTATATAGTATAGTATACGCCGGGCTCTGGACCATGGGCCGTAGTCAGAGTATACAGACAATGGGGGTCATTTACTAAGGGCCCGATTCGCTTTTCCCGACGTGTTCCCGAATATTTCCGATTTGCGGCGCGCTTGTACTGAATTGCCCGGGGTTTTTGGCGCACGCGATCGGATTTGGCCATCGGGGCCGCATGCGCGCGACAGAAATCGGGGGGGGGGCGTGGCCGAACGAAAACCCGACGTTTCGGAAAAACCGCCCGCATTAAAAAAAACCGAAAATGTGTCGCTTGGGAGCGCTCACCTTCACCTTCTATGGGATGGTGCATTCCGGGCGTTAAGATTATTTTCCGGCGCTGCAGCGCCACCTGGTGGACGGCGGAGGAACTACCATCTTAAATCCAGCCGGACCCGAATCCTGTGCGAGAACGCGCCGCTGGATCGCGAATGGGCCGGGTAAGTAAATGTGCCCCAATGTGTATACAGTATATAGTGTATAGCGCCGGGCTCTGGACCATGGGCCAGTAGTCAGAGTGTACAGATAATGTGTATATACAGTATATAGTGTATAAGCACCGGGCTCCTGGAACCATTGTCCAGGTAAGTCAGAGATATCAGACCAATGTATATACAGTATATAGTGTGGTGTATAGCCACTGGGCTTTACTGGACCATGGGCCAGTAGTCAGAGTGTACAACAGTGTATAGTACATATATAGTATGGTGTATAGCACGGCTCTGGACCAGGCCAGTAGTCAAGTATCAGACAGTGTAATATACAGTATATAGTGTATAGCGCTGGGCTCTGGACCATGGGCCACTAGTCGAGT
The DNA here is from genome assembly GCA_019512145.1 of Engystomops pustulosus. Taxonomy (NCBI): domain Eukaryota; kingdom Metazoa; phylum Chordata; class Amphibia; order Anura; family Leptodactylidae; genus Engystomops; species Engystomops pustulosus. The sequence continues at coordinate 314,253,189 of CM033641.1, read as the reverse complement.
ATACAGACAGTGTATATACAGTATAATAGTGTATAGCACGGGTCCGTGGACCAGGGCAGTAGTCAGAGTAATGCAGATAATGTATATACAGTATATAGTATATAGCGCCGGGCTCTGGACCATGGGCCATAGTCAGTGGTACAGACAGTGGATATACAGTATATAGTGTGGTATATACAGCTGGGCCGTGGACCCATGGGCCAGTAGTCGAGTGTACAACGTGTATATCATTATATAGGTGGTGTATAGTGCCCGGGCTGTGGGCCGCCATGGGCCAGTAGTCAGAGTGTACAGACAGTGTATATACAGTATATAGTATATAGCGCTGGGCTCTGGACCATGGGCCAGTAGTCAGAGTGTACAGACAGTGTATATACAGTATACAGTATATAGGGGTATAGATATAGGGGGATACATTGTATCTGCTGTATTATATGCATAGATTGTGTTTTATATTGTGTGCATCATGCTGATTGGAGGTTATGTTGTTATGTATTATATTATGTGTGTATCTTATAGGTATAGATATAGGGGGTATACATTGTATCTGCTGTATTATATGCATAGATTGTGTTTTATATTGTGTGCATCATGCTGATTGGAGGTTGTGTTGAGGGTATACATTGTATCTATAGTGTAGAATATAGAATTTACGTATCTATCTATCTATCTATCTATCTCATATCTATCTATCTATCTATCTATCTCATATCTATCTATCTATCTATCTGAATCCAGCCAAAAAAAGATTCTTCCAAATATTTGATTGAAAAGGAAGCACAACAGACGATTAAATGGTGGTTTTAATCCACAGGTAACGACGTTTCGGCTCTTATAATCCCTGAGTCAAGACTTGAGAAGGCTCAGGGATTGTAAGAGCCGAAATGTTGTTACCTAATCAGTTTTTTCTTCTAGTTTTATCAGATCCCAGATTTTCTAGCCGAAAACATAAGCCTGAATGTTAAATTATTAGTATCAGGATGAAAGGAATGACTCAGTAGTAATAGGTAATATCCGGGCAGGTGAGGTCCTGTATAGTACAGATCACACAGCTCAGTGTATGATGGATGATACACATCACACATTGCTGGATACATGTGAGGTCCTGTATAGTACAGATCACACAGCTCAGTGTATGATGGATGATACACATCACACATTGCTGGATACATGTGAGGTCCTGTATAGTACAGATCACACAGCTCAGTGTATGATGGATGATACACATCACACAGTGTGGGTACATGTGAGGTCCTGTATAGTACAGATCACACCGCTCAGTGTAATGTACAGATTCAACATTTGCGGATCATGTAGGTCCTGTATAGTACAGATTCACACAGCTCAGTGTATGATGGATGTACACATCACACATGTGGATACATGTGAGGTCCTGTTAGTACAGATCACAAGCTCAGTGTATGATGATGATACTAGATCACACATTGCTGGATACATGTGAGGTCCTGTATAGTACCAGATCACACAGCTCGTGTATGATGGATGATACAGATCACACATTGCTGGATAATGTGAGGTCCTGTATAGTACAGATCACAGTCAGTTGTATGATGGATTGATACAGATCACACATTGCTGGATACATGTGAGGTCCGTATTAGTACAGATCACACAGCTCAGTGTATGATGGTGATACCGCTCCACTCCTGCTGATAATGTGACGGCCCGTATAAGGTACAGATCACACAGTCAGGTGGGATGGGATGCAACAATCTACCACATTGCTGGTGGACATGTGCGGTCCCTGATTATCAGTACAGTCAACAGCCTCAGGTTGTGAGTTTACCCATCACACATGCTGTATATGTGAGGTCGCTGTTATCGTACAGATCACACAGCTCAGTGTATGATGGATGATACAGATCACACATTGCTGGATACATGTGAGGTCCTGTATAGTACATCTATCATCTATCTATCTATTAATCTATTCATACTCTCTATCTCATATCTAATCATCTTATATCTATATCATATATTGCTTGAGAAAGGTTCGGATGAGGCCGAAGTAGCAAATGGGAATATAAAAACCACTTGATTTTCCCACAATACTGAGAGGCCGCCTATCTTTCTATTTTATGGACTGTGGGGACCTAGACGCCCGTTTTTGATCGTGCACCCACCCTAGACATGTAAGCAGTGCCGCTGGTGTGTGACAACTTTTCTTTTTTTCTATCTCATATCTATCTATCTATCTCATTATCTTCTCTCTATCCTATCTATCTATCTATCATTCATATTATCTATTCTATCTAGAGAGGAGAAGAGCAGAGAAGAGAGCAGCAGAGCGAGCGAGCGAGCGTCAGAGAGAGCAGCGAGAGAGAGAGCGAGAGAGCGAGAGAGAGAGAGAAGAGCGAGAGAGAGAAGAACGAGAGAGAGAAGAGGAGCGAGGAAGAGAGAGCGAGCTGAGATAGCGCAGCGAGAGCAGAGAGAGCGAGAGAGAGCAGAGCGAGCGAGCGAGCGCAGAGAGAGAGAGCGCAGAGAGAGAGAGAGAAGAGAGAGAGAGAGAGAGAGATGAGAGAGAGAGAGAGATGAGCGGAGGAGAGACGAGCGATGCGAGCGAGGTTATATCTATCTCTCTCCTATCTATATCATATCTATATATCTATCAGATATATTATAGCATGATTATCATCTATCACTTATCTAGTCTCATATTATATCTATCTTTCTATCTCCTATCTATTATCTATCTAATATCTATCTATCTATCTTCTATCTATTCTACTTATCTATCTCATATCTAGCTATCTATCTCTATCTATCTATCTATCTCACATTATCTATCTATCTCATATCTATTTCTATCTATCATATCTATCTATCTATCTATCTATCTATCTCATATCTATCTATCTATCTATCTATCTATCTATCTATCTATCTCATATCTATCTATCTCCTATCTATCTACTTTATTATGCCAAAGCATATAAAGAATAGGGGGTTGTGGGTCTATATATCTATTTTAACTTGCACCATCTACAATAATATCTGCTGTGTGTATAATCCTGGACTGTGTGTCCAGTAGTTGCTGACACTGTGTGATGTTGTGGTCAGAGAGAGGTCAGCAGCAGCAGTGTCGTCACAGTGTATCAGCTCCTGCAGGGGATGGCACTACACCTGATCACACATTTGTGCTGTGTCCACAGAACAACATTGCATCAATTATTTAGATTTCCACATTGCTGAATCACATGGGGAGGAGGGGAGGATTAGCAGCCAGAGCCTGCAGGTCACAGCTCAGTGTATGATGGATCACATCACACATTGCTGGATACATGTGAGGTCCTGTATAGTACAGATCACACAGCTCAGTGTATGATGGATCACATCACACATTGCTGGATACATGTGAGGTCCTGTATAGTACAGATCACACAGCTCAGTGTATGATGGATGATACAGATCACACATTGCTGGATACATGTGAGGTCCTGTATAGTACAGATCACACAGCTCAGTGTATGATGGATGTATCAGATCACACACATAAGCTGGATACATGTGAGGCCTGTATAGTACAGATCACAAGCTCGTGCATGATGGATGATACAGATCACAAGTGCTGGATACATGTGGGGTCCTGTATAGTACAGACACACAGCTCAGTGTATGATGGATGATACAATCACACATTGCTGGATACATGTGAGTCCTGTATTTATGTACAGATCACACAGCTCAGTGTATGATTGGATGATACAGAATCACACATTGCTGGAAAATGTGAGTGTCCTGTAAGTACAGCACACAGCTCAGTGTATGATGGATGATACACATCACACATTGCTGGATAATTGTGGGCCTGTATAGTACAGATCACACAGCTCAGTGTATGATGGATGATACAGATCACACATTGCGGATACATGTGAGGCCTGTATAGTACAGATCACACAGCTCAGTGTAGATGGAGATACAATCACACATTGCTGGATACATGTGAGGGGCCGTATAGTACAGATCACACAGCTCAGTGTTGATGATGATACGACATCACACATTGATGGATACATGTGAGTGTCCTGTGTATAGTACAGATCACACAGCTCAGTGTATGATGGAGATATAGATCACACATGCTGGATACATGTGAGGTCCTGTATAGTACAGATCACACAGCTCAGTGTATGATGGATATACAGATCACACATTGCTGGTACATGTGAGGTCCTGTATAGTACAGATCACACAGCTCAGTGTATATGGATATACAGATCACACATTGCTGGATACATGTGAGGTCCTGTATAGTACAGATCACAGCGCTCAGTGTATGATGGATGATACACATCACACATTGCTGGATACATGGTGAGGCCTGTATAGTACAGATCACAGCTCAGTGTATGATGGATGATACATCACACATTGGGATAAATGTGAGGTCCTGTATAGTAAGATCACAAGCGACAGTGTTATGATGGATTATACAGACACACATGCTGGATAAGTGAGGTCCTGTATAGTACAGATCACACAGCTCAGTGTTATGATGGAATGATACAGATCACACATTGCTGGATACATGTGAGGTCCTGTATAGTACAGATCACACAGTCAGTTGTATGATGGATGATACAGATCACACATTGCTGGATACATGTGAGGCCTGTATAGTACAGATCACACAGCTCAGTGTATGATGGATGATACAGATCACACATTGCTGGATACATGTGAGGCCTGTATAGTACAGATCACACCGTCAGTGTATGATGGATGTACACATCACACATTGCTGGATACAGATGAGGTCTGTATAGTACAGATACACAGCTCAGTGTATGAGGATGAACAGATCAACATTGCTGGATACATGTGAGGTCCTGTATGTAAGATCACACAGCTCAGTGTTGATGGATGATATACAGATACACATTGCGGGAACATGTGAGGTCCTGTATAGTACAGATCACACAGCTCAGTGTATGATGGATAATACAGATCACACATTGCTGGATACATGTGAGGTCCTGTATAGTACAGATCACACAGCTCAGTGTATGATGGATGATACACATCACACATTGCTGGGTACATGTGATGTCCTGTATAGTACAGATCACACAGCTCAGTGTATGATACATTGCTGGATACATGTGAGGTCCTGTATAGTACAGATCACACAGCTCAGTGTATGATACATTGCTGGATACATGTGAGGTCCTGTATAGTACAGATCACACAGCTCAGTGTATGATGGATGATACAGTTTGAATTGTTCTAATACTGAATGTTACAAATGATAATAAATTTTTTGTCCTTTAGGGACATGTTAATAATATTTCTTTATTTCCTTTTTTTTTAAATATATAATTTCCTACATTTATTTTTTATTTTTTACTTTCGTAAGATTAATAGAAATTAATTATAAATATCCCGTGATGGTCTAGTAATCAGGAAAAAAACAAAATGGTTAGTAATCTTAAATACAAAATTAATATAATATGAATAATATCTCCCACAAAAAATGTACATCCCTCCCCTTCTTTTATATATACAGGGATATACACATAAGGTATTTATATTGTATAAAATAATAATCTTATTTATATAGCGGCCATCCTATTCTGCAGCGATGTACAGATCTGGGGGGGGATACAAATGAACAAGAGTTACAGAGTTTAAAATAACCCTATGGAACATTAGGAGCGGGGTCCTACTCGCAAAGAGGCTTAAATCTATGAGACGTGTATAGACAGAGCAGCGTCTGTAATCTTTGTGCATTAAAGGCTGATGTGTTTGGGGGTGCTAATAAGAGTCTTGCGCTGACCCCGCTCTAGATTGGTGATAGTTAGTCGTCTGTATCATGTTTTCACACCATGAAGCGTAATCGATTGTCTGCCAATATATGGAATGTTATTATCAGTAGTCGAACACCGTATACAACAGCGCGGCCCAAGTCATTGATCTTAAGTCATCGGTCTTATTTCCAGTAAAGAGACAAATGGACTTCACAGACCCCCCTTCCCCTACCCCAAGCAGAACCCCCAACCCCACCCCTCACATACGTACATACAAGGACACTTTATCCCAAGTTACATCTATCATTTCACATGTGACTGTTTTCGACCAATAGTCGCCTAGTTGTAGCAATCAATATATAGCGCCAACAATCCAGCAGCAGAGTATACAAATCATCTGAGACCAAAAACATATACAGAGACAAGCCTACTCACAAGAGCTTACAATTCTATGAGTGTATTATTGTTACTTTCTGTATAATATATATATCCATATGTTATACATTGATTGTAGATTGATAGGGTTTATACATTGTATGCTGTATTATATGGTGGTGGATTGTGTTTGATATTGTGTGAATCATGCTGATTGGCGGTTATGTTGAGGGTATACATTGTATCTATGTGTAGAATATAGAATTCCGTTTATTGTATTATATTATGTGATGTATCTTATAGGTATAGATTAGATATAGGGGGATACATTGTATCTGCTTATTATATGGCTATATTGGGTTTATATTGATGTGTATCATGCTGCTTGGAGGTTAGTTGAGGGTTATACATTGTATATATAGTGGATTAATTAGAATTTACCTATTATGTATTATATTATGTGGTTAATATCTTATAGGTATAGATATAGGGGGACATTGTATCTGCGTATTATATGCATAGATTGTGGTTTATATTGTGTGCATCATGCTGATGGGAGGGTATGTTGAGGTATAACATTGGTAATCCTATAGTGGATAATATAGAATTACCCTATTATGTATTATATTAGTGTGTATCTTATAGTATAGATATAGGGGGGATATACATTGTATCTGCTTTATATATGACATAGATTGTGTTTATATTGTGTGCATCATGCTGATGGAGGTTGTTGTTGGGTTTATACATTGATCTATAGGATTAGATATAAGAATTTACGTATTCTGTATATTATGTGTGTATCTGATAGGTCTGGTAGATTATAAGGAGTCTATATCTTATATTGTTATGTCATTTTGCCGTGGTATGTACAACTATGTTGGAGATGTGGAGTAATATCTTATAATATGTATATGTCATAAAATGTTATATTTCAATCTGGTGTATAATGTTTATGTCCTGGTATATCATGGCTGTACCTATATATTGTATTATATAGTATGTGTACGGTATCTTATATCTTTGAAAACGGAACAAGGTACAATGTAGTGTATAGTATCACATTATATTTCTCTAGTCAGTGCAGGTAGAGCCTATACACTATAGTGAATATTAGGTTTGTATGTGTTATGTAGCGGGGTATAGTGTATATAGTGTGTAATTTGACATATCGTGTAAATTGTGGTGTACAGGTAATATACTTAGGTATGCTATATTGTAGGACTATAGCGACTATTTAGTGCTTAAATATTCCGCAGAGAATGCAAATTATTTCTGCTCTTTAATATACAAGTGTAGAATTTCTGGACTAACTTACCTATGAATAGATATACATTGCATATTATTTTATATGTGTAAGTAAGTGTGTTGTAGCCAAGGATCCAAGTTACTATTGCCCGTAGTAAGATTGTAATACAACGTACAGCAGGAGGACATGGTCAGTGCCCCTAAAGATATGCCCGGCCCCATTAAGTTGTGTGCATGTCCGAATTATATAGAGTTTATGACATCAGTAAAGTGTTATATCATTAGTCAGGGCATAGTATTATTATTTTAGGGCGGCATTACTTCCGTCAGCATTCACTACATTACATAAAGACCCAAAGTACCAAACTACATGACTGAAAGACAAAAAGAGAAATAATTACAAGACGGCTTTGGTACAAGTAGAAGGAGACCCCTGCCCGGAGGAGCTCACAACTATATGGGGGGCGGGGGGGGGGGGCAGAGGGAGACACGAGGTGCGGGAGCAGAGCTGTGGTTCTCAGGATAAACGCAACATGTACGTCTTAGAGTATGGGGGAGAAGCCACGAGAGAAGTTTAGAGGGTGGTGTTAGTAGTGTGTATGTATGTTTGATAAGTATTATAAATTTAGACTATGTACTATATGTAAGGTATATCACGTGGGTCGTAGTGTGGTGTATATTATGGTGTGTATGGGGATACTTATATGTAGTGATAAGTGGTGAATACTATGTGAGCGTTTATTAAGTCGCTTTCTGCCCAGTTTTGAGGATTTATTTTTATTTGATTTTTCTGGCCTTTTTTTTATTACACAACAATTTTGCTTCTTTTTCTGACAGTCACGCCTGTTTTTTTGTGTGTTGCTTATTGGGTGCAGCTCGTCAATCCCTGCACTTTTCTTGCACTCGGTTCCCAGACTTCTTTTCGGTGAATTTTTTTGTGTGGCACATTAACTACGACCCGTGCCCAAGTTTCCGCCGCTTCTTGTATGATGTCCTTTTTAGTGCAAAATGCTTGCACAGGTAGTGTAAAAAGTGTCTGATCCACCATTGTGTCGCACTTTTGTGGCGTGGCGGCATAGGCACTAGCAACAAAATTAGGGCGCGTTCCGGTGCAAAGTCTGACAGACATTGTGTCACACGCCCTGTTAAAGGTGCACCAAAAAAAGTGGTGCACTCTGCGGAGCAGTGAAGGGGGCGCCAGATTGATGAAGAACAACACCAGAAATCCTGAGAATCTTGACGCACCCTGCACACTACACAGGTCACTGCACCTAGTTACCACTTGCGATCTGTTCGTAAGTAAATGTGCCCCATATATGTAATGTTCATTTATGTTGTATATGTAGTACACAGTGGGTGTGATTATTCTCTCGTGTATTATGGTATGTATTGGTATATGGAAGAGTATAGGACAGTGTTGGTGAACCTTTGGCAAGGTGACAGACGTGTGGCAATCAGAGCCCTTTCTGTGGGCACCAGGCTTCACCCCAACACAGAGTTTGACAGACAGGACTTAAAGGTTTCCCTCCTGCGGTCCAATACAGGCCCAGGGACGTGCCATGCTCAGCTCCATTGTAAAGCGACATTCCTTGGCTGCTAGGATGCAGGGAGGTAACAAGAAGATGAGGTGTGGATAGAGAAGAATTATTGTTGAGCTTGGCTTGGGGTCCCCTGATTTTCCATCTTCAGGGGACCCCCTGGAGGGGAAAGCTACAATCAAAATTCTTCAATCATCTTTCTATTGTATTGGTGAACTCAGGACACCAATACGATTAAACCTGTGATACCGCAGGGATCAATAGTTACTGCTTACATTGTCATGTTGGGCATTTGCGACATTACAAGGGGGTTTGGTTGTACTTTGGGCACTATGTCGCCACCAAGGTCACCATCAATGGATGTGAGGTATATAGGGGTCTGTTTTTTTGATTATGTCGCGATGTTTGAGGTTTATTCATTATGTCACTACTATTATGAGAGTACGGACGATGGTATATAGGGTGGGGTATAGTGCTGGGCTTGGACCATGGGTCAGTAATCTGGATAATATATGAGTGATTACGTGGATGTTCACAGAAAGTGATTGTAAGTGATAAAGCACTGTGCTATCCTGCATGTGTCGCTTCCCCGCTCAGGTCAAGGAGTTCACTTCTCTTCTGGTGACCATGTTGTAAGTGCTTGATCTTGACGACACAAATTGAAGGTAAATCCCGCGACTCAGTACGAATCAAATCGGATCGTCGCCGGCCGCCATTTCTGTTGCCAGAAAGCAGCGCAGCTGCCAAGCACAATCGACGAGGGCGACACAATCGCCAGCGAAGACACCTGCACAAAATGCTGAAACCGCGAACAGTCCATGAAAGTGCGATCCGCGACCCTTAGTAAATAAGACCCAGTTGTTACTGAGTATTAATTAGAGTATAGATATGTTATATTGGTATATAGTGTGGTGTATTAGACCTGGCTGTGGACCAGCGGCCTGTAGTATGTTTAGTATATGAGGTGTATTACAGTTGTTATGTGTATGATGTAGAGTACCGATAATGTATATACGGTATATAGTTCAGTAATCGCGCTCAGGGCCATGGAACTATTAGATGTGTATGTATATGATGTGATATACAGTATGATAAGTATATGATGTGGAGTTAAGACAGTCTATATACAGATATAGTGTGGTTGTGTATAGCGCTGGGCTGTGGACCATAGGACAGTAGTCAGTGTATACAGACAATGATATACGTATTAGTGTGGTGTATAGCGTCGGGCTCTGCGGACCATGGGCCAGTAGTCTGTGTATATATGATGTGTATACAGTTTGATACAGTGTATGATGTATAGGACAACGATGTATATACATATATAGTGTGGGTGTATAGCACTGGGCTCTGGAACATGGGCCAGTAGTCAGCGTATACAGACAGTGTATATACGGTATACAGTATATAGTATATAGCACCGGGCCGTGGACCATGGGCCATAGTCAGAGTATACAGACAGTGTATTATACAGTATATAAGTAAAGCGCCAGGTCTGGACCATGGCCAAGTAGCAGAGTATACAGACAATGGGGTCATTACTTAAGGGCCCGATTCGCGTTTTCCCGACGTGTTCCCGAAATATTTCCGATTTGCGCCGCCTTGTACAGAATGCCCGGGTTTTTGGCGCACGCGAGCGGATTGTGGCGCATCGGGCCGGCATGCGAGCGACAGAAATCGGGGGAGGGCGTGCCGAAGAAAACCCGAGTATCGAAAAAACGCCGCATTAAAAACCGGAAAAAGTGTCGCTTGGGGAGCGCTCACTTCACTTCTAGGATGGTCCGCATGGCGCTTTTTTTCGGCATTACGGTGGCGTTAAGATATTTCGGCGCGCAGCGCCACCTGGTGGACGGCGGAGGAACTACATCTTAAAAATCCCAGCCGGCCCCGAATTCCTGTGCAGAGAACGCGCCGCTGGATCGCGATGAGGCGGGTAAAGTAAGTAAATGTGCCCAATTGTATACCAGTATATAGTGTATAGCGCCGGGCTCTGGACCATGGGCAGTAGTCAGAGTGTACAGATAATGTGTAATATACAGTATATGTGTATAGCACGGGCTCTGGGCATGGTCAAGTCAGGTATACAGCAATGTATATACAGTTATATAGTGTGGTGTATAGAAAACCACTGGGCTCTGGACCATGGGCAGTAGTCAGAGTGTACGGGAAGTGTATTATACAGTATATAGTGTATGTGTTATAGCACGGGCTCTGGACCAGCGGCCAGTAGCAGAGTATACAGACAGATGTATAACAGTATATAGTGTATAGCCGCTGGGGGCTCTGGTTTTTTCCCCTTTTTAGACCATGGGCCATAGTCAGAGTATACAGACAGTGTATATACAGTATATAGTGTATAGCACCGGCCGTGGACATGGGCCAGTAGTCAGAGTATACAGTAATGTATATTACAGTATTCTAGATTATTAGCGCCGGGCTCTGGACCATGGGCCGTAGTCAAGAGTGTACAGACAGTGTATATACAGTTATAGTGGGTATATAGCGCTGGGCCGTGGGACCATGGGCCAGTAGTCAGAGTGTCAGACAGTGTATTACCGTTATATAGTGTGGTGTTTGATAGTGCCGGGCGTGACCATGGCCAGTGTCAGAGTGTTACAGCAGTGTATATACAGTATATGTATTTATAGCGCTGGGCTCTGGACCATGCGGCCAGTAGTCAGAGTGACAGAAGTGTATCTACATATACAGTATATAGCACCGGCTGTGGACCATGGGCCATAGTCAGGTGTACAGGAACAGGTAATACCGTATATAGTTAGTATATAGCGCTGGGTCTCTTGGACCATGGGCCAGTAGTTCAGAGTGTAACAGACAGTGTATATACAGTATCACAGTCCTATAGCCACCGGGCTGTGGACCAGGGCCAGTAGTCAGAGTGTACAGACAGTGTATATACAAGTATATAGTATATAGAGCCGGGCCGTGGACCAGGGCCAGTAGTCAGAGTGTACAGACAGTTGTATATACAGTATATAGTGTGGTATTAGCGCCGGGCTGGGACCATGGGCCAGTAGTCAGAGTGTAAGACAGTGTATAACAGTATATAGTATATCGCACCGGGCCGTGGACCAGGGCAGTAGTCAGAGTGTACAGACAGTGTATATACAGTATATCGTATATAGCGCCGGGACGGTGGGACCATGGGCCAGAGTCAAGAGTGTACAGACAGTGTATATACAGTATATAGTGTTGATATAGCGCCGGACTGTGACCATGGGCCAGTAGTCAGAGTATACAGACAGTGTATATACAGTATACAGTATAGCCCCGGAGGCTCTGGACCATGGGGCCAGTAGTCAGACGGTACGACAGTGTATATCAGTATATAGTGTGGATTAGCGCCGGGCTGTGGACATGGGCATTAGAGTAGTCAGAGTTACGACGTGTTGTAGATACAGTATACAGTGTATAGCCCCGGGCTTCTGGACCATGGGCCAGTAAGTCAGAGTGACAGGACAGTTGTAATACAGTATATAGTAGATAGCACGGGCGTGGACATTTGGGCAGTAGCAGAGTATACAGGACAGTGTAGTATACAGATATATGTGTAGAAATTATATAGGCGCCGGGCTACCTCGACCAATGGGCCGAAGTGATAGTCAGAGATATACAGAAGTGTATATACAGTATCTAGTATATAGCGACACGCGATGTCTGGACCGCCCAGTGGCGCGCCGTAGTCAGAGTATACAAAAGTGTAATATACAGTATATAGTGTGGAGTAATATAGCGCCCGGGCTCCGACCAGGTAGCAGTAGTCAGAGTGTACAGACAGTGTATAGTAAAGTATATAGTAACCGGGGTAATGAGCGACGGGCCGGGGACCATGAGCAGTAGTTACAGAGTATACAAACAATGTATATTAACAGTATTATGTATAGTATAGGTACGTAGCCCACACGGGCTGTGCACATGGGCCAGGAGTCAGCGTGTACAAAACGTGTATATACAGGATATATAGTATATAGCACCGAGCTCTGGACCAATGGGCCAGTAGTAGTCAAGAGTGTACAGACAGTGGTATATACAAGTTATATTAGTATTATAGAGCCGGGCGCGTGGGGACCATGGGCCAGTAGTCAGAGTGTACGACGTGTTATACAGTATAAGGAGTATCTAGCACCGGGCTGTGACCATGGGCCAGCTAGTCAGAGTTACAGACAGGGATAGCAACAGTAACAGTAATAGCTAACAGCACGGGCCGTGACCCATGGGCCAGTCGTCAAGTGTACAGACAGTGTATATACAGGTCTACAGTAGTATAGTATATAGCACCGGGCCGTGGACCGATGGGCCCGTCGTACAGAGATGAACAGACAGTGTATATACAGTATATAGTGTGGTATTAGCGCTGGGCTGTGGACCTGGGCCCGCTAGTCAGCGTGTACAGACGGTATATTTTACAGTATATAGTGTAGTATATAGACCGGGCTGTGGACCATGGGCCAGTAGTCAGTAGGTTAGTATACAGACAATGTGTATTCCAGTATATAGGAGTATAAGCACCGGATTCTGGCCCCATTGGCCAGTAGTCGAGTATAAAGACAGTGTATAACAGTATATAGTATATAGCACCGGCCGTGGGACCATGGGCCGGTGTAGTCAGAGCAGAAGAGTGTACAGACCAGTATAGACAGTATATTGTGGTATAAGCCCCCGGGCTCTGGACCAGGGGTAGTAACAGCACGTCTTGTGTGGGTCATAAAGTAATGATAATGGCACCAGGACGTGGACGTTGTCTCCTCTAAATCTTTTCTGGGGTTTAAGAGAGACTAATAACAGCAGCCAGTGATAAGCCTCCTCCTGAAGGGATGGGCTTCCAAGGGAGGCATTAACCCTTACAAGTCTCCTGCATTTAATACGTATGCGGTGGCGTGGGGGGCATCCGTCATGTGGTCACTTGCATTGAGAGATGCAATCTAGTGTAATTAGTGCTGGTAGATGTCAGCTTCTTGGAGGTAAGCCTGAGGGTTGGAGATGACCTGTGGTGGTGTGGTAAGGTCTCTGCCATTGATTTGCATTGTTAACCCTGGTGTGGACGCGAATGCTGCTGCGGCTTACGTGTGGTTGGGGGGGGGGCGGAGAGGGAAAAACCTTTCTTATTGATATATTGATCTTATACCAAACCGCACAGTTACAGGACCCGCGTCTATCACACACAGCACAGGACACTGCTTAAAGGGGCTTTCACTCACACACCACCTTACCACCAGACTATTGTATTTTAAGTGAAAGTAATGTTTAAATCTCCATTATAGTCCGGGGGAGCGGCTGGCAGCCTGTGCATCAATGCAAGAACTATCTCTAATCAATATGGCGGCCCGCAAACCTAGAGATGTATATACAGGATATACAGAGAGATAAATGTATATTGTACAGATACCACAGAGATATACAGTGTAGATATACCAGACGGTACGAGAGATATAATGTATATCTACAGATATTACAGAGATATATACATGTTATATATACAGATATACAGAGAGATATACATGTATATATACAGATATACAGAGGGAGATATACATGTATAATGTACAGATTACACAGAGAGACTATACATGTATATGTACAGATATAAAGAGAGATATACATGTATATATACAGATATACAGAGGATATAACATGTATATATAAGAATACAGAGGAGATAACATGATATCTAAGATGTACAGAAGATATACATGTTAGTACAGAATAACCAGAGAGATAATAACATGATATACAGAATACAGAGAGATAGACATGTATATATACAGATGTCCAGAGAGATATACTGTATATATAGATACACAAGAGATAACGTATACATTCAGATACACAGATATATATAAGAGAGAGAAGGAGAGAGAGAAGAGAGAGAGATTGGGATACAGTTACAAGATACATATATATATATATACAGATTCACATGCGATAGAGAATACAGATACACATTGGAGATACACATATGAATAAAGATATATACATACAGATAGAGTATATACAGACAGACATATACATACGTACAGATAGAGATATATAAATACAGCATATACATACGTACAGATTAGAGATACTTATACCATCAGCTAGAGATATACAACAGTTAGAGATACATACGATAGAGATATTATACATACAGATAGAGATATACGTTACAGATAGAGATATACATACAGATATACATACAGATATACATACAGATACAGATTATAAATACAGATACAGATTTATACATACAGATAGACATACAAGACAGGATATAATACAGATATAACATACAATACAGCTATACATACAGATACAGATACATACAGAATACATTACAGATTACAGATATACATAACATATATACATACAGATAAGATATACATGCAGTATATACATACAGATACAGATATATACATACAGATATACATACAGATACAGATATACATACCAGTACAGATATACATACAGATATACATACAGATATAGATATACATGCAGTATACATACAGATACAGATATACATACAGATATACATTACAGATATACATCAGCTACAAACAAGAGAAGAAGGGCAGCCAACCTTGATAGGTTATGGTCGGGTGCCAAAAAAATTCTGTAAAACGTTCGGCAGGGGATCCAATAGTAGTCACAGAAAAACAGCAGACTCAAATTGTGATCAGAGCCAAGGGTTGATCTTTATTTCAAAGGTGCCGACTTTCGGTGGTATTCACCCTTTTTCAAGGTGAATACTCCCCGAAACGTCGCACCTTTGAAAATAAAGATCACCTGCTATGATCACCAATTTGGAGTGCTGCTGTTTTCCTGTGGACTACATACATATACAAGAGATACATACAGACTATACATACAGATAAAGTCTAATTACAGACAATATACATACAGATGCAGAGAGATAATTTACAGAACAGATAAAATCATATACTACAGATACAGACTATACATACAATGATATACATCAGATCAGATATACATACAGATACAGATTTATACATACGATATACATTACAGATACAGATATACTTACCGATATACATACGATAGGCCTCGTGTGGCAGATGCTGGAATTCATTATAGCACCTACAGGATGAGATGTGACTATGTGATTGGTTGCTCTCCTCTGCCGATACGTGTATCCTTGTTGTCCGGTTCTGAATTATTCACCAGTATCTGGATACACAATGCGGCAGGGCAGACGTATCTTTAGTATTATATTTGCGCCTGTTATTTTTGTGAAAAAGGGGGGGCTGCTTCGCTCTTTTAATATTCATGGGCTGATCTGCTTTAAGATAAATCGCGTCTTTCTTCTTTTTGCACGATATCTTCGATACCTGTCTATGTGTCTTCTGTTCTATTTATCACTCAATCAATTCACTCCAAAGAAGCTTTATTATCCGGGACCAAAATACAAGTTATCATTGTTACAGTATTTAGAGAATATGGGATAGTGGGAAGACAGGGGGGTGCAGGATGAGGCGACATGGGGTGGGGGGATTGGTATCACATTTATCTTAGTCTATGGGAGGGTTGGTGAACCTTTTGGCACGGGGGCCAGAGGTGGCACTCAGAGCCCTTCGTAGGCACCCAACGGTCTTCACCCCAAACAGGGTTTGCCAGCCAAGTTTTCTCCTGTGATACAATAAAGCCCAGGACGTGCCACGCTCAGCGCTATTTGGCTGCCAGGGGGGGACTACAGAGGAGCGAGAAGAGGTGGATAGCGTGGATTGTCATGGGATATCCTGTTTGCGGTCCCCTGATTCTTCCTTTCTTCAGGGCACCACTGGAGGGAACGCTACAATCCAAATTTCTCCATCATCTTTCTATTGTATGGTGAACTCAGGACACCCAATTACGATAAACATGTGATGAATACATCAGGGATCAATAAGTTACTGCACATTGTCATGTTGGCAATTGTGACGTATAAATGGTTTTTGGTTGTAGATTGGGCACTTGTCTCCAAAAGTTCGCCATACTGGCTATGGCCATGGAAGTCTGGAGACGATCTGAGGTCTCCTGAAGTGAGTGTCCATCACTGACTGCTGAGTATTTGGAGCAGGGTAGCAGGGAAGTGGACTCCATGCGATTGTGGGCACTCCATCTGTAGCGGCGCAGGACCGGCGGCGTCTTGTGGCCTCTCTGTAGACTATGAGAGAGGGTCAGCTTATACACAATATGAGGATAAGGAGGAATATCTGGACAATCACAGTAATTCACAATTTGACACATTCCACACGTATATGGTGATTGTACATAAAGGCACGGATATTTTAAATACACTTTGAATATTGTATCAGATTTTGTATCACTTTCAGCAAGTCTGTTGTGGTCCTAAATAGTTGGGATTTGTGTCACAATGGGTATTCTTGAAAAAGTGTAGATTACCCCGAAGTCGCTGTTTGATGAATATGGATCAGAACTTTTCACATAAATGAGTGCTGCCTTTTACTGTCTATATCGGGGACCCATGCCAAGGGATCATCGGCTTAGCTACTGCACCAACTATCAGCTTGTACTGCTCTGTCGGGACCTTTACAACTGATGTATGTATGTATGTATGTATGATCTATCTATCTATCTATCTATCTATCTATCATATTCTTTACTGTAGAGGGAGAGAGAAGAGAGGAGAGAGAGAGAGAGAGAAGAGAGAGCGATGAGAGAGAAGAAGAGAAGAGAGAGAGAGAGAGAGAAGAGCTAGATAGTCGAAGAGGAGCTGAAAGAGAGATAGAGAGAGAGAGAATGAGAGGAGAGAGAGAGAGGCGAGAGAGAGAGAGAGAGAGAGAAGAGAGAGATGAGAGAGAGAGAGAGAGAGAGAGAGAACGAGGAGAGAGAGAGAATAGAGAGAGAGAGAGACGAGCAGCAAGATGAGAGAGAGAGCGAGAGGAGCGAAGAGAGCAGAGAGAGAGAGAGAGAAGAGAGAGAAGAGAGAGAAGAGAGAGACGAGCGAGAGAGAGAAGAGAGAGAGGAGACGAGGAAGAGAGAGAGAGAGAGAAGAGAAGTGAGACGAGAGAGAAGAGAGCAGAGAGAAGAGAGAGAGAGAACGAGGACGCGAGAGAGAGAGAGAGGAGAAAAGCGAGAGAGAGAAGAAGAGAGTGGAGAGAGAGAGGAGAAGAGAGAGAGAAGAGAGAGAGAGCGAGAGAGAGAGAGAGAGAGCACGAGAGAGAGAGAGAGATAGAGAGAGAGAGAGCGAAGAGAGAGAGAGCGAGAGAAGAGCGAGAGAGCGAGAGAAGAGATGAGAGAGAGAGCGCAGAGAGAGAGGCGAGAGAGAGAGAGGGAGAAGAGAGGAGCGAGCGAGAGAGCGCAGAGAGAGAGGAGAAGAGAGAGAGAGAGAGAGGATAGAGAGACAGAGGAAAGAGAGGGAGAGAGAAGATGAGAAGGGAGCGAGCGAGCGAAAGAGAGAAGAGAGAGAGCGAGCGAGCGCAGAGAGAGCGAGAGAGCGTAGAGAGAGAGCGAGAGAGAGAGAGAGAGAGACAGAGAGACGGCAGAGAGAGAGAGAAAGAGAGAGAGAGAAGAGCGATGAGAGAGCTGAGGCAGAGAGAAGGAGAGAGAAGAGAGAAGAGCAGAGAGCGAGAGAGCGAGAGAGGCAGAGAGAGCAGCAGAGCGAGCGAGCGAGCGAGCGAGAGAGCGCAGAGCGAGCGAGCGAGCGAGGAGCGAGCAGAGAAGACGAGCAGCGAGAGACGAGACAGCGAGCGAGCGCCGAGCGAGCGACGCCGAGCGAGGAGCGAGAGAGCGAGTGAGAGAAGCGCACGAGCGGCGCCGGAGCGGAGCGAGCGAGCGAGCGAGCGAGGCGCATAGCGAGAGAGCAGAGAGAGAGCGAGCGAGCGAGCGAGCGAGAGCGACCAGAGAGCGAGCGAGCGCGCGAAGAGCGAGCGAGCGAGCGAGCGAGCGAGCCTAGAGCGAGGAGCGAGGAGCGAGCGAAGAAGAGCCAGCGAGCGAGGAGAGCGTAGCTGCCGAGCGAGCGAGCGAGAAGCGAGCGCAACGAGCGAGCGAGAGGAGGAGCGAGCAGAGCGAGCGAGCGCATGATCAATCTTAATTCAGATCTATTTATCTATCTATATCCTATCTATCTATCATAATATAACGATATATCTAGCTATCATAATATATCTATATGATCTAATATCTATCTATTATCTATCTATCATCTATCTATCTCATATATATCTATCTATTCTCATATCTATCGATCTATCGATCTACTATCTATCTCATATCTATATATCTATCTTCTATCTATATCTATCTATCATCTCATATCATCTATCTTATCTAATCTCATATCTTTTTTCTATCTATCCTATCTACTATCTATCTATCTATCTATCTCATATCTATCTATCTCATCTATCTATCTCTATTATCATCTATCTATCTGAATCAGCCAAAAAAAAGATTATCCAAATATTTGATGAAAGGAAGCAAACAGACGATTAAATGGTGGTTTTAATCCACAGGTAAACGACGTTTCGGCTTTCTAATCCCTGATGTCACGACTTGGAGAAGGCTCAGGGATTGTAAGATCCGAATCAATGTTGTTACCTAATCGTTTTCTTCTAGTTTTATCAGAATCCCAGATTTCTAGCCCGAAAAAATAACGCCTGCTGAATGTTAAATTATTAGTATAGGATCGAAAGGAAGACTCAAGTAGTAATAGGTTAATATCCGGGGCAGAGTCTAGAGATGGATAGACTCTGTGTGTTATCTCCAACCAGTCATTATCCGGCAGGGCGACTATATAGATAGGACACAGGAGGCGTGAGAGAGACCGTCATGTGATACACACAGAACAAAGAGCAGAGTTGCAGTTATGTAGTGGACCAGTATATTACATCATGTCCAGTCACTATATGTAGTCACAGCCCCAGCTACGTGTCACTACAGCTATCAGTGATGTAGAAGAGGGAATGTGTAATGTAAGGGCTTATGGGAAGCAGAATCATGTGAGAGCCGTGCAAAAGCTGAGATCTAGCACTTATGATATATACACATGTGAAGCTCTATCACTGTGCGACCCATTATAAAGTATCTATTACAGATCTCTTTACCTAATCTTTACTATCTATCTATCATCTGATATAGATATAGTAGAGAGATCTATATATATATATATCGAGCGCATATCTATATTATCATATCTATATAGCTCATATCTATATATCTATCTCAGATCGATTAGCTGCCATTCTCTATTATCGATATCAGATATATTCTATCTATCACCTATCTATCTATATATCTCATATCTATCTATCTATCCCTATCTATATATCATATATATCATATCATATCTATCAGCTATACTAGGATATCTCATATCTATCTATCTATCTATCTATCTATCTATATAATAGCTATTATCTAATCTATTAATCTATCTATCTATCTCATATCTATCGATCTTCTATCTCAGGATCTATCTATCGATCTATTATCATATCTATTCTATATCATATTATCGCATATCTATCTATCTATCTATCTATCTATCTATCTCATATCTATTATCTATCTCCATATCTATCTATCTATCTATCATCTATCTCATACTCTTATATCCATTATCTATCCTATCTTATATCTATCTCTATATTGCTTGAGAAAGGCTTCGGATGAGGCCGAAAAGTAGCAACTTGGGAATAAAAACCATGATTTCCCACAATACTGGGAGTGCCGCCTATCTTTCTATTTTTATGGACTGTGGGACCTAGACGGCACGTTTGATCGTTGCACCCACCTAGACAGTGGTAAGCAGTGCCGCTGTGTGAACTTTTTCTTTTTTTCTATTCATATCTATCTATCTATCTCATATCTATCATCATCTATCCTCGAGATCGAGATATCTATCTATCGTATCGATCTAATATCTATATATATCTAGATAGTCTAGAGATAGTATGAGAGATATATCTAGATCGAGTAGTAGATATAGTAGAGAGCGAGCAACTACGATCTAGCGAATCAAGCGATCTATACTAGCAATATAGCAGCATCGATCTAGCGTTAGCCAATATATATCTATCTAGATAAATATGAGCATTATACTATCATCCTATCATCTCTATCTAGTCTATCTATATCTATCTTTCTCCGATCTCTCTATATCTATCTATCCTAGCATATCTATCTATCTACTATATCTATCTTCTATCTCTTATTTTATATCTAGCTACGCTATCTATCTATCTATCTATCTCATATCTATCTATCTATCTCCTATCGATCATCATCTATATCTATCTATCTATATCTATCTATCTATCTATCTATCTATCATCTATTCATATCATATTATCTATCTATCTATCTATCGTATCTATTCTCATATATATCATCTCCTATCTATCACTTTATTATGGCACAAGCATATAAAGATAGGGGGTTGTGGGTCTATATATCTATTTTAACTTGCACCATCTACAATAAGATCTGCTGTGTGATAATCCTGGACTGTGTGTCCAGTAAGTAGTTGCCTGACATGTGTGTGTGTGGTCAGAGAGAGGTCAGCAGCAGCAGTGTCGTCACAGTGTATCAGCTCCTGCAGGGGATGGCACTACACCTGATCACACATTTGTGCTGTGTCCACAGAACAACATTGCATCAATTATTTAGATTTCCACATTGCTGAATCACATGGGGAGGAGGGGAGGATTAGCAGCCAGAGCCTGCAGGTCACAGCTCAGTGTATGATGGATCACATCACATTGCTGGATACATGTGGGTCTGTATAGTACGATCACACAGTCAGTGTATGATGGATCACATCACACATTGTGGATACATGTGAGGTCCGTTATAGTACAGATCACCACAAGTCAGTGTAGATGATGATACAGATCACACATTGCTGGATGACATGTAGGTCCTGTTAGTACAGATCACACAGCTCAGTGATGATGGATGATACACATCACCATGAGGGATACATGTGACGGCCTGTATAGTACAGATCACACAGTCAGTGTTGATGGATGATACAGATCACAACATGCTGGATACATGTGAGGCCTGATAGTACAGACACACAGCTCAGTGATGGATGATACAGATCACACATGCTGGATACATGTGAGGTCCTGTATAGTACAGATCACACAGCTCAGTGTATGATGGATGTACAGATCACACATTGCTGGATACATGTAGGTCCTGTATGAGTCATACACAGCTCAGTGATGTGGATGATACAATACACATTGCTTACAGTGAGGCCCGTATAGTACAGATCACACAGCTCAGTGTATGAGGATGACAGATCACACATTGCTGGATACATGTGGGCCTGTATAGTACAGATCAAACAGCTCAGTGTAGATGGATGATTTACACATCAACATTGCTGGATACATGTGAGGTCCTGTATAGTACAGACACACAGCTCAGTGTTGAGGATGATACACATCACAACATTGCTGGATACATGTGAGGCCTGTATAGTAAGATCACAACAGCTCAGTGTATGATGGATGATACAGATCACACATTGCTGGATACATGTGAGGGTCCGTATAGTACAGATCACAAGCTCAGTGTAGATGGATGATACACATCACACATTGCTGGGGTACATGTGAGGTCCTGTATAGATACAGATCACACAGCTCAGTGATATGATACAGATCACACATGTGGATACATGTGAGCCTGTATAGTACAGATCACACGCTCAGTGTGATGATGGATGATAACATCACCATCTGCGGATACATGTGAGGTCCTGTATAGTACAGATCACACAGCTCCGGTATGATGGATGATTACACATCACACATGGCTGGATACAGTGAGGTCCTGTATAGTACCGATCACACAGCTCAGTGTATGATGGATGATACCAGATCACCATTGCTGGATACATGTGAGGTCCTGTATAGTAAGATCACACAGCTCAGTGTATGATGGATGATACAGATCACACATTGCTGGATAAAGTGAGGGTCCTGTATAGTACAGATCACACAGTCAGTGTATGATGGATGATAACGATCACACATTGCTGGATACATGTGAGGCCCTTATAGTACAGATCCACAGCTCAGTGTATGATGGTGATACACATCACACATTGCTGGGTTACATGTGAGCCCTGTATAGTACAGATCACACCGCTCGTGTATGATGATGATGATAAACTCACACATTGCTGGATACATGTTTGAGGTCTGTATAGTACAGATCACAAGCTCAGTGTATGATGGATGATACAGATCACAATTGCTGGATACATGTGAGAGTCCTGTATAGTACAGATCACACAGCTCAGTGATTGATGGATGATTGATACAGATCCACATTGCTGGATAATGTGAGGTCTGTTATGTACAGTCACACAGCTCAGTGTATATGGATGATGATACAGATCACACATTGCTGGATACATGTGAGGTCCTGTATAGTACAGATCACACAGCTCAGTGTATGATGGATGATACACATCGACACATTGCTGGTAGTACCATGTGATGTCCTGTATAGTACAGATCACACAGCTCAGTGTATGATACATTGCTGGATACATGTGAGGTCCTGTATAGTACAGATCACACGCTCAGTGTATGATACATTGCTGGATCATGTGAGGTCCGGTATAGTACAGATCACACAGCTTCAGTGTATGATGGGATACAGATACAACATTGCTGGATACATGTGAGGTCCTGTATAGTACAGATCACACAGCTCAGTGTATGATACATTGCTGGTTGTATACATGTATAGTAGCTGCAGTTTCCCTCCCTGCAGCTCACTGGTCAACAGCTCCACCTATGGACAATATGTGGCATTACAGCTGCTGGCTCTGTGCCTTCTTAGTATCACTATATTCTATCTATATATCTGTCTATGATGCAGGTTATCACTACAGCAATGCAGGAATGTGACCCAATATATAATAACCATATACACACATCAGTAGTGCCTGTGCACCTACTATACCCACTGTAAGGCCTTAGATGCAGCAGAGCCGATGTGGCTATATCATTTCATTTTTTGTGCACCTTAAAGACTCCCTGAGTTAGGTTATGTTCACACATGTTTTTTTTACATGGATTTTGGTTTGAAAACTTCAAAACTATCAACATTATGGTGTTATTAAAGGGGCGTTCTCTGCCTGCTGACCTAAGGCCTTATACCCCTAATCCTATACTTCGTCCTAGAGTTTTGCTTGTACACTTAAGGGGGTAACCACACAATGTATAGCAAAGAAGCTCCACACATTTCTATAACCCTGTTTATAATAAGATCTCTGCTTGCTGTCAGTAAATGAGAGCCCCCCTAGTTATATTCAGTGGCAGTCACCCTGCTCACAGCTGAGAAGTGGAGACAGTGTAACAGTCTGGAGCCCAGGATCACAGATACAGGATTTTACTTTGTATCCCTTTCTTGTTACTGTTCTTACCTTATCTACCAGAGTTGTGATGAGGCTTCTCTATATGAATAGTGTATAGTTGTAGTGGGACCAGTAGCAGGACTGTGGCTTTCAGGACCATGGACAGCGACCATTCAGTCTGGATATAAGATCCTCAGCAGATACATCTATTGCATAGTGAGGGGCCGGATATTTGTCAAGTATGACTGACATAGAGTCATGACACATGGGGCCACATGTATCACTCGTTTTTTCTGTTGTTTTTTGCGCCTTTTCATTCAGGCGCACCGTTGTTGCGCCATTTTAGCGATTAAACGCCAAACTAGCCGCGCAGCAAAAATAAGCAGCTTTCCCTCATCTATCTTACCAATCCAGATGTTTGCGCGCATAATAATTATCATTGCAACGTTTTCATTTAGGCGCAAAAAATGGGGCGCAAAAACACTCCAGCCCGAAGGTGGCGTTATCTGAGAGAAAGCACTGAGCCCCTTTGCAGAACAGCTCATTTCTAGCAGCAAAGCTCAAGCCCGACACTAGTACGTATAATAGATACATTAGATCCTACAGAACTAGACACAATAATAGTACATAGATACCTGCAGACACTGGGACATATAATAGTTACATTAGATACACTGCAGAACTGGAACAATAATAGATAACATTAGATACACACGCAGACACTGGAACATATAATAGATACATAGATACAGTCCGACACTGGAAATATATAGATACATTAGATACATGGTAAACAATAATAGATACTAGATCTTGCAGACACTGGAACTTATAATAGATACATTAGATACATTACAGACACTGGAACATATAATAGATACATTAGATACACTGCAGACACTGGAACATATAATAGATACATTAGATACACTGCAGACACTGGAACATATAATAGATACATTAGATACATTACAGACACTGGAACATATAATAGATACATTAGATACATTACAGACAGGAGCTGCAGACTCTATTTACAGTTCATCACCTTCTATTTACAAAATATTCTGCAAAACGCTGAGCTCACAGCAAGAGAGAAGAGAACTTTGCAGAATGTTGCAGATACTACAAACAAGTGTCCCCCATGTAATTCTGCACAGTGTCTGAGGGGGATACTGTGCAGAATTACAGGGGTGCAGCAGGAGACCAGCACTGGGGGATCCCCTCCAGGAGAAGCCCCTGCTGAGGAGGTCACTGGGTGCTGGGTGTCACACACCTGGGTGCTGCTGTGAGTGTTATCTTCATTCTGGGCTGTGGGAGAAGCAGAGAGGAGCTTGTAGCAGGATTACATGTAAGTGCCTGAATCTAACATTGCGCCTAAACTGTGTTAAAGTAAAGTGATTAATAAGAGGCAGAAAATATACTTATCACAGATGGTTGTAGCTTGTGATAATTCTGGCAAAACAGTGCACCAGAATTTAGGCGCAACTACTACACTTAGGCGCACAAAAGTGATAAATGTGGCCCTACATTTCTTAACTACACACAATAGGGCTTACTTACTAAGGGTCGCGGATCGCACTTTCGTCAAATTGTTCACGTTTTTTGGGATTTGCACAGCTTTGACAGGTATTTAAAAGGGGTTTGCACTGGGATTGTGTCGCATGCGACCGAATTGTGGTGCATCTGCGCTGCTTTCATGCGACAGAAATCGGAAGATCCGACTGATTCGGACTGAGCTTTCAAATTGTGTCAAATATATATATGACATCTCATCACCTTCACCAGCTTCAAATCTTAAATCCTTTACAGGTGTCGCTTCACTTATTCTGATAGCGTTGATTTTTTTTCTCAATTCCCCTCTGTTCCTAAGCAATTGATCCCTTTAGTGTTGGCACCCAATTTGCTAATTTGACAGTGTAACAGCCTATAAAGCTACAGCACAGAGGTGCTCTGGTAACACCACCTGGAACCCTTCTGGCTTATTAGCATCATTTTGAAAGTTGATTTTAGAAGGAAGGAGGCCATGGATAATAAATATAAGAAGATACCACAGTGACAGTTCCTGGATCTATGAGTAATGTCCCTGGTTTATCAGGATGGATTTCATAGATAGATTTCCTTTACAGGGAAACTCTCGCCACCTCAACTTTGCATCCGCTCCATAGATTCTGGCTTTTTTCCCTAGCACCCACCATTCTCACCTGTCACCCTAGTACTGCCTCTCCATTTATTCAGGGGTTCATGGAACCCCAATCCCTCTGGCATTTATCCCCTACTCTATAAATACTTGGAATATCCCTTTAACACTGACCAGAGGACCAGTGCTACACTCCCTACAGATGTCACCCAGCTTTTCCATTCAGTGGGATACAAATGGATAAGGGTGATGCCACACATGGCGTTTTTTTTTTACCCGTTTTTGGTCTGTTTTTAAGCAGTCCATTAAAAAACGCATGCGTTTTTTGACAGGTTTTGCTAATTATCTTAATTAAAAATGGTAAAAAACTGATGCGTTTTTTAACGGACTGCTTAACAACGGACCAAAAACGGGTTCAAAACGCCATGTGTGGCATCACCCCTACCGTTTCATCGGTTTGCTTGGACCAGCCCCACCCATCAGCATCCACTGAATAAGCAATAACTTGATAGAACTGGAATATCCCATTGTTACTATCGTAACTTTCCCTGGAGATGCCACCCAGCTTTCCACGCTTCTGAATGGCCCATATCCCTCATTAGAAACAGATTTTTCTATCTGCTGATGATCCCCTCCCCCGCCCGTAATGGCAGCCATAATTGCTCGCCCTTGATATCAGAATAAATTAGAGGCGATTTTCCTGTTTTTCCGTATCTCTCCATGTAGGATGCACTTACGATGCCGGTTGGTTCCCCTGCGAGGCCGGGCCCCCTCGTCCAGCGCGCCATTAATAATTCAGCGCCAGCACGCCGCTCTCTCTGCCTCTGCCAGGCCTGTAATACAATACCTTATAAATGTTGGCACGATGACCGATTGGAAATAAATTATTTAAAATGGCCAAGTCCCGGCCCCTCGCAGCAGATGTAGATTTGTCATTCACTTTATCACATCATTAATTTAGTTGCGAGGAGGAGACGCGGTGAGTGACGGAGGCGGCTGCGTCCCGGCTCAGCTCAGCGCTGAGGCTCATCTATGCAGCAAATGAAGTCATTAGCGGGACCGGCGCGCTGGAACATTATCCAGCTTTCCTGAAGGATTCACTTTTTTTTTCCGATTCCCCCCCCCCCCCCCCCTCCTCACTTTTCTTTCACAAATTTATCGATTGGGATAGAAGTCTGTTTGACGAACTGGTTCGAATCTGCCACAAATTTAGGGAGTGCTAATAATAGACCCCCCCAGCGCCAATTATTTATCCGGACGAAAAAGCTCATACAATCCAGATTTGCACAGTTTAAAGAGGGAATCTATCAGTAGTATTGACCATGTC
The DNA here is from genome assembly GCA_019512145.1 of Engystomops pustulosus. Taxonomy (NCBI): domain Eukaryota; kingdom Metazoa; phylum Chordata; class Amphibia; order Anura; family Leptodactylidae; genus Engystomops; species Engystomops pustulosus. The sequence continues at coordinate 314,225,447 of CM033641.1, read as the reverse complement.
TTAGGCGTGGATGCTGTATAATCATACATAGGGCTGGGAAGAGTTAATTTATATTTTAGAATTGTAGCTTCTCCTCCTTGTTAAGTATAGTGCCTGGAGAGATGTGTAATCAGACCTTTGTGTATGGTATTAGTAGCAGCAGGACTGTGAAAATGCAGCAGGATTGTGAAAATATTTCAGATTTGTAGCTTCTCCTCACACTGCTGTGCTCTTAGCTCTTTGCAGGCCGCATTAGGTATAGTACCTGTAGAGATTTGTAATCATATCTTTGTGGATGTTATTAGTAGCAGCAGGACTGTGAAAATGTATTTATGTTTCAGAATTGTAGCTTCTCTTCACACTGCTGTGCTCTTAGTTCTCTGCAGGCCTCTTTAGGTATAGTACCTGGAGAGATTTGTAATCATATCTTTGTGGATGTTATTATTAGCAGCAGGACTGTGAAAATGCAGCAGGATTGTGAAAATATTCAGAGTTGTAGCTTCTCCTCACACTGCTCAACTGGAGCTTCTCTGCATGCCTCTTAGGTATAGTACCTGGAGAGATTTGTAATCATATCTTTGTGCATGTTATTAGTAGCGGCAGGACTGTGGAAATGCCTTTATATTTCAGAATTGTAGCTTCTCCTCACACTGCTCAACCCTGAGCTCTCTGCAGGCCTCTTTAGGTATAGTACTTAGAGAGATTTGTAATCATATCTTTGTGTATGTTATTAGTAGCAGCAGGACTGTGCATTTGTATTTCTGAATTGTAGCTTCTCCTCACACTGCTGTGCTCTTAGCTCTCTACAGCCAGTGTAAGGTATCATCCCTGGAGAAATTTGTAATCATATATTTAGAATAAAATATGTCTTACAACACTAAAAATCTAAAAAGGAATGTGTAATGATACAATTGTCTATGTTGTAAGTAGCAGCAGGACTGTGAAAATGCACTTATGTTTCAGAATAGTAGCTTCTCCTCACTCTGCTGTGCTCTTAGCTCTCTGCAACCAGTATCAATTTTAGTCCCTTGAGTGTTGTGTAATCATACCTTTGTGTATATTGTTAGTAGCAGCAGGACAGTGACAATGCATTTATATTCCAGGTAGCTTCTCCTCACACTGCTGTGCTTTTAGCTCTCTGCATTGAGCGTCTCCATTGTCCCTGCACCAACGGCTCTTAGTGCCTGCTGTTTACTGAACCCGATCCGTGCTACTACATAGGGAAGTGGTTGCGGAGTTCAATGTAGAGTCCTAAGAGCAGTGGGACACATCCCCAGAGCACTTAAGAACAATAGTGGAATATAAATCCATTATTCACAGTCCTGCTGCTACTAACAATACGGACCGAAGGTTATGATTAAATTCCTTTTGCTCAGATGAGAGGGAAGGGGATGTGGAATGACTGAGTTTAGAGAGCTAAGGGCACAGCAGTGTTAGGACACTTCACCACTGCACGGGATGCTATAGACTATTTTTGTGATTATGTCCCTAATGCGAGGTCAAAACTGCTCACATGTTCCCTTTAAGAAGTCCTACAACATTCTGAGAATCATAGTGATCGTCTCTGACCAGTAGGCGGGTCTGGTGGCAATTGTGCAGGTTTATCACAGCGCCACCACTGGTGAACTGAAGCATAACATGATGTCCTTGTAACATATACATGTGTGGGGTCCTCTAGAGTGAGAGATGCTCCTTGTAGCCACAGGTTAATATTTGAGGAGGGTGAATGGGTCATTGTCAGGTTGTTGTCTTGATGTTTATGGGCTCTGATGCTCCTGGTCTCCAAAGAGATGGCTCAGCCAATCACAGGCTGGGGCAGGTTATCACTCTCACTTGCTATTGGCTGACGCCTCTTCTTGTGTTTCTTATAATAGGAAGTTAAGTACAACACGGATCGGGAGCACCAATAACGATGGGGGGGGGGGGGACAGGGAGGAGGATATAGAATTATTTTATTCTGGAAACCCCTAAGTCCTTTATTTATATAGCGCACACAGATTACGCGGCGCTACACAGAGTTTTTGCCAGATCAGTCCCTGTCCCCATGGGGCTCACAATCTAATCAACCTACCAGTATGTTTTGGAGTGTGGGAGGAAACCGGAGGACCCGGAGGAAACCCACGCAAACACAGAGAGAACTTACAAACTGTTGCCCCTGGGACCCTAATAGAGTGTATAATCCATTAGTTATACTTTGTGTATGTTTATAGTTTATATATATTGGAATTGGGAAGGGGTCGTAAGAGGGACTGGAGCCGTTTTGTTGGGTCATTGACTATCTACTGGAGCATTTAGTATAATGATCAATTACGGGGGAGGTGGAAGCTATTGTGTATATAGTATTCATCCATCATGTCAGGGCCAGGGGTGCGGGGTGGTTGGGTGATATATTATACATATATACATTGTATGACACCCTATCACATTACTCTCTCCTTATGTCTTTAGAGAACCTACAAAGACGGGTAAGTTTTATATTCTCCTTATTAATGTGTTCTTGTGTTTAGTCTATAAATCTTATCCCCATTTCCAAAAACCACAGCCTCCAGTTACTTATAATTTGGGAGAACCCACTAATAGGACTGGTTTACTGTAAAAGAAAGATAAATAGGAAGACAAAAAATTAACATGGAGCTGAGTGACTGTGGATTCCATCTATTCATTGGAACATTACATTGTGCTGGGATTTCCGCTGTGAGAGGGGTAGAAAGGGCTACAACATTCAGAGTCTAAAGCCGCTTTAGCGGCATATAGTGTGGAATCCTGGGAGATAAATAAGTTAAAAATAGGCAATTTTGGTATTTTTGAAGCAGCAAATATTAGAATACAGTGTCTTATGACGGTGAGAGCACATTTACTAAGGGCCAGGTGCCAGTTTTCTGTCGGACTTTGCACCTTCTTACTCTATTGGAGCCCTTCAAGATCATTTGCATAATTTTAAAAGCCATTTTTGGTAAAAAAAAAAAAACCCAGGGTGTAAGTAGCTAAGAGAAGAGTAGTTCCCAGCGCAGCAGTATGTCAGTGTGCTGGGTTTACAATCCTTCATCCTGGCGAGAGATGTGCTTTAAGGGGTCAGTAGAACCATTCCAGGGATCCTCCGAACAAAATTCCTGGTTCGTTGACCAGTTGTGTTAGATAAAAATTCTAAAAAGAAGATAATTTTTTTTGCTAAATTGGGTCGTTTTTTGCATGAAGTCTCCCGATTACCCTACAGAGGGTCACATGTTCTGTCACCCGTGTAATAGTCTCCCCTTCGTTTAGGTGACGGTTGCTCAATATTGTAAGCGTTGCATGTTTTATATTACCCCACAAGAATGGCTCGGCTCGATAACCTGATGGCGCTTATGGCTCGGGCTCCCCCCACCATCACGTCTTCTGCAGCCGTCTTCTGGATATGGCTCTAATTGAGCAATCAGATTAGGTTAATTACTCCTCACTTTTACACAATGGCGGCTATCTAATTGTAATTCCTGCAGTGGAATCAATTCAATTAAACCTATTTTTTTGCGGTTGATGCAGATCTCTTTACAGATATTGCAGATGGATTCGCTAGCCTTGGAAAAAAAGGGAAAATTCCTGATGATTTCTTGGGAATGTTTTGCAGAGTTCCCAAAAAAATAATAGATCTCATATATGTGTTGTCCACTTTGATATACAAATTTTATTCAAATAACTCAGGATCAGTACAGGATAAGTAATGTCATGTATGTACACAGTGACTGCACCAGCAGCAGAATAGTGAGTGCAGCTCTGGGGTATAATACAGGATGTAACTCAGGATCAGTACAGGATAAGTAATGTCATGTATGTACACAGTGACTGCACCAGCAGCAGAATAGTGAGTGCAGCTCTGGAGTATAATACAGGATGTAACTCAGGATCAGTACAGGATAAG
>CM033641.1:314186181-314221472 GCA_019512145.1 Engystomops pustulosus | reverse complement strand
TACAGGATAAGTAATGTCATGTATGTACACAGTGACTGCACCAGCAGCAGAATAGTGAGTGCAGCTCTGGGGTATAATACAGGATGTAACTCAGGATCAGTAAAGGATAAGTAATGTCATGTATGTACACAGTGACTGCACCAGCAGCAGCAGAATAGTGAGTGCAGCTCTGGAGTTATATACAGGGGTAACTCAGGATCATGACAGGATAAGTAATGTCATGTATGTACACACTGACTGGCACCAGCAGCACAGAATAGTGAGTGAGCTCTGGGGTATAATACAGGAGTACCTCAGATCGAACAGGTATAAGGTAATGTATGTAGCCACAGTGATGACCAGCAGCAGAATAGTGAGTGCAGCTCTGGGTATAATACAGGAATACTCAGGATCATACAGGATAAGTAATGTCATGTATGTACACAGTGACTGCACCACAGCAGATAGTGAGTGCAGCTCTGGAGTAATAATACAGGATGTACCTCAGGATCAGTACAGGAAGTAATGTCATGTATGTACAAGTCTGCAGCACCAGCAGCAGAAGTGAGTGCAGCTCTGGAGTATAATACAGGATGTAACTCAGGATCAGTACGGATAAGTAATGTCATGTATTACACACAGTGACTGCACCAGCAGCAGAATAGTGAGTGCAGCTCTGGGGTATAATACAGGATGTAACTCAGGATCAGTACAGGATAAGTAATGTCATGTATGTACACAGTGACTCCTCCAGCAGCAGAATAGTGAGTGCAGCTCTGGGATATAATACAGGATGTAACTCAGGATCAGTACAGGAAAAAGTAATTTCATGTATGTACACAGTGACTGCATCAGCAGCAGAATAGTGAGTGCAGCTCTGGGGTATAATACAGGATGTAACTCAGGATCAGTACAGGATAAGTAATGTCATGTATGTACACAGTGACTGCACCAGCAGCAGAATAGTGAGTGCAGCTCTGGAGTATAATACAGGATGTAACTCAGATCAGTACAGGATAAGTAATGTCAGGTATGTACACAGTGACTGCAACCAGCAGCAGAATAGTGAGTCCTCTGGAGTATAATACAGGATGTAACTCAGGATCAGTACAGGATAAGTAATGTCATGTATGTACACAGTGACTGCACCAGCAGCAGAATAGTGAGTGCAGCTCTGGGTATAATACAGGATGTAACTCAGGATCAGTACAGGATAAGTAATGTCATGTATGTACACAGTGACTGCACCAGCAGCAGAATAGTGAGTTTATAATTCAGTTATTAGTCTTGCTTAGTGTTGTAGGTGTGAATGACTTAACCTGTCATATATAACATGGCATATTACGGGGACGTATAGCACTAATACTTGCGCCATAGACAACCATGACAATGTGTTTATTTGCATCCTCAGTCAAATAGCTTCTTGTTACATAATGGTTTGTACACAGTGGACTACTTAACCTGATTTATATTGATCTCAATTGCTCTCGGTTATGCATACTTAATTCGGAGAGGTAATCAAATTGATTTTAAGGCCCAGTTTTACAGATCATACCAACATACAAATCCACATGGCCTCCCTAATGAAATGATATCACAAGTGCAGCCGCCATCCGCTCCCGGCTCACCGCGTCCATTGCAGGGCTAGGTCCTCCTCTGTTGTGTCAAATCCTGCTGAGCCAGCACTTTCCTTATGGGGTGGGGGTGGGGGGTGTCACGTGTTTTCTTGTACACACGCTAAGCACATTGCTATGTTATCGCTCACATGAAGCCTCTTTCTTCTAGTCTATAAAGACTTGAGACGCTTTGATTAATTACCCGTTACGGTAACCAAGCTAAATGCTTTACTGACGATTATTCCAGAATTCCTTCCTTTACAGAAGCCCCATCCCCCGCACCAGAGAGGAAGCACATAGGAAATATATCCATAATGTCGGAATCAATATATTGGTGATCTTTGTTCTATACATATATCTAGAGTGCTGATGGTTCCTGTATCTATGTAAATGTAAAACCCCCCAGTGTATAATATATCATAGCATGTAATATAAAGTAGAATAGTATAAAGTGATATAATACTGTTTTGAATTGTTCTAATACTGAATGTTACAAATGATAATAAATTTTTTGTCCTTTAGGGACATGTTAATAATATTTCTTTATTTCCTTTTTTTTTAAATATATAATTTCCTACATTTATTTTTTATTTTTTACTTTCGTAAGATTAATAGAAATTAATTATAAATATCCCGTGATGGTCTAGTAATCAGGAAAAAAACAAAATGGTTAGTAATCTTAAATACAAAATTAATATAATATGAATAATATCTCCCACAAAAAATGTACATCCCTCCCCTTCTTTTATATATACAGGGATATACACATAAGGTATTTATATTGTATAAAATAATAATCTTATTTATATAGCGGCCATCCTATTCTGCAGCGATGTACAGATCTGGGGGGGGATACAAATGAACAAGAGTTACAGAGTTTAAAATAACCCTATGGAACATTAGGAGCGGGGTCCTACTCGCAAAGAGGCTTAAATCTATGAGACGTGTATAGACAGAGCAGCGTCTGTAATCTTTGTGCATTAAAGGCTGATGTGTTTGGGGGTGCTAATAAGAGTCTTGCGCTGACCCCGCTCTAGATTGGTGATAGTTAGTCGTCTGTATCATGTTTTCACACCATGAAGCGTAATCGATTGTCTGCCAATATATGGAATGTTATTATCAGTAGTCGAACACCGTATACAACAGCGCGGCCCAAGTCATTGATCTTAAGTCATCGGTCTTATTTCCAGTAAAGAGACAAATGGACTTCACAGACCCCCCTTCCCCTACCCCAAGCAGAACCCCCAACCCCACCCCTCACATACGTACATACAAGGACACTTTATCCCAAGTTACATCTATCATTTCACATGTGACTGTTTTCGACCAATAGTCGCCTAGTTGTAGCAATCAATATATAGCGCCAACAATCCAGCAGCAGAGTATACAAATCATCTGAGACCAAAAACATATACAGAGACAAGCCTACTCACAAGAGCTTACAATTCTATGAGTGTATTATTGTTACTTTCTGTATAATATATATATCCATATGTTATACATTGATTGTAGATTGATAGGGTTTATACATTGTATGCTGTATTATATGGTGGTGGATTGTGTTTGATATTGTGTGAATCATGCTGATTGGCGGTTATGTTGAGGGTATACATTGTATCTATGTGTAGAATATAGAATTCCGTTTATTGTATTATATTATGTGATGTATCTTATAGGTATAGATTAGATATAGGGGGATACATTGTATCTGCTTATTATATGGCTATATTGGGTTTATATTGATGTGTATCATGCTGCTTGGAGGTTAGTTGAGGGTTATACATTGTATATATAGTGGATTAATTAGAATTTACCTATTATGTATTATATTATGTGGTTAATATCTTATAGGTATAGATATAGGGGGACATTGTATCTGCGTATTATATGCATAGATTGTGGTTTATATTGTGTGCATCATGCTGATGGGAGGGTATGTTGAGGTATAACATTGGTAATCCTATAGTGGATAATATAGAATTACCCTATTATGTATTATATTAGTGTGTATCTTATAGTATAGATATAGGGGGGATATACATTGTATCTGCTTTATATATGACATAGATTGTGTTTATATTGTGTGCATCATGCTGATGGAGGTTGTTGTTGGGTTTATACATTGATCTATAGGATTAGATATAAGAATTTACGTATTCTGTATATTATGTGTGTATCTGATAGGTCTGGTAGATTATAAGGAGTCTATATCTTATATTGTTATGTCATTTTGCCGTGGTATGTACAACTATGTTGGAGATGTGGAGTAATATCTTATAATATGTATATGTCATAAAATGTTATATTTCAATCTGGTGTATAATGTTTATGTCCTGGTATATCATGGCTGTACCTATATATTGTATTATATAGTATGTGTACGGTATCTTATATCTTTGAAAACGGAACAAGGTACAATGTAGTGTATAGTATCACATTATATTTCTCTAGTCAGTGCAGGTAGAGCCTATACACTATAGTGAATATTAGGTTTGTATGTGTTATGTAGCGGGGTATAGTGTATATAGTGTGTAATTTGACATATCGTGTAAATTGTGGTGTACAGGTAATATACTTAGGTATGCTATATTGTAGGACTATAGCGACTATTTAGTGCTTAAATATTCCGCAGAGAATGCAAATTATTTCTGCTCTTTAATATACAAGTGTAGAATTTCTGGACTAACTTACCTATGAATAGATATACATTGCATATTATTTTATATGTGTAAGTAAGTGTGTTGTAGCCAAGGATCCAAGTTACTATTGCCCGTAGTAAGATTGTAATACAACGTACAGCAGGAGGACATGGTCAGTGCCCCTAAAGATATGCCCGGCCCCATTAAGTTGTGTGCATGTCCGAATTATATAGAGTTTATGACATCAGTAAAGTGTTATATCATTAGTCAGGGCATAGTATTATTATTTTAGGGCGGCATTACTTCCGTCAGCATTCACTACATTACATAAAGACCCAAAGTACCAAACTACATGACTGAAAGACAAAAAGAGAAATAATTACAAGACGGCTTTGGTACAAGTAGAAGGAGACCCCTGCCCGGAGGAGCTCACAACTATATGGGGGGCGGGGGGGGGGGGCAGAGGGAGACACGAGGTGCGGGAGCAGAGCTGTGGTTCTCAGGATAAACGCAACATGTACGTCTTAGAGTATGGGGGAGAAGCCACGAGAGAAGTTTAGAGGGTGGTGTTAGTAGTGTGTATGTATGTTTGATAAGTATTATAAATTTAGACTATGTACTATATGTAAGGTATATCACGTGGGTCGTAGTGTGGTGTATATTATGGTGTGTATGGGGATACTTATATGTAGTGATAAGTGGTGAATACTATGTGAGCGTTTATTAAGTCGCTTTCTGCCCAGTTTTGAGGATTTATTTTTATTTGATTTTTCTGGCCTTTTTTTTATTACACAACAATTTTGCTTCTTTTTCTGACAGTCACGCCTGTTTTTTTGTGTGTTGCTTATTGGGTGCAGCTCGTCAATCCCTGCACTTTTCTTGCACTCGGTTCCCAGACTTCTTTTCGGTGAATTTTTTTGTGTGGCACATTAACTACGACCCGTGCCCAAGTTTCCGCCGCTTCTTGTATGATGTCCTTTTTAGTGCAAAATGCTTGCACAGGTAGTGTAAAAAGTGTCTGATCCACCATTGTGTCGCACTTTTGTGGCGTGGCGGCATAGGCACTAGCAACAAAATTAGGGCGCGTTCCGGTGCAAAGTCTGACAGACATTGTGTCACACGCCCTGTTAAAGGTGCACCAAAAAAAGTGGTGCACTCTGCGGAGCAGTGAAGGGGGCGCCAGATTGATGAAGAACAACACCAGAAATCCTGAGAATCTTGACGCACCCTGCACACTACACAGGTCACTGCACCTAGTTACCACTTGCGATCTGTTCGTAAGTAAATGTGCCCCATATATGTAATGTTCATTTATGTTGTATATGTAGTACACAGTGGGTGTGATTATTCTCTCGTGTATTATGGTATGTATTGGTATATGGAAGAGTATAGGACAGTGTTGGTGAACCTTTGGCAAGGTGACAGACGTGTGGCAATCAGAGCCCTTTCTGTGGGCACCAGGCTTCACCCCAACACAGAGTTTGACAGACAGGACTTAAAGGTTTCCCTCCTGCGGTCCAATACAGGCCCAGGGACGTGCCATGCTCAGCTCCATTGTAAAGCGACATTCCTTGGCTGCTAGGATGCAGGGAGGTAACAAGAAGATGAGGTGTGGATAGAGAAGAATTATTGTTGAGCTTGGCTTGGGGTCCCCTGATTTTCCATCTTCAGGGGACCCCCTGGAGGGGAAAGCTACAATCAAAATTCTTCAATCATCTTTCTATTGTATTGGTGAACTCAGGACACCAATACGATTAAACCTGTGATACCGCAGGGATCAATAGTTACTGCTTACATTGTCATGTTGGGCATTTGCGACATTACAAGGGGGTTTGGTTGTACTTTGGGCACTATGTCGCCACCAAGGTCACCATCAATGGATGTGAGGTATATAGGGGTCTGTTTTTTTGATTATGTCGCGATGTTTGAGGTTTATTCATTATGTCACTACTATTATGAGAGTACGGACGATGGTATATAGGGTGGGGTATAGTGCTGGGCTTGGACCATGGGTCAGTAATCTGGATAATATATGAGTGATTACGTGGATGTTCACAGAAAGTGATTGTAAGTGATAAAGCACTGTGCTATCCTGCATGTGTCGCTTCCCCGCTCAGGTCAAGGAGTTCACTTCTCTTCTGGTGACCATGTTGTAAGTGCTTGATCTTGACGACACAAATTGAAGGTAAATCCCGCGACTCAGTACGAATCAAATCGGATCGTCGCCGGCCGCCATTTCTGTTGCCAGAAAGCAGCGCAGCTGCCAAGCACAATCGACGAGGGCGACACAATCGCCAGCGAAGACACCTGCACAAAATGCTGAAACCGCGAACAGTCCATGAAAGTGCGATCCGCGACCCTTAGTAAATAAGACCCAGTTGTTACTGAGTATTAATTAGAGTATAGATATGTTATATTGGTATATAGTGTGGTGTATTAGACCTGGCTGTGGACCAGCGGCCTGTAGTATGTTTAGTATATGAGGTGTATTACAGTTGTTATGTGTATGATGTAGAGTACCGATAATGTATATACGGTATATAGTTCAGTAATCGCGCTCAGGGCCATGGAACTATTAGATGTGTATGTATATGATGTGATATACAGTATGATAAGTATATGATGTGGAGTTAAGACAGTCTATATACAGATATAGTGTGGTTGTGTATAGCGCTGGGCTGTGGACCATAGGACAGTAGTCAGTGTATACAGACAATGATATACGTATTAGTGTGGTGTATAGCGTCGGGCTCTGCGGACCATGGGCCAGTAGTCTGTGTATATATGATGTGTATACAGTTTGATACAGTGTATGATGTATAGGACAACGATGTATATACATATATAGTGTGGGTGTATAGCACTGGGCTCTGGAACATGGGCCAGTAGTCAGCGTATACAGACAGTGTATATACGGTATACAGTATATAGTATATAGCACCGGGCCGTGGACCATGGGCCATAGTCAGAGTATACAGACAGTGTATTATACAGTATATAAGTAAAGCGCCAGGTCTGGACCATGGCCAAGTAGCAGAGTATACAGACAATGGGGTCATTACTTAAGGGCCCGATTCGCGTTTTCCCGACGTGTTCCCGAAATATTTCCGATTTGCGCCGCCTTGTACAGAATGCCCGGGTTTTTGGCGCACGCGAGCGGATTGTGGCGCATCGGGCCGGCATGCGAGCGACAGAAATCGGGGGAGGGCGTGCCGAAGAAAACCCGAGTATCGAAAAAACGCCGCATTAAAAACCGGAAAAAGTGTCGCTTGGGGAGCGCTCACTTCACTTCTAGGATGGTCCGCATGGCGCTTTTTTTCGGCATTACGGTGGCGTTAAGATATTTCGGCGCGCAGCGCCACCTGGTGGACGGCGGAGGAACTACATCTTAAAAATCCCAGCCGGCCCCGAATTCCTGTGCAGAGAACGCGCCGCTGGATCGCGATGAGGCGGGTAAAGTAAGTAAATGTGCCCAATTGTATACCAGTATATAGTGTATAGCGCCGGGCTCTGGACCATGGGCAGTAGTCAGAGTGTACAGATAATGTGTAATATACAGTATATGTGTATAGCACGGGCTCTGGGCATGGTCAAGTCAGGTATACAGCAATGTATATACAGTTATATAGTGTGGTGTATAGAAAACCACTGGGCTCTGGACCATGGGCAGTAGTCAGAGTGTACGGGAAGTGTATTATACAGTATATAGTGTATGTGTTATAGCACGGGCTCTGGACCAGCGGCCAGTAGCAGAGTATACAGACAGATGTATAACAGTATATAGTGTATAGCCGCTGGGGGCTCTGGTTTTTTCCCCTTTTTAGACCATGGGCCATAGTCAGAGTATACAGACAGTGTATATACAGTATATAGTGTATAGCACCGGCCGTGGACATGGGCCAGTAGTCAGAGTATACAGTAATGTATATTACAGTATTCTAGATTATTAGCGCCGGGCTCTGGACCATGGGCCGTAGTCAAGAGTGTACAGACAGTGTATATACAGTTATAGTGGGTATATAGCGCTGGGCCGTGGGACCATGGGCCAGTAGTCAGAGTGTCAGACAGTGTATTACCGTTATATAGTGTGGTGTTTGATAGTGCCGGGCGTGACCATGGCCAGTGTCAGAGTGTTACAGCAGTGTATATACAGTATATGTATTTATAGCGCTGGGCTCTGGACCATGCGGCCAGTAGTCAGAGTGACAGAAGTGTATCTACATATACAGTATATAGCACCGGCTGTGGACCATGGGCCATAGTCAGGTGTACAGGAACAGGTAATACCGTATATAGTTAGTATATAGCGCTGGGTCTCTTGGACCATGGGCCAGTAGTTCAGAGTGTAACAGACAGTGTATATACAGTATCACAGTCCTATAGCCACCGGGCTGTGGACCAGGGCCAGTAGTCAGAGTGTACAGACAGTGTATATACAAGTATATAGTATATAGAGCCGGGCCGTGGACCAGGGCCAGTAGTCAGAGTGTACAGACAGTTGTATATACAGTATATAGTGTGGTATTAGCGCCGGGCTGGGACCATGGGCCAGTAGTCAGAGTGTAAGACAGTGTATAACAGTATATAGTATATCGCACCGGGCCGTGGACCAGGGCAGTAGTCAGAGTGTACAGACAGTGTATATACAGTATATCGTATATAGCGCCGGGACGGTGGGACCATGGGCCAGAGTCAAGAGTGTACAGACAGTGTATATACAGTATATAGTGTTGATATAGCGCCGGACTGTGACCATGGGCCAGTAGTCAGAGTATACAGACAGTGTATATACAGTATACAGTATAGCCCCGGAGGCTCTGGACCATGGGGCCAGTAGTCAGACGGTACGACAGTGTATATCAGTATATAGTGTGGATTAGCGCCGGGCTGTGGACATGGGCATTAGAGTAGTCAGAGTTACGACGTGTTGTAGATACAGTATACAGTGTATAGCCCCGGGCTTCTGGACCATGGGCCAGTAAGTCAGAGTGACAGGACAGTTGTAATACAGTATATAGTAGATAGCACGGGCGTGGACATTTGGGCAGTAGCAGAGTATACAGGACAGTGTAGTATACAGATATATGTGTAGAAATTATATAGGCGCCGGGCTACCTCGACCAATGGGCCGAAGTGATAGTCAGAGATATACAGAAGTGTATATACAGTATCTAGTATATAGCGACACGCGATGTCTGGACCGCCCAGTGGCGCGCCGTAGTCAGAGTATACAAAAGTGTAATATACAGTATATAGTGTGGAGTAATATAGCGCCCGGGCTCCGACCAGGTAGCAGTAGTCAGAGTGTACAGACAGTGTATAGTAAAGTATATAGTAACCGGGGTAATGAGCGACGGGCCGGGGACCATGAGCAGTAGTTACAGAGTATACAAACAATGTATATTAACAGTATTATGTATAGTATAGGTACGTAGCCCACACGGGCTGTGCACATGGGCCAGGAGTCAGCGTGTACAAAACGTGTATATACAGGATATATAGTATATAGCACCGAGCTCTGGACCAATGGGCCAGTAGTAGTCAAGAGTGTACAGACAGTGGTATATACAAGTTATATTAGTATTATAGAGCCGGGCGCGTGGGGACCATGGGCCAGTAGTCAGAGTGTACGACGTGTTATACAGTATAAGGAGTATCTAGCACCGGGCTGTGACCATGGGCCAGCTAGTCAGAGTTACAGACAGGGATAGCAACAGTAACAGTAATAGCTAACAGCACGGGCCGTGACCCATGGGCCAGTCGTCAAGTGTACAGACAGTGTATATACAGGTCTACAGTAGTATAGTATATAGCACCGGGCCGTGGACCGATGGGCCCGTCGTACAGAGATGAACAGACAGTGTATATACAGTATATAGTGTGGTATTAGCGCTGGGCTGTGGACCTGGGCCCGCTAGTCAGCGTGTACAGACGGTATATTTTACAGTATATAGTGTAGTATATAGACCGGGCTGTGGACCATGGGCCAGTAGTCAGTAGGTTAGTATACAGACAATGTGTATTCCAGTATATAGGAGTATAAGCACCGGATTCTGGCCCCATTGGCCAGTAGTCGAGTATAAAGACAGTGTATAACAGTATATAGTATATAGCACCGGCCGTGGGACCATGGGCCGGTGTAGTCAGAGCAGAAGAGTGTACAGACCAGTATAGACAGTATATTGTGGTATAAGCCCCCGGGCTCTGGACCAGGGGTAGTAACAGCACGTCTTGTGTGGGTCATAAAGTAATGATAATGGCACCAGGACGTGGACGTTGTCTCCTCTAAATCTTTTCTGGGGTTTAAGAGAGACTAATAACAGCAGCCAGTGATAAGCCTCCTCCTGAAGGGATGGGCTTCCAAGGGAGGCATTAACCCTTACAAGTCTCCTGCATTTAATACGTATGCGGTGGCGTGGGGGGCATCCGTCATGTGGTCACTTGCATTGAGAGATGCAATCTAGTGTAATTAGTGCTGGTAGATGTCAGCTTCTTGGAGGTAAGCCTGAGGGTTGGAGATGACCTGTGGTGGTGTGGTAAGGTCTCTGCCATTGATTTGCATTGTTAACCCTGGTGTGGACGCGAATGCTGCTGCGGCTTACGTGTGGTTGGGGGGGGGGCGGAGAGGGAAAAACCTTTCTTATTGATATATTGATCTTATACCAAACCGCACAGTTACAGGACCCGCGTCTATCACACACAGCACAGGACACTGCTTAAAGGGGCTTTCACTCACACACCACCTTACCACCAGACTATTGTATTTTAAGTGAAAGTAATGTTTAAATCTCCATTATAGTCCGGGGGAGCGGCTGGCAGCCTGTGCATCAATGCAAGAACTATCTCTAATCAATATGGCGGCCCGCAAACCTAGAGATGTATATACAGGATATACAGAGAGATAAATGTATATTGTACAGATACCACAGAGATATACAGTGTAGATATACCAGACGGTACGAGAGATATAATGTATATCTACAGATATTACAGAGATATATACATGTTATATATACAGATATACAGAGAGATATACATGTATATATACAGATATACAGAGGGAGATATACATGTATAATGTACAGATTACACAGAGAGACTATACATGTATATGTACAGATATAAAGAGAGATATACATGTATATATACAGATATACAGAGGATATAACATGTATATATAAGAATACAGAGGAGATAACATGATATCTAAGATGTACAGAAGATATACATGTTAGTACAGAATAACCAGAGAGATAATAACATGATATACAGAATACAGAGAGATAGACATGTATATATACAGATGTCCAGAGAGATATACTGTATATATAGATACACAAGAGATAACGTATACATTCAGATACACAGATATATATAAGAGAGAGAAGGAGAGAGAGAAGAGAGAGAGATTGGGATACAGTTACAAGATACATATATATATATATACAGATTCACATGCGATAGAGAATACAGATACACATTGGAGATACACATATGAATAAAGATATATACATACAGATAGAGTATATACAGACAGACATATACATACGTACAGATAGAGATATATAAATACAGCATATACATACGTACAGATTAGAGATACTTATACCATCAGCTAGAGATATACAACAGTTAGAGATACATACGATAGAGATATTATACATACAGATAGAGATATACGTTACAGATAGAGATATACATACAGATATACATACAGATATACATACAGATACAGATTATAAATACAGATACAGATTTATACATACAGATAGACATACAAGACAGGATATAATACAGATATAACATACAATACAGCTATACATACAGATACAGATACATACAGAATACATTACAGATTACAGATATACATAACATATATACATACAGATAAGATATACATGCAGTATATACATACAGATACAGATATATACATACAGATATACATACAGATACAGATATACATACCAGTACAGATATACATACAGATATACATACAGATATAGATATACATGCAGTATACATACAGATACAGATATACATACAGATATACATTACAGATATACATCAGCTACAAACAAGAGAAGAAGGGCAGCCAACCTTGATAGGTTATGGTCGGGTGCCAAAAAAATTCTGTAAAACGTTCGGCAGGGGATCCAATAGTAGTCACAGAAAAACAGCAGACTCAAATTGTGATCAGAGCCAAGGGTTGATCTTTATTTCAAAGGTGCCGACTTTCGGTGGTATTCACCCTTTTTCAAGGTGAATACTCCCCGAAACGTCGCACCTTTGAAAATAAAGATCACCTGCTATGATCACCAATTTGGAGTGCTGCTGTTTTCCTGTGGACTACATACATATACAAGAGATACATACAGACTATACATACAGATAAAGTCTAATTACAGACAATATACATACAGATGCAGAGAGATAATTTACAGAACAGATAAAATCATATACTACAGATACAGACTATACATACAATGATATACATCAGATCAGATATACATACAGATACAGATTTATACATACGATATACATTACAGATACAGATATACTTACCGATATACATACGATAGGCCTCGTGTGGCAGATGCTGGAATTCATTATAGCACCTACAGGATGAGATGTGACTATGTGATTGGTTGCTCTCCTCTGCCGATACGTGTATCCTTGTTGTCCGGTTCTGAATTATTCACCAGTATCTGGATACACAATGCGGCAGGGCAGACGTATCTTTAGTATTATATTTGCGCCTGTTATTTTTGTGAAAAAGGGGGGGCTGCTTCGCTCTTTTAATATTCATGGGCTGATCTGCTTTAAGATAAATCGCGTCTTTCTTCTTTTTGCACGATATCTTCGATACCTGTCTATGTGTCTTCTGTTCTATTTATCACTCAATCAATTCACTCCAAAGAAGCTTTATTATCCGGGACCAAAATACAAGTTATCATTGTTACAGTATTTAGAGAATATGGGATAGTGGGAAGACAGGGGGGTGCAGGATGAGGCGACATGGGGTGGGGGGATTGGTATCACATTTATCTTAGTCTATGGGAGGGTTGGTGAACCTTTTGGCACGGGGGCCAGAGGTGGCACTCAGAGCCCTTCGTAGGCACCCAACGGTCTTCACCCCAAACAGGGTTTGCCAGCCAAGTTTTCTCCTGTGATACAATAAAGCCCAGGACGTGCCACGCTCAGCGCTATTTGGCTGCCAGGGGGGGACTACAGAGGAGCGAGAAGAGGTGGATAGCGTGGATTGTCATGGGATATCCTGTTTGCGGTCCCCTGATTCTTCCTTTCTTCAGGGCACCACTGGAGGGAACGCTACAATCCAAATTTCTCCATCATCTTTCTATTGTATGGTGAACTCAGGACACCCAATTACGATAAACATGTGATGAATACATCAGGGATCAATAAGTTACTGCACATTGTCATGTTGGCAATTGTGACGTATAAATGGTTTTTGGTTGTAGATTGGGCACTTGTCTCCAAAAGTTCGCCATACTGGCTATGGCCATGGAAGTCTGGAGACGATCTGAGGTCTCCTGAAGTGAGTGTCCATCACTGACTGCTGAGTATTTGGAGCAGGGTAGCAGGGAAGTGGACTCCATGCGATTGTGGGCACTCCATCTGTAGCGGCGCAGGACCGGCGGCGTCTTGTGGCCTCTCTGTAGACTATGAGAGAGGGTCAGCTTATACACAATATGAGGATAAGGAGGAATATCTGGACAATCACAGTAATTCACAATTTGACACATTCCACACGTATATGGTGATTGTACATAAAGGCACGGATATTTTAAATACACTTTGAATATTGTATCAGATTTTGTATCACTTTCAGCAAGTCTGTTGTGGTCCTAAATAGTTGGGATTTGTGTCACAATGGGTATTCTTGAAAAAGTGTAGATTACCCCGAAGTCGCTGTTTGATGAATATGGATCAGAACTTTTCACATAAATGAGTGCTGCCTTTTACTGTCTATATCGGGGACCCATGCCAAGGGATCATCGGCTTAGCTACTGCACCAACTATCAGCTTGTACTGCTCTGTCGGGACCTTTACAACTGATGTATGTATGTATGTATGTATGATCTATCTATCTATCTATCTATCTATCTATCATATTCTTTACTGTAGAGGGAGAGAGAAGAGAGGAGAGAGAGAGAGAGAGAAGAGAGAGCGATGAGAGAGAAGAAGAGAAGAGAGAGAGAGAGAGAGAAGAGCTAGATAGTCGAAGAGGAGCTGAAAGAGAGATAGAGAGAGAGAGAATGAGAGGAGAGAGAGAGAGGCGAGAGAGAGAGAGAGAGAGAGAAGAGAGAGATGAGAGAGAGAGAGAGAGAGAGAGAGAACGAGGAGAGAGAGAGAATAGAGAGAGAGAGAGACGAGCAGCAAGATGAGAGAGAGAGCGAGAGGAGCGAAGAGAGCAGAGAGAGAGAGAGAGAAGAGAGAGAAGAGAGAGAAGAGAGAGACGAGCGAGAGAGAGAAGAGAGAGAGGAGACGAGGAAGAGAGAGAGAGAGAGAAGAGAAGTGAGACGAGAGAGAAGAGAGCAGAGAGAAGAGAGAGAGAGAACGAGGACGCGAGAGAGAGAGAGAGGAGAAAAGCGAGAGAGAGAAGAAGAGAGTGGAGAGAGAGAGGAGAAGAGAGAGAGAAGAGAGAGAGAGCGAGAGAGAGAGAGAGAGAGCACGAGAGAGAGAGAGAGATAGAGAGAGAGAGAGCGAAGAGAGAGAGAGCGAGAGAAGAGCGAGAGAGCGAGAGAAGAGATGAGAGAGAGAGCGCAGAGAGAGAGGCGAGAGAGAGAGAGGGAGAAGAGAGGAGCGAGCGAGAGAGCGCAGAGAGAGAGGAGAAGAGAGAGAGAGAGAGAGGATAGAGAGACAGAGGAAAGAGAGGGAGAGAGAAGATGAGAAGGGAGCGAGCGAGCGAAAGAGAGAAGAGAGAGAGCGAGCGAGCGCAGAGAGAGCGAGAGAGCGTAGAGAGAGAGCGAGAGAGAGAGAGAGAGAGACAGAGAGACGGCAGAGAGAGAGAGAAAGAGAGAGAGAGAAGAGCGATGAGAGAGCTGAGGCAGAGAGAAGGAGAGAGAAGAGAGAAGAGCAGAGAGCGAGAGAGCGAGAGAGGCAGAGAGAGCAGCAGAGCGAGCGAGCGAGCGAGCGAGAGAGCGCAGAGCGAGCGAGCGAGCGAGGAGCGAGCAGAGAAGACGAGCAGCGAGAGACGAGACAGCGAGCGAGCGCCGAGCGAGCGACGCCGAGCGAGGAGCGAGAGAGCGAGTGAGAGAAGCGCACGAGCGGCGCCGGAGCGGAGCGAGCGAGCGAGCGAGCGAGGCGCATAGCGAGAGAGCAGAGAGAGAGCGAGCGAGCGAGCGAGCGAGAGCGACCAGAGAGCGAGCGAGCGCGCGAAGAGCGAGCGAGCGAGCGAGCGAGCGAGCCTAGAGCGAGGAGCGAGGAGCGAGCGAAGAAGAGCCAGCGAGCGAGGAGAGCGTAGCTGCCGAGCGAGCGAGCGAGAAGCGAGCGCAACGAGCGAGCGAGAGGAGGAGCGAGCAGAGCGAGCGAGCGCATGATCAATCTTAATTCAGATCTATTTATCTATCTATATCCTATCTATCTATCATAATATAACGATATATCTAGCTATCATAATATATCTATATGATCTAATATCTATCTATTATCTATCTATCATCTATCTATCTCATATATATCTATCTATTCTCATATCTATCGATCTATCGATCTACTATCTATCTCATATCTATATATCTATCTTCTATCTATATCTATCTATCATCTCATATCATCTATCTTATCTAATCTCATATCTTTTTTCTATCTATCCTATCTACTATCTATCTATCTATCTATCTCATATCTATCTATCTCATCTATCTATCTCTATTATCATCTATCTATCTGAATCAGCCAAAAAAAAGATTATCCAAATATTTGATGAAAGGAAGCAAACAGACGATTAAATGGTGGTTTTAATCCACAGGTAAACGACGTTTCGGCTTTCTAATCCCTGATGTCACGACTTGGAGAAGGCTCAGGGATTGTAAGATCCGAATCAATGTTGTTACCTAATCGTTTTCTTCTAGTTTTATCAGAATCCCAGATTTCTAGCCCGAAAAAATAACGCCTGCTGAATGTTAAATTATTAGTATAGGATCGAAAGGAAGACTCAAGTAGTAATAGGTTAATATCCGGGGCAGAGTCTAGAGATGGATAGACTCTGTGTGTTATCTCCAACCAGTCATTATCCGGCAGGGCGACTATATAGATAGGACACAGGAGGCGTGAGAGAGACCGTCATGTGATACACACAGAACAAAGAGCAGAGTTGCAGTTATGTAGTGGACCAGTATATTACATCATGTCCAGTCACTATATGTAGTCACAGCCCCAGCTACGTGTCACTACAGCTATCAGTGATGTAGAAGAGGGAATGTGTAATGTAAGGGCTTATGGGAAGCAGAATCATGTGAGAGCCGTGCAAAAGCTGAGATCTAGCACTTATGATATATACACATGTGAAGCTCTATCACTGTGCGACCCATTATAAAGTATCTATTACAGATCTCTTTACCTAATCTTTACTATCTATCTATCATCTGATATAGATATAGTAGAGAGATCTATATATATATATATCGAGCGCATATCTATATTATCATATCTATATAGCTCATATCTATATATCTATCTCAGATCGATTAGCTGCCATTCTCTATTATCGATATCAGATATATTCTATCTATCACCTATCTATCTATATATCTCATATCTATCTATCTATCCCTATCTATATATCATATATATCATATCATATCTATCAGCTATACTAGGATATCTCATATCTATCTATCTATCTATCTATCTATCTATATAATAGCTATTATCTAATCTATTAATCTATCTATCTATCTCATATCTATCGATCTTCTATCTCAGGATCTATCTATCGATCTATTATCATATCTATTCTATATCATATTATCGCATATCTATCTATCTATCTATCTATCTATCTATCTCATATCTATTATCTATCTCCATATCTATCTATCTATCTATCATCTATCTTCATTACTACTTCATATCTCATCTTATCTATCCATCTATATATCTATATCTTATTGCTTGAGAAAGGTTCGGATGAGCCGAAAGTAGCAAATTGGGATATAAAAACCAATGATTTCCCACAATACTGGGAGGCCGCCTATTTTCTATTTTTATGGACTGTGGGACCTAGCGCCGTTTGATCGTTGCACCCACCTAGACATTAGTAAGCAGTGCCGCGGTGTGTGCAACTTTTCTTTTTTTCTATTCATATCTATCTATCTATCTCATATCTTCTTCTCTATCTCTGATCGGATATCTATCTATCATTCGATACTATATCTATTTATCTAGAGGAGAGAGTCATAGTAAGTAGAGAGCAGAGTAGCAGACTCGAGTATAGAGCTAGAGAGAGAGCGAGGAGCGAGGAGTAATACAGAATGACAGGGTAGCAGAGGATTCGGAAGAGTAGCGTACTGATAGCAGCGGAGCTAGAAGTTAGCAGCATCGAGTCTACGTAGCCAAGAGTAATACGCAAGAGAGAAGAAGAGGGGATGAGAGGAGATGACGAGGAGTAGTAGAGGATGCGAGCGAGTTATATTATCTCTCTCTCATCTATATCTAGTCTATACTATATCTATCTTTCATCTCGATCTTATTTCTCTATTCTATCTATCTCTATCCTACTATTATCTATCTATCTATCTACTATCTTCTATCTATCTACTTATCATTCATATATCTAGCTATCTATCTCTATCTATCTATCTATATCAATCTATCTATCTATCTCTATATCTATCATCTATCTATCTATATATCATCTATCTTTATCTATCTATCATCTATTCTATCTATCTATCATACTATCTATCTATCATCTTTCTCATATATATCTGATGCCCTATCTATCACTTTATTATGAGCCACAAGCATATAAAGAACTAGGGGTGTTTATGGGTTATATATCTATTTTAACTTGCACCATCTACAATAAATCTGCTGTGTGATAATCCTGGACTGTGTGTCCAGTAAGTAGCTTGCCTGACTGTGTGAGTTGGTGGTGCAGAGAGGTCCAGCAGAGAGCAGTGTCGTACAGTGATTCAGGGCCTTTTCCTTTTTGTTGCAGGGGATGGCACTACACCTGATCACAACATTTGGCGTGTCCACAGAACAACATTGCATCAAATTATTTAGAAATTTTCCACATTGTGAATCACAGGTGAGGAGGGTGAGGTTAGCAGACCAGAGCCTGCAGGTCCACAGCTCAGTGGTATGATGGATCACATCACATTGCTGGATACATGTGAGGTACTGTATAGTACAGATACCACAGCAATCAGTGTATGATGGATCACATCACACATTGTGGAGTAATGTTGAGGTCCGGTATAGCAGGATCACCAAAGTCAGTGATGATGGATGATACAGATCAACACATTGCTGCGAGACATGTAGGTCCTGTTAGTACAGATCACACAGCTCAGTGATGATGGATGATACACATCACCACATAGAGCTGGATACATGTGAGGCCGTATAGTACAGCACACAGCTCAGTGTGTGATGATGTAAGATCACAAGCATGCCTGGATACATGTGGTCCTGTATAGTACAGAACACAGCTCAGTGCGATGGAGTGATACAGATCACACATTTGCTGGTACATGTGAGGTCCTTGTTATGTACAGATCACACAGCTCAGTGTATGATGGATGATACAGATCACACATTGTGGATAATGTGGAGGTCCTGTATGAGTCAGACACAGCTCAGTGTATGATGGATGATACACATCACACATTGCTGGATAATTGTGAGGCCCTGTATAGTACAGATCACAACAGTCAGGTATGATGGATGACAGATCACACATGCTGGATACATGTGGGCTCCTGTATAGTAAGATCAACAGCTCAGTGTAGATGGAATGATACACATCCAACATTGCTGGATACATGTGGAGGGCCGGTATAGACAGATCACACAGCTCAGTGTCATGATGGAGATACAGCATCACAACATTGATGGATTACATGTGGGCCGTGTATAGTAAGATTCACAACAGCTCAGTGTATGATGGATGATACAGATCACACATTGCGGAACATGTGAGGGGTCGTATAGTACAGATCACAAGCTCAGGTATGATGGATGATACACATCACACATTGCTGTGGTACATGTGAGGTCCTGTATAGTCATACAGATCACACAGTCAGTGTATGATTACAGATCACACATTGTGGATACATGTAGGCCTGTATAGTACAGATCACACAGCTCAGTGTATGATGGATGATACAACATCACCATCTGGATACAGTGAGGTCCTGATAGTACAGATCAAACAGCTCCGGTATGATGGAGATACCATCACACATTGGCTGGTACATGGTGAGGTCCTGTATAGTAAGATCACACAGCGCAGTGTATGATGGATAACCAGAGTCACACAATGGCTGGATAACAGTGTGAGGTCCTGTATAGTACAGTCACACAGTCAGTGTATGATGGATGATACGATCCACATTGCTGGATAAAGTGAGGGTCCGTAAGTACAGATACACAGTCAGTGTGATGATGGATGATAAGATCACCACCATTGCTGGAGTACATGTGGAGGCCCTATATAGTAAGATCCCACAGCTCATGTAGATGGATGATACACATCACACATTGCTGGGTACATGTGAGCCCTGTATAGTACAGATCACACCGTCCAGTGTATGATGGATGATAAACTCACACATTGGGGAACAGATTGAGGTCATGTATAGTACAGATCACAGCTCAGTGTATGAATGGATGATACAGATCACAAATTGCTGGATACATGTGAGGTCCGTATGTACAGATCACACAGCTCAGTGATTGATGGATGATTATACAGATCCACATTGCGGATACATGTGAGGTCACTGTTATGTACAGAATCACACAGCTAGTGTTTATGATGATGATACAGATCACACATTATTGCTGGATACATTGTGAGGTCCTGTATAGTACAGATCACACAGCTCCAGTGTATGATGGATGATACCACATCAACAATTGCTGGGTAGTACCAGTGATGTCCTGTGATGTACAGATCACACAGCCTCAGTGTAGATACATTGACTGGATAATTGTGAGGTCCTGTATAGTACAGATCACACGCTCAGTGTATGATACATTGTGGATCATGTGAGGTCCTGCTATAGTACAGATACACACAGCTAAGTGTATGATGGAGATTACAGATACACATTGCTGGATACATGTGAGGTCGCTGTATATACAGATACACACAGCTCAGTGTACTGATACATTGCTGGTGTTACATGTATAGTAGCTGCAGTTTCCCTCCTGCAGCTCACTGGTCAACGCTCCACCTATGGACAATATTGGATTACAGCGCTGGTCTGTGCTTCTTAGTCATCACTATATTCATCATATAATTTGTTCTATGATGCAGGTTTATCAACTACAGGCAATGCAGGGAATGTGACCCAATATATAATAACCATATACAACACATCAGTAGTGCCGTGCACCTACTATACCCACTGTAAGGCCTAGATGCGCAGACCGAGGTGTGGCTATATCATTTCATTTTTGTGACACTGTAAAGAATCCTGAGTTAGGTTAGGTTCACAACAGTTTTTTTTACATGGAATTTGGTTTGAAAACTTCAAAATGACAAAATATGGTGTTATTAAAGGGCGTTCTCTGCTGCTAACCTAAGGCTTATACCATAATCTATACTTCGTACTAGAGTTTTGGCTTGTACATTAAGGGAGGTAACACACAATGTATAGCAAGAAGTCACACATTCTATAACCCGTTTTAATAAGATCCTCTGCTTGCTTGTCAGAATGAGAGCCCTCAGTTTATTCAGTGGCAGTCACCCTGCTCACAGATGAGAAGTGGGACAGGTAGTAACAGTCTGGAGCCCAGGATCAAAGATACAGGTTTACTTTGTATCCTTTCTGTTACTTGTTCTTACCTATCTACCAGGTTTTGTGATGAGCTTCTCATATATGAATAGTGTAAGTTGTGTGGGACCAGTGCAGGACTGTGGCTTTCGGGACCATGGAACAGCGAACCATCAGTCTGGAGACAGATCCTCAGCAGATACCTATTGACATAGTGTAGGGGCCGGATATTTGTCAAGTATGACGGCATAGAGTCATTGACAATGGGGCCACATGTATACTCGTTTTTTCTGTGTTGTTTTGCGCCTTTTTCATTAGGCGCACCGTTGTGCCGCCATTTTAGCGATTTTTTTTTTAAACGCCAACACTCCGCCCGCAGCAAAAATAAGCAGGCTTTCCTCAATCTATCTACCAATCCAGATGTTTGCGCGCTAATAATTATCACCTTGCAACGTTTTCATTTACGGCGCAAAAAATGGGAACGCAAAAACACTCCAGCCCGAAGGTGGCGTTATCTGAGAGAAAGCACTGAGCCCCTTGCAGAACAGCTTCTTCTAGCAGCAAAGCTCAAGCCCGACACTAGTACGTATAATAGATCATTAGATCCTACACACAGACACATAGAATACATAATATATCCAGGCACTACAATATAGCTTAGATACCTTGCAGAACTGGAACAATAATAGAACTTAGATCGGACGGACATATACATAGTCAGTACCGGACACTGGAACATATAATAGATACATTAGATACACTGGACAGACATAAAATAGATCATGAAACTGAGACACTGAATTAATAATAGATACATTAGATACATTACAGCACTGGAACATATAATAGATACATTAGATACACTCAGACACTGAATTATGATACATAGATACATGAGACATGGAACTATAGTACTTGATACATGCGACACTGGAACATATATAGAGTACATTAGATACATACAGACACTGGAACATATATAGACTACATTAGATACTTACAGACAGGAGCTGCAGGACTCTATTTACGTTCATCACCTTCTATGTACAAATATTCTGCAAAACGCTGAGCTCACAGCAAGAGAGAAGAGAACTTTGCGAATGTTGAGATACTACAAACAAGTGTCCCCCATGTAATTCTGCCCACAGTGTGAGGGGGATAATGTGGCAGAATTACAGGGGTGCAGCAGGAGGACCAGCATGGGGGATCCCCCAAGGAGAAGCCCTGCTGAGGAGGTCACTGGGTGCTGGGTGTCACACAACTGGAGTGCTGTGTGGTGTTATCTTCAGTCTGGGCTGTGGGAAGAAGCCGAGAAAAGCGAGAGGAGCTTGTAGCAGGGGATGACATGTAAGTGCCTGAATCTACACATTGCGCTACTAAACTGTGTTAAAGTAAAGTGATTTAATAAGAGGCAGAATAAAATATACTATACAACCGTGGTGTAGCTTGTTGATAATTCTGCAAAACAGTGCACACAGAATTTAGGCGCCAACTACTACACTTAGGCGCACAAAAAGTGAGAAATGTGGCCCTACATTTCTTAACTACACACAATAGGGCTTATTACTAAGGGTTCGGGACGTATTTCGTCAAATTGATCACGTTTTTTGGGATTGCACAGCTTTGACAGGTATTAAAAAAAAGGGGGTTTGCACTGGGATGTGTCCATGCGAACGAATTGTGTGTGCATCTGCGATGCTTTCATGCGGACCAGGAAACGGAAGATCCGCTGATTCGGACTGAGTTTACAATTGATGTCAAATAAAGATATGAATCTTCACCTTCACCAGCTTCAAATCTTAAATCCTTAAGGGTCGCTTCACTTATTCTGATAGCGTGATGTTTTTTTCTCAAAATTCCCTCCTGTTCATAAGCCAATTGATCCCTTAGTGTTGGCACCAATTGACTAATTTGGACAGTGTAACACTATAAAGCTACAGACCGAGGTGCCTGGTAACACCACCTGGAAACACTTCTGGCTTATTAGCACATTTTGAAGTTGATTTAGAAGGAAGGCAGGCCATGGATATAAATATGAAGAAGATAACACAGTGACAGTTCCTGGATCTATGAGTAGAGTCCCTGGGTTATCAGGATGGATTTCAATAGATAGATTTCCTTACAGGGAACTCTCGGCCACCTCACTTGCATCCGCCCGATGATTGGCATAGTTCTAAACAATCACCTTGTATTGCTTCTCATTCATTCAGGGGTTCATGGAACCCCCAATCCCTCTGGCAATGATCTCCCCTACTCTAAAATACTTGGAATCCTTTTTAACACTGACCAGAGGACCCATGCACCATTTCCTACAGATGTCACCCAGCTTTTCCATTCAGTGGGATACACATGGCGTTTTGAACCCGGTTTTTGGTCTTTTTTAAGCAGTTTTTAAAAACGCATCTGTTTTTTGACAGGTTTTGCCAATTATCTTAATTAAACAATGGTTTTTAAAAAAAAGATCCGTGTTAAACGGACTGCTTAAAAAACGGGACCAAAAACAGGTTCAAAACAGCCCATGTGTGGCATCACCCCTACCGTTCATCGGTTTGCTTGGACAGCCCCACCCATCAGCATCCACTGAATAAGCAATAACTTGATAGAACGGAATATCCAGTTACTATTGTAACTTTCCCTGGAGATGCCACCCAGCTTTCCACGTTCTGAATGGCCCATATCCCTCATTAGAATCAGATTTTCTATCTGCTGATGATCCCCTCCCCCGCCCGTAATGGAGCCATAATCACTCGCCCTTGATATCAGAATAAATAGAGGGGATTTTCCTGTTTTTCCGTATCTTTCATGCAGGATGCAATACGATGCCGGTGGTGGTCCCTGCGGGGGCCGGGCCCCTCCGTCCAGAGCGCCATTAATAATCAGCGCCAGCACGCCGCTCTCTCTGCCTCTGCCAGGCCTGTAATACAATACCTTTAAATGTGGCACGATGACCGATTGGAAATAAATTATAAAATGGCCAAGTCCCGGCCCCTCGCAGCAGATGTAGATTTGTCATTCACTTTATCACATCATTAATAGTTGCGAGGAGGAGCCGCGGTGAGTGACGGAAGGCGGGCTGCGTCCGGCCTAGCTCAGCGCTGAGGCTCATCTATGC
This sequence comes from Engystomops pustulosus, assembly GCA_019512145.1. Taxonomy (NCBI): domain Eukaryota; kingdom Metazoa; phylum Chordata; class Amphibia; order Anura; family Leptodactylidae; genus Engystomops; species Engystomops pustulosus. Next base: position 314,197,150 of record CM033641.1, on the reverse strand, counting down.
AGCAAATGAATCATAGCGGGAACGGGCGCTGGAAACATTATCCAGCTTTCCGAAGGATTCACTTTTTTTTTCGATTCCCCCCCTCCCCTCCTCACTTTTCGTTCACAAAATTTATCATTGGATAGAAGTCTGTTGCGAAATGGTTCGAATCTGCCACATTTAGGGCAGTGCTAATAATAGACCCCCCCCAGCGCCAATTATTTATCCGGACGAAAAAAAGCTCATACAATCCAGATTTGCACGTTTAAAGAGGAATCTATCAGTAGTTATGACCATTGTTTAGGCGTGGATGCTGTATAATCATACATAGGGTGGGAAGAGTTAATTTATATTTTAGAATTGAGCTTCTCCTCCTTGTTAAGTATAGTGCCTGGAGAGATGTGTAATCAGACCTTTGTGTATGGGATTGTAGCAGCAGGACTGTGAAATGCCGCAGGATTGTGAAATATTCCGATTTTAGCTTCTCTCACACTGCTGTGATCTAGCTCTTGCAGGCCGCAATTAGGTATAGTACCTGTAGAGATTTGTATCATATCTTTGTGGATGTTATTAGTAGCAGCAGGACTGGGAAAATGTATTATGTTCAGAATTGTAGCTTTTCTTCACACTGCTGTGCTCTTAGTTCTCTGCAGGCATCTTTAGGTATAGTACCTGGGAGATTTGTAATCATATTGGGTGAGTTATTATAGCAGCAGGACTGTGAAAAGCAGCAGGATTGTGAAAATATTTCAGATTGTAGCTTCTCCTCACACATGCTGTCTCTAGCTCATGCAGAGCCGATCAGTATAGTAATGGAGAGATTTGTAATCATATCTTTGTGCATGTTATTAGTAGCGGCCAGGACTGTGGAAATGCCTTTATATTTCAGAATGTAGCTTCTCCTCACCACTGCTCAACTGAGCTCTCTGCAGGCTCTTAGGTATAGTCATGGAGAGATTTGTTATTCATATCTTTGTGGATGTTATTAGTAGCAGCAGACTGTGAAAATGTATTTATATTTCAGAATTGTAGCTTCTCTTCACACTGCTGGCTCTCGTTATCTGCAGGTCGACTTAGGTATAGTACCTGGAAGTTTGTAATCATATCTTTGTGGAGGTTATAGTAGCAGCAGGATGTGAAAATGTATTTAATTTCAGAATTGTAGCTTCTCCTCACACAGCTTGCTCTTAGCTCTCTACAGCCAGTGTAAGGTGTAGTCCCTGGAGAAAATGTTGTACGTAATCAATATTTAGAAAAAATATGTCTTGCAACCCAAAAATCTAAAAAGGAATGTGTAATGATACAATTGTCTATGTTGTAAGTGCAGCAGAATGTGAAAAGCACTATGTTTCAAATAGTAGCTATCCTCACTCTGCTGTGCTCTTAGCTCTCTGCAAACCAGTATCAATTTAGTCCCTGAGTGTTGTGTAATCATACCTTTGTGTATATTGTTAGTAGCAGCGAGGACAGTGACAATGCATTTATATTCCAGGTAGCTTCTCCTCACACTGCTGTGCTTTTAGCTCTCTGCATTGAGCGTGCCATTGTCCCTGCCACCAACGGCTCTTAGTGCCTGCTGTTTACTGAACCCGATCGTGCTACTACATAGGGAGTGGTTGCGGAGTTCAATGTAGAGTCCTAAGAGCAGTGGGACACATCACCAGAGCACTTAAGAACATAGTGGATATAAAACCATTATTCACAGTCTGCTGCTAAACAATACGGACGAAGGTTATGATTAAATTCCTTTGCTCAGATGAGAGGGAAGGGGATGTGGACAATGACTGAGTTTAGAGAGCTAAGGGCACAGGCAGTGTTAGGACACTTCACCACTGCAAGGTGAGCTATAGACTATTTTTGTGATTATGCCTAATGCGAGGTCAAAAACTGCTCACATGTTCCCTTAAGAAGCCTACAACATTCTGAGAATCATAGTGATCGTCTCTGACCAGTGAGGCGGGTCTGTGGCAATTGTGCAGGTTTATCACAGCGCCACCACTGGTGAACTGAAGCATAAACATGATGTCTTGTACAAATATACAGTGTGGGGGTCCTCTAGAGTGAGAGATGCTCCTTGTAGCCACAGGTTAATATTTGAGGAGGAGGTTGAATGGGTCATGTGTCAGGTTGTTGTTTGAGTGTTATGGGCTCTGATGTCCTGGCGTCTCCAAAGAGATGGCTCGCCAATCACGGCTGGGCAGGTTATCACTCTCACTTGCTATTGGCTGACGCTCTTCTTGTGTTTTTACATAGGAGTTAAGTACAACACGGATCGGAGCACCAATAACGATGGGGTGGGGGGGGGCAGGGAGGAGGATATAGAATTATTTTATTCTGGAACTCCTAAGTCCTTATTATTATAGCGCACACAGATACGCAGCGCTACACAGAGTTTTTGCCAATGTCCTGTCCCATGGGGCTCACAATCTAATCATCCTACCAGTATGTTTTGGAGTGTGGGAGGGAAACTGGAGGACCGAGAGGAAACCCACGCAAACACGGAGAGAACAACAAACTCTTTGCAGATGTTGCCTGGACCCTAAAGAGTGGTATAATCCATTAGTTAACTTTGTGTATGTTTATAGTTATATATATTGAGGAATTGGAAGGGTCGTAAGAGGGACTGGAGCCGTTTTGGGTCTTGATATCTAATGGAGGCATTTAGTATAATGATCAATTACGGGGGAGGTGGAAGCTATTGTGTATATAGTATTCATCCATCATGTCAGGGCCAGGGGTGCGGGGTGTTGGGTGATATATTATACATATATACATTGTATGACCACCGTATCACATTACTCTCTCCTTATGTCTTTAGAGAACCTACAAAGACGGGGTAAGTTTTATATTCTTCCTTATTAATGTGTTTTGTGTTTAGTCTTAAATCTATCCCATTTCCAAAAACCACAGCCTCCAGTTACTTATAATTTGGAGAAGGAGAAACCCACTAATAGGGACTGGTTTATGTAAAAGAAAGATAAATAGGAAGACCAAAAAATTAACATGGAGGGAGGAGGGGATTCCATCTATTCATGGAACATTACATCGTGCTGCGGATTTCCGCTGTGAGAGGGGTAGAAAGGGCTACAACATTCAGGTCTTAAAGCCGCTTTAGCGGCATATAGTGTGGAAATCATGGGAGATAAATAAGTTAAAAATAGGCAATTTTGGTATTTTTGAAGCAGCAAAATTATAGAATACAGTGTATTATGTCGGTGCGAGCACATTTTACTAAGGCCAGGTGCCAGTTTTCGGTCAGGACTTTGCACCTTCTTACTTATTGGAGACCTTCAAGATCATTTGCGTTATTTGTTAAAAGCCATTTTGGTATAAAAAAAAAAAAACCCAGGGTTGTTGTGTAAGTAGCTAAGAGAAGAGTAGTTCCCAGCGCAGCAGTATGTCAGTGTGCTGGGTTACATCCTCATCTGGCGAGGAGATGTGCTTTAAGGGGTCAGTAGAACCCTTCCAGGGATCCTCGAACAAAATTCCTGGTTCGTTGACCAGGTGTGGTAGATAAAAATTCTAAAAGAAGATAATTTTTTTTGCTAAATTGGGTCGTTTTTGCTGAATGAAGTCTCCCGATTACCCTACAGAGGGTCACATGTTCTGTCACCGTGTTATAGTCTCCCCTTCGTTTAGGTGACGGTTGCTCAATATTGTAAGCGTTGCATGTTTTATATACCCCACCAGAATGGCCGGCTTCGATAACCTGATGGCGCTATGGCTGGGCTCCCCCCACCATCACGTCTTCTGCAGCCGTCTTCGGGATAGGCTCTAATTGAGCAATCAAGATTAGGTTAATACCTCACTTTTACACAATGGCGGCTATCTAATTGTAATTCCTGCAGTGGAATCAATTCAATTAAACCTATTTTTTTGCGGGTTGATGCAGATCTCTTTACAGATATTCAGATGGATTCTCCAGCATTGGAAAAAAAGGGGAAAAATTCCTGATGATTTCTTGGGAATGTTTTGCAGATTCCAAAAAAATAATAGATCTCATATATGTGTGTCCACTTTGATAACAAATTTTATTCAATAACTCAGGATCAGTACAGGATAAGTAATGTCAGTATGTACACAGGTGATTGCACCAGCAGCAGTAATAGTGAGTGCAGCTCGGGGATAATACAGGATGTAACTCAGGATCAGTACAGGATAAGTAATGTCAGTTATGTACACAGTGACTGCACCAGCAGAGAATAGTGAGTGCAGTCTGGAGTAATATACAGTGTAACTCAGATCAGTACAGGATAAGATTGTATGTATGTACAAGTGACTGCACCAGCAGCAGAATATGAGTGCAGCTCTGGGGTAATACAGGAGTAACTCAGATCAGTACAGGATAGTATGTCAGTATGTACACAGTGTGCACCAGCAGCAGAAAGTCTGGTGCAGCTCTGAGATATAATACAGGATGTAACTCAGGATCAGTACAGGATAAGTAATGTCATGTATGTACACAGTGACTGCACCAGCAGCAGAATAGGAGTGCAGCTCTGGAGTAAATACAGGGTGTAACTAGGTCAGTTACAGGATAAGTAATGTCATGATGTACACAGTGACTGCACCAGCAGCAGCAGAATAGTGAGTGAGTAGCTCTGGGTATAATACAGGAAGTAACTCAGGATCAGTACAGGATAAGAATGTCATGTATGTACACAGTGACTGCACCAGCAGCAGAATAGTGAGTGCAGCCTCGGATGGGGTATAATACAGGAGAACTCAGGATCAGTACAGGATAAGTAATGTCACGTATGTACACAGTGACTGCACCAGCAGCAGAAAGTGAGTGCAGCTCTGGAGTATAATACAGGATGTAATCAGGATCAGTACAGGAAGTAATGTCATGTATGTACACAGTGACTGCACCAGCAGCAGAATAGTGAGTGCAGCTCTGGCAGTAATAATACAGGATGAACTCAGGATCAGACAGGATAAGGTAAGTCATGTATGTACAACAGTGACTGCACCAGCAGCAGAATAGTGAGTGCAGCTCTGGTATAATACAGGATGTAACTCAGGATCAGACAGATAAGTAATGGTCAAGTATGTACACAGTGATGCACCAGCAGCAGAATAGTGAGTGCGCTCTGGAGTATAATACAGGATGTAACTCAGGATCAGTACAGGATAAGTAATGTCATGTATGTACACAGTGACTGCCACCAGCCAGCAGAATAGTGAGTGCAGCTCTGGGGTATTATAACAGGATGAACTCAGGATCAGTACAGGATAAAGTAATGTCATGTATGTACACAGTTACTGCACCAGCAGCAGAATAGTGAGTGCAGCTCTGGGGTATAATACAGGATGTAACTCAGGATCAGTACAGGATAAGTAATGTCATGTATGATACACAGTGACTGCACCAGAGCAGAGAATAGTGAGTTTAATAATCAGTTATAGTCTTGCTTAGTGTTGTAGGGTGAATGACTTAACCTGTCATATATTAACATGGGCATATACGGGGACGTATAGCAACTAATACTTGCGCCATAGACAACCATGCAATGTGTATTGCATCCTCAGTCAAAAGCTTCTTGTTACATAATGGTTTGTACACAGTGGACAACTTAACCTGATTTATATTGATCTCAATTGCTCTCGGTTATGCATACTAATTCGGGAGACGGAATCAAATTGATTTTAAGGCCCAGTTTTACAGATCATACCAACATACAAATCCACAGGCCTCCCTAATGAAATGATATCACAAGTGCAGCCGCCATCCGCTCCCGGCTCACAGCGTCCATTGCAGGGCTAGGTCCTACCTCTGTTGTGTCAAATCCTGCTGAGCCAGCACTTTCCTTAGGGTGGGGGTGGGGGGTTGTCACGTGTTTTCTTGTACACACGCTAAGCACATGCTATGTATCGCTTCACATGAAGCCTCTTTCTTCTAGTCTATAAAGACTTGAGACGCTTTGATTAATTACCCGTTACGGTAACCAGCTAAATGCTTTACTGACGATATTCCAGAATTCTCCTTACAGAAGCCCCATCCCCCCCCCCCCCCAGCAGAGGAAGCGCATAGGAAATAATCCATAATGTCACGAATCAATATATGGTGATCTTTGTTCTATACATATCTAGAGTGTGATGGTTCCTGTATATATTAAATGTAAAACCCCCCAGTGTATAATATATCATAGCATGTAATATAAAGTAGAATAGTATAAAGTGATATAATACTGTATAATATAGCATGTAATATAAAGTAGAATAGTATAAAGTGATATAATACTGTATAATATAGCATGTAATATAAAGTAGAATAGTATAAAGTGATATAATACAGTATAATTAATATAGCATATAATATAAAGTAGAAATAGTATAAAGTGATATAATACTTATAAATTTAGCATGTAATATAAAGTAGAATAGAGAGAGTTAAGAATATAATACAGTATAATTAGCATTTACATATCGAAAGTAGTACAATAGTATAAAGTGAACAGCTACACACAGTACACCCCTAACCCAGACATTAAAATCAGGTAGAACAGTACCACTACACAGTTACTAACTAACCAATACACTAAACTAAATCACATGCATATATAAAGTAGCATAGTATAAAGCCCTGTATGACACTGTATAATTAGCATGTACCCCATACTGCCAAAGTCCACCCACAACTCCCAGTATAAAGGGATATAATACGCATATTAAAGACCACATAGCCCAATATAATATAAAGTTAGAAATAGTATAACCCCCCCACCCCCCCCCCCCCCCCCGAGGGTGCGGGGGGTGGTGGGTGGGGTGATATATTATACATATATACATTGTATGACACCTATCACATTACTCTCTCCTTATGTCTTTAGAGAACCTACAAGACGGGTAGAGTTTTTATATTCTCCTTATTAATTTGTCTTGTGTTTAGTCTATAAATCTTATCCCATTCCAAAAACCACAGCCTCCAGTTACTTATAATTTGGGAGAACCCCCACTAATAGGACTGGTTACTGTAAAGAAGATAAATAGGAGAAAAAAAAAATACATGGAGCTGAGTGACTGTGGATTCCATCTATTCATTGGAACATTACTTGTGCTGGGATTTCGCTGTGAGAGGGGTAGAAGGGCTACAACATTCAGAGTTCTAAAGCCGCTTTAGCGGCATATAGTGTGGAATCCTGGGAGATAAATAAGTTAAAAATAGGCAATTTTTGGTATTTTTGAAGCAGCAAATATTGAATACAGTGTCTTATGACGTTTAGTGGAGAGCACATTTACTAAGGGCCAGGTGCCAGTTTTCTGTCGGAATTTGCACTTCTTACTCTATTGGAGCCCTTCAAGATCATTTGTTCGTAATTTTAAAAGCCATTTTGGTTAAAAAAAAAAAACCCAGGGTGTAAGTAGCTAAGAGAAGAGTAGTTCCCAGCGCGCAGCAGTATGTCAGTGTGCTGGGTTTACAACCTTCATCCTGGCGAGAGATGTGCTTTAAGGGGTCAGTAGAACCATTCCAGGGATCCTCCGACAAAATTCCTGGTTCGTTGACCAGTTGGTTAGATATAAAAATTCTAAAAGAAGATAATTTTTTTGCTAAATTGGGTCGTTTTTTTGCATGAAGTCTCCCGATTACCCTACAGAGGGTCACATGTTCTGTCACCCGGTTGTAATAGGCTCCCCTTCGTTTAGGTGACGGTTGCTCAATATTGTAAGCGTTGCGATGTTTTATATTACCCCACAAGAATGGTCGGCTCGATAACCTGATGGCGCTTATGGCTCGGGCTCCCCCCACCATCACGTCTTCTGCAGCCGTCTTGGATATGGCTCTAATTGAGCAATCAGATTAGGTTAATTAATCCTCACTTTTACACAATGGCGGCTATCTAATTGTAATTCCTGCAGTGGAATCAATTCAATTAAACCTATTTTTTGCGGTTGATGCAGATCTCTTACAGATAGCAGATGGATTCTCCAGCCTTGGAAAAAAAGGGAAAATTCCTGATGATTTCTTGGGAATGTTTTGAGAGTTCCCAAAAAAATAATAGATCTCATATATGTGTTGTCCTTGATATACAATTTTTATTCAAATAACTCAGGATCAGTACAGGATAAGTAAATGTCAGTATGTACACAGTGACGCACCAGAGCAGATAGTGAGTGCAGCTCTGGGGTATAATACAGGATGTAACTCAGGATCAGTACAGGATAAGTAATGTCATGTAGACACAGTGACTGCACACACGCAGGCTAGATATGAGTGCAGTCTGGAGTATAATACAGGATGTACTCAGGATCAGTACAGAGATAAGAATTGTCAGATGTACACAGTGACTGCACCGCAGCCGAATAGTGAGTGCCAGCTCTGGGTATAATACAGGAAGTAATCAGGATCAGTACAGGATAAGTAGTCATGTATGTACACAGTGACTGCACCAGCAGCAGAATAGTGAGTGCGCTCTGGAGTATAATACAGGATGTAACCTCGATCAGTACAGAGAAAGTAATGTCAGTTGTACACAGTGACTGCACCAGCAGCAGAATAGTGAGTGCAGCTCTGGAGTATAATACAGGGGTAACTCAGGATCAGTACAGGATAAGTAATGTCATGATGTACAGTGACTGCACCAGCAGCAGCAATAGTGAGTGTAGTCTGGGGTATAATACAGGAGTAAACTCAGGATCAGTACAGGATAAGTAATGTCATGTATGTACACAGTGACCTCACCAGCAGCAGAATAGTGAGTGCAGCTCTGGGTATAATACAGGAGTAACTCAGGATCAGTACAGGATAAGTAATGTCACGTATTGACACAGTGACTGCACCGCAGCAGAATAGTGAGTGCGCTCTGGAGTATAATACAGGATGTAACTCAGGACAGTAAAGGATAGTAATGTCATGTATGTACACAGTGAATGCAGCACCGAGCAGAATAGTGAGTGCAGCTCTGGAGTATAATACAGGATGTACTCAGGATCAGTACAGGATAAGTAATGTCATGTATGTACACAGTGACTGCACCAGCAGCAGAATAGTGGTGCAGCTCTGGAGTATAATACAGGATGTAACTCAGGATCAGTACAGGATAAGTAATGTCATGTATGTACACAGTGACTGCACACAGCAGCGCAGAATAGTGAGTGCAAGCTTCTGGAGTATAATACAGGATGTAACTCAGGATCAGTACAGGATAAGTAATGTCATGTATGTACACAGTGACTGCACCAGCAGCAGAATAGTGAGTGCAGCTCTGGGGTATAAAACAGGATGTAACTCAGGATCAGTACAGGATAAGTAATGTCATGTATGTACACAGGTACTGCACCAGCAGCAGAATAGTGGGTGAGCTCTGGGGTATAAACAGGATGTACTCAGGATCAGTACAGATAAGTAATGTCATGTATGTACACAGTGACTGCACCAGAAGCAGAATAGTGAGTTTATAATTCAGTTATTAGTCTTGTTAGGTGTTGTAGGTGTGAATGACTTAACCTGTCATATATAACATGGCATATTACGGGGACGTATAGCACTAATACTTGCGCCATGACAACCATGACAATGTGTTTATTTGCATCCTCAGTCAAATGCTTCTTGTTACATAATGGTTTGTACACAGTGGATACCTAACCTGATTTATATTGATCTCAATTGCTCTCGGTTATGCATACTTAATTCGGAGAGGGTAATCAAATTGATTTTAAGGCCCAGTTTTACAGATCATAACAACATACAAATCCACATGCCCCTAATGAAATGATATCACAAGTGCAGCCGCCATCGCTCCGGCTCACAGCGTCCATTGCAGGGCTAGGTCTCTCTGTTGTGTCAATCCTGCTGAGCAGCACTTTCCTTATGGGGTGGGGTGGGGGGTGTGGTTGTCAGTGTTTTCTTGTACACACGCTAAGCACATTGCTATGTATCGCTCACATGAAAGCCTCTTTCTTCTAGTCTATAAAGACTTGAGACGTTTGATTAATTACCCGTTACGGTAACCAAGCTAAATGCTTTACTGACGATATTCCAGAATTCCTTCCTTTACAGAAGCCCCATCCCCCCCCCCCCACAGAGAGGAAGCGCATAGGAAATATATCCATAATGTCAGAATCAATATATTGGTGATCTTGTTCATAATATATATCTAGAGTGCTGATGGTTCTGTATCTATGTAAATGTAAAACCCACGTGTATAAATATCATAGCTGTAATATAAAGAAAAAGTAGAATAGTATAAGTGTATAATAAGTATAATATAGCATGTAATGTAATATAATAGTAGAATAGTATAAAGTGATATAATACTGTATAATTAGCATGTAATATAAAGTAGAATAGTACAAGTGATATAATACAGTATAATATAGCATATAATATTAAAGTAGAATAGTATAAAGTGATATAATACTATATCATTTAGCATGTAATATAAAAGTATAGAAAGAGTAAAAGTAATATACAGTATAATATAGCATTTATAGAAGTAGAATAGTTAAAGTGAAAGCTACAGTATTTAACATAATAAACTAAGTAGTAGTTAGTAGAACAGTTAAAGTATAAATAACTAAATACATCATATAATATAAAGTCGAATTAGGATATAAAGTGATATATACTGTATAATTAGCATGTAATATAAAGTACAATAGTATAAAGGGATATAATACCTGATAAATAGCTTAATATAAAGGTAGATAGTATAAGTGATATAATTACTGTATAATATAGCATATAAATAAAGTAGAATAGTATAAAGTGATATAATACTGTATAAATAGCTGTAATATAAAGTAGAATAGTATAAGTGATATAATACAGTATTAATATAGCAATACTATAAAGTAGAATAGTATAAAGTGATATAATACTGTATAATATAAGCTATAATATAAAGTAGAATAGTTAAATAAAGTGTATATACAGTATAATATAGCAGTTAAATAAAAGTAGAATAGTATAAAGTGATATATACTGTATATATAGCATATAATATAAGTAGAATAGAATGTATAAAGTAAACAATAATACAGTATAATA
>CM033641.1:314097947-314186117 GCA_019512145.1 Engystomops pustulosus | reverse complement strand
TAGCATATAATATAAAGTAGAATAGTATAAAGTGATATAATACTGTATAATATAGCATTTAATATAAAGTAATATAGAGTAAAGTAATATAATACAGTATAATATAGCATTTAATATAAAGTAGAATAGTATAAAGTGATATGCTACAGTATAACATACATAAAATAAGGTAGAATAGTATAAAGTTATATAATACACTATAATACATCACATAATATAAAGTAGAAAAGTATAAAGTGATTTTATAAAGTATAATATAGCATGTAATACAAAGTAGAATAGTATAAAGTGATATAATACTGTATAATATAGCACATAATATAAAGTACAATAGTATAAAGTGATATGCCACAGTATAATATAGCATATAATATAAAGTAGAATAGTATAAAGTGATATGATACCATATAATACAGCATATAATATAGAGTAGAAATTTATAAAGTGATATGCTACAGTATAACATATCATATAAAACAAGGTAGGATAGTAAAAAAATGATTTAATGCTGTATAACATATCATATAAAATAAAGTACAATAGTAAAAAGTGATATGCTGCAGTATGATAAAAAAAACTAAGTAAAATAGTATTAAGTGATATGATACAGAATAAGATATGATATAAAATAAGGTAGAATAGTATAAAGTGACATAATACAGTATAACATAGAATCATATAAAGTGACATGATAAAGTAGAACATGAATGTAGAGTAACATAATAACAATAATATAATATAAAGTAATATTATAGATTTTAACATTGCATAAAATAATATAGAGCACCGTAGCTTAGTAAGGCATATCATAGCACAATGTAATATAATACAGTATAACATATCATTTAAAAATAAATAGAATAGTGTAAAGTGACATAATACAGTATAACATGAATGTAGAAGAACATAATAATTTTAATATGATATAAATTCTACAGTTTAACATAGCATAAAACAGTATAGAATAGCCTTTATATGGCATATTATAGCACAATGTAATATAATACAGTAACATATAGCTCAATCTTATGTTGTATAACATGTATAACATGTATTATTATTTGGTCACTTGCTTTGCACAGTGTAATGTTATATAATAATGTATAACAGCATCAGAAAGTATAAAACAGCGTCATCTAAATCCAGACAGTGTAATATAACATAGCAATGTAACGTATACAGTGTAGTATACAGTAATGTATAGTAATAATGTAACAGCATAATATGACCTGATTAAATATTATATAAGATAGTTTGGCATACAACAATATATATATATATATATATATATATATAATATAGTATATATTACAGCATAACAGCAGTGCAATAAAATGTAATTTGTGATTGCATACCATAGCATTATGGAATATCGTATATATATTATATGAGAATTATTATTAGTATTATATAGTGCAGCAGGGCACAGCATTTTGTAATATAATGTAGTATGGTAATGTAATGTTAATAGTACAAAATATAATATAACAATACAAAACAGTATAGGATAATAAAGGATGGGAAACATAATGAAACACAGTGTGTAGTTGTACTACAGCACACAATGATGGAATATAACTTGATATATGTAGCATTGAATATAAAGTATTGAATAATCTAAGGAAATGTTGCATCATAGTACAGCAGCATACAATAATGTAATATATACATGGATATTAAAGAATTTGTGCCTTTAAAAATACAACATTTGTGTTTCCTTTGTTAATTAATAATATACCGCATATATATACTGTATATATATTAGCAGAAAGTAGTATAGCATAATAAAATAAAATGACAATACTGTATAATAACATAATTGTAATGTTACAGTAAGACATGATGGCATATATAATATAGTAGTGTAATCGAGCATTATATACAGGTATAACAATAACGTAGTATATAACAGCGTAGCATAATATAATATAAAGAATACTATGGCATAATGTAATATAATACACAATAACACAGTATAGTATGGAATAGCACAGCGCAGTGTAATATGGTATCGAAAGACACGGCATATGGTAATATATTCATACAATCACCTTTGCATAATGAAATATATTGCAGCACAGTGTGATATGATACATTGTATAACGTGATATTGTATAGTATAATGTAGCATACCATAGTGTAGGATCATATGATATGGTAATGTATAGCATAATATTCTGCAGTACGTAATCAGCTAAACATAATATTGATGTGCACTTTCGGTTATTGCAACACTGAATATGTACAATAATCTGGATATAAAATATATTGTTCGGGCCGTACCAGACACATCCTATAGACAAGAGAAAGCAGCGATATTTTTGTGTAATATCACACAAATATACTGTATATATATACAGGCAGTCCCCGGGTTACATACAAGATAGGGTCTGGAGGTTTGTTCTTAAGTTGAATTTGTATGTAAGTCGAAACTGTATATTTTATAATGGAAGTTCTAGACAATTTTTTTTCTTTTGCCCCAGTGACAATTGGAGTTTCAAAATTTTTGGTGTAATTGGACCAAGGATTATCAATAAAGCTTCATTACAGACACCTTACAGCTGATCATTGCAGTCTGGGACTATAGTAACATCCAGAGAGGTCACCAGAGGTCACAGGGGGCAGAGAGGTCCGTCTGTAACTAGGGGTTGTCTGTAAGTCGGGTGTCCTTAAGTAGGGGACCGCCTGTATATATATATATATATATATATATATTTTTTTTTTTTTAAATGTGTAGTAAGAGGAGGAGTTTTGGAGTGCAATTTTTTTTTTTTTTAACTTGCAGAATTTTTTGGGGGATAATTTGGGGATTTTTGTGTAATGTTTTGGATTATTATTATCGATATGATATTATGGTGTGTGTAACGCTTTCATCGTCCTTTGTATTTGATGGATTAGTGACGAGCCCTCCTGTTAGTGATGGGTTGTGTGACCCTCCGTGTGGTGTCCCATATGTCCGGCTGCCCATGCGGTCACTTTACATTTAGCCGTGAAAAGGATTACGCTCTCGTAGTATTTGAAAGCGATATAATAAAGAGGCCCCCCGCAGCCTTGAGAGCTCTCGTACCACCACATATAGTGATTTATTAATAGTAATGGGCTCTTCCTGGAAGCCGCGTGCAATTATTAACGACTTTCCATATATATGTCTGATAGCAAACGCGGCACAACGTTCCCACCCACTCCCCGGCCTCTCACCGGCATCTTACAGCCATAAATCAATCTGCTCCATCACCGAGTCAGCTCCTTCCTCAGGCTCAAGTCATATGAGGTGATCGGAGAGAAGAATATTCTCATATATCAAACCTAATCGCTCAAATGAGTAGATCCAAAATTTAAGTGCGGGTACAGGGATCGGGTGCATTCCACCAGAACCGGAAATATTACCCGTGTCCCCCTGACCAATCATTGCTATGACCAGTAACTAGGGGCATCGATGTGCCCGATTGGCTGCACAGCCCCCAATCCCGCAATATGTACCAGTCGCACGGGACACACCCGAACCCGAACTTAAAGTTCAGCTCTGCTCATCTCTACTAATTGCCACTATCTATTGTTCTAAGTTATCAGCCAACATCCAAAAAGTTGCCGACCCCCATCATCTATACACTATGCAAAACCAAGAAGGGGGCGAAGAAAGTTTGACCCGATGCCCAAAATTTTATATCACAACAAAGCTGATATTTTACTAAAATGTTGCACAATGGTGATACTTGCTTAGGCTACATTCACAGAAACGTATGGGGGACATATATACGTCCCCCAATACATGGCACACATGCGGCACCGTACCGTTCTGTAGGCGGGAGAAAGAGAGGACATGTCCTATATTTTCCCGTAACACAGCACTGGGCCCTTTGTTACTCTATGGAGAGGGGCGGGTGTGAGTGGCTCTCTTCCCCTCCTCCTCTCCTCGGCTCTGATGTGTGCCCACCGTACTCCGGTATGGTGGGCATACATTGTGTGAATGTAGCCATAGGCTGCGCTCACACATTCCGATTAAATTGTGTCTTGTAATGCAATTCAATCAGAACAGGGAGGGTCTTGAAACACAAATTTGATCTGGACAAGCCCCTCCCTGTTCCATTGAATTGGGTTTGAAAAAGCAATTGAACCAGAAAGTGTGAATGTGGTCTTAAAGGGATTGTGTCAGCCGGTTCAGGCCCCTCAAAATGTCTGACTGTATATGATTGCATGAGCCACATTACAATCCCATCAGCACCATGGTGCCACGGGGTGACGTCATGTGCAGTGTCCAGAGGTCCCTGGCCCCACCTCTGCTCAATGACCGCTCGGTAGATGTCCTGAGTGGACGTTGGAGTCTTCACTCAGAACAGAGGGGAGTGGTCCAGGTGCAGAGACCGGGACACATATAGGGACCGCCTCAATGGCACCAGGGGCACAAAAATGTGGATTGCTCCATTCACTCCTTGCTGAAATGTTGGTGGCTGCCTTACTTCTCAGCTTAAAGGACCCCTTAATTGCAGGTCCCATAGGTGAGACCCCCTATATTTTTGTATTTTATCTTATATTCTATGGCCCCTTTAAAATGCCCTTTAATTGGGATTCAGTTATTGGGGTAACATAGGACACCCATATCTTTACCCTCTGCTGGGTCTCTGTATAGTAGGCAGGTTAGTGTAGACAGGGGATCACACAGATTCAATTGAACCTTTGATTGAGCGCCATCAGCAGGTCGTGGCCAGAATTGTCCCGATTTCACAAATGTAAATGATGATGTCATATTTTTCAGTTTAATACAAGTTTTAATTCTTCATTTTTTTTCTTTCCATATTGATACTTGATGTTACTGCACAGCTCCCGAATTCTCCAGTTTCATGAAATCCTGTAAGTGCTTGTTCTTATACTTTTTTTTTTTGTATGGGGCGCGGCGGCCATTATTCTGCCTTTTCCAAATCTGCGTCTCAATGATTTTGTGAATGGTCGGGGATGCAGTAGGGGTGTCAGCTCTGAAGTAGTCCGCCATGTGGGATAGATAACAGCCCATAGCCCCAAGATGGTCATTAGCAGCTGTATTACTGTTCGAGACATAGGGTTATTCCAGTATAGGTGATCAATATTACACAGGGAGGGGTCCGACACCCAGTATAACCAGTACGCAACTGTAAATAGACCACAGCATTTAGAAAAGTGCCGGAGTTTCTAGAGTGCTCACCAGCAACAGCGCCTTACATTGTATAGTGGCCATACTTGGTATTACACCTCAACCCTATTCACATACTGGATATGTTATGGATGAATTTAACATCATATAAGAAAGGAAAGAGTCACCTCACCCAATATATTCCTGTGTGTTTATGGCAGTAAATACGGAGCACAAGACATCCCGGCCTCAGGTTTAGATCATAAAGAAATAGTAAAGTCCAACTCTAGATTGGGATATATATATATAAAAAGTCTTATTCAAATACAGGCAGTCCCCGGGTTACGTACAGGATCGGTTCTGTAGGTTTGTTCTTAAGTTGAATTTGTATGCAAGTCAGAACTGTGCATTTTATCATTGTAACCCCAACCAGAATTTTTTTTGGTCTCTGTGACAATTGAATTTAAAAAATGTTGGGTTGTCATAAGAACCAGGAGTAACACTAAAGCTTCATTACAGACGCCTGTGATACCTATTATAGCTGATCATTGTAGCCTCGGACTAAAGTACAGTAAATTACCAACATCCAGAGGTCCGTTTGTAACTAGGTGCCGTCTGTAAGTCAGGTGTTCTTAAGTAGGGGACCGCCTGTACATAGTAAAGCAAACCACATCAGAGCAAAGAAATGTAAAATACTAGAGCCAGGCAGGGCCTCCGCATTTCGCATGACAGTCTTTATTTATGGCATCCCATGACTAAGGACTATCATCCGAAACACAAGGACTCTTTTGTGGATTTATAGCTCGTCAGTGGGGGTTACAACAGTTGGACCCCCACCAATCTGACATTGATCACCTATCTCAATATATCCCCTAATCTTAAAATATCCTAGTTTTGGGATAAAAAAGCCATATTGAGGATAATTTATATTTGGAGTCTTTTTTTTTGTTGTTTTAGGGGTCGGGGGGTTCCTATAGATTTCTACAGTTCCTTCCCTTTTTCATAAATTGCGGCTAAGTCCTCCTTAGTTAGTAAGTGTCGGCAGCTGGAGATTCTCATTTTACTACAAAGTTCAGCTTTTAAGGACATAAAAGAGTCCATTAGTCATTGGATCTCTTTGGTCTATATATATGTGTGCTTTATATAACGTATACCTCTAGCGCCACATCCACTCACAGCCATAAAGAGCATTTCTAAGAGGCTGAAAGCTCTGCCTTCCCCATATTCCCGTGAATTACTGAAATGCCTGACAAAAATAAACCGCTGGAGTTCAGCAAAGCACTAAAAGCAGGATTCCATGTCAGCGTCCCTGCCTGGCTCAGTGTACGATGCGGTGAAATTATGTCAATCGCACAGCTACGCTCACTTTTTATCGCTCCGTTCAATATAAAATTAAAAAGAAAGCAAATCTGCTCCTAGGCTTGATTAAAAAAAAAAAATCAACCGTTTTGAGTATGCAGCTCCCATGGTGACAGACTACAAACAGGATCGGCTCCAGGTTCCGGTAGGCCCCTGGGCAACAGAGCCTCAGTGGCCCCTTTGCAGTGAACTCATGTGGCGGAATTAAACAATTCAGAAACTAAAACAGTCTCCTGTTCCCTAAAATATTCCCTAGTTTATCATACTAGCCCCCTTATGGTTATTTTACATACAGCCCCCCATGGTTTAATTAGATACAGCCCCCTCATCCCCATGGATTCCTTATGTACTGCCTTATCTGGGCCCCGGCACTTAACGCGGGTATACCTATTGCTGGCGCCGGGGTTTTGGAGTCTGATCCTTCAGTCATCCATTACTCTAGTGATACTGGCAGTTCTTTTTAATAACCTACAGACAGAAGAAGAGGGGAAGGATGAAAGAAATACCATGACTACAGGTTTGTTTGTAGTCTGTCACCATGGAGAAGTGTTTAGACAGAAGGAGTGTCAATGCTTTATATTGCATGCAGAACATCTGATGCTGAAATCAATAAATAGTGGTCACTCCGCCACAGCCTATCGGCTGTCAGTTTTTAGTAAGGGGGAGACAAGTGCCCTCTCGGTTATTTCCACCGAATGGTGTTAAAAAGTGTAACCTGTATACCAGCAGTATATAGGTTTGATGGGGTCTCTCTATAGCCTGTGATGTTTTGTGGTCATCTTGTATAAGTTAGCTGTTAGGAACCATTTACCTATTTTACTGCGTGGCCTCAAAAGTGGGGAAATCCTGTCCCACTGGGTAAAGAATTGGAGATATTTTTGTAATTGTGTGGTTCGGTGTTCTAATGTCTTGGTGTGTGAGTGTTTGTATTCTCAACAATGAAAATGAGTCAAAAAGGAAGTCACATATATTAGTTTTATATTAAAAGGGAAGGCAAATACTCATAGGAAGTACATTTTAAGTATCAGATATTTTCTGTGCACATTGTTTCTTCAGTTGTATCATGTAGAGAACAATAGTTTTGGTAAGATCAGGCAGCAAATTAAAAAAAAATGTAAAAACAAAAACTTCCAAAAAATTCTTGACTTATTAGTAATTTTTTTGAATATTCAGTCTGGGGGAGTGTAAAAGGTGGTAGTCTGGTGGGTCTGGTGGCACTAACATATTTCGTATTTAACAAAAATAATACTTTTTTTTTTACTAACTTCAAAAAGAAAAAGAAGACTTCTTATTGGTCTTTACTTGTTCTTGACAATAATAATCTGCCCCCTTAGTGTTTTGGCTGAAAACTTTGGGATTAGTCCTCCAGATCTAAACTCTATACTTAGACCTGGCTTATTTTTGTTCTCCTTTCTATAAAGGTAAATATAGTCTGGTATTATTCGAAATCTAAAGAATTATAAATTCCCCCAGAGCGCGATAACTTTTCAATATTTGTATATAAATACAGGCAGTCTCCGGGTTACGTACAAGATAGGTTCCATAGGTTTGTTCTTAAGTTGAATTTGTATGTAAGTCGAAACTGTTTGTTTTATAAATGTAGATCCAGAAAAAAAATTTTTTTGCCACAGGGACAATTTGAGTTTCCAAATTTTTTGCTGTAATGGGACCAAGGATTATCAATAAAGCTTCATTACAGACACCTTACAGTTCATCATTGCAGTCTGGGACTATAGTAACGTCCAGAGAGGTCACCAGAGGTCACAGTGGGCAGAGGAGTCCTTATGTAACTAGGGGTCGTCTGTAGGTTGGTTGTCCTTAAGTAGGGGACCGTCTGTACACAATATACTTTGAGGAAATGTGAATTCTGCCAATTTTTTTTTTTACTTTTCCTATTCTGTGTGTGGTTTCAGTGCATCTTTAGTTTTTACTCAACCCTGTAATTACTTTGAGATTAATACTTTGATTTTTCTCGTCCCCTAAGCATGTAAACGCAAAGAACAAGAACCGAACAAAGACAGAAACAACTCACAGAAGAAATCCCGCCTAGTTTTCACGGATCTCCAACGAAGAACACTTTTTGCCATCTTTAAAGAAAACAAGCGTCCATCCAAAGAAATGCAAATCACTATCTCCCAGCAATTGGGCTTGGAACTCAGTACAGTCAGTAATTTCTTCATGAACGCCAGGAGGCGGAGCCTGGAGAAATGGCAGGACGATTTAAGTACAGGGGGAAGTTCATCAAACTCCAGCACTTGTACCAAAGCATGAGAGGGATAATGGCTTCCTAGTGGGCACAACTCAACTCTAACCAAAAAAAAAAAAAGAAAAAGAAAAGGATATATATAATATATTTTTGTTGTTATTGGTGGGGCCATTCACTGGTGACAATCTATGTGTTTGTGAAAAGTTCTATGGGGCTCAAAAAGTTGACATGGGATCCTTACGCTATGACTAGCAACCGTCATCCGTCATCGGAAACCATGGAGGTAATACGGAGAGTCCATCGGGTCGGCAAACTAATTCGCAACATCTTCCAAGAAGTCAATCTTCTTGACACATAATGGTCACCCCAAAAAACACTCGAGCCATCTCCAACACGTCACACGTCCATCCGACCATCTCAATATGTAAGCCAGCAAAACACAAAACATTGCCTTCCATCCAACTATATCCATAGCACAAGACTTCTTCAGTTCCTCTTACACAAAGGCCATGACTGAGCACAAAAATCCAAAGACTTGTTATAAGTTTTTTTTTCTTTTATTTTTTTATGTTTTTTTTTTTATAGATTTATTTATTACACTCTGTTTTGCAGCTCTATTCTTTTTGGCCAATTCTCTCAAACCACACAAGTACAATTATGAAGATAGAGTGTTAAGCACAAAAGGTCGTTCATATATAGATATCCGAGAAACAATGGCCGGCTCTAGTTTCCTTTTCTTACATCATATTCTTAAACAATCCTTCACTTAACTCATGACTTCATTTGTACAATCCAACAGTTACTCAGGAGACATCTTATCTTAACTGCACAGTAGGTCACCATATAATTTTTGAAAATTTTTTTGTTTTTTTAGATTTTTTGTTTCACTTTCCATCGTTGAGTTATTTTCCGATATCAATGAGTTTCCTATAAATGAATATATACAATAAAAATCTAAAAGTTTTTTTATTTATTGTTAGATTGAGGTAGGATTCCGTTTCCTCAAAGCCGCCTTTCATTTATCTATATACAGTGTTTGTTTTATTTTTGACCCTATCTGGAGAAGAAGGTACCGCACACACCAAAGAACCGAAACAATGTCTAACCAAAGAAAAGTAAAACAAAAAGTTTTACAGCCTAAAAATACTGTGATCGCTTCAAAAAAAAAAAAACCCAGATAGCTTACAAACTTCCAATATGTGTGTTTGTTCTTTTTGGAATTTTACTCTACAGAAAACCAAAAATATCCCATGTCTCTGTGGATCCCCCACCCCACCCCCTCAGCCCTTCCCTTTCGTCAATTCAAAATTCAGTGTCAATCTTTTGCGTTGACGTTTTACCAGTGGATGGCCCTCTCCTTAAAAACCTCGAGTCTGTGTTCCAAAGCGAAAGCCAAAGGCTATAATATTCCTTTAAAGACACTTGAGACTGTTTTTTTACGTACTACTTAATCGAAACCAAAGAAACTTTTTTTCTGCACCTAATTCTTCTGAAACAAAACTGTTCCATCGAAAGAAAGGAAGCACGTCAGGAAAAGTATCAACACACTGTGTTTGGATAGACATCTTACACACCTTAGGAAGCAGATCTTTAAAATAGGGTTTACAAAGGGGTTGGAAGGAAAAATGCGACCGTAAAAAAAAAAAAAAATCAACAGTATGTGCTCGCTGCTTCATCTAACAACTCAGTCCTCTTAAAGTTGAAGATTGTCTTTATTTTGTGCCTATGCAGTTTTTTCAAAGAACAAGGATTTGACCGACATGAACCTCAACAGCTGCAATACCAAAGATGAGTTCTCACAACTTTTTGTTTTCAGTTCATAATTGTCTTCTTGCATGGCTCGATGGCTTTGGGTGCCACTAGTAAGCTTTGTTAGTGGTGCTCTTGTCTTCTTGAACAAAGAAAATGGTATGTTCCACAGTATACTGTTCCGATGTCCACATGGAATAACTCATGACCACAAATTTTGGGGTCTAAGATGTTGGGATAGTTCTTGAAGAGCATCGCTTTACAAAAATATAAGAATTCCGTCAACACAATGACGCCATTTAGTGACCAGTCTAATTCTGCATTCATTGAAGCCTACATGGTCGACAGATTCTGATTTTGTAGGCTGAGGAATGCTTAGCTCTCACAATGGCCGACTCAACTGTTCCACTATTTACTGTTGTAACACGAGCTTAGAAAACGACATCTACACGGGGGCTCATGACTCCAAATTTATTGTAAAACCACTGCAAATGTTTCATTTCTACTAAATGTTTTCAATTTGCACCAGGGATAAGCAAAAACATCTGGAAAGGCAATTTATACATCCAAAAACATAGTCCTAGACAGGACCTACTGATTCTTTTTTTTTTTAAAAATTCAAATTATTTGTTTAATTTGATCAATTTAGTTTAATTTATGAATAGTTAGACATTTCTCCAAATTTTGAAAATTATTCGTCTAAAATCAGTTGACCAACATTTTTTTCAAATATCATTTACAATAGGATACTTTGTTACCAAAATTTTTGAATTTATTATCTTCCCTGGTGACAAGTTTAAGACATTTCCATGTTAATCCAAATTGATTATTTTTGTTAACACAATACATTGTTTTGTTGGATCAATCAGATCTCGATATCCGATGACTCCCCTTAGCACAGGTGCCATGAATCGGATCGCAACTGATCTATCCTATAAATATATGGTGTCTCGATATCCCAACATCTTATGCCTGACAGTTACTATCACGGGCACAGCCAAGATGAGTTCAACTTTCAAGAAATCTTGGATATTGTTTAAGTATCCACGAAAGAACAAAGGAATGTGTTTATTTTGTATGGTTGAAAAGCTTTATTTAAACCTGTTTGTAACAAATGCAAATGCTAAATCCAAAGATCTGATAAGAACTTAACCTGCGGTGGGAGTTGGGAGGGGGGAGGAGCTTTCATACCTGCTTATGTTATAGAGATCTACAGTCCTATTTGCTTCACAAATGAGGCACTTGGGACTCGGTCCCTATGTTCTGTTAAAAAACAAATTAATTGCGCGTCACAAAGAAAAAAAAATTAGATTATGGAAAAGATTTAATGGTTACATTGGCTTGTGTTTATTTATTATAATTCATATGATATGTAATTATTTATAATTTAACATAAATTACCCAGTATTTTTAATCAAATTTCCCCATATCCCCCCCCCAAAACCCCAATTGTTATATTATTATTCCCTTTGTTCGTGAAATGTATTTTTGTGTAACATTTTTCACTAATTTATTTGTTAACGTAAGTTAAATCAGAGATGTTTTTTTTTTTTTTTTCAATTATTTTGATAAAGTTGTCAAATTCTGTTACACACAGGGACAAAGCAGGTTACAAAAAAACAAAAATGTAATTCCCGAATATTGTATTTAATTTTATTATGATCTGTAATTAAATTATTTAAGTTATTCTATTTTTAAGAAATAGGGAGACCAATATTTTTTGCCATTTTTTTAATGTCTTGGAGGGTGGGTGGAGGGCGACTTATTTATTTAATTTATTATTCCGCTTGTATAGTTTATATTTTTTATTTAAAAACTACTTAAGCACTAAATTATTTTGTCTGACCAGAACAACAGAGAGAGAAGCCTGCCGATAGGCCACGGATGGTGGCTCGAAAGTTGTACATTTGGGAAACTATACGACGACACTACTTGTTTTTCTTTACCAAAGATCTGCTTTTTCAGAAATAATATTTTTCCAGCTTCTTCTATAAGCTTGAGGGAAACAAAAAATTTTTTTTTTTTACAAAAACATTCCAAAGACAGAGAGACAGAAAGAGAGAGAGAACCCTTAAACTAAGCTGCTTCCAAGAATGAATTATGTGTGTTATAAGAAAAAAAAAAATCTATTCCTAGTGAGAACCAAAAATAGGCTACCTCACTGACTTTTTTTTTCCTTTTGTAATTTAAATCGTGTTGATGATACCAAAGATACCAAAGATTTGTTTCACTTGTGCGGCCTCCTGCTAGCGTCGGCTCCGTTTTCATTATTCCTATCTCCTTTGGCGTAAGACCCAAGCGTAAGGCATGACAAGAATATTGTAGGCCTGTTCATCCGCCAAATGAGATCCAATTTTTTTTTATATACAAATATACAGCTGTAGCTTGAATACCCCAAAGAAAACTCTGTGCGAAAAGAAAAACATATTAACAATAAAAACCGAAAAGATTCTTATTTTCTGCATCAAGCAAAGTTCTACATCAGTAAAGCACGTTTGTACCTATTAAACCAGGTTAAAGCGAGACGATCATGGTTTTTTATCAATTTCTTAAAGTTAGAAATAAACGAGAATAAACAAAAAAATAAATAAATGTGTAAAAAAGTTCTTCCAAGGTTTTTTAAATTTAAAATTTTAATTGTTTAAAAATTTTAAAATGATCATTTGTTAAAAACAAAAGCTTTACAGGAACACTAAACTTAGAAATCAGCAATGCAAACAAATAGAGAAATGTGCTTTTAAACTTGTCTTGTAGAAATCCCGCAAAAAACAAAGGGTCCAGTCCTACTTATCTGCTCCATGGAGGGTGTGTCTTAGCCAAGGGGAGGAGCTATTCAAATCCTCTTGAGAACATTTATTTTTCTCCTCAAACAATGTTTTAGTTTTAGAAAAAAACAAGAATGTGTTAATTGTTGAAATGTAAATGTTATAATCAATACATATTCTTAATAGTAATAATATAATTACAATAATTTACAATTTTTAAGATATTTTACATATTCTTTCTATATTTAATTTTACAGTTACTGCATTATTCCAAATTACTCATTTTATGATGCATAAAATAACAAAGAGCTAAAATTGCAAATACTTTTTTGAAATTTTTTTGGGGGGGGAATTTTTAAAAAATATTTGTTGAATTTTTACATTTAAATTAGTTTTTTTTAAAAAAAAAACCTTTATAAGAACACTATCTTTGAAATTACCAATAGAAATAATTAAAGATAAAATTACTCTTAAACTGTTCTGTAGAAATCCAAAGGGGTCAATCCTGCTATTCTGCTACATGGAAGGTGTATCTTAGCCAAAGGGGAGGGACTACCTGGTGCCTTCTTGCTGAAGACAGTTGTCTTACAGGAAGCTGAGGCCGTGGTGATGAAATATATTAAAATTGATTTATAAATTCAGTTTTAACTGTAAAATGAAATATGATAATATCAACTAAAATTTTTGCGCATTTTCTATTTTAAGTGTTCCTTTAAATAAACTGCAAATCAAAAAGTATCAGAAATAAAAATGATTCAAGATACAAGAAAAAACTGACATAACCCTTAGTGACCTGATTTTCTTTTTGAGCGTGAGCCAATAGTGTACTGTAATTTTGTATTTCTCTTCAAATTTTAATAAACCCCCAATTTAGCGACATCCACACAGAGTTTAATATAAATATGGTATGAGTGCCTTGCTTGAACCAAATAAATGATCTTCATCCCCAGATCACCCGTCTCAAAAGCATCGAAAACCAAAAAAAACTAAATCAAAAACAAACCAAAAAATATGTAATAATACCAAAGTTCCTCCTAACCCCCTCCCCTTGGTGTTGTCACTGACTACTACTGTGTATCAATTGTTTTACTTGATATTTTATACGGTTTCAAAGCTTTAAAATGGAAAGCCAGGCAGCGATGCGACGCAGGTAGGCCGCACAAATTCCTTACCGAGTTTTTCTCAGATATACCTCATAGATAATAGTGTTTAGAGTAATGTTATTATAGCGTATGTAATAAATGGTTCGCTGTTTCTTTTAGTAAATGTGATTTCGAGAAAAAAAACAAAAAAACAAGCTTTATACGTCCTAGGTTGTGCTTTTGTAATAGTCGAGAAGGTGCGCTTAATGATGAAACCATGTATGTCGTTTTTTTTTTTTTTTGGTGTTTTTTTAATAATTTATTTATTAGAAAATGGGAAGAGTTGCAGAAATAGAGCCCAAAAGTTTACAGTTTTTCATATTTTGCTGAAGAAACAATCTGTATTAACCCCTTTTTGGGGCTTGTATTGCTGAGCAATGCCCTGCAGCCCAGGAAGGGTTACTTTTATTTAAAAAAAATTTTTTTTTTTGCTGAAAAAAATACAAATAATATTTTCAACATTTTGTGCTACTTCATTTTCCCTTTGCTCTGTATTGCTGTATAAATATTTCTAAGCCAAAAGCTACTGACTTAAAATGTATCCGTCCCTTTAATGGTAGCCATTTTTTTTTAAAGGCAAAGCCAGTATTTATAGGTATGCAGTCAACAATTATTCTATAGGACAGATACACTTTAAAGATCATCTAACCCCATGCAATTGCAATTTACTTTAACATTGTATGTACAAATATCATTTTACCACGTTTACCCTGATTGGTTGTTCATTGTAAATGCCGATCCTGCATATTATTCTATTAATAGTCAATATTCAGTCAGAGAAATTCAATTTTAATTAGATGTTTATGAGCAAATTACAATTTCCCTTAATTCTGGAACCTAAAGGCTTTTAGTTACTTCAGTCCATTAAAGGGGTTTTCCAGGCTATAAATATGATGTGATGGGTTATACTAAGGATAGGTTACCAATAGCAGATTGGTGGGGGTACAACTTGCAACACTCTCACAGATCACCTGTGTTCCGCAGCTAATAAACAGACAATGGAACAGGAAGCAGACAGCGCCATTCTATGTCTAGTGGCTGAACTGTGTTAAAGCACTCTGATTCCATTGCAATGATTGATCTGAAGTAACCTAGATTGACCACTACACACAGCAGATCTGCCTCCTATTCCATATTTGGGGGTGCTGGTTGTTGGACCCCACTCACCAGATATCCACAACTTATTCTGTCTATAAAAGATACCTGAAATCGAATCCAAATTAAGAAAAATTCTTTCTACCGCTTGAAACTGTTACAAGGTTCATTATAAGGAACAGCCATCAGGGATCACCATTCTAGCTTTGTTTGCCTAACTGGATCAAAAATTCTGCACTAAGTAATTTAAAAAAAATATTATTACAGTGACCGGAGCTTAATGATTTCCCATAGAGACAGATATAACTGCTAGAATTCTGACTTCATGTGTCCTCCACCAGAGGGAGCTAAGAGGTTTATGGCATACATTCATTAATAAATCTGTATGCAGGAAGCTCCTGAGTGCCCCCTAGTGGTTGGCTGCAGGTAGTTAGAATCTAAACTGTATCGGCGGCTCCTATCACTATAAAGATATTTTTAGAAATTAATCAGCACAGAATTTTTTTTAGCAAAAAATTTAATGAAGTCAAAAAGTGGATTTTCACTTAACGTGATGAGAGGTACAGAATGCTTTCTAGTACTTCCATATTTATGTCTTTGCTTTTCAATCATGGATGTCACGTGGCCACAATAGCGATCACCAAACTTTCATATGTAACAAGTAGATATACAATATCTATCTGATACCTTGTCCTGTATATAGCAGCAGCTCATTGGTGCCCCTCACCTCACTTCTTATTTTGCACTGTATCACAAATTTAATGTTCCATCTGTTACAGTCAATGTTGTAGCCCCTCAACAACTTATCATGACTATCGTGATGACAGTAAATACCAAAGACTATCTTCATAGAACCCATTGTGCCATTTACCACTTTTGGGGAGTTTCCTAAGATGGTGATACTTGCCTTGCGTCTGCATCACTCTACCCTTTGGTGCCATCATATGAGATATGGCCTTATAGATAAGTCTAACCATCTTTACCACTGATATTGTCTCTATTGTAGTGGCAGACATTGAGACATCTTCCAATTCTCAGCCACCAAGTTGCCATTGGCCTTGTGGGAGCGCATGTCTTCCCGATCCTTCGACATCTCCTTATAACCAGTAGGATTTCAACCAGTCATCACGCAATGTATAGCCACATATTTACTAATATTATAGTAACTTGTGGTGGTTCTATTGCTAAAATTTAAGCCTTCGAGAATGGGGTTGAGAACATGTTCCTCAAACCCTATTCAGATAAATGGGAGATTTGTAGAAATTTTTGAAACAAATCTGCTTCATACAAGTTTGTCTTAGGAGTCTGTGAGGATGGAGATACAATTTAACTTAAAACCCAATACAGTATTTTAAAGAGGGATCTTTAACTTATATTCCAGTGACCAATGAGGTATCATCCCATTCGAGGTACTGCATGTTAACCCCACAGCAGATATTCTGCCATTTATGTCCTCAGGTTGAAAAATTGGGTCATATATGGACATCTTGAAGTGGTGTCCCAACCTATAAGATCTCCAATCCACTAGATAGGTGATAAGGGTTGGACTGGCAAGAGTCTGACCAATGGAGCCCATAGCTGTTTAGGTCTCTCCCACAGACTTGGACTCATTGATTAACACCTTCATGGCAGGATGTCTTAACTAGTTAGGGTGAACACTTATCCAAGACATTGTGGGTAGGGATATGCAAATTTTTCAAAATCTGGTTATATAAAAACTTAGACTCCATATCTTGCATGCCAGTATCGGCTTTACCATCCCTTCCGTCGCTTCCACAATTTGTTGCTAATAAAGTTCATTTTTGTACAGATTTTTTTAAACTTTTTAACTAACTGTACAATATGACTGGGGCAGTCAAAATCAACAGCTAAAAATACCAAAGGTTCCTGTGCTTTACCGTCTGCTGATAAATAAGTTCCTATTTAGTGTCATGTGTATATTCGTATTCGTGTGTGTTAATATATATGTCACTTTTTGCCAAAGAAATAAATCACGGATGTATACATTGACACTTCCAGTGTTCCGAAACCTTCTTCCATAGCGACCGGTTGACTTGTATCCAGCCATGTTCACGTACAATGTATACAGTTACCTACCGGGAAACAGGCGCCTAAGTTTTGCCAAAGAAAATTGTTACTTATGAATCCTGAGTTATTATTTGTGAGTGTTAAATCGGTAAAATTAATTTTGTTTTGATTTTTGACTTTTGTTTATACAGGAATTTCAGTTTTATCGTTTTCAGTATTCTGTACGTCACCCTTAACGTAAAATGGGTGTTTTACAGATGACTTTCTTCGCTGTTTTGCCAAAGAATCTCATTATTTATTTATTTATTTCTATTTTGTTTTTTGCCAAACAATAAAAAATGAGCTTGACCAATAATAGAAAAAAAAAAAGAAAACTGGGCAAATTGTATAAAATGTACAAATAAATTTTGTAATTTTTTTTTTTTTTTTTTTTTTTGATTTTTAAAAATTTTAACCCAAAAAACATCCTTCTTCTCATTGGATGCAACCTTTGTCATTTTAATTTCCGTGGTTTGATTTTGAAAAATTGTAACAAAATGTGAAATTTTGAATTGTTTACGTAAAATATATACATTTATATGTGTCAAATATGAGTTTTTTTTTGTTTTTTTTACTTGCCAAATTTGGAGTGTAATTTGCATGTGATTTTAATGTTTCAACAATTGAAAAAAATTATAATATTTTGTTCCTTGTATAGTTATAACAAGGTTCCAGTGTTTTTCATGCACTGCCCCAATGAAATTGAATATGTTAAAAAGGCATGAACTTTACAAAAAGTGAATCTCTAGGCAAAACATAAAAATTTAGTTTTTGGCCATGGTTTTTTTTTTTTTCTTGGCTCGGGATTCGGGTTCAGCCTCCTGACCCGGACACATTGCCGGCTTGGCACCCCCTGGCCAATCTTAGCCATGGCTAGTTGCTAGAGGTGTCAGTTCTCCGGATGTGCCGTTCGGCTGACAATTCGGCAATAAGTCTGGGTCAGATGTCCAAACGCAAACCTTAACCCCGACCATCGGGTCCTCTCATCATCAAGTTATACTAGCTAATATATTTGCTATGCTTCAGCTAATGTCGTTGCTGGTGTCGCAACGTGATGATCGAGTCTCTCTCCTGGCTATGGAAACATGACAACCAAGCAACTCTGATACAGAGCACCAGTTTGGCAGAATTGGAAGAGCTTGATGCCGATTCAGCTCAAATATCATGACTAAGGATGAGCGGACCCAACGAGGTTCGAACCCAAAGCTGAAAATTCTTTTTAGAGTTGGGTCTGAATCTCGAAACCCCACCGGTAGGACCCACAATTCGTGCCGGTACTGATGCTGGAATTCTTTAACTGTTGCCGGCAAAGCCACATGACAACCTCTGGAGTGACGATCGTCAGGGGAAAATGGGGACACTTTACCAGCACTGGATTCAGGTGTTACCACTGGGTGGGTGACAAGAACCACAACAAACCCTAATACTCGGCATTGAACCAAACATTGCAGTTCAGTCCGCTCATCACTAATCATGACCAGCACAGGCTTCACTAGTGGTTTAGTAGAGATTGTATTCAAATAGGTAATATTTTGGGAGAAATATTGGTCTAAAGTCAACTTTTTAGTGATTGTTTGTGCCTAAATTTTGATGTTTTGCCCAGATTTATACTTTCAATTGTAGACAATAATCGTATTCTTGTAAATGGCTGCCAATTGTCAAACTTTCTAATACGACCATAAAATGTGTCTTTAAGGTCCATGGTGGGAGAAAGAAGGGGGATTTGTTAAGTTGCTGTATCCATACATAGTTATTTGGCATCTCATGAGCTAAGTCTAGATACAGGAACTGGTCTCAAGTAATGATCTACCATTGTCCCTTCCCTTTAGTCCAACTTGTGGCTTGAGCTCAGATTACAGAGTTTCAATACAGTTTCGATGCTCATCTTATGAACTCAAAATAATGAAAAATATGACTCCAATCTAGGGTTAGATTTTAACTACGACATATAGTTGTAGAAGATATGTAACCTAATGTGACAATTTAACATCTGATATCATAGTCATTGACATTGTTGGATAAAAAT
The DNA here is from genome assembly GCA_019512145.1 of Engystomops pustulosus. Lineage (NCBI taxonomy): Eukaryota > Metazoa > Chordata > Amphibia > Anura > Leptodactylidae > Engystomops > Engystomops pustulosus. The sequence continues at coordinate 314,166,604 of CM033641.1, read as the reverse complement.
CACTGAGTTTGTTCTGTTTAAGAGAGAATTTTTTGGGGGGGGGGACCAAGATTTAAAGAGGCGTCATGGTGCGGACCCAAGAATGATGGTCATTGTGTAAGAGTTGGGATGTTCTCGCAGAAATTGGTTGGGTTCAACCAACTTCATCTTAGGCCAAGGCCACACTGCAACTTTTTGTAGCAATAAAAATTCCAGTGTAGTCACGTGAAATAAGAGGGTTATACATATTGATTTTGGAGGCAAATCACAGAAGTCAAGATTATTAAAGTACATGAGAAATTGGTTGGGTTCAACCAACTTCATCTTAGGCCAAGGCCACACTGCAACTTTTTGCAGCAATAAAAATTCCAGTGTAGTCATGTGAAATGAGGAGGGTTATACATATTGATTTTGGAGGCAAATCACAGAAGATTATTAAAGTACATGAGAATTAGGCACATTGTCTTGGGGAATGTTTTAAAGTGAGACTTACTTAAAAAAAAAAAAATTAAAAAATATTGCTCTTCTAACCCTGTTGTGCAGGTCCTTGGTGTTGCAGATAAATCTTCACTTACATAGGAAGTTCTTTCCTTTTCCCTAATGTCTTCGCAGTTGTTATCCAATTACAGAGTCCTAACTGCTGACTTCTTCCTAAATTTCTGTAGTCTTCCAAAAAGAACATAACCGCGCACAACACAAAATGCCAGAACAAAAAAATAGAAAAACTAATTTCCTATAACTGAAACACAAACAATTTAGAGCTAAAATCATTTAGTTGTTGAGTTGAGAAATTGAATTTGTCTCTTTTGTGGTTCTTCCAATTTAGAGGCTTCCAGAAAGGCTTCGGGGATCGGTGATAGATTTTTAAAGCTTATTGTGTAGACGAGAAGCCAAAAATTGTTAATATTAGTGCCTGTTTTTTTTCTTACTACAGATAACAAAAGTAAATAAAACTTAGGCTACTTTCACATTGCTATGTGTCTGCCTGACCGTGGCCCGGGCGAGCACATGTCCTCAAGAGGAGGTCCTCAATATTCTCTCCATAGCGATGCCATACGTACAAGAACAGCATGGTTTGCCATGAGTGGCACCCTAAAGCCGCAAGGCACCTATAGTCGTCTACGGGGACATATAAGGAACACGTCTTCACACATGCAGTGTGAAAGGGGCCTTAACTTGAGACCACAATTTCAGTGTTTTGTCTGGTATAAACCTTTCTGCAGGATTTTAGATTATGTATACAATATACCAATAGAATATTGACAATTTGTCTACAATAACACATAGAACTTTGAGAATTTTTGGGGATAAACCTGTAGAATCCTAGTGGTTTGTCCAGAATGAACCTGTGGAACATTGGGAATTTGAACAAGATAATCCTTTAGAATCTTAAAGGTTTTGCCGGGAATAACCTGTAGTTTTTTTGGGGGGTTGTCAGGGATAAAATGGTAGAATTTGGGGGGTTTGTCTGGGATAAACCTGTAAAATCTTGGGAGTTTGTCCTCAATAAACCTGTAGTATTTTTGGGGTTTGTCAGGGACAAACTGGTAAAATTTGGGGGGCTTGTCCGGCATTAACCGGTAGAATCTTGGTGGTTTGTCCGGGATAAACCACCAATCTTGGGGTTTGTCTAAGATCAATCTGTAGGTTCTTGAGGGTTTTGTGCAAGATAAACTTTGTGTGATAAACCTCTAATACTCTAGTTATGGACAATATATAATAATTGAAAAAAAAATTCTCTCTTATATGGAACAAACCTGCATTTTAATAAGTATTTTATTCTAACTAGTAGCATAAAAACCAAAGTATTTACCTTACGTTTTGCCAATAGACACCGCACCGTCACGATCGTGGGGCATTGCTATTTGTCCGGAATTATCCTTCCATTTTGCTTCATGTGTAATTTCCATTTGTTTGTACCTTGATTTGATAGAATTGTAAACGGGCCTATTACAACTCTTTACTTTTTTTCTGCTACTGCACTGATTGAAGATGGATATTTCGGTTGCCAACAATACATTGGGGCACTTTAAATCCTTAAACCCCAGGATACTTCTAGCAATTCAGAAAAGTGTTGAAAAAAATATTTTGTATTTTACAATTTTTTTTTATTTATTGGTCGATGCCATCATTCTTACACATGGATGTTCTGTCTGCAATGTTGCTTGATTTTTCTTTTAATTATTTAATTCCTATCATTAAATGGTAGCGCTGTAAATTCTGCAATTAATGTCAAATAAACAGCTTTAATTCACTTGTATGGAAGACGTGTTTTCTGTTCTTATCTCTAAAAGTTATTTTATTATATTGATCAGGGGTGATACTGCTCAACTTCACCAGTAACCAGAACCCTAGATGCATCAACAATCAAAATACAGCACAAAAAGCCACCCCAGAAATGATGATACCACAGTATAGCCATAAATACAAACCCAGAAACCAATTACTGCATTCAGACATATATAACTAATATAACTAATGGAGACCCCCATAGATCCCTAATAATAGAGGAGCCCGTATAATAATGCTGGAGACGCCCCCAGAGCCCCCTTATAATACTGGAGCCCAAGAACCCCCCTAATAATACTTAAGGCCTCCTAGTGCCCCCTTACACTGGAACTCCCCAGAAGGCCTTAATAATACTACAGATCCCCACAGTCCCCCTGATAATAGTGGAGAGCCCCTTCATAATACTGGAGAACCCCCAAATGCCCCCTAATAATACTAGAGAGCCCTCTAATAATACTAGGGAACCCCCTGAAAAATACTGGTGACCCACCAGAGCTGACAAGATAAGCTGCTCTGTGTCCCGCGCTGGTTGTATGCGCTACACAGTCCCATGCACCAGTGAGGGAACAGAAGGGTCTGGATGAGGAGGACAGAGGACCTGGAGGAGGATTGAGAGGCCTGGAGGTGGAGGCCGGGTGGGCAACCCAATGTTCTGTGGGCAGCATGCGGGTCACGGGTTGTGCACACCTACTATGAAGCTGAAGTTAGTGAAGCTGAAAGATTCGTTGACAGCTGTTGGATGTATCACAAATTTTTGTACAATTTTATGATGTATCGACATTCTAAATTTATACGTTGGGCTTTCCTTACAAAAATTTTTAAAAAGTTAGCCAAGTATTTCGGATAGGTTTTGGCTAAAGCTATCTCAGCGCCTCCATAAACATGCACACGCGGCCTTGCGTATTTGCTGAAAGGGGCAGAGAAGGAGGAGCCACTGCTAGACGCCATTGTTTCTGTTTATACAATGGGTATAAAACATCTGTCGCCCACGCCTGTGACCCTATCAACTACAATGGCGTCCAGGGCCAGACTGGTCTGGCGGAGGACTGGAGAATCCTAGTAAACAGTGTGGCCGGCATCAGCCGCTTGTGTACTATAACCGGACCCAATTTGTAAGATGCCGATGCCATTGACGGTCACAGTGCAACGCAGACAGGACACTCCTGGGCACACAACGCACTTTGACCCAGGATGAAACGGCTGCTTGATGATGACATCACACGGCTGTGCATCCTGTCGCAGAGTGTCCGGACACTGCACGGCTACAGAGAAGAGGCAGGAAGAGGACGTCAGAGCAATATAAAAGGTGAGTACAGGACTGGAGGAGGACTGTGGGGCTTTTAAAGGAATGAGCAGGACAGAGGCGCCAGGGTGAGGATTAAGGGATCTTAAAGGGATTGGAGGAGGATTGAGGGGCTGAGGATGCTTAAGGTAAAGGACAGAGGAATCTGAAGGTGGAGGACGGGAGCCTGGAGGAGGAGGACTGAGAAGTCTGAAGAAGGAGAACGGAGGAGTCTGGAGGAGAAAGAACAGATGAGTCCAGATGAGTCCAGAGAAGGACGACAGAGGAGTCTGGACAAGGACGGAATGAACTGGAAGAGGCTGATAGGGGAGTCTGGAGGAGTATTAAGGGACCTAGAGGGGAGGACAAAGGAGCCTGGAGGGGGAGGACAGAGGTGTCAGGGGAAGGACTGAAAAGTCTGGAGAAAGAGGACAGAGGAGCCTGCAGGAAGAGGACAGAGGAGCCTGCAGGAAGAGGACAGAGGTGTCAGGGGAAGGACTGAAAAGTCTGGAGAAGGACAGAGGAGCCTGCAGGAGGAGGACAGAGGATTCTGGAGGAGGACAGGAGAATCTGCAGGAGGAGGACAGAGGAGTGTGAAGGAGAGAGGACAGGGGTGTCTGGAGGAGGAGGACAGAGGAGTGTGGGGGCGCCATGGTATAGGACAGTCACCTCTAGCAGTGATAGGAGGACATACTGCCCCCTGCTGGTGTAAAGATGTGGAGGGCCATGATATAGGACTGTCACCCATATTAGTCATAGGAAGACATAAAACCCCCTGCTAGTGCTATGCATGCATTGGACTGAGCTCAGCTCTAGTGCTGCAGTTATATGATGAGCTTGGTTCTGGTTCTGTATTTATGTACTGAACTAGGCTCTGGTGCTGCAGTTATGTACCAAGATGCCCCAGAAGAAGCAGGGAAGGGGGAACCCCAGGGTTGGACTGTACTATTGGCATGTGAACATTCATTGGATATTATTATACGCTTGCTTTTAAGATTAGTTTGTCAGTATATTCTAATAAATACTTCCTACTGAAATCCAGCGTTAATCAGAGATAATGAGTCTCTGCTGCTCCTTTGCTCGGCTCAGCACTTCTCCTCTTAGGGTGCAGCTACACGCTCAGTTTTTCAGATGCAGTTTTTGAAGCCAAAAGCAGGTATGGATCATAAAGGGTGAGGACTTATCATTAGGAAGTGCTGCTCCTCCTCTATTATTACTGCACTCCTGGTTTGGGCATCAAAAACTGCATCTGAAAAACTGAATGTGTGGCAGCAACCTTATACTGCTCAGGAGAATGATGTAATCACTGACAGGCAGAAGTAATCAATCACTGCACCAATCCTGTATGGAAAGTTCAGAAAGATCTGTTTAATGTGTTTATATACTGCAATGAATCCAGCTTTCCCAAGGTCCTGCATGTCATAATAGTTTTTTCAGGAGTCAGAGGTTTGGCTTACTGACTCCACAGCCCTGCCTGGACCCAGAGAGGTTGTCTCTCTCTCTCTGCCCATTTACTAACAGATATCAGAAAACCCACAGAAATACCAAAAACTTATAATAACGCAACTAAGAAAATGTACTTCACATCTGCTTGGATAGAACACACATTTAATGTATAAGTAACAAAAATCTTATCCTTCCATAAACAATCATAGCAGTATTATAGTTCTGAGTACTACAAGACCCAGCCAGTGCAGGCAGCCGTCCCTCATAGTAAGTGCACCGGTGTAAGAACATTAATATGGCTTAATCCATAGGATTGTGAGACAGTAGGACTTCAAGATATGGAAAATTTTAAAGGACACCTGTCATCAGGTCTGTGTCACTAGTCCTGTCACCTCTTCCTGTTGCAGCAGCTCACAAGGATCCCACCCCAGCCTTTATCTAGTTATTTCATACATTATTCATTGTAAAATCATCTATTCTTTATCATGTAAATGAGGCTGGTCACATGGTCAGAGGCAGTGATGTCACCCCTGTTACCCCTCCCCTCTCCTCTCCTCCCCCTGCTCATGTCTGTGTATAATGTATAGTAAAGCATTGCTAGTGTGTGTGCTTTATCTGCTGACATGCTGCATCCTCCTAATACACATGTGAGAGACACAGACATCAGCTACACAAGTGCCTGACATGTTCTGCTATAACATGTCTGCCTGGAGCTGCTGTATCTCTCCTATACACACACACAGGCTGCAGGGGGCGCCAGCACCAGGAAGCACATGGAGAAGCCATTATACAAGCTGTCAGTCAAGCACTGGGGGTGTGGCTGTGCCTCCCACTCAAGAATAAGCTGGACAGCTTGAATATGCTAATGACTCATTGGACATTTCACAGGTAATTTGCATACAGCTTTAGGACCTCAGGGTGATGGCACACGTGGCATTTTGACTGTGTTTTTTGCCCATTTTTAAGCAGTCTGTCAAAAAAACGCATGCGTTTTTGACCAGTTTGAATTAAGATAATTTGGCAAACCTGTCAAAAAACGCATGCGTTTTTTTGACGGACTGCTTAAAAACGGCCAAAAAACGCATTCAAATCGCCATGTGTGCCATCACTCTCATTGCTTAAGATTACAGACATGTAGAGGGACAATGTAGGGATAGAGGCAATGCTCTCTAATGGCAGTTTATGAAAATATATTTAGTTTAGGGGGTTATTTTGCCCGACGGTTCTCTTTAAGACAACTGGATGTGGCAGCATAAGTAGCGGTTCCCTCTAACATCTTATGGGCACAGTCTTTCTATATACAAGTCATAATATGGGCTCCCATGGAAAATTATGGAGCTCTATTACATATTGGAAGTTCTTGTGACTCTATGCGTGGGTTAATACAATTCAGCTCATCTCTCCCTTCAAAGACGTGGCCCCTATACACACACTTAGGGGAAGGGTTTGGGCAGTGTACACACATGGAGTGGCAGATAAATACTGCATAGACATGTAAAAGGATCATCAGAAAAATGGTGGAAATTTATAACAATATGTGAAAATTCATTGTAATGGACACTCCCGGCCTATTCACCTGAATGAAGCCTTGATATTCCCTGAAGAGGAAGCCGACGAAGCAACGCCATATAGAGAGAATACCCCTTCATATATGACATGTCTTAGCCAGGGCCAGAACATTATTATTATTTGACTAGAGAAATCTCACAGCATTCCGGCAAACATAGGGGTTGTTCAAGATGGAAGGACAAGATACCAAGCTGAAATACAAAAAGAAAATTTTTTTTACCCATCATTCCAGCACCACAGCTCCTGTCCACACTGCTCGGCATTTGTACATAGGCTTCAGCAGTGATATCACATTGGCCTCTCTGGTAAAGTTGAATAGAGTGATGTTCGGCTTTGATGAGGGAATATCTGCTATAAACAGAACTCATCAGTGACAGGAACTGCAGCTCTGGAATGTAGAGGGAGAAGTGAGGAGAGTATAGATTATAGGTTGCAGCCTATGCTTGGCCTCAGCGAAATATGGTGATGTTTGGCTGAGCTCAGCTGCACAATGTCAGGCGACTCATAGACTGCAACAGTTTGGTTCATCGTTGTTGTGATGTTGCAAACTATTGATTTCCTCACTTTACCCCCTCCGTTCCATAGCAGCAGTTCCTGTCCCTGTTGATTCTGACCTCAGCCATACATCATGATGATGATCAGCTGAGCTCAGCGATTGGGGTCATGTGATCTTTGTAGCCTATCACTAGCCTCAGCTGCACATTGTCAGGCGACTCATAAGACTGCAACAGTTTGGTTCATCGCTGTTGTGATGTTGCAAACTATTAGATTTCCTCACTTTACCCCCTCCATTCCACAGCAGCAGTTCCTGTCCCTGTTGATTCTGACCTCATCCATACATGATGATGATGATGATGATGATGATGATGATGATGATCAGCTGAGCTCAGTGATTGGCTGCACGTGACCGCTGTACGCCCCAAGGAGGGAGCCGCAGCGCTGGAATGGATTGAAGGAGAGAGGTTAACATTCCTTTTATTTTTGAAGCTGGAAGAACATCCAAGACAACCCCTTTAATAGAAAAAAAAAACTGCAAATAAAAAAGCATAAATGTTAAATAAAAAAAAAGTTACAAATTGTGTGCGTTTCAGAAAAAAAAAATAAAGTCATGATGAAAGTCTGTGCCTCCTCACAGCTTCTGATTCAGGAAGAATTCTTTTGCGTCTCCGCATACGGGGTTAACGCACATCGGGCAGCGCAGAGTTAACTGTTTCGAGCAGATCTCATTGGACTTGAGATGGGAAAGAACTAAGTCAGCGAGAGCCTGATGAGAAAAGGGGGGGGGGGGGTGGAGAAAATTAGAGGAAAGGCTAAATTAGACAAAAGAAAAACCAATAAAATGTAAACATTGTTGCACACGTAAAACGCGTTGGATGCAATCAAATAGAGCAAAACTAAGGCAAATCTCCAAGTTTTCCCTCATTGATTGCTCCGTGCTGCTTTCCCCATTCTCAATCCCTGGTGCCCCCCCGGGAAGACTTTGTACAAAGGAAACCTTGTGACTTTCTAAGCAGCGGCTGTCTCTTCCAATTGTGTGCGCTGTGTATAGCCTCCGCGCAAGTCTGGGAGTGTTTATGCTAACTTGGCTTCTTCCCACTTAAAACGAGAATGGATTTTTGCGCATTGTACCAGCGGTGAGAAACGAGAGCCAATAATCACCGTCCCGCAGTCAATAGCATTAAACCAAAGTTTAACAATACTGATACCTTGGAGAACAATGGATTTCCATTAAGAGATTCGGACCGTCTGATGTTCTCCACTCCGCACTGAAAGAGTCGAAGAGAAAGAGAGGAATGAGTCTCGCGGCCGCCGTTGGTGAGCGCGATGCTTAGAGCTCACCGAGAAACTTAGGGATATGATTGCACCATGAACTTTGTGGGGGTACACAAAACTTGCTGGAAAGTTTCAAAGAAAAACTTACTCCTTAGGGTTTGTATGATATAGATTTACTACGTTATGTAAATGTTATTAATGAGGCTAGAAAAAAACTTTTGCACTGCTTTTTAAAGGCTGCAAGGATTTAGCATATAAAACACTGGAAATAAGTATAAAACTATAGTCTCTCCTGTTTATATTACACAAGGATTGGATTTCTAGGCGTCACAGAATAGGACTCCCTACTGGTACAAACTTTGGATAATCTTCGTCTTTGTGGCATCTAGAAACACAATCCTTATGCGATTTTAAAGGGGAGATTTTCCACTTTAAAAATTACACCAAAAGTGTGCCATGGTAGTGAAGTTATAGCTGTCTGAAGCCTGCCCCCATATGTAATGTGCTATAAGCAGCTACATGGACAAGAGGAGCTCATGTATGGAAAGTGCTAGCGCTAGACATGGAAAATTGGGGCCAGTAATTCTAAAGGCAATAGAGTCATAAGAAATTCACATTGCATTCAGGGTTTGGAGAATTATGATGATGTTCCAGAAGATGAAGATATGAGAATATTTAAATAAAAATGTTGTAATTAAGCCCTAAGGCTTAATGTTACAAGATTTCCATCTGGGAGACTGGAGCGTATAATGTCATTAGTGAAATAGATTTCTACTATGTAATTACTATTAATCTGATATCCAAGACAGATCCAGGGGATAGATTACAAGGTTCTTATTATGGCCACTTATAGGATTCCTACAATAGAGGCCTGGAAACAGCTCTAGGCTTAGAACTTTTTGTGAAATAACCAAACATAAAGTGTAGTGCACTTACCTCTTTTCCCAGATGCCCGGCGTATTCTATATCCAGTTCATATAGAGTTTCAATATGATCGCTGGTGAAGGCTATAGGGACTAGTAGAATATTTTTCCTCCCTTTTTTGCAGAGACCCTTGATGGTTTCGTCTGTAGAAGGGCCTAACCAGGGCATGGGTCCGACCTGAGGAGACGAAGCACAAGACAAAGTCCAGTACAATGGTGGAGGAAGAAAAACCTGGTGCAAAACCTGATCCATAGCGCCTTCTTTCATTACCCTACGTTTTTTTTTTTTTTTTACAATGGAACGGTTTCAACATCATATAATATGCTACATCTCCACCATATTTCTTATCCATGGCCTTATTTCTTCCAAAATCAACTATTTATGCTAATGAGCCACAAGTTGCTCTGGCTTCACAGGCTGTTACACTGCGGCAGCATGTATCAGCCTCATCCCCCACTGCCTGCTCTGCACTTCCTATAATCTCAGCTGTAGTGAGCACACAGTGTGAAGTGGAAGTGCTCCTTCAGAATGTGAGGCTACAGCACAGTGGGGCACTGGTAACAACCCCCCCCACCCCCACAGCTTTTCTGCATGGATCTATGAATAAGTGTCCCTGATAATTCTTAATGTTGATGGTAGCTTTTATTTAATATTCACTAGATAACCAACGTATTATACACACAAACACTGAAAACAGGTCATCTAGTGATGTAGAGTGATAGCTCCATCTAGTGTTATCAGATGAAACCAACACCCATATGAATGTACCACTGCCGTACTGTACAGATACAATATAGTCCTATGTGCTGGATACAACTGGAAATTTTACAAATATATCATAGACTGAAACCTCTGGGGGGCTCAGTATTAACATGCTTGGACTAATACAACTGCACATAGGCGCTCTCCTAAAAGAAGACCCCCCCCTGCTTCAGGGCAATACAACCAGCCGAACTAAACAATTCTATCTGCGTCCAGGTTGGGGGAGCCTCAGCTGCTGCTGTGTTATTTGCGGGGGTCAAGAGAGGGGGCTACAACATTTACAAACAATTTCCATACCTTGGATTGCCATACAAGCCTGTAAGGGTTTGAGAAGTTAAGTTTCTCCATCACTTTTTGCACGGTGGCACCAACTTCCTGAGGGTACGGATCCCCCCGATTTACCACCTGTATATCAGGAAACAATACATGTAATTGCACCAGAATTTGGGCACAAACCAAGCCAACAAATAGGGGGTGCAAAGTAGGTTCTGCGCCATACATTCTGCATCATTTACTCTGCAGTGGCTACGTATGGTCCTGCAACTCAAATTACATCAAGGCTACATACAGTGGGATCCATCACCCACTGCCTACTCCTGCTTCCCACTGAAAGACAGAGCTGCTGAGCAGGGCATCTCCTAGGTCACGGACCTTATATGGACATTATATTATAGCACTGGGGAATATCCCTGAGCGTATACTCAGCGGAGGCACAGGGGTGAAGCAGTACTGCTGCATCCGTCCCCCCTGGGTCACAATGGCCTCTGCTAAGTGGATAAGTCGCAGGATGGAAAGAAAAAATGTGCACCTAAAAAGGGGAGAGTTACTGCTTAGTCGAACAGTACACCACAAATTTTTACCCATGTGCGCCTCAATTATCCAGCATGAACAAAAGTGCACCAAAGAAAAAAAATTAAAATGGTGGACTCTGTCAGAGCAGTTTTAGGGGGTGCCGGATTCATGAAGAACATGCAACACATTTCATGAATCTGTCGCACACTGCGGTTTGCACAATTTTTCATAAATGTGGGCCAATGTGTACTAGGCAGATGGAGGAAAAAGCTTTGCCTCCATCGGCCAGTACAAGTCTGTAGGTACGCTCTATGCATACATCAGAAGCCGTGCCGCCATATACACGGAGCGTAAAAAAAAAAAAGTGGTGTGAATGCTAGAATGTATTAACCACAAAGACAGTGCAGAATTGGGGAACTAACCCTGGTGATCAAAGCTCCTGAACATGGACAGAATCACAAAACAGGAAAAGAAAAAAAAAACCCCCAGCGTACGTACAGACATTGGCAAAGAGTGTGCAGAGAACAGAATGACCACGTCCGCCCGCTTCTCTTCTGGAAACATCTTCAGCTCTTTCTGGATGTGATCTGCAAAACACTGAAGAGAAAATAATAATTTCATTTCAGCATCATAAATGAAACAATCAAACACCACCCTTTGCTTTACATTTTCAATACCTGTACTTATTTCTGATCTTGTTCAATAAAAGAAAAAACAAACAAACTCCCCTGTTATCACACAGACACCTCTACAAAAATCATTAGTTCTGATGATTTACCTGGATCAGAAGAGGATGCGTCGGCCATCGGTCAATGAGACTCCATTTCATACTGGGATTTACACCTTTAGATTTATAATATCGATAAATTGCGTTCAAGCTGCTTCCTGAACAGAGCAAGCAAAAAATAAATAAATAAATAATGAACATGTTTAGAATGAAAATTACATTTTATTTGCATTATTATTATGGTATAGGATTACATACATGGCCGCTTTCTTCCAAATACAGGCTCTCTCCTGACCATTGGCAGTGCGTGTTATTGCAACTAAGCTCCATTCACCTCCATATAGATGAGCTGCAAAACTGGTACAGACCATGGTCAGGTGCGGCTCTGTTCTTGGAAGAATGCAGCCATGTTTTTCAACCTCCTTAAAAGAAAATCAAAACTCAACTTTTAAAATGATGCTAATGAGCCAGAAGGACTCTGGGGCATTACCAGAGTCCCCCCATGCAGAAGCTTCAAAAGATGTTACACTGTCTTCTCTTCCCCCGTCTTCTGTAATTTCATGTGGGGGAAGGGGGTTCGGGAACAGTGTAACAGACGATGAAGCAACAGCACTGAAAGCCTCTGGTAACACCCTGAAAAGTATCTGGCTGATCTAAAATAAAACCTTTTTTGATTATTCTGAATGGAGGAGGCCATGGATAATATAAGAAGATTACCACTGTCACGGTGTCTGGAACTATGAGTAAGTCCCTGGTTTATCATGCCTTACTATGATAGTAGATTTCCCTTAAGTTTAAGCAGCCCTACCTTGTCCAACCTGAAGTCTGGCACCATTTTAAAAACAAGGCAGCCATGCATTATAGAATTCTTGATCCTTTATGTAAAGCATAACTGTAATTTCAGATGATTTTTGATATTTTGTATGTGTGTGAGTGTGGCTGCCCATTCCACAGCCGGAACATGAAGAATGCACTATCCACTATCCTTAGCAGGAAATATGGTGCAAATGGAGAGGGATAAGGAGTGCCGCCTCCCTTCTCCAGCCAGTGGTATGCTACATGTACAGTATATGCTACAACTGAGTATAGCAGATGTTAATGTGCCAGAGGCCTTAGGAGGCTTTCACACAAATGTATGTTACGTCCGGGCAGGGACCCAGACATTGCATATGTTCGGATGGAGCGCCCCTTGACTCCTAGGGAGCCGTGCAGCTGGGCCGTACGTAGAGTGAAGGATACAGCATCTTTTATCCAGCGACGGCTTGGTACGATGACACATGTTGTGCTGCTTGCACAATGCATTTCTATGGCAGCTGTATGCTAGCTGCCATTCATATGGCTAGCATCAGGCCGCCATATACGTGTGCATGAAGCCCTAGTTTCTAAAGAAAGACTGCCCTTTAGTGACAAAGTTACATCTACGTTGCCAGGGCAAATCTGTATAGCAGATTGAGCTGTGTTAACCCCTGGCTGTAGTATGCTGTGAGCAGTATAATTAAACATCAACCTGAAAGTGGAGCGGTTAATCCTCCCTTCTCAGAGCTGTTTAACCAAACACAGGGAGGCAAGATGTGAGCTCATGCGGCCTCCATAAACACACACTGTACAGGCTGGGATATGCATCTCTATGGGAGGGAGGAGCTTGATTTCTTTTTTTTTTTACCAACTAAGCAGAATTTGTTAATGAAGATATTAGAAAAATGTTCACCACATCCCTCGCACATAATATAAAATATATTCTGTCAAAAGACGGCTACACTTTTAAAAGGTGCATGTCCTCACCTGTAGTGGAGCAGCTATACTGGGGGTATTGTGTGAAGGCAATCGCTCTCTCTACGCCGTCTTTTTCCATTTCTTCTATGGCGGCTTCAGTAAGTGGATGGACGTAACGGAAACCGATGTAATATTTATGAGGCGCTGTAAAAAAGGAGAGACGTATTAGATTGTCAGCTCTTGGCTCAGCGATTAAGAAACCATTTTTTAATATTTGTTTTCCATTTTCAACAGAAGTGCCCAATGTTGGTTACACCGATCATGCACAGATGGCGGGGTATTAGTGTAAAGACTTGGGCAGCTGGATGTCAACATGCCTGATCCTTTACCGCCAGAGGAGAAGTCTCAGCCATCACACACATAGCTGAGCTGAGCATGTACATGTAGAGGAAGTCAGGAGGAATAATGGTCTAGGGATGATTGTACATGGATATATTTGGGGTCTTAAATATATGTCCTGAATACAACAACCCCTCATGCTCCATGGGATGCCATATTGTATAGGAGATTTCCTGTAGATGATAACGCTCTATAGGTAACCTTGTATTCTATATGGAGCACTTACTCACCTGTGGCCGGGGACAACTCATCCAGCAGCTTCACCATGCCTTGTCCTTGAAGCTCTGTCCATTTTTTAATGGGGGATCCACCACCAATCTTTTGGTATTGCTCTTGAATTTTTGGTGTGCGGCGTTTGGCAATAAAAGGTCCAAGTTTACTAAAACGAAAGAAATAATTTCAGAGGGCAGCAGATTTATCTATCTACATCTAGGAGCGCGTTGGGACATGTGTCTATGACACCAATATTCACTCAGACTGGAAGATTTTCCTTGACTATTCCACGGACACTCTCCATCCTGCTGCACCAAAACCCCTACTCCGGAAGTGGTAGTGTAATAAATTCTAGCCCTGGTTAGTCTAGCAACAATGCCCAGACTGTGTGTGAAGTCGCTCATATGTGCGGATTTTTACATTTAATGTGGATTTAGACCAAAATTGATCCATGCAAAGTTTGCACTTGATTTTATGCTGCACAATGATGTCATGTGCCAACTTCTACAACTTACAGCTCTGGTTGTAAATGGGCTAGGATCCAGGTCTTTTATTATTATGGACTGCACAGTTGCACCCTTAACCCCCGCAAGACTGGACCCTTTTCTCCTTTTTGATCTAACTCACTGCTCTCTGAAAGCTCTCCGAAATTTTTCTACACATTGGGGCAGATTTATCAAGTGTCTGAAAGTCAGAATATTTCCAATTGCCCATGGCAACCAATCACAGCTCCCCTTTAAAATATTCATGAGCACTGGTGAAATGAAAGCTGAGCTGTTATTGGTTGCCATGGGCAACTGGAAATATTCTGACTTTCAGACAGCTTGATAAATCTGCCCCATTGTTTTTGGCAAGACAAAGTGTACTTCCTGGTGTCCGTATTTAATATCTCATGTAGTGAACTGGGAAGCAGGAATAGAAAAAAATGCAGACTAATTGACAAAAAAAAAAAAAAACAAAAAACAGATCCAGATGACGCAAACTCTATATTCTTTGGGTCAATACACCCTCTTTTGCATAATGTGGTGTACAGACCTGCGTAAGGAGTACGGATGAGCTGACATCAGGGCTCAAACTTCTGACTCCAACTCCTCAATTTACCTCACTCTAACTCCCACTCTGCCAAAATTGTCATAACTCCACAGTCATGTTATTCTCGTCCTGGTTCCTCTGATCTGTAGCAGAGGAGCGTCACTTCTGAATATGTCCATAAAGTGAAGTAACACGTATCTCAACTAAAAGCCTAGAAGAGGATGCACAACTCAGAGTCTGTCAAGCCTCACTATGGCCTATACCCTGCTGACAGTCAGTCCAATGATCACCTCCACAGCCGATGGAGGGTTTATTGGTGCAGGAGGCCGGGTAGCAGTGAGTGCAGCTGAGATGTCTTTCCTTCTCAATGGCATCTCCTGCTGCTCCACTGTGTCCCGACTCTGGTTGTATGCACTGGCGTCAGGACGCAGAGCAGAGTGGTGCTGGAGTGGTAAGTACTTATCAGCTGTAATGTAAGGCTTCCGGGACCTCAATCTTTCCTGGCGCAGTTCTGGGTCCTGATGCTAACGCATGTCACAGAGCTCAGCGTCACATGGAGGAGAGCAGAAGCTGCAGTGTGGTGCAGGGAGGAGAAAAGGGGCCCGGAAAGGAGAGGATTTGTTTTTATCCTCCTGTATCTGCTCTGGGGGTCTCTACTATGACGGTCTGCTCTGAATGCAGTACTTGGTTGCTGGGGTGGTATTTATTGCTGTACTGTTGTATTTATAATTTATGGAATGGTACAGACATTTAATGAACAATTCATTATTTTTGCAAAAATTATTCAGCACATACTGTACTGTTGAGACTGCACCGATTTCTTTCATATTCGGAGGCAGTCCATTTGATCAGGATTTTACAGCTCTGGCTGAGGTTTTGGGGACTGTACAATTATTCAATCACATTTTATTAAATTGTATTGCCGTATATTGCCAAAATTGGGCATTCAGTGATGGTGTGATTCCAGTTGGACAGCCATAGGACCCTCTTAGCGGGTAGGGGTTAACTTACTGGTCTGTAGGGGGTAACAGAACACAAGAATGGGCATCTATTGCAACCCCAAATCTATCTCTATGACATGGACGGTGATAGCTGCGAACTTCACTTTTATCAGTGAATGGAGGGGCAGTGCCCAGGACCATGAGGAAATTGCCTCTCCATTCATTACAGATACAATAGACCCCCTTTTCTCTTGATGCATGAAGGTACCACCACTGGACCCCCCCAACACTCATCATGTTATCCCCTATTCTGTGGGTAGGGGGATAAACCTGTTGTGACCGGACAACCCCTTTAATATGCTGTAGCTTTTCATAAATTGTAAGATATTTAGGAGCACTTCTGGCAGTAGACCTAGCGATACCACCACACAACACTTACCTCTGTGCTGGAAGAGTCATCAGATCTTTGTCTAAAAACAATCGGAGGAGAAAATCATGCACATCATCGAGGGTCTCTGGACCACCCATGTTCAGCATCAGAATGCCGGTTTTGGGTTTCCTGTATAAACACACAGACCATAGTTATGGCTTAGTGAATATGATACAAGTAATCAGAGCAAACTGAGAACACTGCAAGCTACATACAGTACTATGGCTTATAGATTTCTAAATAGCGTAAAAAAAAAAAACAAAAAAAAACCTCCCCGTTTCATGGCATCCAAATGCCACATAAGAGCTGGCACAACCCTTATAGAGGGCTGTACAGTTATAAAGAAGGAAACTCATAGATTACGATCCTTTATTGCCAAAAACAGCCCTAAAGCAGTAACACCCATAACAGACATATGGACACTTACCTCTTATCAGGGTGCACACGAGCCGTCGCCTCTACACCCTGGGACGCTGCAGCAGCTGCCATCGTAGATTGCCACCGATGATTCAGTGAAGATGCTGTCACCTCTGACTTCAGGGCTGCAACAGGGAAAACATTTGTCAGGGATAAGATTTTTTTTATCTTACATTCTCAGTATTGTTTGAAAAGCTGAACCCGCTGGACCGAGCTCCCAGGCTGCCTGCAGCTCAATCAGGTCAGGTTCAGGAGATTGAATCCGGCCAACACACAATATACCCAGAGGTGGGAGATCTCTAGTAACCAATACCTCTCCTATTCCTCTCCTACTATATCCAGTCTAAATTCAGGACGATACATTGTATTCTAGGAATCTGGATTGGAAGCAACAGTGACAAACCCTCAGTCTTGGAAAGTAATGAAAGGGACTCTGCATTTAGAGTTTCCACATTCTGCTTTATGGATTTAGCATTTGGGGGATAAGTTAAGGTATATAATCCATCTCAGCAATGATGAGCTATTCCCCGAGTGCTCTGTACTACCTTCTTGTCACCAGCAGATGTCACTGTAGTAGTATATAAGGTGAAGGGGGAGATTTTTAAAGGAACACTACAAGGTTATTCAATGAATAATATATGGTGAAGGGTCTGAAGGAAGGAGCAGGACTCATTCTCATTGTATTTATAGAGCCTGGAGTCCTACCTAAAGCCCTTGCACAAGGTAGAATTCAGGGACTCCGTTGCGACTGGAGTGTTCCTTTTAAGTTTCATAATAGTGACATGTGGCAGATCTTATCACGTGGGTAACGCAGCAGGTCTGGTTATACACAGTATGAGGACACAGTGTAAAGCATCAGGTCTGGTTATACACAGGATGAGGACACAGTGTAAAGCATCAGGTCTGGTTATACACAGGATGAGGACACAGTGTAAGCACAGGTCTGGTTATACACAGGATGAGGACACAGTGTAAAGCATCAGGTCTGGTTATACACAGGATGAGGACACAGTGTAAAGCATCAGGTCTGGTTATACACAGGATGAGGACACAGTGTAAAGCATCAGGTCTGGTTATACACAGGATGAGGACACAGTGTAACAGCATCACAGGTATCAGGTTATACACAGGATGAGGACACAGTGTAACATCAGGTCTGGTTATAACAGGATGAGGACACAGTGTAAAGCATCAGGTTGGTTATACAGATGAGGCACAGTGTAAAGCATCAGGTCTGGTTATACACAGTATGAGGACACAGTGTAAAGCATCAGGTCTGGTTATACACAGTATGAGGACACAGTGTAAAGCATCAGGTCTGGTTATACACAGGATGAGGACACAGTGTAAAGCATCAGGTCTGATGATACACATGATCAGGACACAGTTTAATTTGTACTTTTCTTTGCACATATTAGATTAAGTGTAAATTTAGCCGAGAAGAAATAAGAGACTCAACAGCGTCATCA
The DNA here is from genome assembly GCA_019512145.1 of Engystomops pustulosus. Taxonomy (NCBI): domain Eukaryota; kingdom Metazoa; phylum Chordata; class Amphibia; order Anura; family Leptodactylidae; genus Engystomops; species Engystomops pustulosus. Next base: position 314,148,447 of record CM033641.1, on the reverse strand, counting down.
ACATACAAAAATGGGATAATCAGTATGTCACCAAAACTGCAATAAGTCAGTGCTGTGGTCCTTACAAAATCTTCTCAGAAGACCTGCCCTTAATGCAGAGTAAGTATATAAACCGCGGTGACATAGTATCACTGTACTGTATATCAGCAGGATCCACCTCTCCCCATCTGCACAGAACAGAGTTATGTAAGGACACCGACCTTGTGTAATATTCAGTGCTTCCTTACTCAGGGGTGCACAAACTTTTTTTCAGTCAAGGTGAATAGCAACCTTACAGGGGCCCGTTTTACCCCACCTAAACTACTAGTACTACTATGAAATGTCCTTCACATGAGACAGGAACGTTTAGTGGTTGCAGGGGGTAGTGTCACTTCAGTTCTATCGTCTGTTCCAATGAACCTAGAAACTGCTTTGTGTGTCATATTAAAGATAATTACGAACTGCGACCAATCAGACCATTCGTTTTCATGATCTGTGGGGGTCATCTCATTGAGACCCCAACTGATCAGCAAGTAGGGCTTAACGTTTGTTTGGAAAACCCCTCTTAACTTAAATAGTAACAAATTATTTGAATGATGCTATTCACAGGTCTGGTTTAAATAATATCATTGTTAGCATAATACAATGTTCATATACGGTATATTCACCCACTGTGCACCAAAGTTTCTCATCTGTAACCACCACATCAGAAGAAGCACAGATATCACAAACACTGCACAAAATACACCCCAAAAACTATAACCTGAATCACAAGAATGCAGACACACCCGAAACCAAACTGACAATAACACACAAAGTAACTCCCAGCAGCGTCATACAAATGGCGCAGCCTCTGGCCGGTTGCCACAAGGGAAATGTTCTGACACACTCGTTCCAAGGACAGTTTACTGGGCCGAACCAAAAACTGCTGAACAGATCTCTGTGGTGTCCATTCACCAGTACGCACGGTTTGGTCTGGAAACAGACGCGATGCACGGAAACCACACATGCAGCACAGTAATAACCCCAGACAACAATACATGATAATACAGACCCCAGTATCTGAAGCTTCTTTCTTCAGGGCGTCGTAACACTGGGAAGGGGGGCAGAGGCAGAGAGGTGGGGCCAGAACATGCAGGAAAGGTGGAGTGATATTTTGGTGTATGGTGGGGGTGTGTACAGTATGACTGGTGGAGAAACAGCTGAGCAGCAGCTATTTCTTACAGTGAATCGAAAAAGTGGATCCAATAATTTCCCCTTTAATAAAAAAAAACAGTCCGCCCATGTGGACCCTTGTTACATCGTATGAATGGGGGTCTAGCAGGCGGCCGCCCCGGCACCAAATACACGGGGTCCTAACCGGCCAGAAATAGTCCAGTGACCGTGACCTCCACGAGCTGAAGTCATGGCTGGGACATGAGTTCTGCAACCGCTGGAGAAGTCACTGCACACAATGCATGAAATGTCATACACGCGCCTCCTAGAGGCAAGCCATAAAGTTACACACAAAATCCTATCTATAAGGGGTTTGCAGGAATTCTGAAAAATCCAGAAAAAAAGGAAGCGATTGCCTCTCGACCGCCATTAGCATGCACCCCCCCCCCCCATAGACAGTACACCTGATATACAGAGGTAAAATATTGAGTGTATACACAGGCAGGAGTGTGGCAGCCGGTTATACAGAGGTCAGATATATAGATTAATAATATAGTAGAAGGTCCAGATGTATAATATGCAGTGCGCAGCTATACAGAGGTCGGATGTCATATGCAGTGAGCGCCGTAGACAGAGGTAGGATGTATATATGCAGTGCAGCAGCCTGTATACAGAGGTCAGGATGTATATATGCAGTGCAGCAGCCTGTATACAGAGGTCAGGATGTATATATGCAGTGCAGCAGCCGGTATACAGAGGTCAGTATGTATATATGCAGTGCAGCAGCCGTATACAGAGGTCAGTAGTTATATGCAGGATGCAGCAGCTGTTATAAGGGTCAGTATGTATATATGCAGTGCAGCAGCCTGTATACAGAGGTCAGTATGTATATATGCAGTGCAGCAGCCTGTATACAGAGGTCAGTATGTATATATACAGTGCAGCAGCCTGTATACAGAGGTCAGTATGTATATATGCAGTGCAGCAGAGGTATACGAGGTCGTATGTTATATGCAGGCAGCAGCCCGTATATATAGACAGGAGGGTCAGTCAGTGTATATACATATACCATGACAGCAGTCTGGTATATATAGAGAGCTCAGCCCCCTCCTCCTCCGTGCAACTCACTTCCGCCAGGTCAGCGGCGCGCTGCTCTCAGGGCCGCCATGTTGTAACCAAGTCCGAGCATTCCTAGTGTGGGGACTACGGGCCCGGGCCTGCAGTTAACAATGGGCACACCTCCGGGCAGTGCCCGCACACATCTCTCCATAGAGGGCAGAGCGGCCCGGAGCCGCCCCCTGATGAGAGCCGGAGCGCAGGCGGAAATCACGAGCAACTACGGCGGAGCTGCTGATCCATCCTATCACGTACCTGTGTCACAGAGCGAACCATAGCGGCCAATCAGAGCGCCCCGCTCTTATAATTCACTTCAGCCGCGTAGGCCCAAGCCCGATCTTGACCTGGGGGTTTGCACGGGAGCATGCCCTCATAGTAACCCATAGGATTACAGCTTTCCACTTTTTGCTATACAACGTTTCACATACTAGCCATAAGAGCGCTCTTACCTCAAAAAAAATTGTTCAGAAAAATGAAAGCTTAATCTGATGGTCCTGCGTGATCTGCTCATAATGTTTTTAGCAATTCATGTTACTGAATGTACATATGGGCCTAAGAAAAATTCATGTAAAATCAAATAAATCCATTTTTCATTTAACTGAAAGCTGTGATTGTGACAGTTTTATGCCAGTTCATACATGACAAACACAATGCTAATAAACTATATAGGTCACATTAGTTGACATCACATAATATATGTGGATCCTCAATTTTCTATATATTCATCTCAATGTATCACACTCAGTGATGGTTCAGTGTAATATTCCAGTGTGAGCGGGGATTCTCTAAGCAGACACTTCATTGATCCCTCCGTGCTATGAGATGCTGTGTGCTGACAATGTGCTTAAATTAAGGCTTCAGGTTATATACACTTTATTTAGCTTCTGAACATTCGTAAGTATCGCCACATAGAAAAAAGAGAGTTGAGACAGATCAGAGATGATGAGATCCATGGGATGGATATAAACACACAATGACACTCTCACCCCTGCTACACTGAGCTATAATATACAACTGTCCGCTGATATCTGAGCTATATACACACAACAAGTAAGCTCTGCTTGTGCTCCTTCCACATATTAAAGATGTTATCTTGCCTGTGGCTTGTAGATTTAATCTCTCGCTGCTTCTTGCGGAGGAAGTGTCATGTGAGTGTTGTGTGAGCTGCTCTTGGAATGCGGGGGGGGAGTCAGAGACAGAAAACTGGATAATCATTCATGAGAAAATCTGTCCTACACGACCCGTAACCAAAAAGATTAATCAGTCGGTCTGGGGCAACTGAAATTGTATAGTTAGACCAGGACTGATAGAATGTTGAATTATAATCTGTGAAATGCAGTATTTTTTGTTAATAACAGTGAATTAAGAGAATGTGTTATTTTGATCCTGAGAACAAAAGAACTTGTCTATGTGGGAGGAATACCCGTTTAATTGCCCCCACACTCGTGTAAATGCTCCTTCCTGTGGCCAGTCCCCCATGGACCCATAGAATTCCCCTAATACAATCAGCAACCATACAATGCCTGTTTTTAATTTATCCTCCCTTACATTGTTCCCCCCAATTTATTTTATCCACATTCTTATAATGCATGAGTTTTCTGAAGATCCCACCATCCCCTCTCCTCCTCACATTGTGGCCACTCTCTTCCTCCTCTTCCCATTGTTGACATCTGTCCTCCATCCTTCTTTTGCTGATTTTATGTGGAAAAAAAAATGGTGCATGCATGAGGCCTTAGGCTGGTTGCATGGTGTGTTGGACAGACTTAGGGCCGAAGCCAGCACTGGGCATAATGGGCAAGTGGTGGGCACAGAACTGTTTCGGGGGCCCACATAAGGCTGTACATAAGGAATCAGGGTTGAGGGAGGGCTTTATATCAAAAAACCATCAGGGGCTGTTTGGATGATAAACTAGGGAATATTTTAGGGGAACAGGTGACTGTTTTAGTTTCTGAATTTTTAATGCGCCTTGTGTATCCCTACAAAGGGGTACACTGAGGCTCTGTCCGCCCAGGGGCCACACACTGAAACCTGGAGAATCCCCTGGATATTTGTATTGTGAGAAACCAGACCAAGAGAATGGGTTATCAAATTTTGGGTTATGGAACCAAGTGATAACAATAATGCTCCATTGCGGCACCTTTGATATCTCTTACGTTTCTTAATTGAAGCCTGGAGTTAAAGGAAAGTAAATGATAGAATCCAGAGGTCAGTCTGTAACTAGGAGTTGTCTGTAAGTTGGGACTGCCTGTATATACAGTAGATAAAGAGGTTTTCCCACATATAACACTGATCTCATATCCAAAGAGAAGGAAAAAGTGTCTGTAACCCCCTGCATTCAGAGGAATGGTGCAGAGGTGCAGGCATGCTGAGGCGGCACTTTATGGACTGCGACAGATATATGTCAGGACGCCCATGGATCGGGAATACGTTTATGTAGTAGAAAAAACCCTTTCCACATGGGACTTAATTGTGAAAAGATTTTAGTCTTATTGATTATTACATGGATGGTAAACAAAAGAAAAATGTGATGACCCGATCAAGATGGCAGACAGACATTATATATATATATATATTAATTATATACTTATATATATATATATATGTTCGCATGAAACCTTCTGCTACATTGTATAACGTGTGACTTTCAGTATTTTATCTCGGAGCCGCAGCCACAGTGGTCACTGATAAAGCAGGTTCCAAAACTTCAACACTCTCCCTGTAATAGATATAAATCACCAGAGCCCGACTCAGCAAACACATGCTGAAGAAGCAAAAACAGCCCCCGCTCCGCGTCTGACGTAACCCAACGGGTGGGCAACAACCAATGCACCAAACTGCTGTTATTATAGAGTTATAGAGCCCATTACTTCCAATGTGCGGTCCAAACAGTCAGGGGTTCACATACATTTAGATGAGAACAAATGCAAGTACAAAGGAAAAACTTGGGCTCAAAAATTAGACCAACCAAAAGGCAGGTCTACCACCTTCATGAATGTGGAGCCATTCCAGGCAATTTCGGTTATGTGCAATAAATATGCCATTGCGCCGCAATTAAATCCAGTGTAAAAGCCACCACAATTCGTGGCGCCAAAATATAAGACCCTGTGAAACAATTGGTGACTGACTCTCCGCCCCATTTAGATGAGATGTTTATCAAATGACATATACTGACCCTAATTTGTGCAACTAGTAGTTAGTTTATTATAGAGTTTTTTACCCAGTGTTTAAGTTGTGCAATCCTGAGTGACACAGAAGAGGGCAGTATACATTACTGGACACATCACAGGAAATAAAAATCAATAATCTTTCTTTATTATATATCTTAAAAATTGGAAATAAGACACAAGTAAAATGACAAGTAAAATGAGTGAAGCTTTATTGAGATAAAAGAGAGATATCTATAAACGAGCTGACTCAATATAGGAGAAAGTTTCTCAAAGAGTGGGATAGTACACACAAGGGCCCGAATCACTCATTTTCGTTGGGTTTCGCAAAAATTATCGGTTTGCGGCGAACTGCCCTGGCGCATGCGATTGGTCGCATCGGCGCCAGCATGCATGCGGCGGAAATCGGGGGGGCGTGGCCGTCAGAAAACCCGACGGATTCGGAAAAACCACGGTCTTTAAAAAAAAAAAAATGTGTCACTTGACACTCACTTACGTGCACCAAGAACAGGATGGTGAACTCTTGCGGACCTGGCGCAGGGGCAGCAGCGACCATGGTGGACAATCGGGTGCCGACCTATGTGAATGTTGGACTGTCCTCGTCGGACAACGCACCACGGGATCGCGACAGACGGGAAGTTAAATAGCGCCCCCGTGATGTATAGTACAGGGATGATACACACAGTGATGTCACATTACAGGGATACACATACAGTGATGTCACAGTACAGGGATAGTACACACAGTGATGTCCACAGTACAGGGATCATACATACAGTGATGTCACATTTACAGGGATAATACATACAGTGATGTCACAGTACAGGAATAATAAACACATGATGTCACCAGTACAGGATATAATACACACAGTGATGTTCCCAGTACGACAAATACAACACAGTGATGGCACAGTACAGGGATAATAACACAGTGATGTCACAGTACAGGGATATTACACACAGTGATGTCACAGTACAGGGATAAACACACAGTGATGTCACAGTACAGGGATATTACACACAGTGATGTCACAGTACAGGAATAATCACACACAGTGATGGCACAGTAGGATATACACACAGTGATGTCACAGTACAGGGATAATACACACAGTGATGTCACAGTACAGGGATAATACACACAGTGAGTCACAGTACCGGGATAATACACACAGTGATGTTAGCAGTACAGGAATAATACACACAGTGATGTCACAGTACTGAAATAATACACCACAGTGATGGCACCAGTACAGGGATAATACACCACAGTGATGTCACGTACAGGATAATACAACACAGTGATGTTACAGTACAGGAATAATCAAACAGTGTGTCACAGTACTGAAATAATACACACCAGTGATGGCAACGTAGGGATATACACACAGTGATGTCACAGACGGGAAATACCACAGTGATGTACAGTACTGAAATAATAACACAGTGAAGGCACAGTCAGTGATAATACACCCAGTGATGTCACAGTACAGGAATAATACACACAGTGAGTTCACAGATACACGGATAATACACACAGGATGTCACAGTACAGGATAATACATCCAGTGATGACACAGTCAGGATATACACACAGTGAGTCACAGTACGAGGAATACAACACAGTGATGTCCAGTACAGGGATTATACACACAGTGATGTCCACGTACGGGATAATACACACAGTGATGTGTCACAGTACTGGAAAAAATAAACACAGTGATGTCCGTACAGGGATATACACACGGATGTCACCATACGAGGATAATACACACAGTGATGTCACAGTACAGGATTAAAACACACGTGATGTCACAGTACAGTACAGATGGTATAGTGGCTGATATTGGTAATTGCAACGAGACTATTCCCTGAACAGAACTGAGATACAATGTGATGGATATGACGTAATATGACCAATGAGCATGGGGTCGGTGTGGATGCCCGCCATTGGAACAAGGAAAGGTCATCAATTATTTTGGACCTCTCTGGAAACAAGTTTAATGTAAATCCCAATTGTTAACCATATATGGCAGCCTTACAGCGGCCTCCCCAGCCAAACACCTGACCATAAGCATTGACCATTAGGAATCCCACAAGGATTTTCTAATTGCCTCGGCTATAATTTTCCATAGTTACACTGTGTCATGTGCTGCTGGAATATCTCCCCCCCTGACCTGTCCCAGCATCGTGTATGGACATGTGCTTGACAAGATGTCATCGTCTCGTGATCCTCATAGTGCAGTGTCCGCGATCAATTCTAGAAGTTAATGAATGGAGTAACACAATACAATGTACCAGTGACACAGTAGTTACTAGCTATGTGCGGCACAGAGAAGATGGATACATACTCTGATATGACCTTGCATTGATTTTCACTCCACAAAGTATTGCCTGTAAGCAGATATAGACAACATTGATAGAAGATCCAGTGAAGTGAAACTCTCTTAAAGGGAATGTACCCAGCTCCGAAATCCCAACATGGATAAAAGCAACATGGTGAAGGGGCACTTCATGACCTCTACGGTACTGTTTAGGTTTCACAAAGATTTATGTTTTTTGGAATATTTACATTTGTACCTTTATGTAATTGAACTGCTGTAGTGCACCAGGGGCGGGGGCCATGTCTGATGCATTAGAGCAATGAGAAGCTCAATTGACACGGTGCACGACGGACGCGTCATCACAATCCCCTGTGCTGCTTCTTCTGTCAAAAGACGGTCTAAGAGAAGCGCCGATAGATGACCAATGTACTATACACTCACCGGCACTTTATTTAGGTACACATGTCCAACTGTTGTTAACAACTTAATTCTATCAGCCAATCACATGGCGGCAACTCAGTGCATTTAGGATGTAGACATGGTCAAGAAAATCTCCTGCAGTTCAAAACGGCATTCAGTATGGGGAAGAAAGGGATTTGAGCCTTTGAACGTGGCATGGTGTTGGTGCCAGAAGGGCTGGTCTGAGTATTTCAGAAACTGCTGATCTACTGGGATTTTCACACACAACCATTCTAGGGTTTACAGAGAATGGTCGAAAAAAGAAAAAAACATCCAGTACGCGGCAGTTCTGTGGGTGGAAATGCCTGTTGATGCCAGAGGTGCAGAGGAGAATGGGCAGACTGGTTCGAGCTGAAGAAAGAACAGTGACTCAAATCGCCCACCCGTTACAACCAAGGTAGGCAGAAGAGCATCTGAACGCCACAGTAAGGCGAACTTGAGGCAGATGGCTACAGCAGGTCGAAGACCCACCGGGTGCCACTCCTTTCAGCTAAGAACAGGAAACGAGGCTACAATTTGCACAGCTCATCGAAATTGGACAGTAGAAGATTGGAAAAACGTGCCTGGTCCGATGGTCTCGATTTCGCTGGACATTCGGATGGTAGGGGTCAATTTGGCGTCAACAACATGAAAGACATGGATCCATACTCGACTGCTATAAGCGGGTTCCGGCTGGTGGTGCTGGTGTCATGGATCCATCCTGCCTTGTATCAGCGGCTCAGGCTGGTGGTGGTGGTGTCATGGTGTCTTTGGGCCCCTTGGTACAACACCACAGCCTACCTGAGTATTGTTGCTGACCATGTCCATCCCTTTATGAGCACAATGTACCCTGTAACATCTGATGGCTACTTTCAGCAGGATAATGCGCCATGTCATAAAGCTGGAATCATCTCAGACTGGTTTCTTGAACATGACAATGAGGTCACTGGACACAAATGGCCTCCACAGTCACCAGATCTCAATCCAATAGAGCATCTTTGGGATGTGGTGGAACGGGAGATTCGCATCATGGATGTGCAGCCGACAAATCTGCGGCAACTGTGTGATGCCATCATGTCAATATGGACCAAAATCTCTGAGGAGCTTCCAGCACCTTGTTGTATCTATGCCACGAAGAATTGGGGCAGTTCTGAAGGCAAAAGGGGGTCCAACCCGTTACTAGCATGGTGTACCTAATAAAGTGGCCGGTGAGTGTAGATACTGTGGGAGCACCAAGGGGGGTCCCAGATGAGTTAAAGGCCCACAATCAGATATGGGCAGGTAAAGTGGCCATTATTCCCCAGATATCTATAAACAAAAATGTTGATTGGGTTAACTGTGTTTATTGCAACCGACCGAGATTTGTAAATTATATCCAAGATGCTTTTTGAGGTGTCGCTGAACAGCTGGAAGCAGCCTCCATCATGGCGTACCAGAACCGCATGGCTTTGGACATGACCCTTGCTGAGAAGGGAGGAGTCTGTAAGATGGTGGGAGTGGCTTGTTGCATGTACATCCTGAATGACACCGCCTCCTATGGATCCCACGCCCTTGAATAGATTGAGGAACTCAAGAGAAACTCCGGAGTGGACACTTCGTCCTTCACTTTGTGGTTGGGGAATTGGAAGGGTTTCTTAAAGGGGTGTTCTCATTTCAGCAGATAAATGTTGTTTGAATAATGAAAATTTATAAAATTTTCCAATATACTTTCTATACCAGTTCCTCAGTTTTCTAGATCTCTGCTTGGTGTCCTTCTTTAGAAAGCTTCTATGGTTGCTTCCAGTGGAGAGAAATCTGACCATAGTCACACAGGTGCACGGCTCATTAGTAATATAGATAGTAAGCAGAGCTGTGCGATCTAACGAGCTGTGCACCTGTGTGACCATGGACAGATTTCTGCCCACTGGAAGTAAATAATAAATATTCCTATAAAAGGACAGCAAGCAGAGAGCAAAATACCCCAAGGAATTGATACAGGAAGTATATTACAAAATGGTATAATTTTTCAGCATTCAAACAATAACATTAATTCCCCGAAATGAGAATAACCCCTTTAACTTAATGGGGGACATATTGGGGATTGTGATTTTGCTCTTGTCACTTATTGGCTTATTCACTTATTTACTAAGGGTCCGCGGCTGCACTGTCGTTGGACTTTCCGACGTTGTCGGGGTTTGCGCCGGTGGGACAGGTATTTAACAGGGGATTGTGTCGCACGCGATCGGATTGTGGCACAGCTGCGCTGCTTTCATGCGACAGAAATCGTGGGCGGACCATCGGACGATCCGACTGATTCGGACTGAGCGCCGGATTTAACTTTCAAATTGTGTCGCAAGACAATGCACTTACATGCACCAGGAAGAAGGTGAACTCCGGCGGACCTGAGCAGGGAAGCGACACATGCAGGATATCGGGCGCACAATCTTAGTGAATCGCGGTACAGTGCATTTTCGTCGGACAATGCACTTTCTGTGAACTCCAGCGGACCGAGTAAGTAAATGTGCCCCATGGAGTGTTGTGTTGTGCCTCTTATCAAATCCACCATGTCCCAGATGGCCGTCTGGGCTGTAAGAACCATGGCAGGAGAGGTGCCCAAAATGGAGGATTATACTGCCTTGTTGAAGAACCAGTTACGTCCTACGATGCATCCCATTTTTTTAAATTTTACCTCTGTCCTTTATGGACCAAATACCTTCCATAGTAAACCCACCACTGTAGACCCATCCTCTTCTATGGGCTCTTCCTCTACTTATTCCAAAGGTCCTTTGATCCCCCACAAACTCTCCTTTTTGGTAAATGTTCTTGGCAACAGAACATAATTTGAGCATCTAGACCAGTGATGGCAAACCTTTTAGACACCGAGTGCCCAAATTGCAACCAATACCCACATATTTTTTGCAAAGTGCCAATGTAACAATTTAGGCAGTAACTTATTACTCCCTACTCTGTCACATGTTTAAATCGTATAGGCACCAGAGTACACCAATACAGTAAAAAGGAGAAGTTCGGATTATCATTGTAGCTTCCTTCCAGAGTCCTGAGTTGCCTGGGAGTACAAGAGGCCTTGAGTCCTGTTTGGTGAAGTCTGTGCTGGGGTGAAGCCGCGGGTGCCCACAGAGAGGGCTCTAGGTTGCCATAGGTTCGCCACCACTGATCTAGACCATAGTAATGGAATGAAGCACATTCGGGCACATTTACTTACCTGTCCGAGTCGCAATCCTCGAGGTGCGTTCCCCGACGATGATGCACTGTGCAGCGATTCACTAATATCGTGTGCCTGATATCCTGCATGTGTCGCTTCCCCGCTCAGGTCCACCGGAGTTCACCTTCTTCTTCCTGGTGCATGTAAGTGCATTGTCTTGCGACACAATTTGAAAGTTAAATCTCGCGCTCAGTCCGAATCAGTCGGATCTTCTGATGGCACGCCCCCCGATGTGTGACACAATCCCCATCGTGATCCCCAAAAAGTCCGGAAACACGACGAAAATGCGGCCACGGGACCTTTAGTAAATAAGCCCCATTATTGTCGAACAATACACAAGTGTACAAATCTGGACGCCTTCTTGTGAGAGGAAGAAACATTCCGAGAAATTCTTAATGTGGAACATAGCACGGATCCTGACTCCCTCTACCGGAACGAGAATTTACGTATTATGTATTATATTATGTGTGTATCTTATAGGTATGGTAGATTATAAGGAGTCTATATATTATATTGTTTATGTCATTTTGCGTGTGTATTGTACAACTATGTTGGGCGATGTGGAGTATATATCTATAATATTGTATATGTCATAAAATGTGTATATTCTATATCTGGTGTATAATGTTTTATGTCCTGGATACTATTCATGGTGTACATATTATATTGTATTATTATAGTATGTGTACTGTATATTATATCTTTTGAAAACGGAACAAGGTAAATGTAGTGTATAGTATACATTATATTCTATAGGTAGTGCAGGCTAGGAGCTCTATACACTATAGTGAATATTATGGTTTGTATGTGTTCTGTAGCTGGAGTATAGTGTATATAGTGTGTATATTTGACATATAGTGTAAATTGTGTTGTACAGAGTATATACCGTATGCTATATTGTAGACTATAGCGACTATTTAGTGTATATATATATATTCATCAGAATGCAGATATTATTTCTGTTCTTTAATATACATAGTGTAGAATTTATGACTAAACTACATATGATATAGACTATACATTGCATTATATGTATATGTGTATAGTATAGTGTGTGTAGCCAAGTATCCAAGTTACTATATGTCCCTCGTAGTATTGTCATACAAGTACAGCAGGAGGACATTGTCAGTGCCCCCTAAAGATATGCCCGGCCCCCCTTAAGTGTGAATGTACCTTATTATATAGAGTTTATTGCATCAGTTACAGTGTATATAATATATTCAGTGCATAGTATTATTATTTATAGGGCGGCATTACTTCCGTCAGCAATTCACCTACATTACATAAAGACCAAAGTACAAAACTACATGACTGAAAGACAAAAAGAGAAATAATTACAAGACGGCTTTGGTACAAGTAGAAGGAGGACCCTGCCCGGAGAGCTCACAATCTATATGGGGGGGGGGGGGGGGCAGAGGGAGACACGAGGTGAGGGAACAGAGCTGTGGTTCTCAGGATAACGCAACATGTACGTTCTAGAGTATGGGGGAAGCACGAGAGAAGTCTTAGAGGTGGCTGTTAGTAGTTGTGTGTATGTATGTTGTATATATATTCTACATTTATGACTATGTACTATATGTAATGTATATCACGTGGGTAGTAGTGTGGTGTATATTATGTGTGTATAGGGGATACCTTATATGTAGTGTATAAGTGGTGAATACTATGTGAGTCGTTTATTAGTCGCTTTCTGCCAGTTTGTTGACGGATTTATTTTATTTGATGTTTCTGCGCCTTTTTTATTATACACAACAATTTAGCTTCTTTTCTGACAGTCACGCCTTTTTTTTGTTGTTGTTGCTTAATTTGGGTGCAGCTCGTCAATCCCTGCACTTTTTCTTGCACTTCTGGTTCCCAGACTGTCTTTTCGGTGAATTTTTTGTGGGGCACATTAACTACGACCCTTGCCCAAGTTTCCGCCGGATTCTGTGTGTCCTTTTTAGTGCAAACTGCTTGCACAGGTAGTTAAGAAGTGTCTGCTCCACATTTGTGTCGCACTTTTGTGGCGTGGCTGCACTAGGCACTATGCAACACAAATTAGGGCGCGTTCCGGTGCAAAGTCTGACAGAATTGTGTCACACGCCCCATGTTAAAGGTGCACCCAAAAAAAAGTGGTGCACTCTGGCGGAGCAGTGCAGGGGGCGCCAGATTGATGAAGAACAAGCACCAGAAATCCTGAATCTTGCGCCCCCTGCACACTACACAGGTAACTGCACCTAGTACACACTGCGCTGTTCTTAGTAAATGTGCCCCATTATATGTAATGTTCATTATGTATGTATATGTAGTACACAGTTGGGTGTGAGTATTCTCTGTGTATATGGTATGTTATTGTGTATTATGTGAAGAGTATATGACAGTGTTGGTGAACCTTTGGCACGGGTGACAGAGGTGGCACTCAGAGCCCTTTCTGTGGGCACCCAGGTCTTCACCCCAACACAGAGTTTGACAGACAGGACTTAAGGTTTCCTCCTGCGGTCCAATACAGCCCAGGACGTGCCATGCTCAGCTCCATTGTAAAGCGACATCTCCTTGGCTGCTAGGACTGCAGGAGGTACAAGAAGGTGTGGATAGAGACAGATTATTGTTGAAGCTTTGGCTTTGGGTCCCCTGATTCTTCCTCTTCAGGGGACCCTGGAGGGGAGCTACAATCCAAATTTCTCCATCATCTTTCTATTGTATTGGTGAACTCAGGACACCAATACGATTAAAACCTGTGATACAGCAGGGATCAATAAGTTACTGCTTACATTGTCATGTTGGCACTTTGCGACATACAAGTGGGTTTTGGTTGTACTTTGGGCACTCTGTCTCCACAAGGTTCACCATCACTGGTATGTGAGGTATATATGGTCTGTTTTTTTGTATTATGTAGCGTATGTTTGATGTTTATTCATTATGTCACTTACTATTATGTAGAGTACAGACGATGGTATATAGGGTGGTGTATAGTGCTGGGCTCTGGACCATGGGTCAGTAATCTGTATAATATATGATGTGTATACAGTGGAGTTCACAGAAAGTGCATTGTCCGTGTATAAAGCACTGTGCTATCCTGCATGTGTCGCTTCCCCGCTCAGGTCCCAGGAGTTCACCTTCCTCTTCCTGGTGCATGTAAGTGCTTGATCTTGCGACACAAATTGAAGGTTAAATCCCGCGCTCAGTCCGAATCAATCGGATCGTCCGACGGCCGCCATTTCTGTTGCAAGAAAGCAGCGCAGCTGCAGCACAATCCGATCACGTGCGACACAATCCCAGCGCAGACACCTGCACAAATGCTGAAACCAGCGAACAGTCCCATGAAAGTGCGATCCGCGACCCTTAGTAAATAAGCCCCAGTATGTTACTGAGTATTAATTAGAGTATAGATAATGTATATATGGTATATAGTGTGGTGTATAGCCCTGGGCTGTGGACCATGGGCCTGTAGTATGTTTAGTATATGATGTGTATACAGTATGTTACTGTGTATGATGTAGAGTACAGATAATGTATATACGGTATATAGTGCAGTATATAGCGCCAGGCCATGGACCTATAGTCTGTGTAGTATATGATGTGTATACAGTATGATACTGTATATGATGTGGAGTACAGACAGTATATATACAGTATATAGTGTGGTGTATAGCGCTGGGCTGTGGACCATAGGCCAGTAGTCAGTGTATACAGACAATGTATATACGGTATATAGTGTGGTGTATAGCGTCGGGCTCTGGACCATGGGCCAGTAGTCTGTGTAGTATATGATGTGTATACAGTATGATACAGTGTATGATGTATAGTACATACGATGTATATACAGTATATAGTGTGGTGTATAGCACTGGGCTCTGGACCATGGGCCAGTAGTCAGAGTATACAGACAGTGTATATACAGTATACAGTATATAGTATATAGCACCGGGCCGTGGACCATGGGCCAGTAGTCAGAGTATACAGACAGTGTATATACAGTATATAGTATATAGCGCCGGGCTCTGGACCATGGGCCAGTAGTCAGAGTATACAGACAATGGGGGTCATTTACTAAGGGCCCGATTCGCGTTTTCCCGACGTGTTACCCGAATATTTCCGATTTGCGCCGCTTGTACATGAATTGCCCCGGGTTTTTGGCGCACGCGATCGGATTGTGGCGCATCGGGGCCGGCATGCGCGCGACAGAAATCGGGGGGGGCGTGGCCGAACGAAAACCCGACGTATTCGGAAAAACCGCCGCATTTAAAAACCGAAAATGTGTCGCTTGGGGAGCGCTCACCTTCACCTTCTATGGGATGGTGCATTCCGGGGCGTTAAGATTATTTTCGGCGCTGCAGCGCCACCTGGTGGACGGCGGAGGAACTACCATCTTAAATCCCAGCCGGACCCGAATCCTGTGCAGAGAACGCGCCGCTGGATCGCGAATGGGCCGGGTAAGTAAATGTGCCCCATTATGTCACAGTACAGAGATTATGGGGCTCATTTACTTACCCGGTCCATTCACGATTTCACAGCGCGTTGTCTGACGTTGATTCGGAGCTTGCCGGGATTCACTATGGTCATGCGCCCGATATCCACCAGGTGTCGCTGCTGCGCTGCAGTCCGCCGGAGTTCACCTTCTTTGTCCTGGTGTATGTGAGTGCTTTTCTTGCGGCACAATTTTTTTTTTAAATGCCACGGTTTTCCCGAATTCGTCGGGTTTTCCGACGGCCACGCCCCCGATTTCTGTTGTGTAAATGCCGGCGCCGATGCGCCACAATCCAATCACGTGCTGCAAAATCCCGGGGCAATTCAGCACAAAAGGGAAATGTTCAGGAAACCCGACGAAAATGCGTAATTCGGACCCTTAGTAAATGAGCCCCAATGCATACAGCACTGTCTGTATTACCAGATGCGGCCAGCAGATGGCGATCACTATTTATACAGGATGTATCACATCTTCTCACCAGGAGTCTGGTGATGCAGCTGGATTCCGCGTTCAGATGTGCACTGACCTCTTGTGGCCACACCTGGTACTGCTGTCATTACTTTCTATATAGTTTTTGTTGCCAGCCATTTCTCTATAGTATACTCTTACTGGACCTGCAGAGAATTTTGTAAAATCACAGAAAAACACCAAGGCATTTTACAATTCACCCCTGCAGGCAGGATCATGATCTTAGTTGTTTTTCAGTGGTGATGTGATGATTTGACCCTCTTGCAGGGTATAACAGGGCATATTCTATGAAATGTGGCAATCGGTCCATAAAAAACTTGCCTGGATGTCATAACCGCTTTGCAGTCTATAGATAAGTGTGGGGCTCATGGTGCCTTAAAGAGGTATTTCCACAACAGGTATTTAAGACAAGATTCTTAAATACATAATACTTAATATACTCTGGATAATAAAATAACACATTCTCTAATTCATTGTTATTAACAAAAATCCAGCATTTCACAGATATAATCCCAACCTGTCTCTATCAGTCCTGGTGGAGAGGACACAGTAGCAGATAAGCTCTGGATCCAGGAGAGGGGGGAGGCATAGCAGTGCTGA
Source organism: Engystomops pustulosus (assembly GCA_019512145.1). Lineage (NCBI taxonomy): Eukaryota > Metazoa > Chordata > Amphibia > Anura > Leptodactylidae > Engystomops > Engystomops pustulosus. Next base: position 314,131,552 of record CM033641.1, on the reverse strand, counting down.
CTATCTATTTTATTTATTAGGTTAGGTAGCAGAGCTGAGGGTGTTATAGTATGTTATATCCATCTCATGGATCTCATCTCTGATCTGTCTCATCCCTCTTTTTCTATGTGTCCGATACTAGTGAATGTTCAGAAGATAAATAAAAGTGTAGATAAACCTGCACCCTGATACTCTAAGCACATTGTCAGCACACAGCATCTCATAGCACTAGAGGGATCATTAAGTGTTTGCTTAGAGAGTCCCCGCTCACACTCTGGAACCTTACACCAACCATCACTCAGTGATAGGAGCTAAAACAGCAATACAAAATTGTTTGAATTAAAACTTTAGAAGTTTTTTTCATGGGCAAACTCCTTTAAGGTGATCCATGCTAAAGCCTAGTGCTAAAGTAAGGCCCCATGCCCATGACCGTATTGGGGGCCGTGATCTGGCTGCACAATTTGCAGCTAGATCACAGCCCCCCATAAAGGGCTATGGCCCCCGGTTACAATGTGGTGAGCACACAATGGGGCTCATTTACTAAGGGTCCCGCTGACTTTTCGGGGATCGTGCCGCCGGGACGGGATTTAGAAGGGCATTGTGTTGCACACGACCTGGCTATCGATGGAAAGGGGAGGACTAAAGAGTGCTCCCCCTTCTCCTGCACCCAGCCGTGTGCTACACCCGGTTCCGGCCCAGTCAGCCCAATAGAGGAGCTTGGATGGAGGAAACCAAGTCACCTGCTGCAAGGGAGAGTGATAGTACGCCCATCATTAAAGGCGTTTTCCTAAAAAGAGACATCATTAGTGATGTAGGATAAGAGACGTCCAATGGAACCAGAGCAGAATGAGGACAGTTTTTTGGTTACCCCCTCATCAGACCCCTGTAAGAGGCGACATCTATTCACCTGCTCAGGGGTGAAGAGGAGGCCACGCCAGGGACCACTGGACGATTGGATGTGACGGGACTGTTCCAGGGAGACTAAGAAAGTTGAAATGTACAATGCAGAGTCCAGACCCGGTGCTGCCAGGACCATGTGGTGGTGACCCAGGAAGAGGGACTGAGACCAGCAGCGATAGAGACTGTGCTGACGATATAACACTGTACTGCTGGGATAGAGACTGAAGAGGAATAACCAGCAAAGTGTCACAAGTGTCAGAAAAGTGTCACACATTTAAGGTGTAAAGGAATTATTTCAAAATTCAAAACTAAAATGTGTCATAGTGTCAGTACACACTGCTAGAACTGCTTAAAGGGGTTGTCCCATTCCACCAAATTAATGTTATTGGTTATAGGATAAAAAGTTGAAAATATACTTTGTGCAGCAATTCCTCTTGGTTTTCTAGATCTCTGCTTGCTGTCCTGCTATAGAAAGCTTCTATGGTTACTTCCAGTGGATAGAAATCTTGACCCTGGTCATGTGATGTCACACAGGTGCACAGCTCGTTAGTATCATAGAGAGTAATCAGAGCCGTGTGATATAATGAGCCGCGCACCTGTGTGACCATGGTCAGATCTCTATCCACTGGAAGTAACCATAGAAGCTTTCTATAGGATGACAGCAAGCAGAGATCTAAAAAACCATGGAGAATTGGTACAGAAAGTATATTGGGAAATTGTATAACTTTTCATCATACAAACATTAACATTAATTTACTGAAATGGGAATAACCCTTAAAGGAAATCAAAATCCATCCGGGACATTACTCATAGATCCAGGCACCAGGACTGTGGTATCTTCTTATACTTGTTATCCATGGCCGCCTACCTTCTCCTTTTAAAATCAACTTCTAAAATTATGCTAAGGTGCCTGAGGGGCTCTGAGGGGTGTGTCCAGAGACCCTCAGTGATGTCTTTTCACTCCTTGTTACAATGAGCAAAACTGGTCTCCCCTCCCCCTGCACTAACTGCTGCTGCTGGATTACATGGGCACAGGGAGAGACATGTTCTACTCATTGTAACAGCCTGTGATGCTGCAGTACTAAGGGTCTCTGGTAACACCCAACAGAGCCCCTCAGATCAATTAGCATAGTTCTAAAAGTTGATTGTAGAAGGAGGCCATGGATAAGAAATATAAGAAGATACCACAGTCCTGGTGCCTGGATCTATGAGTAATGTCCCTGGTTTATCAGGATGGATTCTGATGGGAGATTTCCTTTCAAAGGAACCTGTCACCGGGAATGTAATTTTTATCAGGTGACAGGTTCTTATAGCCTATGCTATGCTCATTGTAAACATGTCTTTGTCAGCATTCTGACAAGTCATTTCAGTACTTTAGAAAAGTTTATTTCACTTTACCTGTCTCCATGTCGGCAGCATTAGAAAAAAACAATAAAATCACATAGGGACGTCTCTATAACATGTTTCTGATGCATCTCGAACTAAAGGGGTCCTTAGACTACGACCCCTTTGGTCCGAAACGCCTCAGCAACATGTTACAGAGACGTCCCTATGTCATTTTATAGTTTTCTTGTGGATTTTATTTTTCATACTTTGCTTGCATGCTGGACTTTCCGCTTACATTTTTTAGTGCATAACACTGACTGCAGAGAGCACAGAGCACAGCAGTGTGAGGACACACCCGTAGTGCGCTTGTAGAAGCTACAATCCTGGAATATAAATCCATATATCACAGTCCTGTTGCTACTAACAACATACACAAAGGTCTGATTACACATCTCTTCAGGGACAATGTATAACACTGACTGCAGAGAGCACAGAGCACAGCAGTGTGAGGACACACCCCTATTGTGCTTGTAGAAGCTACAAACCGTGGAATATAAATGCAGATTTCACAGTCCTGCTGCTACTCTTAATTACTCTTAATTATGATTTCACATCTCTCCAGGGACAATACCCAACACTGGCAGCAGAGAGCACAGAGTACAGCAGTGTGAGGACACATCCCCAGTGCACCTAGAGAGGATACAGTTCTGGAATATAAATCCAGTCCTGCTGCTACAAAGAACCTACCTATAGGTATGATTACACATCTCTCCAGGGACAATACCTAATAAGGAGCACAGCAGTGTGAGGACACATCCCCATTGCACTTGGAGAAGATACAATTCTGGAATATAAATCCATATATCACAGTCCTGCTGCTACTAACTACATACACAAAGGTCTGATTACACATATCTCCAGGGGCAATACCTTACACTGACTTCACAGAGAAAAGAGTACAGCAGTGTGAGGACACCTCTCCAATGCACTTGGAGAAGGTACAGTTCTGGAATATAAATTCATATTTCACAGTCCTGCTGCTACTTAGGACACACACACAAAGGTTTGATTACACATCTCTCCAGGGACAATATTTAACACTGACTGATTGCACTTGGAGAAGATAAAATTCTGGAATATAAATTCACCAGTCCTGCTGCTACTAGCAACAAGCTCAAAGTAGTCCTTTCCACATCCCTGTAGTGGGTAGAATTTGTATATGTCCCCCATAATCTGTAAAACGATATATAATGATTATTATCTTATTGATCGTTACAATTCAAGGGATTTGCCATCAATAATAATTCTTGGAAAACCCCTTTAAACTGTTCTCCCTCGACGCTGGAGCTTTGCACAGTCAAAGCTGCTGACAGATTCCCTTTCCTATCCCATGAGTGGTGTCAACTTTATTTCCTTTTACACCTGACAAACTCATTACCGCTCCCCCATGACGCACTCGGCTCTGCTACATGGCAATAGGTAATGTCATGAGCTGCTGCAGATGCTGCTGAGGAGGGAGGGGGTCTCCATGAATCAGCAGCTCCAGCAGCCTCTGCGAGGGGTGGAGTGTAGGACCCAGCAGAGAGCTGCAGGCTGTGTGTGTCACTGGGCTGGGATCAGGAGGGAGCTGGATGTGGATCCCAGTGATCAGGTCTGAGCCATCACTGATTCCTCCCCTTATTGATTGCACCAGAGGAGATGGATGCAGCAGAGCCGAGAGGTTTGCAATGAGCTGACAGCACATCCACAGAGCAGCACATCCAGGGCGGAGGTAGAGATGGATTTACATTGTCTCCTGTATCCTGATACTTAGTGCTGGGGTTCTGCATAGCAGAGACATAGTGCTGGGGGGGAGCCTGGGGCAGGGCAGAAGAGATCAGGCCTAAAACTTGCACAACTCTATGTATAACACTGCAATATAGCCGGATCACCTCTGCCTAGCAGGTTGTAGCCGTATTGAGTTTGTCAGGTGGTGCAACTCCTCATTATATCATTGCGAATTGAATATATCTAGTTGTCATGACGGCTTCAGCTCTGCTACATCGATGCGGGAACACTAAGTTTCACGCTGGATTTGCAGATATTTATGGACAGTACTATTCTACCGATGATGTAGCAGTGTTGAATTCGCACTGATTTAATAGTCGAGTTGATCCAGTGTTATATAAGGAGCGCTCCGGCACTGCTACATCTATATATTGTATTATGTGGACACCAAGTTTATGTTTTCCTGCTGGGATTTATTAGCAGCATTTTACGGATTGATACAATCTATCTGTAATGTAGCGGTACTGAGTTTGTCAGGTGGTGCAGCTCCTTGTTATCTCATTGTAAATTTAATTTATTTAGTTGTAGTGGCAGGTTCAGTTCTGCTACATCATTATGTGAACACTAGGTTTCATGCTGGGAATAGCAGATATTTACGGACCAATACTATTTGACCTATGATGTAGCAGTGCTGAATTTGCAATGGTTTATGAGTTACATCGATCCAACGCGATAATGACCGCTCTGCTACATCTATACATTGTATCTTTTTACTGTTTTCATGCTAGGATTTAATGGCAACATTTAAAGTTGCCGATACCATTCTATCTATGATGTAGCAGAGCTGAATTTGTCAGGCGGCGCAACACTTTATTATATTTGCATTGATAGTTTAATAGTTGCATTAATGCAGAGTTGAAATGACTGCTCCGGCTCTGCTACATCTATACATTGTATTATGTGGACACCAAGTTTATGTTTTCCTGCTAGGATTTATTAGTAACATTTTACGGATTGATACTATCTATCTGTGATGTAGCGGTGCTGAGTTTGTCAGGTGGTGCAGCTCCTCGTTATATCATTGTAAATTGCAGTTTTCATGCTGGGATTTATTAGTATCATTTTAAGGATAGATAGTATCTATCTGTGATGTAGCAGTACTGAGTTTGTCAAATGGTGTAGCTCCTCGTTGTAAATTGCTGTTTTCATGCTGGGATTTATTAGTATCATGTTAGGGACGCAAAGTGCTCCAGAATATGATGGCGCTATATAAATAATGATTATTAGATACTATCCTGCCTATGATGTAGCAGAGCTGAATGTGTCAGGCAGCGCAACACCTCATTTTATTTGCATTGATTTACTAGTTACATCCATGCAGAGTTGTATTGACTGCTCCGGCTCTGCTACATCTATACGTTGCAATATGTGAACACTACTACTAGGTTTCTGGACAGAATTGCGCTGCGATTGGCAGGTTTGCACGTTTTTACCGGCACTTTGGGGGTAGATTTATCTGAACTGGATGAATTAGGAGGTAAATTTATTGTAAATATGGCTCTTCGTATGTGATAAATGTCTATAATATCAGTGACTAATGTAGACTCTACCTGGTAGGTGAAGGCCACAAGTCGGAGATTAGGCTGCGTTCCCAAAAACGCATTTGTGGCAGCACCCTTAGGCTGGCGCCACACGTAGCGCTTTGTCTGCGCTTGCAAACGCAGACAAAGTCGCGCCCACCGGGGCGGGCCCCGGCCCGTTTGCATTGGCGTTTCTATGGTGTTTTGCGTTAATTTAAGGCGAAACACCGGCGGCTCGTTCCCGATCGCAGGCGTTTCCATAGAAACGCCGATGTGATCGGGCCGAGGCCCGCCCCCGGTGGGCGCGACTTTGTTTGCGTTTGCAAGCGCAGACAAAGCGCTACGTGTGGCGCCAGCCTAAGGGTGATGCCACACATAGCGTTTTGAACACGTTTTTGGGCGGCTTTTGAGCAGTCCGTCAAAAAACGCATGCGTTTTTGTCTGGTTTTCCGAATTTGCGCAATTAAAAATGAACAAAAACGCATGCGTTTTTTTAAAGGGCTGCTCAAAAATGGCCCAAAAACGTGTTCAAAACGCCATGTGTGGCATCACCCTTAGATCGCGTTCACGCAATGCGTTTTTTGATGCATTTTTTGATGTATTCCAAGGGTTCAGCCGTGATCACGTGTAAATTGCGTTTCCATTGATAAATGTAATGTTACTTAAGGATATGCTGATGGCTGAAGCCTTTGGAATGCGTTTCTAAACGCATAGAGGTTATGGCACACGTATGCGTTTTCAATCCGTTTTTAACCAAAACGGACCAAAAACGTATTGAAAACGCATACATGTGACATCAACCTAAGGGCGGTGGCACACGTGCCACTTTGGCTGGCCGCGGCATTTCGGGAACGAGCCGCCGGTGTTTTGCATTAAATTAACACAAAATACCGGCGGCTCATTCCCGGTGGGTGCGGCTTGGTCAAAACGGCACGTGTGCCACCGCCCTTAGCTGGTGAAATGTGTTTTAAAATGCAATGAAAACGCAACCAAAGCGCAACCTGTAAACGCGCGGATGCGTTGTGTTTTTTTAAGCGGTTTTGACGCATTCTAAAGGGTGCGGTCACACGTTCCGCTTGCGTTGCGTTCATAATGCGCTGCCATCGCACAGGGGGTGGGCCTCGGCCCGATCTTATATGCGTTTCCCTGGAAACGCATGCGATCAATAACCTGATTGCATCCGTTTCTCTGGAAACGCATATAAGATCGGGCCGAGGCCCGCCCCCTGTGCGCTAACGGCGCATTATGAACGCAAGAGGAACGTGCTGAGGTTACATTGCGTTTTAGCAGATGCAGTGGAAACGCAATGGAACCTTATCATGTGATCACGGCTGAGCCTTGGGAATGCGTCAAAAGAGCATCAGAAAACGTGACGCAGCGCACCGCGTGAAAGCACCAAAAACGCCACGTGTGGCATCACCCTTAGGGCGCCACAGTGACCCCTGTCCTTGATGTCATGGTCACTGTTATCCATCCCCCCATACACTGACCTCCAGACCTGCATCAGACATGTGGTCACTCCTCAGGACTATCTGGATAATTATTATCCGCCTTACAGGGAATTTTTTGTATAATTAGTTTACGTGTAAATGGGTCTTTCCTGTGAATTACACCAAGACTGCGGTGAATCAGACGCCAGGCGCTCTGGGCGCATTACACAAAGTGCTCCCGTATCCCAGGATCCTCTCTCTTTCTCCTTCTGTGCACTTGTAAAATGCATGAAATGTATTGTTCATTCAAATTCTTTGTGTATTTAATACATTTTATTCAAAAAACAATGATATTTTCTTGGGAGGTTGCAATTCCTAATGTGTCCACATGGGGGAGGGGGCGCTGTAGGTACCTGCTGTCACCTATATGGCTACAATTCTAATACAAATCAGCAATTCTAAAATCCAATCAAGTTATGATGTTATACATATGTTTTTTTTTTGCCTGGCAGGGGAGCCGTCGATTACCCTTGGAGACCCTAAGGGTGATGCCACACATGGCGTTTTGAAACCGTTTTTGGTCCGTTTTTAAGCAATCCGTTAAAAAACGCATGCGTTTTCGACACGTTTTACGAATTTGCGCGAAAAAAACAGACAAAAACAGATGCGTTTTTTAGCGGACTGCTTAAAAACGGACCAAAAACGGTTTCAAAACGCCACATGTGTGGCTTCACCCTAAGCTGGATGTGGGATTCTCTTCGGCCTTAGATCATGTTTATTGGCCTTTTGGTCACGCGTCACGTTTAACGCATGCGTAAACATTTGCGTTTTGTAAACACAAGTGTTAACAGCTGTTTAATTAGGGAAATCTCTCTTGCAATGCGCTTTTAAACGCATACGTTAAACGCGACGTGTGACCGCACCCTTAGAGGCTTCGACTGGGGTCAATGAGAAAAGGAAATCTACCACCAAAATCCATCCTGATAAACCAGGGACATTACTCATAGATGCAAGCACCAGGACTGTGGTATCTTCTTATATTTCTTATCCATGGCCTCCTTCCTTCTAAAAATCAAGTTTTACAATTATGCTAATGAACCAGAAAGGCTCTGGGGGGTGTTGCCAAAGCTTCTTTTTGCTGTAGCTTCACAGGATGTTACATTGTGCAGCAGCACTTCCCCCTCTCCAATTGTGTGCACTTACAGCAAGCAGAGGGAGTAAGAAATGGGGGAGGGGACACAGTGTAACAGCCTGTGAAGCAGCAGCACAGATAAGGGCTTTAGTAACACATCCAGAGCTGTTCTTGCTCATTGGAATAATTATTAAAGTTGATTCTAGAAGGAAGGAAGCCATGGATAACAAATATAAGAAGATACCACAGTCCCGGTGCCTGGATCTATGAGTAATGTCCCTGGTTTATCAGGGTGGATTTTGATGGTTGATTTAATTTGACTTTGGGCTGCGTTCACAGGTTGCGTTCACATTGCTTTTTGAAACACCTTTCACAGGCTGAGGAGAGGGGATTTGCCTCATTACATTACATTACGGTTAAAATGTGCGCTTACAAAACGCTATGCAAACGTGATGTTAACGTGTGTGTTAACAAGACGTTAACACATGCATTTTGTAAAAAATATTGTGAATGCATAATGGTTGCTTTTTGTAAACGCAAATGTTAACAGTGATGTAATTAGGCAAATCGCCGCTCCTCAGCTGTTGTAATGCGTTTCAAAACACGATGTAAACGCCACCAGAACGCAACGTGTGAACGCACTCTGAGGCTGCCCGTTTTTAAGCATGCGTTTTCCGTTCGTTTAAAAGCGAATCCATTTTTTACGCGTTTTGTCAATTTTTCCCAATTATCTGAATAGATAAACAGGTTGTAAGCAGCTAAACGCATGGTAAGCGGTCAAAAACGGATGCATTTTTTTTCGGGCTGAAAACGCATGCTTAAAAACGGAGCAAAAACGCCACGTGTGGCATCACCCTGAGGGCGCGTTCACACGTTGCGTTTTGTCCTGCGTTTTCATTGCGTTTGAAACGCATTACAACAGCTGAGGAGAGGTGATTTGCCTAATTGCCTAATTACTGTACTGTTTACATTTGTTAACACATTGTTAACACATGCATTAACATCACGTTAACAGTAATGTAATTAGGCAAATCACCTCATCTCAGCTGTTGTATTGCGGTATAAAAACGGAATAAAAACTTGACCAAAGCGCAACGTGTGAACGCGCCCTGAGAGTTGATTGGCAGATACGTGACGACACCCAGGTGGAAATCGAAGTGATTTGGCTTTTCCCCCGTCTTCAGAGAGAGGATACCTGACCATCTTCTGTCTCATGGGGAAGGTTTACGGGGGGCCCATATCTGTACAGGGTGCGGCTTGTGATGGATGGAATCTTCATGCACTTTGTTTCTGTTTTGCTTTTAGTAATATGTAAAGAAATTGGTAGTTGCTCCAAATAAAGGTCTCCGCGTAATTCTCAGTCCCAGGAGGCACAGTGGCTCAGTGGTTAGTACTACAGCCTTGCAGCACTGGGGACCTGGGTTCAAGTCCCATCCAGGTGAACATCTTCAAAGAGTTTGTATGTTCTCTCCGTGTTTGTGTGGGTTTCCTCCGGGTCCTCAGGTTTCCTCCCACACTCCAAAACATACTGGTAGGATGATTAGATTGTGAGCCCCATTGGGGACAGGGACTGATTTGGCAACTACCGTGCAGCTCTGTGTAATCTGTGTGCGCTATATAAATAAAGGAATTATAATTGTACACACATATTATATATATACACCTCTGTACACATTGCAGGATAAATGGCAGGTTCTCATCATAGTAACACTGCAGGATCATCTGACCCCTCTCATGGTGTCCTGCTAGTCATTATTTCCAGGGTCTGTAAATGTCACTTGTCTTATTGAGCCTGATGGGTTAATGATTAGGGGATGGAGCGGCGGAGTGATCTCATGTGACTGTATACTAATATTTTAACATGACATGTTATAGATATGGACAAGAAAAATATCACATGGAGGAAAAAAAAGACAAACTGACCTTGGGAAATAGTGTGAGAGAATAAGAAAGGTAAAAATCAGTTATATCCGCCCTATAATATATATAACTGCAATAATATACAGCAATAGACAGTGCTCTGTATTATAATAGCTATATTATAGTATTATAGTAGTTATATTCTTGTACATAGGGGGCAGTATTATAATAGTTATATTCCTGTACATAGGGGCAGTATTATAGTAGTTATATTCTTGTACATAGGGGGCAGTATTATAGTAGTTATATTCTTGTACATAGGAGGCAGTATTATAGTAGTTATATTCTTGTACATAGGGGCAGTATTATAGTAGTTATATTCTTGTACATAGGGGGCAGTATTATAGTCTAGAGATGCTCCACACACCTCAGAATGCTCCACTGCGCAGGTACTGATTCTGCCCAGGCCCCGGTTACTATGTTTCCTGTCTAGTTTGGGGGCTTGTCATTGTTGGACTCAACCACAGTTTTGTATCAAGCCCCTGTGTCAGTCTGTGATTGGCTGTATGATGACCGTCCCCTTAGTTGGATCGAGGAGTGCATGCAGCGGGGATTGGGTAGGGTAGGAATTGAGCATCATCCATCCATGAAGAACACAAATTTAGAAATTGGTTTTGCAATTTCATATTACTACATAGTATCAAACACTTCTCCATGAGGACAAATACAAGTAAGAGGAATAGTACCAATGAACAGTCCACGGGGGAGGGAGGGGATTTTTGCGCATGTACCATTACCAATCAACCATGGTATCGACCTAGTAGTCTAGTAACTACATTCCCGAAAATACAGAGAAGCTGGAGGGTAGACATCGCTCCCATTGCCATCTCCATGTGCCATTACCTGCATCACAAAACTGAAGCGAGTTCATTTTCGCTTAGCATGAACTTTAGGCTAGCATATACAATGACTATGACGAGAAAATATAGGCCAGGGCACCTTAAATGGACAATAATGGGGTCTACAGCAACCCCTCATCCATTACAAAAAGTCCTGTCTATAATTCTGACAACAACAACCTTTAGACTCCTTTCTACTCCTCTAGTGAGAAGAGCAGGGCTGAAATTGACGAAATCTCAATTTGAATCTCTTTTGATGTTTACATGATAAAATGACTTTAAACAACCCCGTTATTTTTACAATGTTACTCAGTGTTATTGCCGTTTTCAGCTCCTATCACTCAGTGATGGTCTGTAAATTCCAGAGTGTGGTTCGGGTCGCTCTCTAAGCAGACACTCATGATCCCTCTAGTCCTATGAGATCTGTGCTGACAATGTGCTTAATTACCAGGGTGCAGGTGTTTATCTACACATTTTATTTAGCTTCCAAACATTCACTAGTATCTGACATAGAAAAGAGGAGAGACAGTTCAGAGATAATGAGATCCATAGATGCCTATTACAACACAATGACACTCTAGCTCTGCTAACTCAGCTAATCAATAAAACGGAGTCAGCTCTGCTATAAGGACTTTATCTGTCTGTAGCCTGTAGAGTCATTCTCTGCACACGGCTGCTTGCTGACAGGACTTTGCCTGTGTCTGAGCTGGTCTATTAGCTGGGTGGAGGGACAGAGGCCAACGAGCACTGCAATGTGCAGACAGGAAAGCTATTCTAGAAAGAATCCAACCAGATTCAGAAGCTTTATGGTCGTTCCAAGCCTACCAAAATTGTAACATCAGAACTGATGAGACAGGTTGAATTATATCTGTAAAATGTTGTATTCTTGTTAATAGAGAATGTGTTATTTTGTTATCCATCCTGAGTACATTTTAAAATCTTGTCTTCATTGGAATAGCCCTTAAAGGTACACTCATGCCTAGGTATTACTGATATGTTATACGTAAGTTGATTTTAGTCCTCACCCCTAACTATGACCCTTGGCTTGATCCTGGATTACCCTCTCTGTCTACCCTTAAGATTTGTTCTTCTAACTGCTTATCTGATGACGGACCCCTGAATCCATTCCCGATCGATCAATGGTCGTCTAATTCATGCCCCTTTGACAGAAGTTTAAAGATGTTGCGCCCCAAGTCTGATCACATGTGATTACATAAACGGGTTTCCTGCTCCCCTAATCATGGAGCACAGATTTTTGGGAACGCTGGATCTCTAACGGGCAGGTAGATCATGTGCTCGGCCATCTCCAACACTATTATAGAAGATCAGTCCGTGCTCGGATTTCTTCTACACTCCAATAGACATTGAATAGAGATCAGGACACACACTAGCCCATCATTATGGGTAGTAGGACCCCCGTTGTTGTTGATGTAGGTGGTTCCTGGCAGTTTGCCCCCAAACCAACCAGAATTTATCCTCTATCCTGTGTATAGTGGGTCAGACCAAACTGGAACACCCATTTAAGGGAATCTGTTAGGCAATATGAATCCATCCTCTTGGGGTCCTTATGAACCTATGGTTTAGTGTCCCAAATCATACAAGCTGTTTTTTTTTTCCTCCGCACAACTACATACTTACCTTAGTATAGAGCTCTTGGTACCTATGCAGTGATGTAATGAAGGAGCTACAATACAATGCAGCCTCACTGCGCATGTAGGTGGTATAGGTGTCCCCAAATCTCCCTGCAAGGTTCGCTTTAAAGGGGTTGGCCACTTTTCCTAAATCTTTTCCATTAGACATGTCCTCCTTTGATAGCTTCAGTCTTTCCCTGTACCCCCATGCTGCCCTCTGCACATCTACAGAACTTCCTCTCTCTCACTGCTCCAGCCCATCCTCATGGCGTCACCCACTGTTCTCTCTTCTCTGCTACCATTTCACTCACAAACACATTGAGAGGGGAGGGGAGGTAGCAGGATGGCAGTATAACTCTCCCACAGCTCCTCCCATTCAGTAGAGCTCAAGAACAAAAATCCCCAGAGAGTTTTTCAGGCAGCACAATGTAAGTAGCAGGACTGCTGAACCACTTGATGGACATTCAGGGATTATTATTAACCAGTGAGTACATCACAAACGAATGTAAAAAAAAGAAGAGTAACCAATCCTGCCCAACAAAAAAGATTCATTAGACTTCCTCCAGAAACTAATTGTAGCTCAGAGATCTCTATTCTTCACACTGTGACTAAATTTAGGGAAGCCTTAGTATTTTTGAGCCTGGCCAAGGCATCGTCTCCGCTCTCTAATCGTCCTCCCGCAGATCCATTAACGGCAACAGCCTCCGCTCCGGCAGCTGAACTCTGTCAGTTAATAAACCAACAGATGCGACTGATGGACTGAACTTGATCTAAATATAAAGTTACTACTCAATCCCCGACAACACGCTGCCCCCATCCCTGCCTCCTGAGCCTCCATATCATCTTTCATTTTAAAGTATTTTGTCTTTTAAGCAGCGCGGGGCGCGTTTGATGGCAGATTCTTCTTATTCTGATTATAACATTTAGAAGGTTTATGAATATTAAACTTCCTCTTTCTATTCACCGGATGCTTAAGGACATGAAAGCTCTTAGGAGGTTCTGACGCAGAACTCTTCCTCCCGAGAAGCACAAGTTGTCGGCTCAGCAAGGAATTTGCATTCCCACCTCTTGGTCATCACACTGTCTACTGTATAGGACAAAAAAGGTGAAAAATCGCCTCATAAAATATAGAATATCTCAGTTTTTATATATAAAAGCTGAAAAACTGGAGAAAACAAGGTTTAATCACCGAGTGACAGGCTTTTTTACTATGAGAACGTCAATCTTGGAATAGCCGAGCTGCTAGGCGCTGGCCACAGCAGGGACAGCAGAGAGCTCAGGCGCTGGTCCAGCATGGACAGCAGAGACCTCAGGTGCTGGTCACAGCAGGACAGCAGAGAGCTTCAAGAAGGGCCTAGATGCCTTTTTACACCTAAATAACATTGAATGGTTATGTTATATAGAATTGTTTCCCCCAATCCCTTCCTCATTCCAATCCCTTCCCTTCCTTGTTGAACTTGATGGACAAGTGTCTTTTTTCAACCGTATAACTATGGATACTATGAACTGCTCAAGGCGAAAAAGGCTTTACACATTAAAACTGGCAGCCCCCTCATGTAGAGATGAAACTTTCTTTCCGAATTCCTCTAACTTAACCATCTCCTATAAGAAATCTCCCCCAAAGTGATCATATTTTGGCCAGAAATTATACTAGATTGGAAGGAATGACAATTCAGAAACATGTGGCTGGTGTCATATTAAGATAGAATCTCATCTTTCTGATCACATCAGACTTGTGTTTCTGTGAACTTCACAACAGGAAATACAGAAAGTTAAATAAGGTGGGAAATGGATTTCTATCTGCAGCTGACATTACCTGCATCTCTAGTTCTGTAGATGACAGAAGATTTCTGAAAGAGGAGATGCAGATCTTTAAAACATGGGGCAGATTTACTTACTGGTCCTTCGCGATCCAGCGGCGCGTTCTCTGCGAGGATTTCGGTCCGTCCGGGATTCACTAAGGTAGTTCCTCCGACGTCCTCATAATGCACTGAACTTCACCGAGCCAATCCTGGTGAAGGTATTGCATGTCCAGCGACACTTTTTTTTTTTTTTTTTTAAATACGGTGGTTTCTCCGAATCCGTCAGGTATTTGTTTCAGCCACGCCCCCCCGATTTCCGTCGCGTGCACACGCACCGTTGCACACAATCCAATCGCGTGCTCCAAAAACCCGGGGCGAATCATGAAAAATCTATGCAAACGGAAAAATTCAGGTAACCCGCCGATTTCCGCCCTTAGTAAATGACCCCCATTATGTTTCTAGGTGCTATAAATGGTAGATAAGTTAGGGCATCTGATGTGATGCAAGCCTCTAAACTATTATCATCTCGACAAAATATACTCTTTCTCAGATCATTTGGAGGAGGTTTCTTTTTTTTTTTTTCTTTATAGGTAAACGGCAGGATATCACACACAAGGGAATTCGATAAAAGGCATTTCATACCAGCCTTGAGGGGGGGGGTGATAAGGTTTAGTTTAATGTGTAAAATTGGGTGAAAGGTTCTCTTTAGAAATCTACCATCATAATCAACCAGGACACTCACTCATAGATCTAGGCACTGTGACTGTAGTAAATTCTTATATTTTGATATCCATGTCCCCATTATCCATGTTATCCATTGCCGAAGGGCTCTGGGGGGGATGTTTACCAGAGCTCCTCCGTGCTGAGATTCACAAGCAGTTACACTGTGCAGGAGCAACCACCCCCCCCCCCCCCCCCCCCGCTCCTCAGCACCTCTGTTTCCTGTAATCACATAGCTGCGGACAAAGTTTTCAGTACGCACCAATGTGAAGGAAGTGCTCCTGGACAGTGTAACAGCATGTGATGCTACAGCACAGAGGGCTCTGGTAACGCCCTCTCATAGCCCCCTCTGGCCTCGTTAGCATAATCCAAAAAGTTTATTTTAGTAGAAGGAGACCATGGATCACACATATAAGAAGATACCACAGTCCCGGTGCCTTGGATCTAGAGTAATGTCCCCTGGTTTCTATGATTGGATTTGATGGGAGATTTTCTGCTTTCACCATTCCAAAATATTTACTGCTGTAAGGAAATGGAAACATGTATGTATATATATATCTGTGCAGTTTTCAGTATCCATCTTAGGTACATAGTTCCAATCCCCGTAAGTTGGCTACAATGTATCAATGCCCACAGACGGCTGTGTAGGTGTGAGCAGTTTTAATTCAGATTATTGCAAGGCAGATTGTATCTGTTACTTTTATATAACATATTTGTTATATTTTTAGACTTTAACACCATACAACACCAGTCCACAAAAATCCTAACGGAGAGAAACTTCAACTACAAGAAGGTAAAGTCATGGAATGTTACAATCAGGTGAATTATAGAGGCTTTACTGATATTCAAATTATAAAATGGAAATAAATATCCAACAAGTGGCAATGCCGTGAGTCATTAAACAGGAGGCTATGTACAATTACACACAACATTTGTTTCTTCTTTCTTGTCAAGGAATCATGTAGCTGAAATAATTTTTGGATCTGCCTCTTATCACCCCATTAGTGTCCTAAGAATTTCATCATTTCTCAGATCTTACCCAACACCAGGTCCCTCAATTTGCATAACATTACCATCATCCTTGGTGTTGTAATTTCAGTGTTGAGAGTGTAATATTGCCATTAACTTTTGAAATAGTAGTGGCAACCAGTGTTAGAAATATACTAGAAGGTTTCACAACATACACTTCCAACGTATGGTACTATACTGTAATATACTCCAGACAGAAGGACAGAGCATATGTCATGTCCGTACCACATCTACTAGAAAACAAACCAATCAATTGACAAGATTATCCTACTATAATACTGCCCACTAATACTGCCCCCTATACAGGAATATAACTATAATACTGCTCCTATGTACAAGACATAGATAACTACTATATACTGCCCTCATGTACAAGAATAAACTACTATAATCACTGCCCCCTATGTACCAAGAAATAAATACTATAATACTGCCCCCTATGTACAGAATATAACTACTATACTACTGCCCTCTATCTACAGATATAACTACTATATATACTGCCCCCTATGTACAAGAAATATAACTACTATATATGCCCCCTATTCAAGAATATAACTACTATATACTGGCCCCCTATGTACAAGAATATCACTAACTATAATACTGCTCCCCATGTACAGAATTAACTACTATATACTGCACCCTATGTACAAAGAATATAACTACTATAATACTGCCCCTATGTACAAAATATAACTACTAAATACTGGCCCCCTATGTACAGGAATATAACTACTATATACTGCCCCTCTGTACAGAATATAACTACTATAATACTGCCCCCTATGTAACAAATATAACTACTATATACTGCCCCATATTACAAGAATATAACTACTATAATACTGACTGCCCCTATGTACAAGAATATAACTACTATAATACTGCCCCCTATTACGGAATAGTAAAAGAAAGAATATACTACTATAATACTGCCCCCTATGTACAAGAATATAACTACTATAATACTGCCCTCTATGTACAAGAATATAAACTACTATAATAACTGCCCCCCCTAATGTACAGGAATATAACTCCTATAATTACTGGCCCCTATGACCAAATTAACTACTATAATACTGCCCCTATGTACAAAGAATAACTACTATATACTAGTACTGCCCCCTATGTACAAGAATATAACTAACATAATACTGCGCCCTCTATGTACAGATATAACTACTATAATACTGCCCCCTATGTACAAGAATATAACTAATATAAACTGCCCTCTATGTCAAGGATATAACTACTATAATCCTGCCCTCTATGTACAAGTATAACTACTATAATCCTGTCCTCCATGTACAGGAATATAACTACATAATACTGTCCCCTTGTACAAGAATATAACTACTTAATAATGCCCCCTATGTCACAGGAATATAACCTAACTATAATACTAAATGCCCCCTATGTCAACGAATATAACTACTATAATACTGCCCCCTATGTACAGAATATAACTACTATAATATATCTAGCTGCCCCCTATGTAAACAATAATATAACTACTATAATACTGCCCCCTTGTACAGAATATAACTACTATAATACTGCCCCCTATTTACAAGAATATAACTACTATAATACTGCCCCCCTATGTCACAGAATTAACTCAATATATACTGCCTCCTATGTACAAGAATATAAATACTATAATACTGCCCCCTATGTACAAAAATATAACTACTATAATACTGCCCCCTATTTACAAAGAATAGTAACTACTATAAATACTAGGCCCCCTATGTACAAGAAATATAACTACTATAATACTGCCCCCTATGTACGGAATATAACTACTATAATACTGGCTAGCCCCTATGTACAGGATAAATATAACCACTAATAATACTGCCCCCTATGTACAAAGAATATAACTACTATAATACTAATACTGCCCCCTATTATACAAGAATATAACTACTATAATACTGCCCCCTATGTACAAGAATATAACTACTAAATACTGCCCCCTATGTACAAGATATAATACTATAATACGCCCCCTATGTACAAGATATAACTACTATAATACTCGCCCCCCCCTATGTACAAGAATAACTACTACTATACGATACTGCCCCCATGTACAGAATATAACTATATAATACTGCCCCCTATGTACAAGAATATAACTACTATAATAATACTGCCCCCCCCCTATGTACAAGAACTATAAATACTATAATACTGCCTCCTATGTACAAGAATATAACACTATAATACTGTCCTAGTACAAGTAATAGCTTGCTAATACAGAGCACTGTCTTTACTGTTATATTATTGCCGTTATATATATTATTATGGGCGGGATTAACTGATTTTTACCTTCTTATTCTCTCACACACACTATTTCCCAAGGTCTTTGGTCATTTTTTTGTTCTCCATGTGATATTTTCCTTGTCCATATCTTAACATGTCATGTTAAAATATTAGTATACAGTCACATGAGATCGCTCTCCGCCGCTCCGTCCCCTAATCATTAACCCATCAGGCTCAATAAGACAAGTACATTTAAGACTGGAGATAATGACTGCATACACATGTGAGGGGTCAAGGATGTGGAATGTGTGTACAATTATAATATCTTTATATAGTGCACACAGATTACGCAGCGCGCACTAACTTGCCAATCGGTCCCTGTCCCCATGGGGCTCACCAATCTAATCACCTACCAGTATGATATGGAGTGTGGGAAAACCGAGGACCCGGGGAAACCCATGCAAACCAGGGAGAACATCACAACTCTTTGCAGATGTTTATCCCTGTGACTTGAACCCAGGACCCCAGCGCTGCAAGGCTGTATGAAACCACTAAGTTCACTGTCTGCCTGTGCCCAAGGTAACTAATGGACTGCTTTATAGCCTCCTCCTGGGACTGAGAACTACGCGGATACCTTTATTTGGAGCAACTACCATCTCTTTACATATTACTAAAACAAACAGAACAAAGTGCATGAAGATTCATCCATCACAAGCCGCACCCTGTACAGATATGGGGCCCCGGGCCCCCCGTAAATCCTCCCCGTCTCCCTGAGACAGAAGATGGTCAGGGATCATGGCTCCGTCTCTCGAGATGAGTGATTTGCCTAATTACTTAAAGTTCTGTTACAAAATGCATTGTAACGCGATGTTAACTAGTGCGTTAACAAATGTAAACATACAGTAATTGGAAATCGCCTCTCCTCAGCTGTTGTTAGTCTTTTTCAAACGCATGAAAACGCGGACAAAAACGCAACGTGTGAACGCCACTCTCAGGGTGATGCCACACTGGCGTTTTTGGTCCGTTTTTAACCCGATAAAAAATGCATCACGTTTTTGACCGCTTACTATGCGTTTAGCTGCTACAACTTGTTTTATAATTTGGGAAAATGACAAACAGCATAAAAGTCAAAAATGGTTCTTTTTAAATGGCAGAAAAAAACGATGCTTAAAACGGGCACCCTCACACGTGGCGTTCACCGTGTCGTTTGTGGTTTGCGTTACATGTGTTTTGAACGCATTACAAACAGCTGAGTGGCATTTTGCCTAATTACATCTACTGTTAACATTTGCGTTTACAAAAAGCAACCGTTAACGTCTTGTTAACATCTTTCCCCCCACGTTTGCTATTGCGTTTTGTAAGCGCACTTTTAACTGTATGTAATGAGGCACATCCCCTCTCCTCAGCTGTAAGTATGTGTTTCAAAAAGCATGTAACGCACCGTGTGAACGCAGCCAAAGTCAAATTAAATCAACCATCAAACACTCCTGATAAACCAGGGACATTACCATAGATCCGGCACCGGGACTGTGGTATATTCTATATCTGTTATCCATGGCCTCCTTCCTTCTAGAATCAACTTTAATAATTATTCCAATGAGAAGAACAGCTCTGGATGTGTTACTAAAGCCCTTATCTGTGCTGCTGCTTCACAGTGCTGTTACACTGTGTCCCCTCTCCCCATTTCTTACTCCCTCTCTGCTTGCTGTAAGTGCACACAATGGAGAGGGAAGTGCTGCTGCACAATGTAACTCCTGTGAAGCTACACGCAAAGAAGCTTTGGCAACCCCCCGAGCCTTTCTGGTTCATTATCATAATTGTAAAACTTGATTTTTAGAAGTAAGGAGCCCATGAATAAGAAATACAAGAAGATACCATGGTCCCGGTGCCTGGATCTATGATAATGTCCCTGGTTTATCAGGATGGATTTTGGTGGCAGATTTCCTTTTCTTCATTGACCCCAGTCGAAGCCTCTAAGGTGCGGTCACACTCGCGTTTAACGTTGCGTTTAAAAGCGCATTGCAAAGAGATTTCCCTATAAACAGCTGTTAACACTTGTGTTTACAAAACGCAAATGTTTACGCACCGTTAACGTGACGTGTGCCGCACCCTGCGAAAAGGCCAATAAACATGATCTAGGCCGAAGATCCCAACATCCGCTTAGGGTGAAGCCACACATGGCTTTTTGAAACCGTTTTTAGTCTGTTTTTAAGCATTTAAAAAACGCATCTTTTTTGTCTTTTGTTTTTTATTGCGCAAATTCGGAAAACGTGTCGAAACGCATGCGTTTTTTAACGGATTTGCTTAAAAACGGACCAAAAACGGTTTCAAAACGCCATTGTGGCATCACCCTTAGGGTCTCCAGGGTAATCGACGCTCCCCTGCCAGGCAAAAAAAAACATATGTATAACATCATAACTTGATTGGATTTTAGAATTGCGATTTGTATTAGAATTGTAGCCATATAGGTGACAGCAGGTACCTACAAGCGCTCCGCGCCCTCCCCATGTGGACACATTAGAATTGCAACCTCCCAAGAAATATCATTGTTTTTTGAATAAAATGTATAAATCACACAAGATTGAATGAACAATACATTTCATAGCATTTTACAAGTGCACAGAAAGGAGAAAAAAGGAGGATCCTGGGATACGGGAGCACTTTGTAATGCGCCCAAGCCCTGGCGTCTGATTCACCGCAGTCTTGGTGTAATTCACAGGAAAACCCATTTACACGTAAACTAATTATACAAAAATTCCCTGTAAGGCGGTATAATAATATCCAGATAGTCCTGAGGAGTGACCACATGTCTGATGCAGTCTGGAGGTCAGTGTATGGGGGGATGGATAACGTGACCATGACATCAAGGACAGGGGTCACTGTGGCGCCCTAAGGGTGATGCCACACTGTGGCGTTTTTGGTGCTTTCACGCGGTGCGCTGCGTCACGTTTTCTGATGCTCTTTTGACGCATTCCCAAGCTCAGCCGTGATCACATGATAGGTTCCATTGCGTTTCCACTGCATCTTCTAAAACGCAATGTAACCTCAGCACGTTCCTCTTGCGTTCATAATGCGCCGTTTAGCGCACAGGGGGCGGCCTCGGCCCGATCTTATAGCGTTTCCAGAGAAACGGTGCTCAGGTTATTGATCGCATGCGTTCCAGGAGAACGCATATAAGATCGGGCCGAGGCCCACCCCTGTGCGATGTGCAGCGCATTATGAACGCAACGCAAGCGGAACGTGTGACCGCACCTTTAGAATGCGTCAAAACCGCTTAAAAACCAAAACGCATCCGCGCGTTTACAGGTTGCGCTTTGGTTCGTTTCATTGCATTTTAAAACACATTTCAACCAGCTAGGGCGTGGCAAACGTGCGTTTTGACCAAGCCGCACCCACCGGGAATGGCCCGCCGGTATTTTGTGTAATTTAATGCAAAACACCGGCGGCTCGTTCCCCCGAAAATGACCGCGCAGCCAAAGTGGCACGTGTGCCACCGCCTAGTGTGATGTCACATGTTATGCTCTTTCAATACGTTTTTGTCCGTTTTGGTAAAAACGGATTGAAAACGATACGTGTGCCATAACTCTATGCGTTTAGAAACGCATTCCAAAGGCTTCAGCCATCAGCTATCCTTAAGTAACATTTACATTTATCAATGGAAACGCAATTACACGTGATCACGGCTGAACCCTTGGAATACACTCAAAAAATGCATCAAAAACGCATGCGTGAACGCGATCTAAGGGTGATGCACACATGGCGTTTGGAACACGTTTTTGGGCTTTTTGACAGCCCTTTAAAAAAACGCATGCGTTTTTGTTCATTTTTAATTGCGCAAAATTCGGAAAACCAGACAAAACGCATGCGTTTTTTGACGGACTGCTCAAAAGCCCCCAAAAACGTGTTCAAAACGCTATGTGTGCATCACCCTTAGGCTGGCGCCACACGTAGCGCTTTGTCTGCGCTTGCAACGCAAACAAAGTCGGCCCACCGGGGCGGGCCTCGGCCGATCACATCGGCGTTTCTATGGAAACGCCGCGATCGGGAACGAGCCGCCGGTGTTTCGCCTTAAATTAACGCAAAACACCATAGAAACGCCAATGCAAGCGGCCGGGCCCGCCCGGTGGGCGCGACTTTGTCTCGTTTGCAAGCGCAGACAAGCGCACGTGTGGCGCCAGCCTAAGTTGCTGCCACAAATGCGTTTTTGGGAACGCAGCCTAATCTCCGACTTGTGGCCTTCACCTACCAGGTAGAGTCTACATTAGTTCCTGATATATAGACTTTACACAATACGAAGAGCATATTTACAACATTTACCTCCTAATTCATCCAGTTCAGATAAATCTACCCCAAAGTGCCGTAAAAAAACGTGCAAACTGCCAATCGCAGCGCAATTCTGTCCAGAAACCTAGTAGTAGTGTTCACATATTGCAACGTATAGATGTAGCAGAGCCGGAGCAGTTCAATACACTCTGCATGGATGTAACGTAGTAATCAATGCAATAAAATGAGGTGTTGCGCCTGCCTGACACATCAGCTCTGCTACATCATAGGCAGGATAGTATCTAATAATCATATTTATATACGCCCATCATATTTGGAGCACTTTGCGTCCCTAACATGATACTAATAATCCCAAGCATGAAACAGCAATTTACAACGAGGAGCTACACATTGACAAACTCAGACTGCACATCACAGATAGATACTATCCTTCCTAAAATGATACTAAAAATCCACATGAAAACTGCAATTTACAATGATATAACAGGAGCTGCAACCACCTGACAAACTCAGCACCGCTACATCACAGATAGATAGTATCACATCCGTAAAATGTTACTAATAAACTCCTAGCAGGAAACATAAACTTGGTGTCACATAATACAAGGTAATGATGTAGCCCAGAGCCGAGGCAGTCATTTCAACTCTGCATTAATGCAACTATTAAACTATCAATGCAAATATCAGAAGGTTGCGCCGCCTGACAAATTCAGCTCTGCTACATCATAGATAATGGTTATCGGCAACTTTAAATGTTGCATTAATTCCTCGCATGAAAACAGTAAAAGATACTGTATAGATTGTAGCAGAGCGGCATTATCCGCGTTGGATCATGTAACTCATAAACCATTGCAAATTCAGCATGCTACATATCTAGTCAAATAGTATTGGTCCGTAATATCTGCTTTCCCAGCATGAAACCTAGTGGTTCACATATGATGTAGCAGAACTGAACTGCCACTGACAACTAAATAAATTAAATTTACAATGAGATAACAAGGAGCTAGCACCACCTGACAAACTCAGTACCGCTACATTACAGATAGATTTGTATCAATCCGTAAAATGCTGCTAAAAATCCCAGCAGAAAACATAAACTTGGTGTCCACTAATACAATATTAGATGTACAGTGCCGGAGCGCTCCTTATATAACCCTGGATCAACTCGACTATTAAATCAGTGCGAATCAACACTGCTACCTCTCGGTAGAATAGTACTGTCATAATATCTGCAAATCCAGCGTGAAACTTAGTGTTCCCGCATCGATGTAGCAGAACTGAAGCCGTCATGACAACTAGATATATTCAATACGCATGATAAATGAGGGTTGCACCACCTGTACCAAACTCAATAACGGCTACAACCTGCTAGGCAGAGGGATCCGGCTATATTGGCAGTTGTTATACTAGAGTTTGTGCAAGTTTTAGGCCTGATCTCTCTGCCCTGCCCAGGCTCCCCCCCAGCACTATGTCTCTGCTATGCAGAAACCCCAGCACTAAGTATCAGGATCACGGAGACAATGTAAATCCTCTCTACCTCCGCCCCTGGATGGGCCTGCTCGGGATGTCTGTCACTCATTGCAAACCTCTCGCTTCTGCTGCATCCATCTCCTCTGTGCATCAATAAGGGGAGGAATCAGTGATGCTCAGACCTGATCACTGGTATCCCCATCCGCTCCCTCCGTATCCCAGCCCATGAACACACCAGCCTGCAGCTCTCTGCTGGTCCTACACTCCACCCCTCGCAGAGGCTGCTGAGCTGCTGATTCATGGAGACCCCCTCCCTCCTCCCAGCACATCTGCAGCAGCTCATGAATTACCTATTGCCATGTAGCAGAGCCGAGTGCGTCATGGGGGAGCGGTAATGAGTTTGTCAGGTGTAAAAGGAATAAAGTTGACACCACTCATGGATAGGAAAGGAATCTGTCAGCAGCTGGACTGTGCAAAGCTCCAGCGTCGAGGGAGAACAGTTTAAAGGGTTTTCCAAAATTATTATTGTGGCAAATCCCTTGAATTGTAACGATCATTAAGATAATACTCATTATATATTGTTTTACAGAATTATGGGGACATATACAATTCTACCACTACAGGGATTGGAAAGGACTACTTTGAGCTTGTATAGTGTATATTGTTAGTAGCAGCAGGACTGTGAAATATGAATTTATATTCCAGAATTGTATCTTCTCCAAGTGCAATGGGGATGTGTCCTCACACTGCTGTGTTCTCTGCAGTCAGTGTTAAATGTTGTCCCTGAGAATGTGTAATCAAACCTGTGTGTGTGTTGTCTAAGTAGCAGCAGGACTGTGAAATATGAATTTTATTTCCAGAACTGTACCTTCTCCAAGTGCATTGAGAGGTGTCCTCACACTGCTGTACTCTTTTCTCTGTGCAGTCATTGTAAGGTATGGCCCCTGGAGATATGTTAATCAGACCTTTGTGTATGTAGTTAGTAGCAGCATGACTGTGGATATATGGATTATATTCCAGAATTGTATATCTCCAAGTGCAATGGGATGTTTCCTCACACTGCTGTGCTCCTTATTAGTATTGTCCCTGGAGAGATGTGGTAATCATACCTATAGGTGGTTCTTTGTAGCAGCGGACTGGATTTTATTCAGACTGTTATCCTCTCTAGTGCACGGGATGTGTCCTCACCTGCTGTACTCTGTGCTCTCTGCGTCCATGTTTGGGTTTGTCCTGGAGAGATGTGAAATCAAATTAGATATGTTGTTAGTAGCAGCGTTATGGTAAAATCTGCATTTATATTCGCACGTTTGTACTTTCTACAGCACAATGGGGTGTGTCCCAACTTCTGTGCTCTGTGCTCTCTGCAGTCAGTGTTATACTTGTCCTAAGAATGTGTAATCATACCTTGTGTATGTTTGTTCGTAGCTGCAAGGACTGTGATATATGGATTTATTCCAGGATTGTAGCTTCTACAAGCGCACTACGGTGTGGTCCTCACACTGCTGTGCTCTGTGCTCTCTGCAGTCAGTGTTATACATTTCCCGGAAGAGATGTGTAATCAGACCTTTGTGTATGTTGTTAGGTAACCTCGACTGTGATATATGGATTATATTCGAGTTAGCTTCTACAAGCGCACTACGGGTGTGTCCCTACACTGCTGCTCTGTGCTCTCGTGCAGTCAGTGTGATGCCTTAAAAATGTAGGCAAATTCTAGCAGCATCAAAGTATTAAAAATAAAATCCACAAGAAAACTATAAAATAACATAGGGACGTCTCTGTAACCTGTTGCTGAGGCGTTTCGCCCAAAGGGGTCGTAGTCTAGGACCCTTTAGTTTCGAGACGCATCAGAAACATGTTATAGGAGACGTCCCTATGTGATTTTATTGTTTTTTTTCTAATGCTGCTGCGACTTGAGACAGGTAAAGTGAAATAAACTTTTCTAAAGTACTGAATGACTTGTCAGAATCGACAAAGACATGTTACAATGACATAGCATAGGCTATAAACCTGTCACCCTAATAAAAATTACATTCCCGGTGACAGTTCCTTTGACAAGGAAATCCCCATCAGAATCCATCCTGATAAACCAGGGCATTACTCATACTATTCCAGGCACCGACTGTGGTATCCTTATATTTCGATTATCCATGGCCTCCTTCTACAACTAACTTTTAGAACTATGCTAATTGATCTGAGGGGCTCTGTTTGGTTGTTTACCAGAGACCTTAGTACTCAGCATCACAGGCTGTTACAAATGAGTAGAACATGTCTCGCCCTCCTCCCTTATCCCTGTGCCCATGTATCCAGCAGCAGCAGTTAGTGCAGGGGGAGGGGAGACCAGCTTTTTGCTATTGTAACAGGATGTGAAAAGACATCACTGAGGGTCCTGGACACACCCCTCAGAGCCCCTCAGGCAACTAGCATAATTTTTAGAAGTTGATTTTTAAAAGAGAAGGAGGGGCCATGATAAAAGATAATTAGACACCAGTCCCGGTGCCTGGATTAAAGTATGTCCCGGTTTATCAGGATGTTTTGATGGAGATTTCCTTTAGGGTTATTCCCATTTCAGTAATTAATGTTATGTTGTATGATGAAAATTATACATTTCCCAATTCTTCTGTACAATTCTCCATGGTTTTTTAGATCTCTGCTTGCTGTGCATCCTTAGAAGCTTCTATGGTTACTGTCCATTGGATCTTACCATGTCACACAGGTGCCTGCTCTTATTCCCACAGCTCGAATTACTCTCTGTGATACTGAGGGTGAAACCACTGCTTTTTTGGCCGTTTTTGGGGCCCTTTTACTAATTGCGTTTTCAATAGTTAAAACGCATGCTTAAAACACGCTCCGTTTTTTGAAAACGCATGCGTTTTTGTCCATTGTTTTTTGCGAATTGGGCAATGAAAAACTGACAAAACGCATGCGTTTTCAAAACCGCTTGCGTTTTTAAAACCACGGATGCATTTTTAACGCATCGTTTTTAACGATCTGAAACGCATTTAGTAAAACCCCAAAAACGCCAAAAACGCCATTGTGTCTCACCTAACAGCCATGCACCTGTGTATATAACGACCGTCCCTGTGTGACCATCACATGACCAGGGTCACGATTTCTATCCACTGTAAGTACCATAGAGCTTTCTAAGTACAGGACAGCAAGCAAGATCTAGAAAACCAGAGGAATTACTGCAAAGTATATTTTCAACTTTTTATCCTATAACCAATAACATATATTTGGCTGGAATGGGACGACCCCTTTAGGCAGTTGTAGCATGTGTACGACACTATGACACACATTTTATTTGAATTTGAATATGCCTTTACCACTTAAATGTGTGACACTTTTCTGACACTTGTGACACTTTGCTGTAATTCCTCTTCAGTCCTCATCCCAGCAGTACAGTGTTTTATCGTCAGCACAGTCTCTATCAGCGCTGGTCTCAGTCCCTCTTCCTGGGTCACCACCACATGACCTGGCAGCACCGGGTCTGGACTCGCATTGTACATTTCAACTTTCTTAGTCCTCCCTGGAACAGTCCCGTCACATCCAATCGCCAGTGGTCCCTGGCTGGCCCTCTTCACCCCTGAGCGTGAATAGATGTCGCCTCTTCCAGGGGGTCTGATGAGGGGTACCAAAAACTGTCCTCATTCTGCTCTGGTTCCATTGGACTCTCTTATTATCCTACATCACTATGATGTCTCTTTTAGGAAAACCCCTTAATGATGGGCGTACTACACTCTCTCTCCTTGCAGCAGGTGACTTGGTTTTCCTCCATCCAAACCAGACCTTACGACTACAATACAGGTCAGAGCTTTGATAGCACACGGCTGGGTGCAGGAGGGGGAGCCTCTTTACCCTCCCCTTTTGCATCGAATGCCAGGTCGTGTGCAACCACAATGCCTTCTAAAATCCCGTCCCGGCGGCGCGATCCCTGAAATGTCGGAAAACCAATGGAATGCGTCCACGGACCCTTATAAATAACCCATTGTGTGTGCAACCACACTGTAACCGGGGGCCATAGCCCTTATGGGGGGCTGTGATCTAGCTGCAAATTGTGCAGCCAGATCACGGCCCCCAATCCGGTCCATGTGCTTTTAGCGGGGATCACCTTAAAGGAGTTTGCCCTGAAAAAAACTTCTAAATTTTAATTTAAAAACAATTTTGGCTCAGGTTTATTGCTGTTTTGCTATCACTCAGTGAGGTCAGTGTAAATTCCAGATGTATCAAGCGTGGACTCTCTAAGCAGACACTTCATGATCTCTCCTTGTGCGTGAAATGCTGTGTGCTGACAATGTGCTAGATTATTAGGGTACGAGTTTAATCTACTTTTATTTATCTCTGAACATCACTAGTATCAGACACATAGAAAAAGAGAGATGAGACAGATCAGAGATGAGATCCTGACATGGATATAACACCACATTAAACCCCCAGCTCTCTACCTCACCTAATAAATAAAATAGATAGTCAGCACTATATGCTTCCCGTCCCCTCTCTCCTGGATCCAAGACTTATCTGCTGCTGTGTCCTTCTCCACCAGACTGATAGAGACGGTTGGTATTATATCTGTGAATGCTGTATTTTTTTTTAATAACAGTGAAATAGTATTTGATATTTTATTATCCAGAGTATATTAAGATATGTCTTACGAATAGAATCTTGTTCTTACATACCTTTTTGGGAATACTCTCGTTCAAGGCACATGAGCCCCAACACTTATCATATAGAACTGCAAGCGGTTATGTACATCCAGAGCAAAGTTTTTTTCATGGACCGATTGCCACTTTCCTAGATTGCCCTGTATACCCTGCAAGAGGGGTCAAATCGATCACCTCACCCACTGAAAAACACTAAGATCATGATCCGCCTGCAGTGGTGAATTGACACAATGCCTAGGTGTTTTTGTGTTATTTTAACAAAATTCTCCTGCGGTCCAGGTAATAGTATACTATAAGAGAATGGCTGCTGGCACAAAAACATATAGAAAGTAATGACGGCCAGTAACCAGGCGTGCCACAGAGGTCAGTGCCACATCTGAACGCGGAATCGTAGCTGCATCACCAGACTCCTGTGAGAGATGTGATACATCCTGTATAGATAGTCGATCGCCTCTGCTGGCCGCATCTGGTAATACAACAGTGCTGTATGGCATTGGGGCTCATTTACTAAGGTCCTGTAATTACTCATTTTCGTCGGGTTGTCCGGAATATTTTCCATTTGTGCTGAATTGCCCTGGGATTTTGGCGCACGTGATCGGATTGTGGCGCATCGTGCCCGGCATTACACAACAGAATCGGCGTGCTATGTCGAAACCTCGAACGGATTCGGATAAAAACCATGGCATTTTTTTAAAATGTGTGCACGCAAGAAAAGCACTCACATTCACACCAGGACCAAGAAGTGACCTCCGGCGTACTTGCAGCGCACACGCAAAGCGACACCTGGTGATAATCGGCATGACCATAGTGAATCCCGGCAAGCTCCGGAATCAACGTCAACCCAGGTAAGTAAATGACCGCCGCCTAATCTCTGTACTGTGACATCACGGTGTGTATTCATCCGTACTGTGACCACTGTGTATTATCTCTGTACTGTGACATCAACTGTTGTGTATTACTTGTACTGTGACATCCTGTGTGTATTATCCTGACTGTCATCCTATTACAAACTGTATATCAGTGTATTTGCTAATCACTGGGTTATCTCTCTACTGTGACATCTGTCTTCTTACTGTCGTGTATTATCTCTCTACTGTGACATCACTGGTGTATTATCCTCTTACTGTGACATCATGTGTGTATTATCCCCTGTACTGTGACTATCACTGTGTGTATTATCCTTGTACTGTGTGACATCCATTGTGTGTATATACTGGTGTCCGTGACATCCTGTGTGTATATCGTATAATTTTATCCTGTACTGTGACATCACTTGTGTATTATCCCTGTACTGGAGATTACGTGTGTTAGTATCCTGGTACTGTGACATCACTGTGTGTATACCCTGTACTGTGACATCAATTGTGTGTATTATCCCTGTACTGTGACATCACTGTTGTATACATTGGTATTCCTGGTGACTGTACCTGTCACTGTGGAATTCACTTGTATGTACCACTTAATCCATGTACTGTACATCACTCCGTGTGTATTATCCTCCTGTACTGTGTCACTGTGTGTATATTATCAATGTACTGTGACATCACTGTGTGTAGTTATCCCTGTACTTGACATGCACGTGTGTTATTATCACTGAACTGTGATCTCACTGGTATTGTTATCCCGTACGTGACCATCACTGTGTGTTATATATCTCTGTAAATCCGTGTGATTACCTCACCTGTGACATAGGTGTTTATTCTACTGTACTTGACATCACTGTGGTATTATCCGTTGTACATCCTGTGAATCATCCATGGACTTGTGTGTATTATCCATGTACTGTGACATAACTTGTGGGTATTATCTCTAGTTACTACGTGAGTTCTACGGAACCTGTTTATTATCTCTGTATGTGCATCTGTGGGGGTATATCTTGTAACTGTGACATCACTGTGTTATTATCCTGTTACTGGTGACATCACTGTGTGTATCATCCCTGTACTGTGCATCAGCTGTGTTATCGTATGATATTCCTGTTTATCCTGTAGGTACACTTCATTTGGTATATCCCTGTACGTGAAATCATGTGTGATACCGTTCCTCTGTCACTGTGTATATCTCTGCTGTGTTACTTGTAGTTATCCTGTACTGCACAGCATGTATACCATCCACTGTGAATAATGTGTTTAGCCCTGTATGTGACATCAACTATGGTATTTATCCCTGGGTACTGTGACATCACTGTGTGTATATGCCGTACTGTGACATCACTGGTGTATTATTGCCGTGTACGTGGGGCCATCACTGTGTGGTTATTACTGTGATAACTGCTGGCCTGTACTGTGACATCAATGTGTGTATCTAATCCTGTACTGTGCATCACTGGGTGTGCATGTATCCCTGTACTGTTGCCCTCAACTGTTGTATTATCCCTGACTGTGACTCACTGGGGTATTATCCCGTACGGTGACATCATGTGTGTTATCCTGTGTACTGTTTGATATCACTTGTGTATTTAATCAGTACTGGGACATACTGTGCGTATTTCCCATCTCGGAAGTCACTGTGTGGTATTATCCATGTACGTGACCTACTGTTGGATTTCACTGTACTGTACATCACTGTGTGTATTATCCCTTACTGTGAAATCAATGGGTATTATCCCTGTACGTGACAGTCACTGGTGTATTATCCCTGTCACTGTGACAGTCAGTGTGTTATATCCCCTGTACTGTGTACAATCACGTGTGTGTATTATCCTGTAACTGTACATACTGTGTGTATATCCTGTACTGTGAATCACTGGTGTATTCCCATGTACTGTGACATCACTGTGTGTATTTCACTTAGTACTGTGACACACTGTGGTGTAGTTCTCTGTTACTGTGACATCCTGCTGTGTTTCCTGATCCTGTGCATGCTAGACTGTGAGTATATCAGTAATGCATCTGTGTTATTATCCCTGACTGTGCGATCACTGTGGTAATTATCCTGTTGTGAACCCTGTTTTATGAAATCCCTGTCGTGATTACACTGTTGTATGTAGCACCTGTGATCTCGTATGCATCACTGTGTGTATTATCCCTGTAGTGACACATCTGTGTGTATTACTCCCTGTACTGTGACATCACTGTTAGTGGATATATATCCCCATCTGTGAATTGTGGATTATCATGTCACTGTGAAGTTGTAATCCTGTAATGTGACTCCACTGTCATGCTTGACACAATGTCGTAATCCCTGTGAATCTGGGGTATACCCTGTCACTGTGACATCACTGTGTGTCTTTATCATACTGTAACTTTGCCCACTGCCATCACTGGTAGGTACTGGACATATGATGTGTATTATCATCTTACTGTGCCCCACTGGTGTATTATCACTGTACTGTGGCAATCACTGTGTGAGTATCTCTGTACTGTGACATCACTGTGTTGGTATTACTCCCTCTGTGACATACACTGTGATTAGTACCCTGTACGTGACATCACTGTGGTGCATTATCCCGTACTGTGACCTCACTGTTGTGTATTTCCCTGTACTGTCGATATCACTGTGATAGTTATCCCTGTACTGTGAACATCACTGTGTATTCATTTACTCACCTGGGTAAGCTCTGGGTGACATCAACTGTGTGTATTTTACCCCTGACTGTGACATTCACGTGTGTGTATTATCCATGTACTGTGACATCACTGTGTGTATTATCTCCTGTACTTGCGCATCATAGGTTGTATTATCCCTGTACTGTGAATACTGTGTTGTATTATGCCCTGTACTTTGAACTCACTGTGTTATTATCCTGTACGTGTACATTACTGTGTTTATTATCCCTGTACGTGACATCACTGTGGTTATTATCCCGACTTGTGACATCATGTGGTGATTAATATCCTGTACTGTTACGACAATCCTGTGGTATTATCCTTGTACGTGCATAATGTGTGTATGATCCCTCTTGACTCAGTGTAGTCTGTGGTTATCACTTGGGTCCCACGGTGCCATGTGTGTATAATGACTGTTTTTTTGCCCTTGTTACCTGTACTGGTGACAAACTCATGTTGTATTATCCCTTGTACGTACATAGGTGATCACGTACTGTGACATACGGTGTGTTTGCTCCACGTGTGTACTGTGACCATCACTGTGGTGTTATTAATCCCTGACTGTGACAGTCACTGTGTGTGATTATCCCGCGGTCCAAGGTTGTTGATCATGCACTGGCATTTGTGTCTATCCATGTTACTGTGCATCACTGTGTGTATTATCCCTGTACTGTGACACACTGTGTGATTCTCCTGTACTGTGACACACTGTGTGTATTATCCTGTACTAGTGCATCACTGTGTGTATTATCCCTACTGTGACCTCACTGTGTGTATTATCCTCCATGTCTGTGACACACTGTGGGTATTATCCTCTGTACTGTACATCACTGTGTGTAATTACCCCGTACTGTGACATAACTGTGTGTGTATTATCCCTGTACTGACATCACTGTGTATTATCCCCTCGTGACCCTGTGTGTACATCCCTGTGGACTCCTGTTATTATCCCTGTACTGTGACATCACGGTGTGTATGCTTCGATGTATCATAAATCCCGGTACTGTGAACATCACTGTGTTTGTATACATCCCTGTTACTGTGACCATCACTGTGTGTTTATCCGTACTGTGACATCATGTGGTGTATTATTCCGTACTGTGACATACTGTTGTTTATCCCTGTATCTGGACATCACTGTGTGTAATTATCACTTGACTGTGCACATCACTGTGTGTATTATCCCTGTACTGTGCCCATACTGTGTGTATTACCTGTACTGTGACAACACTGTGTGTATTATCCATTGTACTGTTGACATCACTGTGTGTATTATCCTTGTACTGGTGACATCACTGTGTGTATTTATGTCTGTACTG
>CM033641.1:313924843-314097756 GCA_019512145.1 Engystomops pustulosus | reverse complement strand
GCAGTTTTATCAGAATTATTTTTTGCAAGGCAGATTGTATCTGTTACTTTTATTATAACAATATTGTATTATTAGTTATATAGATTTTTAGAATTAACACCATACCCCAGTCCACAAAAAATCCAACGGAGAGAAACTTCAACTACAAGAAGGTAAAGTCATGAATGTTACAATCAGGTGACGATGTATAGAGGCTGTACTGATATGCAAATTATAAAAATGGAAATAAATATCCTACAAGTGGCAATAGCCGTGAGTCATTAAAAGGGGTATGTACAATTACACAACAGATTTGTTTCTGCTTTCGAAGGAATCATGTAGCTGAAATAAGTTTTGGATCTGCCTCTTATCACCCCTTAGTGTCTAAGAATTTCATCATTTCTAGATCTTACCAACACCAGGTCCTCAATTTGCATAACATTACCATCATCCTTGGTGTTGTAATTTCAGTGTTGAGAAGTGATATTGCCATTAACTGTTGAAATAGTAGTGGCAACCAGTGTTAGAAATATACTAGAAAGGTTTCACAACATACACTTCCAACGTATGGTACTATACTGTATATACTCCAGGACAGAAGGACAGAGCATATGTCATGTCCGTACCACATACTACTATACATAACCAATATATGACAAGATATACTATATAATACTGCCCCTATGTCACAGATACTAACTATAATACTGCCCCTATGTACAAGAATAACTACTATAATACATGCCCCTATGTACAAGAGCTAATAACTACTAATATACTGCCCTATGTACAAGAATAAACTACTAAAATACTGCCCCTATGTACAAGAAATAATACTATAATACTGCCCCCTATGTACAGAATATAACTACTATACTAGCCCCTCTATGTACAAGAATATAACTACTATAATATACTGCCCCCTATGTACAAGAATATAACTACTATAATACTGCCCCCTATGTACAAGAAATAACTACTATAATACTGCCCCCTTGTACAAGAATAACTACATAATACTGCCCCTATGTACAGAATATAACTTTTTTTTTACTATAATACTGCCCCTAGTACAAGAATATAACTACTATAATACTGCCCCTATGTACAAGAAATAACTACTAATACTGCCCCCTATGTAACAAATATAAGAAATATAACTACTATAATACTGCCCCTATGTACAAGAATATAACTACTATAATACTGCCCCTACTGTACAAGAATATAACTACTATAATACGGCCCCCTATGTACAAGAATATAACTACTATAATAACTGCCCCCTATGTACAGGAATATAACTATAATACTACTATACATACTGCCCCTATGTACAAGATATAACTACTAATACTACTGCCCCTATGTACAAGAATTAACTACTATAATACTGTCGCCCTATGTACAGAATATACTACTATAATACTGCCCCCCCTATGTACAAGGATATAACTACCTAAATACTGCCCCTATGTACAAGGATATAACACTATAATACTGCCCATATGTACAAGAATATAACTACTATAATACTGCCCCTTGTACAAGAATAATAAACTACTCCATATAATACTTAGCCCCCTATGTACAGAATATAACTACTTATACTCCCCCTATGACAGATATAACTCTATCTACTGCCCCCTATGTACAAGATATAACTACTATAATACTGCCCCCTATGTACAGAATATAACTACTATAATACTGCCCCCTATGTACAAGAAATAATACTATTATACTGCCCTATGTACAAGAATATAACTAATATAATACTGCCCTCCTATGTACAGAATATAACTACATAAAGCCCCTATGTACAAGAATATACTACTATAATACTGCCCCCTATTACAAGGATAAAACTACTATAATACTGCCCCCCCTATGTACAAGAATAACTACTATAATACTGCCCCCTATACAAGATAACTACTATATACGCCCCCTAGTACAAGAATATAACTACTATAATACTGCCCCTATTGTACAAGAATAAACTACTATAATATGCCCCTATACAAATATAACACTATAATACTGCCCCCTATGTACAAGAATATAAACTATACTATAATACTGCCCCCTATGTTACAAGAATATAACTACTATAAACTGCCCCTATGTACAAGAATAATAACTATAAATACTGCCCCCTATAGTACCAGAATATAATACTATAATACTGCCCTATGTACAAGAATATAACTAATATAATACTCCTCTGCAGAGAATATAACTAACTATAATATTGCCCCTATGTACAAGAATATAACTACTATAATACTGCCCCCTATTACAAGAATATAACTACTATATACTGCCCCCCTATGCTACAAGAATATAACTACTATAATACTGCCCCTATTACAGGAATATCACTACTATAATACTGCACCCTATGTACAAGAATATAACTATATAATACGGCCCCCTATGTACAAGAATATTATACTATAATACTGCCCCTAGTACAGGAATATAATACTATAATCCTGCCTCTATGTACAAGAATATAATACTATAATACTTCCAGTACAGTAACTCTATAATACAGACCCTATTACAAATATTAACTCACTATAATACATATCCTGCCCTATGTAGGAAGACATCTATACATCAACTATGAAAAAATAAACTATTATGCCCCTATGTACAAGAATATCATATATATACTGCCCCCTATGTACAAATATAACTACTACATACTGCCCCTATGACCGAATATAGACTACTTATAATACGTCCCATATGTACACGGATATTAAACTACTAATATATGCCCCTATGACAAGAATACTACATAAATGCCTAGACAGGAAATAATCACGCCTCCCTCCCCCCCTATGTACACAAATATAACTACTACAATATGCCCCTATAGCTCAAGAATAAATCTACTATAATATGCCCCCTATGACAAGAATTAACATAAATACTGATTACTGGCCCCTATGTACAAGAATAAATATATAATACTGGCCCCTATGTCAAGAATATAAACTACTATAATAGCTGCCCCTATGTACCGGAATATAACATACTATACTACTGGCCAACCTTATTACAAGAATATATAACTACTAATAATACTTGCCCCTATGTACAGACGAAATAACTACTATAATACTGCCCCATATGTACACGATTAATACTTAATTACTGCCCCCTATTACAAGAATATAACTACTAAATACGTCCCCCAGTACAGGAATATAACTACTATATACTATGCCCCTCTATGTACAAGAATATACTACTATAATATGCCCCCTATGTAACAGTAATTAACTTACTATAATACTGCCCCCTATGTACAAGAATATAACTATATAATCATGCCCCCTATGTACAAGAATATCAATCCTATATAACCTACTGCCCCTATGGTACAGAGAATATAATACTATAAATATGCCCCCATGTCAAGAAAATCACTACTATATACTGCCCACCTATGTACAGGATATTAACTCCTATAATACTAGGCCCCTTATAAAGAAAAATATAATACTGCCGTCAGAAGTATAACTATATGCGCCCCTATGTACACAGAAGTAACTAATAATACTGCCCCTATGTAAAGAATATAACTACATAATACTGCCCTAGTACAAGAATAATACTACTATAATACTGCCCCCTATGTACAAGAATAACTACTATATATGCCACCCTATGTACAGAAATCATAATACTATACATACTGCCCTATGTTATACAGATCTATAAACTACTATCTAATATGCCCCTATGTCAGAAGAATATAACTACATATAATACTGCCCTATGTACAGGAATATAACTACTATAATACTGCCCTATTCGAAGATACATAATGTAGCCAATATCCTACGATAATAATCCTATTAATGAATACTGCCTATGACATATAACTACTATGCCCATATGTACTAAAGAATATAATATCATAAATATAAATATCGCCCGTCCTCATGTACAGGAATATTAACCTTATAAATACTGCCCACCTACTGTACAAGAATATAACTACATTCAACTGGCCCCCTTATGTCAAGAATATTAACTACTATAATACTGCCCCCTATGTACGGAATATACACTACTTATAATACTGCCCCCTATGTACAAGAATGATAAACTACTATAATACTGCACCCTATGTACAAGGAATATAACTGCTATATCCATGCCCTCTATGTAGCAAGGATATATAACTACTATAATACTGCCCTCACTATGTACAGGAATATCACTCTATAATACTGCCCCTATGTACAGGAGGAATAAACACTAACATACTGCTCCCGAACTGTAAAAGCGAAAAACTACTAACCCCTACCCGTCACAACCTAAAACATAAGATGCCCCCTATGTACAGAGAATATAAACTATCTATAATACGCCCCCTAGTACAGGAATATAACTACTATATACTGCCCCCTAGGTACAGAATTATAACTATATTAATACTGCTCCTCTGCTACAGGAATATAACTTTTATAATACTGCCCCCTATGATACAGGAATAGAAATACTATAACAATGCCCCCTATGTACCAGAATATAACTACTATCATAATGCCCCTATGTAACAGGAATATACTACTATAATAATGCCCCTATGTACAAAGAAGTATAACTACTATAATACTGCCCCTATGTACAAGTGATATAAACTACTATAATCAGCCCCCTAGTACAAGGATATAACTACTCTCTGAGGTGTTGTGGAGCATCTCTGAGGTGTTGTGGAGCATCTCTCGGTGTTGATGTTTTTTGTATTCGGCAATTTCAAGGATACTTTTTAAGGAAATTTCCTTCAATTCCTTCATTTTATTCCAAAGTATTCTAGAAGGAATTGAAGCCGTTGCGGTAATGCAGGACTGTCCTTGGGTAGCGGGGGGTTGGGTTGTGACGCCCGCCCCTCCACGTAGACTTCAGGCTACTTTTGTGTTGTATCAATTACGACTTGCTGAAGCCAAGATTAATGAGAATGTATCCGATCAATGCGGCAGGAATTAGTGGAGCCACTTTACCAGGGCCAGACGAATAATTCTGTATGTGTGTGACTCGGCATAGCGCTGCGCTTCCAATCACGAGATGGCGACTAAATGTAATTATAAAATACTTTACTCGCATATTAAATGGTCCAGTCCTGGAAGTATCTGGGGGCAATGGAAATGAGGGACTGTATAAAATCTAAAATACACTATAGAAATGATGCTCCAGGACTCATTTGCTTATATTGTAGCAGAAGTGGCTTTATTTCTAGTGCAGTTTTACATAATTTCTAGCCTGTCGCTTACATATCACCTGCATATACCTTATGTACATCTCTTATTATAGACAATGTCCCCATTTCAATCTCAATATCTAAAGTCCAAGAGACCAAATACATGGGCATCATACAAATTCCATGAAGATTTTCGACCAAGGACATGTACACCAGACAACCAGCGGTATCACACGTAGATAGTAACTTGCCAAATCAGTCCCTGTCCCCACGGGGCTCACAATCTTATCAATCTACCAGTATGTTTTGGTATTTTGGAGGAAACTGGAAGAAACCCACGCAAACAAGGAGAGAACATACAAACTCTTTGCAGATGTCAACCTGGGTGGGACTTGAACCCCAGCGCTGCAAGGCTGTAGTGCTAACCATTGAGCCACCGTGCTGCCCATAAACAGGATAAGTAAATGACAAACCAATGCAGATCTACTGCAAAATACTCATATACTGCAATACAACATTAATATGGTAGGATAAATCAGACCTCCTAGGGTTCAGGTAACCTAGTGGGTCTAAAATAATTTTTTTTTAAGTTTAAAAAAAACCCTGGAAACCCCAAAAGTTCCCTTCTTTCTCTAGAACTGATATAAAAATAAACAAATAATAATCATTATCAGTTTAAAAAAAGTCATAAACATGTTTGGTATAGTTGTGTTCCAAACTGCCCCATCTATCAAAATATAAATATGATTATTCTTGGCGTTGAACCCCGTAATGGAAAATAGTGCCCAAATATCCAAAATATCCCAAATTTTTGCAACACATAAATTTTTTTTAAAAAAATGAAAGGGTTATACATTCCCTAGAATGGCATCAAAGAAAACATCCGATTTTACCCCAAAAATTGACACCTTCCACAGCTCTGTACACCGAAGTATAAAAAGTGATTAGAACCTGGCAAAATAAACACTTTTTCTTTTTGTACAAAAGGTTTTAATTGTTTTTTTTTTTCATTCTATTAAAACACAATAAAACCTGTATAACTTTGGTATTGTGGGGATCATCGCGACCCAAAGAACAAAGGGGAGGAGTCATATAGAGCACATGGGGAAAGCCATAGAAATGGTGCCTAAAGAAAATACTGGAAAGGTGTTTTTTCATAAATTTCACTGTGTTTGGTATTTTTTCCGCCTCCCAGTACATGGCATGAACTATAAACTACTGTCACGTGGAAACATCATTTGTTATACAGAAAACAATCCCTTTTTAAAGTAGGGAGTGAAAAATTAAAAAGGGGTGCATCCTTAAAGGGAACCTGTCACCACCTTTAACCCCACTAAACTACTACCCTTATCATGTACGAATGAAATGTCCTTTCTAGAATTTCCTCTTTTATGTGAAGTCAAATTTAGTGGGAAGGTCATTTCAGAAGCCCCTATCTTCTGTTCTATTGCACCCAGTAACATGCTGCTGGTGTCATACTAAAGCTTATGGTTATGTGTGCTACAGAACCAGAGATATAGGCTATTAAAAATAGATGAGAACTGGATCTTTATATGCAGCTTGCATTTCCAACTAAGTCTTTAACCATAAGCATCTCCCAGTCCTGTAAATCATAAAGCCAGAAGCTTGTGATGTGATGTGAAAGATGACATTCTTATCTTTAATATGACACAAGGATCATGTTTGTTGGTGCTATAGAACAGAAGATAGGGGCTACTGAAGTGACACACCCCCTTGCAACCACTAAACTTGACTCATCTCTTGTGAAAATGAGGTGAATAATTGTCTTATAATGGGGAGACACTTCCATGATCAGCAAAAGGGGGGACCACAAGACCCCATAACTGACCGGTATTGCAGATTTCCACTCGTCCTGTAATCAGACATTTATCTGATGGATAGGAAAGTTCTATCAATAATCAGTCCAAATAATCAATAATGCAAAACTCTTTTAAAGTTCATGAGCTGCAATACCTCATTCTACCTGTGCATACATGTGGCGCTGTCTGCAAAGGGAACACTCCTTCTGTTTGATACTATATGAAGTTTAATATTTCCTTTGCCATCTCCTTCTAGACTCGGGTCATCCTTCATTTTACTTCTTTGTGGAATCTTAAGGCGATAGAGGGATTGACAGCCCCTGCAGCCAAATTAATATTCGCCCCTGAATAAATAATGACTATGGACAGATGTTGGAATTAAAGGAAATGGATTAATTGTCACTCGTTACAGACACATTATTCATGTACTGGTAATTAAGTTTGGAATTGTTCACAAGTTATTTCTAATTAAGTAAAGTTTATTGAAAGCTTTCTGTGCGTGCATATCTGCTGTGGAGTCAGACAACCCCTTTAAGTTGGAAAACACCTTTAAATTATGTTTCAGACTTTTTGGTCAGAGTATAGCATGGAGTAAAGGGCCCTTGCCCCATAAGCTCTATCAATTAGGAAATCTAACAATGCCATGAGCCCATTAAAGCAGCTTTGTGCTTTAAGGGGTTGTCCCGTCTAGCAAGTTAGGCCCCGCCCACATAATAGGGCCTAACTTGCTGATCGGTGTGGTTCTCCGTCATGCAGGGGTGTACCAAGCCTGTCTGCTGCCTGAGGCGAGCCATAGAGAGACGCCCCCCCCCCGCCCATATATGTAATATTTCAGGGAGTGTCAGGACCAGATCCATCATATTGGTTTGGTGTGAAAATAAAGCAATGCAAAAATGCATACAGAGTACCGCCCTGTAGTATTTAATGCATACAGCATGCCGCCATGTAGTATAAAATGCATACAGCATACCACCATGTAGTATAAAATGCATACAGCATACCGCCATGTAGTATTAAATGCATAGAGCGTACCACCATGTAGTATAAAATGCATACAGAATATTGCCATGTGGTATAAAATACATACAGCGTCCCCCCATGTAGTATAAAATGCATACAGCATCCCCCCCCCCCCATGTAGTATAAAATACATACATCATATTGCTATGTAGTGTAAAATGCATACAGCGTATACGGCATGTAGTAAAAAATACATACAGAATATTGCCATGTAGTGTAAAATACATACAGCGTACCACCATGTAGTATAAAATGTATACAGCATATCGCCATGTAGTATAACATGCATACAGAATATCGCCATGTACTATATAATGCATACAGCATATCGCCATGTAGTATAACATGCATACAGAATATCGCCATGTACTATATAATGCATACAGCATATCGCCATGTAGTATATAATG
The DNA here is from genome assembly GCA_019512145.1 of Engystomops pustulosus. Classification (NCBI taxonomy): domain Eukaryota; kingdom Metazoa; phylum Chordata; class Amphibia; order Anura; family Leptodactylidae; genus Engystomops; species Engystomops pustulosus. Next base: position 314,089,303 of record CM033641.1, on the reverse strand, counting down.
CATACAGCATATCGCCACATAGTATAAAATGCATGTAGCGTATCGCCATGTAGAATAAACTGCATACAACGTGCCACCATGTAGTATAAAATGCATACGGAATACATATATACACATATAAACACGTACATATACACATACATATACACATACAAATCACATACATATACACATTACATACACAAATCACATACATGTACACAAACATATACACATACATATATACATTACATACACACATGACATACATATACACATACATATATACATTACATACACACATGACATACATATACACATACATATACACATACATATACACATATACACACATACATAGACACATCACATACATATACACATACATATACACATATACACACATACATAGACACATCACATACATATACACATATATATATATACATTACATACACACATCACATACATATAAACAGATAAACTTACTTTATTTTCTTTTATTTTCCAGGAAGGTTCTCCAGGAGCTGGGGAGGGGGGGGGGGCTTGGGCGTACAAGGGGGGGGATCCGAGCGGAGGAGGGGGAGAGCGGAGCGGAGCGGAGGAGGCCGGGAGCGGAGCAGAGCGGAGGAGAGGGGGAGGACGGAGCGGAGGAGGGGGGGAGGACGGAGCGGAGGAGGGTGCCGCCACTCTCACGGGCCAGCGCAGCGCCGCCGCCAACTGCCCGCTCACAGACTGTTTGGTGCGACGTGCCCACGAGTGGAATTCAACACTGACCCTGTTATCTCCAGAGTGTTACCAGCTCAGCGGAGACAGCGATTCGTAGACTGCCAATTCAAACTTCCCCAGAACTGGTAGTCAGGTCAGTCAGCATTCCTCCCAAGTCTACACATGAGATGTGACGTGGATAGTTTATATCTGTCAGGTGACTGATAACTTTGAGGAGTCAACACAGGATGGGTCAGTGGCCGATGCGCCCATCATCAGCCTAACCATCCCTTCCCGCTGTTTGCTGTTAAAACTCTCTGTGTCATGCATGAATTTCTAGAATGCTTTCCTTCGTCACAATTTAGAGAGAAGAATTTTTTTCCCTGTTATTATCCAAATGCACCCTTGAGGTCGTTTCTCAGCGACATATCGGAGGAGGTGTTGAGGTGGAGGGGATGAGTGAGGAAGAGGAAGGAGAATGTTTGCGAGACACAACGAGGGACCCATTGTTGAGTCTTCAGTCACTGGTAATAGTCGTGTATGGAAGAAGAAGAGGAGTTGGAGAGTGGGAGATACGAGGAAAGAATGGAAAGCAGCAAGGGGACCATGTGAGTGGAGTGATTCTTACGCGTTGTACTCTGGCGCAATATGGCAGATTCATCTAGGCTCCTATCCCGTGACCCTGCGTTCAAAGAATTATATCCAGCACAACCGATTACTGGGTTTCACTCTCCTGGAACACACGTATCAAGGCACAATATTCCCAACTCTCATCCCGGAGAGGCAAAGAGGTGAGAATGATGATACCAGCAGCCTGTTGCCACAAGCTGAAACAGTATTCCTTCTGACAGCGCTAACGGCAGAGGGTAGTTCTGCGGGACAGAGCGAGGGAGGTAGGCAGCAGGCCAGCTTGTCCAGCACGAAGTACGCTTACAAGGCTTTTGCCAGCTTAGTTTCACCCCAGCAAGATCCCTGTCACCCTGTCCCCAGTTCTCGGCAGAGTAGGGCTTGATCTTTAAAAAGATGTGTGAGGGAGAACTAGCTGACCATACCATCGTCCTAAATGATCACAAGCTCCCGTACAAACTACTGGTTCAAAGGGCTGGACAGTGGCACGAACTGACGCTGTAACGGCCTTGGAGGTTCTTGCCTGCCTGCCCTATCGACGTGTCTTTGTCCGAGCGGGTTTTCGTGCAGCTGGTGCTCATCACCGATAAGCGCACACGCTTTCGATGACAGCGCTGGACAGGCTGACGCTTATTAAAATGAATAAAGGGCTGGATTTCTCATGAATTTCCAATCTCCACAGGTGAAGAAGTCTTAACCTGAATCTAATTGATCCATCCTCCTCTCCCCTCCTCATTTTTCCTCCTTTCCTCCTCTTTGTACAGAAAGTCAGAGGAACACTGGCTTATTTTTTGACAGGGCCCACTGGTCTGCTATAGTCTTCATGCATTTAGATGTTTTCTGGAGGCCACATAACCCGGCTCCTCTGTTTGAAACAATTTTGTGAGTGCCAATACATGCACTCAATCGTATTCACATTTTTCTGGAGGGCCCCTACCGCGTCCTCTGGTTTGAAACAATTTTGTTGGACTGCCACATACAGGCACTCAATCGTATTACACTTTTACTGGAGGCCACCTACTGCTCCTCTGGTTTTGAACATTTTTGGGACTGCCACTACGGCATCAATCTATTCATTTTACTGCAGGGCCACAACCTCTCTCTGGTTTGAACAATTTTTGGACTGCCACATCCAGGCACTCAATCTATTCACATTTTTTACTGCATGGCCACTACCTGACTCCTCTGGTTTGAAACTTTTGGGACTGCCACATAAACCAGGGGGGGCACTCAATAGTATCCATTTATAACTGCAGTGGCAACCTACCTCTCTCGCTTGGTTTGACACATTTTGGGGACTGCCAACATACATGCACTCAATCTATTCCCATTTACTGCAGGGCCACCTACCTGCTCCTCTGTGTTTGAAACAATTTTGGGACTGCCCAACATACAGGCACTCCAAATCTATTCCATTTGGACTGGATGCCACCTACCTGCTCCTCGGGTTTGAAACTTGTTTTGGGACTCGCCCTACAGGCACTCAAGTCATGCCATTGTTACTGGAGGGCCAACCTACCTTGCACTCCTACTGGTTCTGAAACATTTTGGGACTGCCACATACCAGCACTCAATCTGATTCCACTTTTACGGTGAGGCCACCCTACCTGCTTCCTTGGTTTGAACAATTGTTGGACGCCACACAGGCACTCATCTATTCCAATTTTACTGGAGGCCCACCGACCTGCTCCTCTGGTTTGAAACATTTTGGACGCCACATTACCGGCACTCAATCTATCCCATTTTACTGGAGGGCCCCTACCTGCTCCTCTGGTTGAAAATGTTTGGGATCCACATACAGGCAACTATCCAATTAAAATGGTCCCATAGACACCTCCACACGTTGTCTCCATTGCTCTACCAACCAAAGTCGTCCCATATAGCTGCCTCGACATCGTCCCTTTATATCAAACGAGGTGTGTCAGCGAAATTGGGGTTGTTTTCATGTTCCACATCAAAGTTTTATAACTTTGGTCGCCACCCACTGCTGTGTAATCCCCAAAATATACTTGCAAACTGTTTACCATTTAGGGAATTATTTCAGTCATATTGCCTTCTTGCGCAATCGTTACATTCCCCTCACCGCCCATATCCTTAAACTTAATAGGAACGCTACTTACACTTGATCTTATACAAAAGGTTCTTAGAAGTTCGTTGTGTGAGTAGCCTAGGATCATGGTCTTGATTTGGCCGAAAGCTCCGCCTGGCAGCTGCCCAGCTCATGCCAAGATCAACTACAAGTTTAAACTGCAAGCACCTTTAATCACCTCTACTACTAGTTCACTGCCTCCATCACGTTCCCCTTATAAAACGAGCTTGTGTCATCAGAATTTTGGGTGTTTTCATGGCTTTCCTGTTAACTTTTGTCGCCACCCTGCGTGTGTAATCCACAAAAATAGACTGGCCAAAACTTTTATCATGTACCGATTAATTTGAGGCCGTCTTTGCTCACCTCCTGGGTTCCTCCTCTGCCACCCATTGGTTTGAAGCCGAGCCATTTAAGGGTATGTCCGCCACTGAACACCTCTCTAGCCTGTGCCGCTGACCTCTGCATTCCGTCCCCACTATTAGTGTCAGGGTCAATTATTGGATGGTTTAGATGCTATCTAGACTTCTTCTGTCACTCTGTCAGGGCTGCGTTTGTGCCCATAATTTTGCAACATGTGCGATATGCAGCCTCAGAGGCATCCATGTCATGCCTGCCCCGCCTGCTTTCCTCGTCCATTTCCGTGGTCTGTTTCCCACCTTATCTGAGTTGCCTCAGGTGTTTGGCCAATCGTCCCTGGCAGCAGCCTTGGTCCCCTTTGAAAACTCTGAGTCTCCCATTGAATTCAATGGGGTGCGTTATTCGAGACGAGCACTCGAGCTCTGGGAAAAGCGTCTCGATAACGAGTACCCGAGCATTTTAGTGTTCGCTCTCTACTGATTCTCTAGGTAACTGTGATGTCTGACAGTGTAATAATATCACATGTTATGGTGATACATGGTACAGGTCAGGAGGGGCGGATGTCTGCCAGTGTAATAATATCACATGTTAATGGATGATACATGGTACAGGGTCAGGAGGGGGCCGGGATTGCCATGTGTAATAATATCACATGTTTGGATGATACATGTACAGGGTCAGGAGGGCGGGATGTCTGCAGTGTAATAATATCACATGTTATGGATATACATGGTACAGGGTCAGGAGGGGCCAGGATGTCTGCAGTGTAATATATCACATGTTATGATGATACATGGGTACAGGGTCAGGAGGGGCCGGGATTTCTGCAGTGTAATAATATCACATGTTATGGATGATACTGGTAAGGGTCAGGAGGGGCTTCGGGATGTCTGCAGTGTAATAATATCACATTTATGGATGATACATGGTGACACGGGTCAGAGGGGCCGTGCATTTCTGCAGTGTAATAATATCACATGTTATGGATTATATCTGGTACAGGGTCAGGAGGGGCCGGGATGTCTGCAGTGTAATAATATCACAGTTATGATGAACATGTTACAGGGTCAGGAGGGGCCGGGATGTCTGCAGTGTAATAATATCACATGTTATGGATGATACATGGGTACAGGTCAGGAGGGGCCGTGATGTCTGCAGTGTAAAAGATCACATGTTATGTGCTGATACATGGTACAGGGTCAGGAGGGCCGGGATGTCTGCAGTGTAATAATATCACTGTATGACTGTACATGTACAGGGTCAGGAGGGCTGGGCTGTCTGCATGTAATAATATCACTGTTATGGCTGATACATGGTACAGGGTCAGGAGGGCTGGATGTCTGCAGTGTAATAATTCAACAATTATTAGGATGATCATGGTACAGGGTCAGGAGGGGCTGGGATTCTGGTGTGTAATAATACACTGTTATGAGATGATACATGGTACAGGGTCAGGAGGGGCCTGGGATGTCTGAGTGTAATAATATCACTGTTTGGATGATACATGGTTGAAGGGTCAGGAGGGGCGGATGTCTGCAGTGTAATAATATCATATGTTATGGATGATACATGGTACATGCCGGGTCAGGAGGGGCCGGGATGTCGCAGTGTGAATAATTCAATGTTATGGATGCTGGTACAGGGTCGAGAGGGGCTGGATGTCTCAGTGTAATAATACACATGTTATGGATGATACATGGTACAGGGTCATGGAGGGGTCAGGATGTCTGAGATGTAATAATATCATGTTATGGATGATACATGGTACAGGGTCAGGAGGGGCGGATGATGCAGTGTAATAATATCAAGTGTTATGGATGAACATAGGTACAGGGTCAAGAGGGGCCGGATTCTGCATGTAATAATATCACATGTTATGGATGATACATGGTACAGGGTAAGGAGGGGATGGGATGTCTGCAGGTAATAATATCACATGTTATGGGTGATACATGGTACAGGGTCAGGAGGGGCGGGATGTCTGTAGTGTAATAATATCACATGTTAGGATGATACATGGTACAGGGTCAGGAGGGGCCGGATGTCAATGTAATAATATCATATTTATGGATGATACATGGACAGGGTCAGGAGGGTCGGATGTCTGCATGTAATAATACCATGTTATGGATGATACAGGTATAGGGTCAGGAGGGGTGGGATGTCTGCAGTGTAATAATATCACATGTTAGGTGATACATGGTACAGGGTCAGGAGGGGCCAGGGATGCTGTGTAATAATATCACATGTTATGGGATGATCTGGTACAGGTCAGGGGTGCTGGATGTTGCAGTGTAATAATACATTGGTATGCTTTCTAAGAAAGGAAATATATATATATTATGGGAATTATATTATTGGATGTTGAGTCAGGAATGTATTCTCTCTGCCAGATTTGGGGTCAGGAAGGAAATTTTCCAACTATTGGCAATAGACATCAGTTTTTTTACCTTCCTCTGGATGAACACTGTAGGGTGATAGTTTGGATTTTGGGGTCCTGCAGGTTACCCGGTAACATAAATAAGTGAGAAACAGCTGAATAGAATGGTAATACTTGGGAGGAGAGACGACGACTCAAGGACTTTGCTGCTGATTTTCTTTTAATCTTCGGGGAAATGATGTGTGATGAAAGTTTTCTCTCTATTTATTTTTTCCGCTTTTTCATTTTCTACCTATGGTATGAGCCGCCGCTTTTATCAGCTGCATTTGTATATTGTACGCAGCGGGAAAGCTCTAAGAATGTATTTAATTTTTTGCTTTTTCGCAGTTTTTTTCGCCCGCACTCGCTTGTTCCTGTAGATCTACAAAAGACTTTCATACAAGACGGGAACCTGTGCTTATTTAGCTCAACTTTCGCTTCTCTCTTTTATTCATAAACAAAATTTTTAGCAACCCCCCCCCCTCTGGTTATGGGATTTTTTGTGTGAAGTTTTCGCTACATTTGTTTTATGTACTTAAAATGTGTGTAACCAGTGTATGGGCTCCTATAGGTCATCACCTCTCTCCGGCACTTTTGGGGGATCTTAACCTCTAGCCTCTTGGCTTCTGAATTCCAATTCCTACCTTGATTTCCAGGGAAGATGTGTAGGTTGTCGACTCAGTTATCGAGGATCTCTGGTGTCCAGACCATATTCCAAATATCAGTGATTCGAATCCAATGGATGCTATTGGTTGTCCCTATGGGTTGAGGAGCCCCCAAAAATCATTTATGTAACCCCAATGGTATGCTAAGTAAGGCCACCAATTGTCTGGATTTCAACATATTGTATCGGATGGGAGGGTCAAAAGGAATAACCATGACTTAACAAACTGTCTAGAATGTGACCGGTCTCTGCCGCAGAGATGATTACATAGTGAGCGCTCTCTCTTCCCCTCTCCCAGCAGAATTCACACACGCGCCTCATGCACCAATCAAAAATAATTTATATCCATCCATAATATCAATTTTAAGTGGAGGCGTAATCCTCCCTTCTCAGAGCTGCTTAACCAAGCACACAGGGATATTAGATGTGAGCTCATGCGGCCTCCATAGATACCACCACTGTACAGGCTGGAAGACGCATCTCTATGGGAGGGAGGAGCTTGATTTTTTTTTTTTTTTTTTTTTAGAAACTAGCAGAATTTGGTAATGAAATATATTAGAAAAATGTTCACCACTCCCCCCCCCGCACACACACTATAAAAAATTATCTATAATGGCGGTTATGCTGTTGTCCAATGCTATACAATTTTTGGTTGGGGGGGTGGTGATGATGCAATTTATGTCTCCTTGATGGTTTCCTACATGAAATACATTTTTTATTTCTTTAATTTTTATTCGCGTGAACCATAAGATCAGATGAAAGAGACCTAGTTCATGCCCCGACTGATGGTGAAATGTTGACCGGTTTCCAGGTCTTTGTGGTTCTCCTCGGTCGTCTTGCTGACTTTCCATGTTGCCCTCTCTCACCACGCGCCAATCATCCGGCAGGTTGGAAAGGGAATGAAGAGCGCCGAGAGGAAAGGTGATTTTCAGCAAATACGGAGCGGCTGTCAGGGAAATGATAATGCTGGGAGTTGGCGAGCCGGAGCAGCGTGTGTGTTTGTAAGCAGCGCATCTCATTACTGAGCCCCTTCATTGCAGATCGCTTGCGGTAGCCAACACTTAAGATTCCCATATATGAAGGAAATCAATGGAATAATACTCTCAGGATTCATGGGGCTATAAGTGCATCCACGCCGCCAGACGCCGTTCACACGTGTTTTTTTTTTTTTTTTATTTGACAAGTACAGAGTGATGTTAAGTTCATGACTGTAATATTAGTCTGGGAAATGATTGACACCGAACCAGGAAAATATCTATCCCCCCCCCCACCCCCGGGCCGATCCAGCAAATTATCCTTATGGCTAAACCGTTACGGCTGACCTCCATGACCCTGAGGTTGACACCAGAACATATTTAGAATCATGTTAGACCCAGCGTTGATGTGTGAGGGTGTTTACAAGCATATGAAATCGTGATACCATACCCCAGGAGGGAGATTTTCATGAGTCTCTTAGAGCAGAACTGTTCTAGTTGTCCACGCACCATCAGAGCTCGGCTTTTTCCCACAGCTGTTTATAAAATTAAAGCTGAGCTCGATGATTGTGGCGTTGAGGCCTTGGGTGGCATCGGCTTGCCCGACTGGTTTTAGAAAAATTGGCAATTAAAAAAAATAAGATGTCGTCTTGACCACGCGTTGTTACATAAGGGCACGACAGGATAGTAGATGTGAAATCCTAACTCAGCGGCTTTTCGCGCAGCACACACCTGTGGTATCGGGCCGACTTAGGAATCGCCGTGACCTGAATCTCGTCGAAACGCGCCCTAGGATCGCGAATTGGCGGTAGTTAATGGCCACTTCTTTTGATGTGGGAATCAGACAGATATCCTGTTTTTATAAAAAAATATTTAGATGGCGTAGGTTGTCCACAAGTGAGCACCTGCTTGGACATGCCTGATAATACATGATGCAGCCCTCTGCTCATAGACACCGTCCCGACCCCTGATGTGTATAGGGTGCAAGACCTTGTAACGGGAAGCGTCGCTCTGAGAATATGCAGGCGAGGGAGCGGATGGAGGGGGAGTGGCCTGCTTTCCGTGACTGGGCGGGCAACGACAGAATATCTTTTTATAAAATACTCTTTAGAAATCTCCTGTGGTCCCAGCTATGAAACTGGCATGTCATCCTACTGGCACATCGCCGAGTAAGTTTGAATGCACGCCCCCTCCGTGATCAGTATACACTCTGTGGTCCAGACAAGTGGTTGAGGCGGAGCAATGGGGAGGGGAAGTTAGGGAGTGAGGGGAGGAGTACGGGAGGGGATTGGGGGAGGAGTTGAGGGATGGGATAATGAAAACCTGAGAGAGAATTATCCGTTACGGACATCGTTGATAGAGAGAATGTTCATGTGGAGATAAAGATCGTAGTTGGGTTGGAGACATATCTATATGGTTTAAATGCAACCTATGTGACGCTGATTAAGTGTAATCTGATGGTAGGTTCCTATTAACCACTAAATCTATTTTAGCTAACCTATAATGCTGTTTAACTTGCTAATTTATTTCATCCTATATGAATTTCCAGAGAGATTCGGGTTTGCACTTTCCGGCGTGCGCCTCTCCACTGCTCATCCAGCGCTGCGCAAGTGCTCATCTCACGCCGATGTGCATGCGCAAAGCAGTTCTCCCATGCTGTGGGAAGCAGATGATAACCAGCGGCTTTTCTGGTCGGCCAAGATGTATCTGGCCATAAAGTTCCCTCAACCGCTGTACCCCACAAACAAGAGGATTATAATATGGAGGTTTGGCAGTAGCCCCGGGTCTACCAAGACCCAACCACCGCAAATTATACTGAAGGGGCATACACCATTACACAAGCCTCTATGGAAAAATCTATCTGTTCCTGATCTCTCAATACCGCATATACACAAAAGCGATTTCAGGACTCTGCTGAAGGTCCTAAAAAGCAGCTCAATGGAGCAAAATCAAAGTCGGGAGAACTTCAGTTCCCGAAAGCTGATTCTAGTACCAGATGTAGGAAGTGATTCCAGACTTGTAGGGGCTATATATTCATAAAGGGTGGTCTCAATCTGCCCCTGCACACAGGTGAGTGCCTAGGCTAGCATTGTGCAGGTACCAGTGGTGGACGGCACTTTATCGGTTTTGGACCATCTGCAATGAGCCAACGATCCATCAGCTGTCCCCACCGCTGGTAATAGGCGAGACGCTCTGCAGCAACATTGTGAATGCACAGGCACTAATGGAATGATGGCCCATTGATTCTCAGGACTTTTGAGGGTCTCTTAGGTGAGCCCCCACCTTCCTAGCTAATGGCTATTTCTTACTATATTTCTATGGTAAAGAAGCGGATGGCCAGGCGCTCCGCATGTTATTCCTGCCAGATATTTTTCTAATCAATATTGTTCACCTGATCTTTGGTATTAATGGAGAATAAGGAAATGTTAGCGAGGAGCAGACGGGAAGTCTCCGCTGAATTACCAGTCTGCCATATCCTAGCAACACGCCGCTATACTGTGTGCTAAATGATTCCTGAAATAATTGCAAAAGGCGGATAGATCCTGTCGTGTAATAAGCCGTATAGGACAATCCAGCAATAACCGGGACGGATGGACAAGCCGAGCAGATGTCACCCTGTGAACCCATCATACATGTTATGACATAGGCGGCGGGGCCTATAGCAGCGTATACAGCACGATAATCTGCTGCCGTTAATAGAGGTCCTAACCTGCTAGAAATCACTGGCTGGTTGGATCTCAGCCTCACAGCTGCACATGGACTCCTACCGGTGCTCAGTTCGTTTTCATTACAGCCTTCGGCAGCGCTGGGGTCCTGGGTTTCAAGTCAGGTCAACATCTGCAAAGACAGTTGTTTGTTCTCCGTGTTTGCGTGGGTTTCCTCGGTCCTCGGTTTCCTCCTCCCACACTCCAAAACATACTGGTAGGTTGATTAGATTGTGAGCCCATTGGGGACAGGGCTAATGTGACAAGATCTGTGCAGCGCTGCGGAATCGTGTGCGCTATATAAATAAAAGGAAAGGACTAAGGATGAATCCACCTCTCAAAATCTTTGGGTTGTGGTCCTGCGTGCATATGTATTATTATATAGGCATTTCTTGCATGTATGAGTTTGAAATAACCTTTAAAGGGGTCCTCAGCTACAATATTCTACTACTGACCTTCAATTTGGTAGGGGTCCTTCATGATCCAGGGTGAGCCACTAAGAAATAGATTGCTACCTGGGTTGTATGCCACTTGTGTTTACAGGTCTGTGACATCACTGTCCTTTCCATGCATGGGCCTATTATAGCGCCGTCCTCAATAGAATGGGGGCAAACTTGCAATACCAAACACCACCACTTTACAAGGTATGGAGACTCCACAGGGAATGCTCATCCCTTCATAGATAGCGCGTCCTGTATGATCGCAGGGGTCAGCAGTGGGTGTTTGCTGCATAGTGCAGCAAACACCCACCATGTATTCATGTATGAATAAGTTTTTAGCCTATGCCCTCATCATACATCCATGACTACATTATGGTGTTACATGTTCAGCTTCTTATGGTCTGTTGATTGATATGTCATATCACCCAATAGGTCCACTTAGGAAAAGCACCATTGTTTTTATGCATTTTGACCTTGCGTGAATGTGTCATGACCCTGATGTCAGAATCATATGGTGTTTACTTCCCTGATCTGAGTGTGTTCTGCTCCTAACCTAATAGCACTGCTTCAGAAACCTGTATGTCACTGGTATTGTCCCTGCAAGTCAGAAGTCTGTAATCAACGTTGCAGCCCTCGTCATCCAGCTGCATGTTGATAGTCCTGTTAAAATTGTATTTCAGCAAAACCACTTGAATTAAAGATTAAACAAGATATGTTTCAGCATCAGGTTGGCTACAGCATTCGTCATGGTTTGTTGGGTCTCAATTGCATCAAAGTCAAATGATAGATTTCCTTTAAGGGTGGACCCATCTGTATATCTGAATATAACCACAGAGGGAAAAGCACTTATCTTTTCTGATGCCAATGAAAAATGTAAATCATTTCCCTCCCCTCATTCCCGGAAAAAGAACATCACTCTATATTCGTGGACTGAAACGCGTGGATTGTTCCTCGCTCTTGTGCATTCCAGACACCATCACGGCTCCATTGTTCAGATTCTACTAGAACAAGACCAATCCCAGAGCAGCAGACAACACTCCGTGATGTTAATATGAAAAACATTGTCGACACGGCGAGGTTCTCTCTGCGCTGTACATAGGTCAGGAATGCCCCAAGTTTAAATCTTTACAGATCCAAGCAAAGGTCTGCCGCAGAGCGTGTGTACATTGGAACACCAAGAGTGTAGCAAGCTGAAGTTTCGTCTTAACTCCCTTAATTGTCATTTATACTGCTAACATGATAATTCTCTTTTCCAGAAGCTCTGTAATACTACAGCCATTTGAGATACTAGATCATCTCTGTAGTACTACTAGCATCTCAGTACATGTCCTCCTGTAGATCTACTCTCATTCTGTCTACTATCTTGTATAGTCTACATCAGGATAACACTGTATCTGATCATTATTGTGATTGTATCTGCCATATGTCGAGTGTTGCCCTATGCAGCTTCTATCTGTTACTGCTCAGTGTCTCTGAGCTGTTGACCGGGAGACTACACTCTACCGCCATTTTATTAGGTGCACCTGTCCAACTGCTCGTTAACCTTAATTTCTGAATCAGCCAATCACCCACCAACCATCTCTAGGGTTTAAAGAGAATGGTCCGAAAAAAAAAAACATCCGTGACGGCAGTTCTGGTGGGCGAAATGCCTTGTTGATCCAAAGGTCAGAGGAGAATGGGCAACTGGTTCGAGCTGATAGAAAGGCACAGTGACTCAAATCCGCCACCCGTTATCAACCAAGTAGGAGAAGAGCATCCTTGACGCACAGTACATCGAACTTTGAGGCAGATTGTCTACAGCAGCAGAAGACCACACCGGGTGCACTCCTTTCAGCTAATAACCGAAACTGAGGCGACATTTGCACAACTCACTCGCAATTTGACAGTACGATTGGAAAAACGGTGGCCTGTCTGATGAGTCTCGATTTCTGCTGCCAGCTGATGGTAGTTTCAGAATTTTGGCGTCAACAACATTAAGCATGATCCATCCTCCTTGTATCAGCGTGTCAGCGGTGGTGGTTGTGTCATGGATCCATCCTGCCTTGTCTCAGCGTGTCAGGCTTGTGGTGGTGGTGGTCATGGTGTGGGAAAATATTTTTCTTGGCACTCTTAGGCCCATTGGTACAACGCCACAGCCTACGCTGAGTATTGTGGCTGACCAATGTCCATCCTTTATGATCACAGTTAGATGTACCCTGTAACATCTGATGGCTACTTCAGGCAGGATAATGCGCCATGTCATAAAGCTGAATCAGCTCAGACTGGTTCTTGAACATGACCTGAAGGTCCTGGACACAATGGCCTCCACAGGCCACCAGATTCATCCAATAGCCAATCTTTGGGATGTGGTGGAACGGGAAGATTCGCATCAGGGATGTGCAGGCCGACAAATCTGTCGGCACTTTGTGATGCCATCGTGGTCAATATGGACCAAAATCTCTGAGGAGCTTCCAGCACCTTGTTGTATCTATGGGCCACAAAATTAGGCAGTTCTGAAGGCAAAAGGGGTCCACCCGTTACTACATGGTGTACCTAATAAAAGTGGGCCGTGATTGTAGATGCTATGATATCTCCCATAACTTTCTCCAAGAAGCATTAGGATCATAAACTAAGAAGTATACATCATGGAGTTAGATGGCACTCAAAACATAATATCTCTCCTGCAAGCTCTATCTGTGCCTGTTTGTCTCCATTCTCCATAAAAGCAGCACAGGATCATATTGAACATTTTTAGAATACTGATCTGTATGATATGAATAAGCACATTAGGTGAGTAAAACTACTATTAACCGTGTTTCCCCTAAAGTAAGACATGTCTTCATTCTTTTTTTACCCCCAAAAATCCCCCTATGTCTTACTTTCGGGGTATGTCTTATATTGGAAAAACCTGTTGATTTTTTTTTTAACCATAATTAACATTTATTAACACTTAACATATGGGATTCGACCACCAAAACAGCTTTAATAAAAGCATTGCCGTAATTTATACAGGGAGTAGGGCATTATCAGTGTGGTAGTTAATACTTGGGAGTAAGGGCATTATACAGTGCAGGGAGTTAAACAGTGTAAGGGTGGGGGGGCATTATACAGTGCAGAGTTTATACATGTGAAAGGCATTATCCAGGGAAGGGAGGTTATACAGTGTAGGGTGGCTCATTATCAGTGCAGGGGGTGATGGGGTTTTTTACACAAACCATAGAACTGTTCAGCAAACACAACGGACACAACACTACATTCATACATTCTACATGTAAATAAACATGCACCTATATATCGGCATCACCCCTACATACACACTGCACAAAACATACATACTTTTCAGTGTTTTTGATGGGCCTGACTGCAGGCGGAGTACTGTAGTATCTGGTCCGCTGTCATTTCTCCCCCCCCTCCAGGTCCACTGATGTAGCGAGTTTAGCAGCTACACAAGGAGGGGGAGGAGCTGCTCCAGTCACACGAGGAGGGGGAGGAGCTGCTCCAGTACACAGAGGATGGGTATGAAGCTGCCGCCATTAACACCGAGGCACACAGAGCAGGAGCTCTCCCTCTGCTCCATGCTGCAAGACTCCCCCGGGCAGTGGCGATCCGAGCCGGCACCAGTAGCTTAAGGCTCCGTCACAGTCTTCTAATCGCCAGAGCTACATCATTGATATGAGATGCTGGCATCTCCCGGCTCCGTCCCACTCTAACTATTCCCTTACTTTCGGGGTAGGTCTTACATTAAGCCCACCCTCTAAAACACCCAACGATGTCCCCTTACTATCGGGAAACCTGTATCTCCAGCACCTGTGTTTTGTGCCTTGTCTGTCCTCTCTCTAGAGAGATACTGACGTATTGATGAATACTCACATGGGGTGGGATAGCAACTTACTATTATCTCCAGCAAGCCATGTTTGATGCCATGTCTTTCCGCTCTCTTCGTATCTCAGAAATATCTGCTGGATCAAATAGGCCATAGCCAAATATGACTTTACTGATGGAATAAAAGCCTTGAAGTAGTTAGAAAACTTACTATAACCATGCAGGACTTATAGAGAAGTGGTGTCCTGTAATGATGGAAATAAAACATTTGGTGGAGAAAAAACTTCTATTAGCTCCAGCGCCGCTGTCCGTGCTTGTGTTTTCCCTCGCTTACACATAAGCACAGGATCATATAAATAGGGTACAGACCTGCCCGGATGTGGAATAAAACACTTGGGGTATAAAGAAAACTTTACATTAGTTACTAGCAGCTGTGGGGTCATTTACTATGGCCCCGAACGATTTCTCCATCGGGTTACCCAAATTTTACCGTTTTGGCTGGCGATTTGCCCTATTGCCCCGGGTTTGGCGCATGCGATCGTTTGTGACGCCTTCTGGCACGGCTGCACGCGACAGAAATCGGGGCGTTGCTGTAAGGAAAACCCATCGGATTTGGGAAAAACCCGTAGTTAAAAAAAAAAAAAAAAAAAAATGTCGCTTGACATTCATTTACCTGCAACAGCTTGTGAACTTCAGTGAACTCCACGGACTTCGCGCAGCATCGACACCTAATGGAACATCGGGCGCACTACCTTAGGCATCGCCGGAAGACTCAACCCCCACAGAGAACCGCGGCTGCTGGATCGCGAATGGACCTATAGTATAGATTTTAAACTGATGGGAGGGCCTTCCGTCCAAAACAACTTTTATATTAGATATGAGCCACAATGTGGCCTCTGGGGCTTTAGCTACAGCCCCTCCATTCTGTACTTCACCGACATTTCATCTTGCAGAGCATTTCCCCCCCCCCCTTCGTGTGCTGAGTGAGCATTGGGAGACAGTGTAACATTCTGTGAATCTGCATCATGGAGGGGCTCTGGCTAATACCCCCCCAAGTCCTGTTGCTGACATTAGCATAATGATAAAAGTGTTTTCATAGTCGGAGGCATGTAGACAACATAAAGCAGATACCACATCCTTGTGCCCGTATCTAGGAGTAATGTTCCCTGGGTTTTATCAGATGGATTTTGATGGTAGATATTTCTATAGCAAAATTTGATCGAAAAGGTTCTAAAACTTAATTGTGGAAACCTGAAAGGCTCTTGCCTTGATGAAGTCCAGTAAGTTGTACCGGGAGGGTTCGATGTGTCACTCCTCTCGCTCTAGTACGACGATCAATCTCCTCATTTCATCTCTGGAGTCTCCTTGTCAGCGACTTTGTTGAATTTATGTGCTGTGACTTGTCTGGGGGAAGTTGTTTACCTGCGTAGGAGAGATTTGTGTTCATGATCCTACTCCAAATCCTAAGGACCTTCTAGGGGTCTGGTTTAATCCTCAGGATTTATTATATGGGTTTTCCCAGACAATAGAAGCAAAAATATACCAAATAACCACTACCAGCACTGAACACCTTCTGTTGTTGTTTCTTTCTGTGTTTAGTTTGGTGGCCATCATCCAGAAAATCAACTTTGAAGTGAGTTTAAATTCATTTGTATGAATCAGGAGGTTGAGAGTTTAACACTGAAGTCACGCCTCCCCGTCTCAGATGCCCCTGTACTGAATTGATGGTCTGCACCAAGACAATTCTAATCAGATCTCCTGAAGTCAAGTTTCATGAATGTCATCACGGGAGGAGGTATTCAGAGGCAGGATAGCTTGACTCATATTAAAGGGAACCTGTCACCAGGACCTTATTTTTTCACTAAAGACAAGTTGCAGAAAGCTCCTCTCTGCCTTTTACTAAGCATTTGCATTACCACATCATTGTTGTGTTATAACTTACCCTTGCCACCCTTTGAAAATGTCTGGAGTAGGCACAGTGCTGGACTTGGTTTGGATATTTCACAAAACACACATGTGACTTGTCGTGTTACTCACTCCTCAATCTTAGCCCCCCCACCTCTGTGCTCCCTGTAAGCTCCTCCTCGATGCTCCTTCACAAGAGGTCACACCTTGCGAGTTAACATCATGGGGTGAGGGGCTGTAACAGGGCACAAATTTGGGGACTGAAGCTGAGGAATGAGTAACAGCATACACTCCCATGTTGTTTTTTTTTTAATGCATCCAACCCAATCCCAACCCCTTTTGCCTACCCAGGATTTTTCATTTGCAAGGTAAGTTCTAACACACAATTAACTTACTGCAATTCTTAGAAAGGCAGAAGTCATTTTTTCACTGCATCTGGACTGGCTTCTTCCTGGGGCTTTATTAAATGAGGTCCCTGCTTGTCAGTTCCCTTAATTCTCCGCCACCTTGACTTGATACTAACAATATACCTATCACTTCAAAGTTGATTTGCCTGGTGATGGAACCCCGCTGGACTATGAACAGAACACATGATCTGTAGCTGATGATAACATATAGTGTGTTTTTTAGGCCCCGTTTTCGGATTGCATTGCCCTGTAACCATTCCGTTTAGAAGGTGTTTTTATTTCAAGAGTCATTATATTAAGGGTGGGCCTAAATTTATTTAGTGGTCTTTTTACAGGGTACGGATCAGTCAGCATTGCACCACAACTCCAGTTAGATCCTGTCTTTTTGTAATCGTATGGTGGTTTCCCATGGATTGAGGCCCCACTGCTATTCATAATATGTCGTATACTGATATAAATATAACATCTATAACTCATGGGTCAGCCCCTTTATGAATAGTAACCGGTTTGCTGGCCAACCAGAATTGCCTCCTTCTTGTCGTCTCCTTGGCAATAGAATCCCGTAGTGTTGGATTTACATTGTATAGATTTTTGTACATTGTATTACATTTTTTTTACATTGTATTGATTTTTGTACATTGTTTTGACATTGTTGTGCTGTTTCCCAAAGTATGAAAAAAAGTTGCCATAGTTAATTCCCAATGACCCCACCGACCTCTGCGCGCCAACTCCCTTTGGCTTGGGTGTTTTTTTGTTGCGGTACTAAGCCCCCCCCCATCCCCATCCCGCGGATGTCTGCAGTGTAATAATATCACATGTTATGGATGATACATGGTACAGGATCAGGAGGGGCCGGGATGTCTGCAATGTAATAATATCACATGTTATGGATGATACATGGCACAGGGTCAGGAGGGGCTGGGATGTCTGCAGTGTAATAATATCATATGTTATGGATGATACATGGTACAGGGTCAGGAGGGGCCGGGATGTCTGCAGTGTAATAATATCACATGTTATGGATGATACATGGTACAGGGTCAGGAGGGGCCTGGATGTCTGCAGTGTAATAATATCACATGTTATGGATGATACATGGTACAGGGTCAGGAGGGGGCAGGATGTCTGCAGTGTAATAATATCACATGTTATGGATGATACATGGTACAGGGTCAGGAGGGGATGGGATGTCTGCAGTGTAATAATATCACATGTTATAGATGACACATGGTACAGGGTCAGGAGGGGCCGGGATGTCTGCAGTATAATAATATCACATGTTATGGATGATACATGGTACAGGGTCAGGGGGGGCCGGGATGTCGCAGTGTGTAATAATATCATATGTATGGATGGGTACAGGGTCGGAGGGGCTGGATTGCGCAGTGTATAATACACATGTTATGGATGATACATGGTACAGGGTCAGAGGGGTCAGGATGTATGTCTGCAGTGTAATAATATTCATGTTATGGATGATACATGTACAGGGTCAGGAGGGGTCGGGGATGTCTGCAGTGTAATAATATCACAGTTATGGATGTACATTAGTACAGGGTCAAGGAGGGGCCGGATTGTCTGCAGTGTAATAATATCACAGTTATGGATGATACATGGTACAGGGTCAGGAGGGGCTGGGATGTCTGCAGTGTAATAATATCACATGTTATGGATGATACATGGTACAGGGTCAGGAGGGGCTGGGATGTCTGGAGTGTAATAATATCACATGTTATGGATGATACATGGTACAGGGTCAGGAGGGGCTGGGATGTATGCAGTGTAATAATATCATATGTTATGGATGATACATGGTACAGGGTCAGGAGGGGCCGGGATGTCTGCAATGTAATAATATCACATGTTATGGATGATACATGGTACAGGGTCAGGAGGGGATGGGATGTCTGCAGTGTAATAATATCACATGTTATGGGTGATACATGGTACAGGGTCAGGAGGGGCCGGGATGTCTGTAGTGTAATAATATCACATGTTATGGATGATACATGGTACAGGGTCAGGAGGGGCTGGGATGTATGCAGTGTAATAATACCACTTGTTATGGCTTTCTAGAAAGGAAATATATTATATATTATGGGAATTATATTATTGGGATGTTGAGTCAGGAATGTATTCTCTCTGCCAGATTTGGGGTCAGGAAGGAAATTTTCCTAACTATTGGCAAATAGACATCAGTTTTTTTACCTTCCTCTGGATGAACACTGTAGGGTGATAGTTTGGATTTTGGGGTCCTGCAGGTTACCCGGTAACATAAATAAGTGAGAAGCAGCTGAATAGAATGGTAATAACTTGGCAGGAGGAGACGACGACTCAAGGACTTTGCTGCTGATTTTCTTTTAATCTTCGGGGGGAAATGATGTGATGAAAGTTTTCTCTTCTATTTATTTTTCCTGCTTCTGTTCATTTTCTACCTATTGTATGAGCCGCCGCTTTTATCAGCTGCATTTGTACTTTGTAGCAGCGGGAAAGCTCTAAGAATGTATTTAATTTTTTGCTTTTTCGCAGTTTTTTTTCGCCGCACTCCGCTTGTTCCTGTAGATCTACAAAAGACTTTCATACAAGACGGGAACCTGCTGCTTATTGTAGCTCAACTTTCCTTCTCTTTTATTCATTAAACAAAATTTCTAGCAACCCCCCCCCCCCTCTGGTTATGGGATTTTTTGTGGAATGTTTTCGCTACATTTTTGTTTTATGTACTTAAAATGTGTGTATACTCAGTGTATGGGCTCCTATAGTCATCAGCCTCATCTCCGGCACGTTTGGGGGATTCTTCTACCTCTACCTCTTGGGCTTCTGAATTCCAATTCCTAATCCTTGACTTTCCAGGGAAGATGTGTAGGGTTGTTCGACCAGTTTATCCGAGGATCTTCTGGTGGTCCAGACCATATTCCAAAAATGAATCCCAGTGATTTAGCAAAAGACAATCCAATTTGGATGCTAGTAGGGTTTGTCCCTATGGGTTTTTGTTAGGAGGGCCCCAAAAATCATTTTATGTTGTAACCCCAATCGAGAGTAAAGTTAAGCCCCAACCACAATTGTCTGGCAGTTCACATATATGTATCGGATGGGAGGGTCAAAAGGAATAACCATTGACTTAACAAACTGTCTAAAATGTGACAGGTCTCTGCCGCAGAGATGATTACATATTGAGCAGCTCTCTCTTCCCCTCTCCCAGCAGAATTCGCAGCACCGCCTCATGCACCAATCAAAAAATAATTTATATCCATCCATAAATATCAATTTTAAAGTGGAGGCGTTAATCCTCCCTTCTCAGAGCTGCTTAACCAAGCACACAGGGATATTAGATGTGAGCTCATGCGGCCTCCATAGACACCTACTGTACAGGCTGGAAGACGCATCTCTATGGGAGGGAGGAGCTTGATTTTTTTTTTTTTTTTTTTAGAAACTAAGCAGAATTTGGTAATGAAATATATTAGAAAAATGTTCACCACATCCCCCCCGCACACAACATATAAAAAATTATCTATAATGGCGGTTATGCTGTTTGTCCAATGCTATACAATTTTTGGTTGGGGGGGGGGGTGATGATGCAATTTTGTCTTCCTTGATGGTTTCCTACATAAATACATTTTTTTATTTCTTTTATTTTTATTCCGTGAACCATGAAGATCAGGATGAACAGAGACCTAGTTCATGCCCCGTCTGATGGTGAAATGTTGACTGGTTTCCGGGTGTCTTTGTGGTTCTCCGCGGTCGTCTTGCTGACTTTCCATGTTGCCCTCTCTCACCACGCGCCAATCATCCGGCAGGGTTGGAAAGGGAATGACAGAGCGCCGAGAGGAAAGGTGATTTTTCAGCAAATACTGAGCGGCTGTCAGTGGAAATGATGAATGCTGGGAGTTGGCGAGCCGGAGCAGCGTGTGTGTGTTTGTAAGCAGCGCAATCTCATTACTGAGCCCCTTCATTGCAGATCGCTGGCGGTAGCCAGACACTTAAGATTCCCATATAGGTGAAGGAAAATCAATGGAATAATACTCTCAGGATTCATGGGGCTATAAGTGCATCCACGCCGCCAGACGCCGTTCACACGTGTTTTTTTTTTTACTTTTATTTGACAAGTACAGAGTGATGTTAAGTTCATGACTGTAATATTAGTCTGGGAAATGATTGACACCGAACACAGGAAAATATCTATCCCCCCCGCCCACCGGGCCGATCCAGCAAATTATCCTTATTGGCTATAACCGGTACGGCTGACCTCCATGACCCCTGAGGTGACCCAGAACATATTTAGAATCATGTTATGACCCAGCGTTGATGTGTGAGGGGTTTACAAGCAGGTATGAAATCGTGATACCATAGACCCCAGGGGGGAGATTTATCATCAGTCTCTTAGAGCAGAACTGTTCTAGTTGTCCACGGCAGCCAATCAGAGCTCGGCTTTCATTTTCCCACAGCTGTTTATAAAATTAAAGCTGAGCTCCGATTGGTTTCCATGGGCAACTAGAACAGTTTTACCTAAAAAAAACATGATGATAAATCTCCCCCCAGGATTGTGTTGTTTTTAAGGAATTGGGGGCTACGATTAAAGGACAGATTTACTGATGGTAGATGTCCCAAACGTAGTCGCTCGTTATGTCTGCCAGGTGAAGACATTGGGGCTCATTTACTAAGGGCCCGAAACGCTCTTTTTCGTCGGGTTTCCCGAAAATGACCGGTTTGCGCTGAATCGCCCCGGGTTTTTGGCGCACGCGATCAAATTGTGGCGCATCCGCACCGCCATGCATGCAACGGAAATCGGGGGCGTGGCCATCGGAAAACCCGACGGATTTGGAAAAAACGCGGTATTTTTTTTAAAAAAAATGTGTCGCTTGACACGTGCTTACATGCACCCAGGATAGGATGGTGAACCTCGGTGGACTTCGGCGCAGCAGCGCCGCTGGATCTCCACAGTACCGGGTAAGTTTAATCTGCCCCATTGCTTTTCGTATGTTGGGGAACAGACGGAATATCTGTTTTTATAAAAAAATATTTAGATGAGCTGTAGGTGCTCCAGCCTACATCACCGGAGCACCTCTTGGCTCCGCCCGATAATATATGCTCGCCCCCTCCGTGCTCATATACACTCTGGTCCCGCCCACTGATCGTGTTAGCAGGCTGCAATGAACACTGTAGGGATGTGCATATATAATCAGGCAGGCGGAGTCGGGAGGTGCTCCGGTGACATAGGCTGGAGCACCTATGGCTCAACTGAATATTTTTTATAAAATCTTCTTTAAGAGAATCTATCCGTTCCCGGACATATGAATAGTGATGTCATCCCCTGGCAGACATAACGACAGAGTAAGTTTGGGACATCCACTATCAGTAATCCTAGAGGGTTTAAAGGAAACCAAAAATCGACCTATTAAGGTAGATCTGATGGTAGGTTCCTATTAACCCACTAAATCTATATTTAGCTAACCCTATAATGCTGTTTAAACTTGGCTAAATTTTATCATCCCCTATATGCACATTTTCCAGAGAGGATTCTGGGTCTGCACGTTCCCGGCGTGCTCCTCCCACTGCTCCATCCGAGCGCTGCGCAGTAGCTCCGTCATCAGCGCCGATGTGCATGCGCATAGCAGTTCTCCCATGCTGTGGGAAAGCAGATGATAGACCAGCGGCTTTTCTGGTCGGCCCAAGATGTATCTGACCTATAAAGTTCCCTTAACCGCTGTACCCCACACAAGCAGCAGAGGATTATAATATAGGAGGTTTCGGCAGTAGCCCGGGGTCCATAGCCACCCAAACCACCTACCAAATCTTATACTCTGGAGGATCTTCACCCATGAAATCCTTGTAAATCTGTTCCTGCTCTCAATACCCATGTACACAAAAGCCATTGCAGGTCCTCCAAAGGTCCTAAAAGCAAAGATTCAAATCGGGCAGACACTTCATTCCCCAAGAAGCTGATTCTAGTACCAGATGTAGGAAGTGATTCCAGACTTGTAGTGGCTATAATATTCATAAAGGGGTGGTCTCAATCTGCCCCTGCACACAGGTGAGTGCCTAGGCTAGCCATTGTGCAGGTACCAGTGGTGGACGGCACTTTATTGGTTTTGGACCAATCTGCAATGAAGCCAACGATCCATCAGCTGTTCCCCACCGCTGGTATCTGCACTGCTGGTACTAGGCGAGATGCTCTGCAGGAACGTATTGTGAGACACAGCACTACAGGATCACTATGGCCCATTGACTGTTGAGGGTCTCTTAGTTGAGACCCCACCATCCTATTTCTCACTCTATGGGAAAAGAAGCGGCAGAGAGATCTCCCCGCGCTCAGGCCGCTGCCGCATGTTATGTTCCTGCCAGATATTTTCTAATCAAATATTGTTCACCTGATCTTTGGTATTAATGGAGAATAAGGAAATGTTAGCGAGGAGCAGACGGGAAGTCTCCGCTGATATTACCAGCTGCCATCTCCTAGCAACACGCCGCTATACTGTGTGCTAAATGATTCCTGAAATAATTGCAAAAGGCGGATAGATCCTGTCGTGTAATAAGCCGTATAGGACAATCCAGCAATAACCGGGACTGATGGGACAAGCCGAGCAGATGTCACCCTGTGATCCCATCATACATGTAGTGATGACATAGGCGGCGGGGCTATAGGCAGCGTATACAGCCTGAATAATCTGCTGCCGTTACATAGAGGGTCCTGTCTCAGACCTTGCTAGAAATCTGGAATCATCTGGAATACGCCACAGGTTTGAGTATTCTGGATCTCAACCTTATGACTGCTACACATGGAGGTACCGTGCTCAGTGGTCAGCATTACAGCCTTGCAGCGCTGGGGTCCTGGGTTCATGCCCCATGGTCAACATCTGCAAAGACATATGTTGTCTCCGTGTTTGCGTGGGTTTCCTCCGGGTCCTCTGGTTTCCTCCCACACTCCAAAACATACTGGTAGGTTGATTAGATTGTGAGCCCCATTGGGGACAGGGACTAATGTGACAAGATCTGTGCAGCGCTGCGTAATCTGTGTGCGCTATATAAATAAAGGAAAGGATAAAGGATGAATCCACCTCTCAAAAGCTTTGGGTGTTGGGTCCTGCGTGCATAATGTATTATAATTATATGGCATTTCCTGCATGTATGAGTTTGGAATAGACCTTTAAAGGGGTCCTCAATGACTACAATATTCTACTACTGGACCTTCAATGTTTGGTAGGGGTCCTTCATGATCAGGGTGAGCCACTAAGCAGAGTAGAGTTGCTACCTGGGTTGTATGCCACTTGTGTTTCACAGGTCTGTGACATCATGTCCTTTCATTACATGGGCCTATTTATAGCGCCGTCCTATTCAAGATAATGGGGGCAAACTGCAATACCAAACACCACCACTTTACAAGGTATGGAGACTCCACAGGGAATGCTCAGCCCATTCAAGATAGCGGTGCCTGCATGATCGCAGGGGTCAACAGTGGGTGTTTGCTGCATAGTGCAGCAAACACCCACCATGTATTCATGTATGAATAGGTTTTAGCCCGTGAGCCCTCATCATACATCCATGACTACATTATGGTGTACATGTTCAGCTTCTTATGGTCTGTTGATTGATTATGTCATATCACCCCAATAGGTCCACTTTAGAGGAAAGCTACCATTGTTTTTATGCATTTATGCTGTAGCGACACTGATGTAGAATCATATTGTGTTTAATCCCTGAGCTGAGTGCTTCTGCTCCTAACCTAATTATGCACTGCTTCAGAGAAAGCTGTATTCACTGTGTTGTCCCTGACAGGCAGAAGTAATCAATCGTTGCACCATCCCCCAGCTGCTTTGTATGAGTCATCCAGCTCATGTTGATAAGTCCTGTCTGGACAGTTCAGTAATCTCCGTGTGTAATGTGTTTATGTAGGCACCCAGCTTTCCCAAGGTCCTGAATCTTATAATTGTATTTTCAGCAAAACCACTTGAATTAAAGATTAAACAAGATATGTTTCAGCATCAGTGTAGCTACAGCATTCTCATGGTTTGTTGGGTTCACATTGCATCAAAGTAAATGATAGATTTCCTTTAAGGGTGGACACATCTGTATATCTGAATATAACCACAGAAGGGAAAAGCAATTTACTTTTCTGATGCCAATGAAAATGTAAATCATTCCTCCGATGAAAAAGAACATCATCTATATTCGTGGACTGAAACGCGGTGATTTTCCTGCTCTATGGTGTAATTCCAGACACCAATCACGGCTCCATTGTCAGATTCTTACTAGAACAAGACAATCCCCAGAGCAGCAGACAACACTCCAGTGATGTTAATATGAAAAACATTGTCAGACGCGTTTCTCTGCGCTGTACATCATTGTCAGGTAAATGCTCCAAGTTTAACATCTTTCACAGACGCACAGCAAAGGTCTGCGCAGAGCGGGTTGTTACATTGGAAAACCAAAGATGTAGCAGGGCTGAAGTTCTCATTTAACTCCTTAAGTTGTCATTTAACTGCTAACAGTGTAACTCTCTTTTCCAGAAGCTCTGTAGATACTACTAGTCATCTCTGTAGATACTACTAGTCATCTCTGTAGATACTACTAGTCATCTCTGTAGATACTACTAGTCATCTCTGTAGATACTACTAGTCCTGTATATGTACATCCAGGATAACACTGTATCTGATCATTATTTGACTTGTATTCTGCACTATGTAGCAGTTTTGCCCTATGCAGCTTCTATCTGTAATGCTCAGTTGTCTCTGAGCTGTTGACCGGAGACTACACTCACCGGCCACTTTATTAGGTGCACCTGTCCAACTGCTCGTTAACACTTAATTTCTAATCAGCCAATCAACCACACACAACCATCTCTAGGGTTTAAAGAGAATGGTCCGAAAAAGAAAAAACATCCGTGACGGCAGTTCTGTGGGCGGAAATGCCTTGTTGATGCCAGGGTCAGAGGAGAATGGGCAGACTGGTTCGAGCTGATAGAAAGGCACAGTGACTCAAATCGCCACCCGTTACAACCAAGGTAGGCAGAAGAGCATCCTTGAACGCACAGTACATCGAACTTTGAGGCAGATGGCTACAGCAGCAGAAGACCACACCGGGTGCACCCTTTCAGCTAAACGAAACTGAGGCACATTTGCACAAGCTCATCGAAATTGGACAGTAGATTGGAAAAACGTGCCTGATCTGATGAGTCTCGATTTCTGCTGCCAGCTGATGGTAGGTCAGAATTTGGCGTCAACAACATAAGCATGATCCACCCCTTGTATCAGCGGTCACGGTGGTGGTGTGTCAGGATCCATCCTGCCTTGTTAGCGTGTCAGGCTGTGGTGGTGGTGTCATGGTGTGGGAATATTTTCTTGGCACTCTTGGCCCTTGGTACAACGCCACAGCCTACCTGAGTATTGTTGCTGACCATGTCCATCCCTTTATGACACAATGTACCCTGTAACATCTGATGGCTACTTCAGCAGGATAATGCGCCATGTCATAAAGCTGGAATCATCTCAGACTGGTTTCTTGAACATGACAATGAAGGTCCTGGAACAAATGGCCTCCACAGCACCAGATTCATCCAATAGAGCATCTTTGGGATGTGGTGGAACGGGAGATTCGCATCATGGATGTGCAGCCGACAAATCTGCGGCAACTGTGTGATGCCATCGTGTCAATATGGACCAAAATCTCTGAGGAGCTTCCAGCACCTTGTTGTATCTATGCCACGAAGAATTGAGGCAGTTCTGAAGGCAAAAGGGGGTCCAACCCGTTACTAGCATGGTGTACCTAATAAAGTGGCCGGTGAGTGTAGATGCTATGATATCTCCCATAACTTTCTCCAAGAATCAGTAGGATCATAAACTACAGAAGTAATACATCATGGAGTGAGATGCAATAAAAACATACTATCATCTCCTGCAAGCTCTATCTGTGCCTGTTTGTCTCCATTCTCACATAAAAGCAGCAGCAGGATCATATTGAACATTTTATAGAAGTACTGATCTGTATTGATATGAATAAAGCACATTAGGTGAGATAGAAACTTACTATTACCGTGTTTCCCCGAAAGTAAGACAGTGTCTTACATTCTTTTTACCCCCAAAAATCCCACTATGTCTTACTTTCGGGGTATGTCTTATATTGGGAAAAACCTGTTGATTTTTTTTTAACCATAAAATTAACATTTATTAACAACCTGAACAGTATGGTATTCACCACAAAACAGCTTTATAAAAGCAAGTGCCAAGAATTATACAGTGAGAGTAAGGGCATTATACAGTGTGGGAGGTTATACAGTGTGAGTAAGGGCATTATACAGTGCAGGGAGGTTATACAGTGTAAGGGGGGGGGCATTATACAGTGCAGGGAGGTTATACATTGTGAGTAAGGGCATTATACAGTGCAGGGAGGTTATACAGTGTAAGGGGGGGCATTATAAAGTGCAGGGGGGGATGGGGGTTTTACACAAACCATAGAACTGTGCAAGCAAACACACTGACACACACTACATTCATACATTATACATGTAAATAAACATGCACATATAGATCAGGCATCACACCTACATACACACTGCACAAAAACATACATACTTTTTCAGTGTTTTTGATGGGCACTGACTGCAGGGCTGAGTACTGTAGTATCTGGTCCAGGCTGGCATGTGCTCCCCTCCCCCTCCAGGTCCACTGATGTAGCAGAGTTTAGCAGCTACACAGGAGGGGGAGGAG
This sequence comes from Engystomops pustulosus, assembly GCA_019512145.1. Lineage (NCBI taxonomy): Eukaryota > Metazoa > Chordata > Amphibia > Anura > Leptodactylidae > Engystomops > Engystomops pustulosus. Next base: position 314,061,531 of record CM033641.1, on the reverse strand, counting down.
CTGCTCCAGTAACACAGAGGAGGGGGAGGAGCTGCTCCAGTAACACAGAGGAGGGGGAGGAGCTGCCCCAGTAACACAGAGGCAGCACAGAGCAGGAAGCTTCTCCCTCTGCTCCATGCTGCAGACTCCACACTGTGCAGTGCGATCCGAGCCGGCACGCAGTAGCTGAGCTCCGGTCACAGTCTTCTATCGGCCAGGAGCTACAGCAGTGATATGAAGAGGCTGCAGCTCCCGGCTCCGTCCACTCTAACTATGTCTTACTTTCGGGGTATGTCTTACATTAGCCCACCCTCCTAAAACACCCACTATGTCTTACTATCGGGGAAACACTGTATCTCCAGCAGCCTGTGTTTGTGCCTATGTCTGTCCTCTCTCTAGAGAAGTACTGATCTGTATTGATATGAATAAAGCACATGGGGTGAGATAGAAACTTACTATTATCTCCAGCAGCCATTGTTTGTGCCCATGTCTTTCCTCTCTCTACAGTATCTCAGAAATATCTGCTGGATCATATAGGACATTAGACAAATAGTGACTTGTACTGATGGGAATAAAAGCCTTGAAGTGAGTTAGAAAACTTACTATAACCATCAGGACATTATAGAGAAGTGGTGTCCTGTAATGATGGAAATAAAACATTTGGGGTGAGAAAGAAACTTACTATTAGCTCCAGCAGCCTCTGTCCGTGCTTGTGTTTTCCCTCGCTTACACAGAAGCAGCAGGATCATATAAATAGGTACAGACCTGCACTGATGTGAATAAAACACTTGGGGTGAGAAAGAAAACTTACTATTAGTTACAGCAGGCTGTGGGGGTCATTTACTAATGGCCCGAATCGTATTTCTCCATCGGGTTACCCAAATTTTACCGTTTTGCTGCGATTTTCCCTGAATTGCCCCGGGTTTTTGGCGCATGCGATCGGTTTGTGACGCTTCGGCACCGGCATGCACGCGACAGAAATCGGGGGCGTGGCTGTAAGAAAACCCATCGGATTTGGAAAAAACGCCGTATTTAAAAAAAAAAAAAAAAAAAAGTGTCGCTTGACATGCATTTACCTGCACCAGCTTGGTGAACTTCAGTGAACTCCGACGGACTTCAGCGCAGCAGCGACACCTAGTGGACATCGGGCGCACTACCTTAGTGAATCGCCGGAAGACTCGAACCCTCCACAGAGAACGCGCTGCTGGATCGCGAATGGACCGATATATAGATTTTAAAACTGATGGGAGGGCCTTCCTTCCAAAATCAACTTTTATAATTATGATAATGAGCCACAAGGGCTCTGGGGGCTTTACTACAGCCCCTCCATTCTGTAGCTTCACAGACAGTTACATCTGTGCAGGAGCATTTCCCCCCCCCCCCTTCCTGTGTGCTGAGGGAGCAGTGGGAGACAGTGTAACAGTCTGTGAAGCTGCAGCATGGAGGGGCTCTGGTAATACACCCCCCCCAAGTCCTTGTGGCTCATTAGCATAATGATAAAAGTTGATTTCATAAGTAAGGAGGCCATGGATAACACATATAAGCAGATACCACAGTCCTGGTGCCCGGATCTATGAGTAATGTCCCTGGTTTATCAGGATGGATTTTGATGGTAGATTTTCTATAAGCAAAATTTGATGAAAAGTTTCTAAAAACTTAATTGTGGAAAAAATGAAAGCTCTTTGCCTGTGATGAAGTCGCAGTAAGTTGTACTCGGGAGGTTTCGATGTGTCACTTCCTCCTCGCTCTAGTAATGACGATCAGATCTCATCATTTCATCTCTGGATCTTCGCGGTGTCAGCGACTTGGTGAATCTTATGTGCTGTGACTTGTCTGGTGAAGTTGTTACCTGCTGTAGGAGAGAGGTTGTCATGATCCTCACATCCAAATCCTAAGGAACCTTCTAGGGGTCTGGTTTAATCCTCAGTATTTATTTAAAGGGGTTTTCCCACGAAAAAAGAAAGCAGAAATATACCAAATAAACCACTACCAGCAGCTGAACACCTTCTAGTTGTTGTTTCTTTCATGGTTTAGTGTGGTGGCATCATCCAGAAAATCAACTTTGAAGTGAGTTTAAATTCATTGTATGAAGTCAAGGAGGTGGAGAGTTTAACACTGAAGTCAAGCTCTCCCTGTCTCAGAATGCCCCCTTTACTGTAATTGATGGTCCTGCACCCAGAGACAATACTAATCAGATCTCCTGAAGTCAAGTGCATGATGTCAGTCACGGGAGGAGGTATTCAGAGGCAGGGAGAGCTTGACTTCAGTATTAAAGGGAACCTGTCACCAGGGACCTTATTTTCACTAAAGACAAGTTGCAGAAGCTCCTCTCTGCCTTTTCTAAGCATTTGCATTACAAAATAATTGTGTGTTATAACTTACCTTGCACCCTGTGAAAATTCTGGAGTAGTCACAGGGGCTGGACTTTGGTTTGGATGCATTTCAAAACACAACATGTGACTTGTCTGTGTTACTCACTCCTCAGATCTTAGCCCCCACCTCTGTGCTCCTGTATAGCTCCTCCTCATGCTCCTTCACAGAGGTCACAGCCTTGCGAGGTTACATCAGTGGGGGTGGGAGGGGCTGTACAGGGGCACAAAGGTGGGGACTGAGAGCTGAGGAATGAGTAACACAGACAAGTCACATGTTGTTTTTTTTTTAATGCATCCAAACCAAAGCCCAACCCCTGTGACTACCCCAGGATTTTGTCAGGGTGCAAGGTAAGTTATAACACACAATTATACTGTAATGCAAATGCTTAGAAAAGGCAGAAGGGCATTTTTTCACTGCAGCTGTACTGGGCTTCTGCAACTGGGCTTTAGTATAAATGAGGTCCCTGCTGACAGGTTCCCTTAATTCTCCGCCCCCTTGACTTTATACTAACAATATACATATCACTTCAAAGTTGATTTTCTGGGTGATGGAACCACGCTGGACTATAAAAGACACATGATCTGTAAGCTGATAGATAACATACTAGTAGTGGTTTATTAGGCCAGTTTCTGATGACAGGTGCCCTTTAACCATTCCAGTTTAGAAGGTGTTTTTATTTCAAAGAGTCATTATAATAAGGGGTTGGGCCTAAATTTATTTAGTGGTCTTTTTAAAGGTACGGATCAGGTCAAGCATGTGCACCACAACTCCATTTAGATCCTGTCTTTTTGTAATCAGTATGGGGGGTCCCAGGATTGAGGCCCACACTGCTATTGAATATATATGTATATACTGTATAAATATAACATCTATAACTCATGGGTCAGCCCCTTTAAGATAGTAACCAGGTTTGCTGGCCAACCATGAAGTGCCCTTCCTTCTTGTTCGTCTCCTTGGCAATAGAATCCAGTATTTGTTTATGATTTACATTGTATTAGATTTTTGTTACATTGTATTACATTTTTTGTTACATTGTATTAGATTTTTGTTACATTGTTACATTGTTGTGCTGTTTCCCAGAAGTAATGAAAAAAAGTTGCATATTTATTCCCAATGACCCCACACGACCCTGCGGCGCCTCTCCCTTTGCTTGGGTGTTTTTGTTGCGGTAATAACCCCCCCCATCCCCATCCCGCCGCGCTCCGGTTATTTACACTTTGCTAATGTCGATTCCTTTTTAAATAAAGCACTTGGAGTGAGATAGAAACTTACTATTATCTCCAGCAGCCGTTGTTTGTGCCCATGTCTTTCCTCTCTCTACAGTATCTCAGAAATATCTGCTGGGTCATATAGGACATTAGACCAAGTAGTGACTTGTACTGATGGGAATAAAAGCCTTGAAGTGAGTTAGAAAGCTTACTATAACCATCAGGACATGATAGAGAAGTGGTGACCTGTTATGATTGAAATAAAACATTTGGGGTGAGAAAGAAACTTACTTTTAGCTCCAGCAGTCTCTGTCTGTGCTTGTGTTTTCCCTTGCTTACACAGAAGCAGCAGGTATAAATAGGTACAGACCTGCACTGATGTGAATAAAACACTTGGGGTGAGAAAGAAAACTTACTATTAGTTACATCAGGCTGTGGGGTTCATTTACTAATGGCCCGAATCGCATTTCTCCGTCGGGTTACACAAATTTTACTGTTTTGCGGCGATTTTCCTTGAATTGCCCCGGGTTTTTGGCACTCGCGATCGGTTTGTGGCATCGGCATGCACGCGACGGAAATCGGGGGGCGTGGCTGTAAGAAAACCCATCGTATTTGGAAAAAACGTCGTATTTATAGTTCTCAGTACTCTATAGATAGATTTTGAAACTGATGGGAGGGCCTTCCTTCCAAAATCAACTTTTATAATTATGATAATGAGCCACAAGGGCTCTGGGGGCTTTACTACAGCCCCTCATTCTGTAGCTTCACAGACAGTTACAACTGTGCAGGAGCACTCCCCCCCCCCTTCCTGTGTGCTGAGGGAGCAGTGGGAGACAGTGTAACAGCCTGTGAAGCTGCAGCATGGAGGGGCTCTGGTGATACCTCCCCCCCCCACCCCCCCGAGTCCTTGTGGCATAATGATAAAAGTTGATTTCATAAGGAAGGAGGCCGTGGATAACAGATATAAGAAGATACCAGAGTCCCGGTGCCTGAATCTATGAGTAATGTCCTTGGTTTATCAGGGTGGATTTTGATGGTAGATTTTCTATAAGCAAAATTTTATGAAAAGTTACTGAACACTTAATTGTGGAAAAAATGAAACCTCTTTGCCTCTGATGAAGTCACAGTAAGTTGTGCTCGGGAGGTTTCGATGTGTCACTTCCTCCTCGCTCTAGTAATGACGATCAGATCTCATCATTTCATCTCTGGATCTTCGCGGTGTCAGCGACTTTGTGAATCTTATGTGCTGTGACTTGTCTGGTGAAGCTGTTACCTGCTGTAGGAGAGAGGTTGTCATGATCCTCACATCCAAATCCTAAGGAACCTTCTAGGGGTCTGGTTTAATCCTCAGTATTTATTTGCCTCTCTGCCTTTTCTAAGCATTTGCATTACAATATAATTGTCAAAATTCTGGGGTAGTCACAGAGGCTGGACTTTGGTTTGGATGCATTTCAAAACACAACATGTGACTTGTCTAGGTTACTCACTCCTCAGATCTTAGCCCCCACCTTTGTTCTCCTGTACAGCTTCTCCACCTGCTCTTCCACAGAGCTCACAGCCTGGTGAGCTAACATCAGTGGGGGTGGCTGTACAGGAGCACAAAGGTGGGGGCCGAGAGCTGTGGAGTGAGTAACACAGACAAGTCACATGTTGTTTTTTTAAATGTATCCAAACCAAAGCCCAACCCCTGTGACTACCTCAGGATTTTGTCTGGGTGCAAGGTAAATTATAACACACAATTATACTGTAATGCAAATGCTCAGAAAAGGCAGAAAGGCAGTTTTGCACTGCCGCTGTAATGGGCTTCTGCAACCGGGCTTTATTATAAATGAGGTCCCTGGTGACAGGTTCCCTTTAAACTCTAGGCCCCCTTGACTTTATACTAACAATTTACATATCACTTCAAAGTTTATTTTCTGGGTGATGGAACCACGCTGGACTATATAAAGACACATGATCTGTAAGCTGCTAGACAACATACTAGTAGTGGTGTATTAGGCCAGTTTCTGATGACAGGTGCCCTTTAACCATTCCAGTTTAGAAGGTGTTTTTATTTCAAAGAGTCATTATAATAAGGGGTTGGGCCTAAATTTATTTAGTGGTCTTTTTAAAGGTACGGATCAGGTCAAGCATGTGCACCACAATTCCATTTAGATGCAGTTTTTTTCGTAATCAGTATGGGGGTCCCAGGATTGAGGCCCACACTGCTAATGAATATATATGTATATACTGTATAAATATAACATCTATAACTCATGGGTCAACCCCTTTAAGATAGTGACCAGGTTTGCTGGCCAACCATGAAGTGCCCTTCCTTCCGGCTCTTGTTCGTCTCCTTGGCAATAGAATCCAGTATTTCATAGTTTATACGGTTGAAAAAAGACACTTGTCCATCAAGTTCAACCAAGGAAGGGAAGGGATTGGATGAGGAAGGGATTTAGGGGAGACAATTCTATATAACATAACCATCAATGTTATTTAGGTGTAAAAAGGCATCTAGACCCTTCTTAAAGCTCTCTGCTGTCCCTGCTGTGACCAGCGCCTGAGGCAGGCTATTCCACAGAGTGACAGTTCTCATAGTAAAAAAGCCCTGTCGCCTCCGGTGATTAAACCTTGTTTTCTCCAGACGGAGACAGTGCCCCCTCGTCTTTTGATTTGATCTAATCTGAAACAACTTACCACCATATTTTTTGTATGGACCATTCATATATTTATATAAATTAATCATGTCCCCTCGTAGTCGTCTCTTTTCCAGACTAAATAAATCTAGTTGTTTTAATCTTTCCTCATAACTAAGACCCTCCATACCCCTTATCATTTTTGTGGCTCTACGTTGAACCCTCTCCAGCTCCAGGGCATCCTTTTTATGTACCGGTGCCCAGAACTGGACAGCATATTCCAGGTGTGGCCGAACCAGTGCCTTGTATAGTGGTAATATTACATCCCTATCACGAGAGTCCATACCACTTTTGATACACGACAAGATCCTACTAGCTTTAGAGGCAGCTGATTGACATTGCATGCTGTTATTCAATTTATGATCTACTAGTACCCCCAGGTCCTTCTCAACAAGGGACTCTCCCAGATTTACTCCCCCAAGGACATATTTTGCCTTTGGATTATTGGCCCCCAGGTGCATAACCTTACATTTATCCACATTAAACCTCATTTGCCAAGTGGATGACCAAACATTCAGTTTGTCCAAGTCACCCTGCAGCCTACGAACATCCTCCATAGACTGTATTACACTACACAGCTTGGTGTCATCTGCAAAAATAGACACAGTGCTATTAATTCCTGACTCTATATCATTAATAAATATATTAAATAGTAGTGGGCCAAGCACAGAACCCTGGGGTACACCACTCATAACTGGTGACCATTCCGAGTTTGTTTATGATTTACATTGTATTAGATTTTTGTTACATTGTATTAGATTTTTGTTACATTGTATTAGATTTTTGTTACATTGTTGCGCTGTTTCCCAGAAGTAATGAAAAAAAGTTGCACATTTATTCCCAATAACCCCACACGACCCTGCGGTGCCTCTCCCTTTGCTTGGGTGTTTTTGTTGCGGTAATAACCCCCCCCCCCCCCCGCGCTCCGGTTATTTACACTTTGCTAATGTCGATTCCTTTTTAAACCGCGCTCCGGTTATTTACACTTTGCTAATGTCGATTCCTTTTTAAAAACTGATAACATTTTAAATGTAGAGGTTTAATATTTCATCAGGAGCGGCAGAAGCGCTCGTTCCTCATGCCCAAATGCAAATATAAATTATGCAGGTGCTAGCAGCAAAGTCGGAGGCGCGAGGCGCTGTTTGTTCTCGCTTAACATCATTTGTTTTGTTTTTTTTCAAACATTGAGCCAAGTAGAAAGTAATGAAATCACCGAAAACCGATGGAGACTGAAGGAGGGGGGAAAAAAAATTATTAAAAGGCAAAAAATAATAAAACTTAAAAAAAAAAAAAAACTAAACTTAATAAAACTCGTCTCCTGGACCCACAGGAAATGATTGTATTGATGATCCGGACGGCGCCTCCGGCCCTGGAGACGCCTGGGGGACGCATGTCGTGGGCAAGTTCTCTGAACATGTAATTAGCTGAGCCATTATGACCCGCAGCGAAATGTTGTGTTCTTGTTAGTATGCCGAGACGATGCCGGGATTAACACACATCTAATGGGAGAGCAGAGGAAATATTGATGCATAAAATGGGGCAAATTAAGGAGGATTCTGTAAATATGTAGCTGAGCTGCAAATGCCCTTTAGAGGGATTGTTATTTCACAATATTCTTCTGTCTATAAGGCCTGTGGATGTGACGTAGAATGTTATAGAGCATTAGGAGCTGAGTAGAGATTGTATATGGTGTCATATCTGCAGGCAGCATGTTATAGAGAAGGAGGAGCTAAGTGGATTGTGGATATTGTCCTATCTGCAGGCGGGTTATAGAGCAGGAGGAGCTGAGCAGATTGTACGTGGTGTCCTATCTGCAGGCAGCATGTTATAGAGCAGGAGGGCTTAAGAGGATTGTACATAGTGTCCTATCTACAGGCAGCATGTTATAGAGCAGGAGGAGATGAGCAGATTGTACATAGTGTCCTATCTGCAGGCAGCATGTTCTAGAGCAGGAGGGCCTAAGAGGATTGTACATAGTGTCCTATCTGCAGGCAGCATGTTATAGAGCAGGAGGAGATGAGCATATTGTACATAGTGTCCTATCTACAGGCAGCATGTTATAGAGCAGGAGGAGCTGAGTGGATTTAACATTTTTTGTTAATTTTTTTCTTTCTTTTTATCCTTATTTTTTCTCCTTAGATGCAAGTTTTTACTTTTTGCCATTTTAACTGATAAAAATGCAGAAATTTCTTCTGTGTCCTCACACTGTCCTATCTGCAGGACGCATGTTATAGAGCAGAAGGAGCTGAGCAGATTGTACATAGTGTCCTATCTGGGCCGGGACAGACTTTGCACTGGGGACCATAGCTTCACTTACGCCACGGGGAGCAGTGTCTAATAGGAAAGAGGAGAAGACGCGGGCAGCCACAGGGTGACAGAGCCTCATATCATAATTTTATTTTTTTTTTTTTTTTTTGATTGTTTTGAAAGCAAAACCATCGGTTCAGGGATTAAACAAGATATGTTCTGCAGCAGTGTTAAGCTACAGCATGCTCAAGCTAAAATTTGGTATAATGCATAAAAGCAAATGGTATATCCTGTAAAGTGAGCTGGCACAGGTTTTAATCCACTTGCACCCTCAGGGTATGAAATATTCCTTTCTATGTCTCTTTTAAGGTAATCGTATACGTTCGCCTGAGTCGGGCCGATAGACTCTTTTCTCCCTATTGTTACACCAGTGAAGTTAGTGGTTGAGGGGAAGATCATTTAGAAGCCCCTATCTTCAGTTCTATAGCAACTAGAAACATAATGTGTGTGTCACATAAAGATATCCTCTTTAAATCACACCAGGCTTACCGTTCTGTAAACTACACAACTGGACATACAAGCAGTTCCATAATAGATGGGAACTGATCTCAATATGAAGTGTATTTCCATCTATGTATTTAGTTGCCTGTATCTCTGGTTCTATAGCTCAAAAAAGACACTGTCCTAAATTTTTATTTCTTTATATGACACCAGCAGCATGTTTCTAGGTGCTATAGAACAGAAGTATGGTGACTTCTGAATTGACGCTCCCCCTGACTAATCCAGTAAACATGACTGCATCTGACGTGGGGTGTGAAGAGTAATAATTTACTTGACTTCAGTGGAGATTTTATATTAAATAGGTGAGATTACATTTAAAAAAGGAATTTGGGAAAGGGGAGTTGGGAGTTCGTGGGGTAACCTGCGTGACAGGTTCTCCTTAAGTTTATTGGATTAGGTTGTTTTGGGCGAACACATTTTGGATATGAAATCTTTTAGGGTCGGCGCTGTGTTGTAATGCGATAGGAATCCATTTTAATTGCTGCAGGTGATAACCCGTAGGTGTATTGTGTCTTATTCTGTCCTGTCAATTTTTCTCATAATGACTCCTAGAGACGCAGGCGTTCATATATTCAGCAGGACCTAAATAAATTCTCCCGCTATAATCACCCTGAGAAATGTCAGATTCCCAGATGCGGAGATAGAACATCCTGCCGATAAAAATAAAAACAATAATAATAATAACAAAAGTAATTAAAATAAAGTAGCAACAAAAAATCGGCAATCGTAAGTAATGTGAACGCAGTAGAAAGCAGTGTTATTTTGGGGGGTTCTACAAAAATGACGCAATGAAAAGTAACATGACCTCCCAATGGACCCTTGCGCCGGCTCGCCCAGTTTTTATAGGGTGAAGTTTAATCGCGGACAGTTTTAACTACCCCTAATAAGTCTGAACTTACAAGTGGACTTTTTTTTTTTTTATAATCATTTGAAATGAGTCATTAATGCGGACATTAAAGGGAAACTCTGTCGGATCTGAGCGGGGAAGCAACACATGCAGGATATCGGGCGCAGATCTTAGTGACTGGCGGCACAGTACATATACACGACCATGCTCTTTCAGGAAACTCCTCCGCGACGGGAGTAACTGGATAAGTATATATAATAATATGTACGTGCATACATACAGGACAAGGACTAGGCATACCATGGGCCAGTGCGCGGGCCCCAGATGCTGCTGGGGCAGCCCACGTATGGTGTTAAGGGTGGTAAGGAGTGAAGGAGGGCTATATCTATTGAATCCATAGTCGGGGAATGGGGCTTTTATATACAATAACCATGAGGGACTGTTTGGGCCATGATAAACTAGAGAATATTTGAGGAACAGCGAGACTTTAGTTTCTGAATTTTTATTACCATCATGTGAGTTAAATGCAAAGGGGCCCACTGATGCTCTGTAGCCCAGGGGCCTCTGAAACCTGGAGCCGAACCCCCATGCATACATACAGCATATAAAACCTATGCATCATACCACACAGAAAACAGCATATACACATCACCTATGCACACACATATACTATACTCATACCGCATATATTACACATACAAATACAGTCTACACAGCCGAAACCCAAGATGCGGGGGCACAGGATTGTTACCTACTTGGGTATGTTACACAGAACCCAAGGCCTACTACATACAAAACCGCCACAGAAACAAGAACTAGATAGAAAGAGCAACCGGAACCACGATTACTACATAGTTATATCATACCAGAAATAAGATTAAGGCAGGGCGGTCCCATACTCAAGAGACCCGACTTACAGACGACCCCTCGAATGTTTGGTAAGTTACTGTACTTAGCGCTAGGCTTACTAAAGCATCTATAACAGTTATAACAGCAGTCTGTAATGAAGCTTATATTAATCTGCTTCTTATCGACAACCCAACATTTTAAAAATTCCAATGCACAGAGACCAAAAAAAATTGGTTGGGGTTACAATTATAAAGATATACAATTCTGACTTACATACATTCAACTGAAGAACAAAACTACAGAACATATCCGTAGTAACCCGGGACTACCTGTTACATATGTTACTAGAAGAACCAAGCCGTACTTACTACAAACACAGCACCACAGTACCAATCTTGCTACAGAGTAGAGTATAGGAAACCACAATTACTACATAGATACATACCAAACCAAGAGTAATACCTATCTATGTTACCGAACTAGGATTAATACATATATATGTTACTAGAAGAACAGATTATACATAATTAGAGTTGCTAGAACCAATCTTGCCTACATAGATAATTACCAGAACCAAGATACTGACATAGACATGGTACCATAACTAAGAATAATACATAAAACACACTGGAATCAACTTTTACTAAAATAGACCCCAGCAATCAGAACCAAAAATCACACCATAAATATGTAACAGCATTAGATTGATACATAAAAAGTTACAGAGCCAACCTTCTAGATAGTAATGTACCAGAACCAAGCAACTTACGATATAGATACAGGGCCAGATATCGAGAGAATACCGTTTATTGGACTCCCAGTAAGCCACACCCCCCCCCCCTTAAAAAATAAAAAAATCCTGGCACAACCTTGGCCTATGCGAGCACTAGGAGTATAACCAGCAGCTGAATGCAGACAATAAAAAAAAAATACATTTTTGCGAGAAAAACTAAATATATGACTGATTAAACACCAGTATTTAAACACAACCTTCTTAAAGAAATAACTCCCCTTCCATTATGCACGAACGACTTCTTCCCATTAAGGCCTCAGCCGGGTGTGATAATCGTTACAGAGACTACAAGGGGAAATGGAGATTTAATGGGAAGTTACTATCCGTGAATATGCACAGTTTTTAATGGAGGTATCTGCCGGAGGCTGTAGGACGGGAGGTGAGACTCACGACTTAAAGTGGATAATTTATAATAGAGGAGGGAAGTATAGCAGCCCCACACACACATGGTACTCCCGGGCGGAAAGCTTTATACAAGATGGTTTGGGTTGGTAGCTTTTGTTAATCTGAGTTTTGCCACATTCATCGGGACAGGATGTAGGACTTTTTTGGCTGAGTGCCATGAATGCTACAATTTTAAAGGGTAATTTTTTGTGAGAGCCTACAGGTTAATATTTCCCCCCCCCCAGTAAATAGGTAGCCACAACTACAGTCCCCCAGTAGATAGGTCGCCACACTACTGGCCACCCAGTAGATAGGTAGCCACACCACAGCCAACCAGTAATAGTAGCCACGGCTCATGCCCCCCAAGTAGATGATAGAGCCACAGCACATGCCCCCCAGTAGATAGTAGCCCACATACATGTCCCCCAGTAATGTGGTAGCCACAATACAGTGCCCCCAGTAGATAGAGCCACGGACTCATGCCCCCCAATGAGTTAGGAAGCAACAGCAAGTCCCCCAGTAGATAGAAGTCACAGCACAGCCCCCCCATAATAGGTAGCCACACCACATGCCACCACGTATATAGGTAGCCACAGCACATGAACCCCCAGAGAGATAGTAGCCCACCCAACATCTCACCCAGTAGATACGGTAGCCACGGCTCCTCATGTCCCCCAGTAAGATAGAAAGCCACAGCACAATGCCCCCAGAATAGGAAGCCACAGCACATGTCCCGCTAGTATATGGTAGCCACAGCACAGTCCCCCCGGTAGATGTTTAGCCATCACCGCCGTCACAGCCAGGGTAGACCCAGTACATGCCCCCGTAGATAGGTAGCCACAGCATGTCCCCCACGTAGATAGGTAGCCACACTACATGTCCGCCCCAGTATGATAGCGTAAGCAACGCTCATGCCCCACATTAGGTTTGGAAGACAACAGCACATGTCCACCCGTAGATGGAATCAACAGCACATGCCCCCCAAGCTAGCTAGGTAGCCCACACCAACACCTGACAACCAGTAGAGTAGGTACCACAGCACATGCCCCCAGTAAGAGAGTAGCCACACCACATGTCCACCCATAATAGAAGCCCGGCTCATGTCCCCAGTAGATAGAAGCCACGACACATGCCCCCCAGTAGATAGGAAGCCACAGCAGCCCCTAACATGTTCACCAACACGCCCCGTAGATAGGTACCACAGCACATGCCCCCCGGTAGTAGGTAGCCACAGCACATGCCCCCCCGGTAGAGTAGCAAGTACCCACGTGATGTAGCACACACATGCCCCCGGAGATCATGGTAGCCATACCCACATGCCACACCAGTAGATAGATAGCCACGGCTCATGTCACGCCATGATAGAAGACACAGCACCTGCCCCCCCTGTAGATAGGAGCCACAAGCACATGCCCCCACGTAGATAAAAAAGTAGCCAAGTACATGCCCCCCGTGTAGATAGGAAGCCACAGCACATGCCCCTGTAGATAGGTAGCACAACAGCACATGCCCCCAGTAGATAAAAGCCTAGCACATTGCCCCCCGTAGATAGGAAGCCCAAGCACCATGCCCACGTCAGTGGTAATAGGAGCCACAGCCACATGCCCCCTGTAGATGGAAGCCACAGACATGCCCCCATATGAAAAAGAAAGTAGCCACAGTACATCCCCCCGCGTAGATAGGAGCCACGACAGCCCCCCAGTAGATAGGTAGCCACACGCACTGCCCCCTTAGTAGAATCAGTAACAGCCCCCCTTAATAGACAGCACATGCCCACCGGTAGATAGGAAGCCACAGCACCCCCGCGTAGATAGGAAGCCACAGCACATGCCCTCGCCAGTAGAATAGTAGACCAGAATCACATGCCCCAGCCAGGTAGATAGGTGCCAGCGCACATGCCACCGGAATGTTAGCAGCACAGCCCCCGGTAGATGAGGTAGCCACAGCACATGCCCCGGTAGATAGGAACGCCACAGCAATGCCCCCGATAGATAGGTAGCCACATGCACATGCCCCCAGACAGCCCCACACATGCCCCGTTAGATAGGTAGCCAGACACATGCCCCGTAGATAGTAGCCACACGCACACTGCCCCCAGGTTAGATAGGAACGCCACAGCACATGCCCCCCGGTAGATAGGTAGCCCCAGTCACATGCCCCCAGTAAGCCACAGCTGGCGACTCGCCAGCCACTCGGTATCCTACCACCTGTCTAGAAGAACAGTTGTGATGAGGAAGGAGAGGTCCCACAATCTCCATTGTATTCTTCCCAGTAGCTCGGTCAGTGGATCTCACACCAAACATACTTCTGACCATAAACCTAATGCGTCCAGGATGAGTGCAGTTCTTTAGACCTGCCAGGACAGAGAGGTTTTCCATAACCGATCCCTCTCAAATAATGGAAGTCCACACCCATGTCTCTGTGCCTGAAACAACCCCCTCAACTTACCTGGCAGAACGACCCCCTTTCTTACACCCTCCACCTGCGTAAATGTAAGTATGGTCAATGTAGATGCCCAGCCATGGCCCCTCCCAGCTACTCTGCCAGTAGAGAGTAGACATCCAGACTAAACTAAAATTATGTCATTAGATGCATAGATTAACGTGCTGTTCCCGTATGAGGGGTTCCCTTTCACAAACGACTGTTTGGGAGAACTTGGTAACTAATAAGGAACTTGATCGCAGGATTTGCATAACCCAATAATGGCAGTTGCTGCATGGTCCCTCTAAAAAATTAGATTTCTGACTGGTTTGTTTTGGAACATGCAATTAGAAAGGTTTCTATTTCTACTCAACCTTAACTGGCCTTGTGCTAGAAATGACGAGTTTAGGTTTTTCTAAATGTAATTTCGTCAAAAGGACACAGAAAATTCGTTGTCAATACATTCTCTTGTTGGCGTAACTGGCAGCCACTCAGTCAGCTGCCATTGAGCTGAATAGTGAAAAAAATCCCCCTGTCTGACCAGATCACCTGCAGGCTCCACGGTCAGTCTATATCAGTGATGGCGAACCTTTAGAGGACCGGCAGTGCCAAAAACCTACAACAAAACTCCATTATTACCTGGAAGTGCAATGCGCCATTTTAAGGCAGTAACTTCTTGCTGCCTCTGTTTGTTTTCTTCCACTTCTTTCTAATTGCATCGGCCGCCCTGAGCCACCAATACACGTTGAAGAGAGGAAAGCAAATTCCGAACTATAATTGTAGCTCCTCTCCGGGTCTCACTGTCTATGAAAGAATGGGTGGTCCACATGAGACCTCGTAAAAAAATGAATCTTTCAACAAATGACCTTTCTCACTTTGTCAAGCAGTTCCAAAACAGCCCAAGTGAAGTTCGCTGTAAAATAGTGCGGTGGCGCAGCACTCTCATAAGTTGCCTAAGGACTGCGGAAGATTTAATGGATTTGCTCTCGTCGGTGAACTACTGTCCCGTAGGTGATAGCATGAGGCCCACGAAACGGGCTCTGAGTGCCTCTCATGGCAACCTGCCATAGGTTGCGCCCTCACTGAACTATAAGCATTATACATTCATATCAATTGGTCTGCATGTATAATACAGGAGAGGATGTGTCCTGCCAGAGTATAGGTGCACATTTACGTTACCTGTCCTGTCGCGATCCCCGATCCGACTGTCACGACGAGATGAAGGTCCGGCGCAATCCACAAAGATGTGTTGTGCCGCCGAGACCTGAATTGTTGTCGGCTTTCCCCGACTCAGGTCCGCGTAGTTCACCTATTCTTCTGCCCCCGTGATGTAAGGTGCAGTGTTCTTGCGACACAATTTTGACATGTTAAGATCTCGTGTTTGTCCAATCCTCGGCCCGCCCGCCGATTGTGTTGCGTGAAGCCGCACAGATGCGTCCAAAATTGATCCGTGCTACAATCGGAAGTCGTCAATATTCCGACCAAGGGCGGGACCTCTAGAATGAGACCCATAGGAGATGTTCTACTTGCTCTACTTACGTACTCTGACCCAGAGATTTGAAGGACAATTTGGGCTGCGGTGTCCGTTGGCCGCACTAGCTACCAATATTTCTGGCCCATCCTTTTCATTAATCCTCTAAGAAATTCATACTAGCCTCTAATTTGGTTGGCCTCCACTTAAGGGTAGCTGTCTGACGCCCATGATGAAGGATCCTGGTGGTCCAGTCCCAAACACTGGATGAGGAACCCAAATAGAAGACCCTTCTCCATCACTGAGATGGTATAACAATTGCTGAATTTTACACCATGTTTGTAATCAACTTTTACTCCTCTAAAACTGTTGGGTTATGTATCAAATATAAACTTTCCAATAACCGGGTGCATGTCATGATGAGAGGTTTGTAGTCTTCGGCTGAGTCTGCTGCTCCTGCCCCCGGCCAAGACACTAACCAAGCAGCAAAACCCCAAAACTCCTATAGATACTTTAGTTTCCATCGCAGGGGGATCACAGCAGCGAGGTGAATTTACCGATTATAATTACATGTTTAGGTTGGGAGAGAAATTGTTATAATTTGGTCCGGAATGACAGGAATTTCCACACGGACTGAAAATGCGGGAGGAAATTGATGGGAAGAATCCGACTGTCAAGATTTATTACCTTACACGGAAGTCAGGAGACGGAGTATTATTAATAATTTGGACTGAAGAGCAATGTGTGGAGGCGACTGGTTCAGTCTGATGTTTCGTTGGTGATTTTGCTGAAATTTGTATCAATCAATGCTAATTCAGATCGTAGTTATCTCATATTGATCTATAATGCTAAGTTTCGTTTGTTTATCAATATTTACTGAGAATAAGGTCGCTGGCCCAAGATGCACCCGCATAGTGGTGCAGCTATCTAGTCGTAGCGTACTCTTCTATCGTAGTTCTACTATCTCAGATCTATCTATCTGCATATCGATCGAGCGAGCGAGCGAGCGGCGAGTAGAGCGAGCGCAGAGCGAGCGACGCGAGCGAGCAGCGGCGCATAGCGAGCGGAAGCGAGCGAGCGAGCGAGCGAAGAGCGGGCGAGGCAGAGCGAGCGGAAAAGCGGAGAGCGAGCGAGCGAGCTAAGGAGAGAGCAAGGCAGGAGCGCAGAGCTGAGCAGGAGCTGAGCGCCAGAGCGAGGGGGGAGGCGCAGAGCGAGCGAGGAAGAGCAGCGGCGAGCGAGCGAGGCGAGCGAGCGAGCGCTTTTTTTTTGTTGAGCGAGCGAGCGAGAAGCTAGAGCGAGCGAGCGAGCGAGCGAGCGAGCGAGCAGAGAGCGAGCGACGAGCAGCGAGCGAGCGCGGAGAGTACGATGCGAGCGAGCGAGCGAGCGGAGCGCAGAGCGAGGCGTAGCGTCAGAGCCGGGCAGCGCAGAGAGAGGAGCCGAGGAGCGAGAGAGCAGCGAGCGCAGAGCGAGCGAGCCCGATCGAGCGAGCGAGCGCAGAGCGAGCGAGCTCTAGCGAGCGAGCGAGCGCAGAGGGAGCTGAGCGTTCTAGCGATCGAGCTCATCATCGATCTATCTATAGCATCCGTCCCCTCTATCTATCTATCTATCTATCTTATATTATATATCTATCTCATATTCGATATATCTATCATCCAGCACTACACGAACAACGAGCAGCACGCCATGTAAACCGTGAAAGCTGGTTTTCTCTTATTCCATCATTGTAACAACAGTAGCAACGTTTCAGCTCAAGAGAGCCTTTTAAAGCCAGCTGAAACGTTGCTACTGTTGTTACCAATGAGGGAACTAAAGACAGAAAAAACACTTGCACTTACATGGAGTGCTGCTCGTTTCTTGGACGGTATGTACAAAGGATCTGGGGCCCGCGGTCCGTAAGCCTGGCACCCACCACTAGGTGTTGTGGGGTGCGGCGTGAACTTGTTGTAGTCTGTATCTAGTCTATCTGCGTCTATACTAGCTAGCTATCGTCATAGCATTATCTATCGATGCGATCTAGTCGAGCGATCTAGCTAGTCTATCTCACTGAGCGAGCGAGCCAGCGGCAGAGACGAGTCCAGCGCAGAAGGAGCGAGCGAGTGCCGAGCGAGCGAGGAGCGAATAGCGAGCGAGCGAGCGCAGAGCGAGCGAGCGCAGAGCCGAGCGCAGAGTCGGAGAGCGAGCTGCAGAGCGGGAGCGAAGAGTCAGGCGGCGAGAGCAGAGCGAGCGAGCGCAGAGCGAAGCAGCGCAGAGCGAGGCGAAAGCAGAGCGAGCCAGCGCAGAGCGAGCGAGCGAGCGCTAGCGAGCGAGCGAGCGACGCGAAGAGCGAGCGAGAAGCAGAGCGAGCGAGCGCAGAGCGAGCGCAGAGGCGAGCGCAGAGCGAGCGAGCGCAGAGCGAGAGCAACGGAGCGAGCGAGGCAGATGCGAGCGAGCGCGAGCAGCGAGCGAGCGAGCGAGCGAGAGAGGCAGAGCGAGGCGCAGAGCGAGCGAGCGGCAGGAGCGACGCGAGCGCAGGCGAGCGGCGCATGAGCGAGCGAGCGTGCAGAGGAGAGAGCGCAGAGGAGGCGAGGGGACAGAGCGAGGCGAGAGCAGAGCGAGCGCAGAGCGCGAGCGCAGAGCAGCGAGCGAGCGAGCGAGCGAGGGAGCGCAGAGAGAGCGAGCAGCGGGCGAAGCGAGCGATGCGCAGAGCGAGACGAGCGCAGAGAGAGCGACAGAGCGAGTCGAGGCAAGCGAGCCGCAGAGCGAGCGAGCGAAGGAGCGACGTCAGAGCGAGCGAGCGCAGAGCGAGGTCGCAGAGCGAGACTAGCGCAACGAGCGAGAGCGAGCGCAGAGGAGGCAGAGCGAGCGCAGAGCGAGTGGAGTCAGAGCGAGCGCATAGCGATCGAAAGAGGTATAGCAAGCGAGGATGGGCGCAGAGAGAGCGAGCGCAGAGCTAAGCTCAGAGCGAGTCCAGCGCAGACGAGGCAGCGAATAGCGAGCCAGCGCATAGCGATGCGATCCTAGCGATGCCGAGCCAGATCGAGCGAGCGGAGCGAAGAGCGATCGATCGAGCGCGAGCGTATCTATCTCAGATCGATCGATCGCATAGGCGAGCTAAGCTCAGAGCTGAGCTGCATATCTAGCTGCATATCGAGTCTCAGATCGATCCAGCGCAATACTTATCTATATAGCTAGCTAGATAGCGATCGATCTATCTAGCTATCTATCGATCTATGCGATTCTATCTATCTATCTCCTATCTATCGACTATCTCAAATCTATCTCATATCTATCTATCTATGCTCATATCTATCTATCTATTCATATCTATCTCTATATCTATCTATCTATCTATATCATATCATCTATTATCTCATATCTATAAATATTCAGACTATATATCTACATCTCTCTATCTCAATATTATTATCTTCATATCTATTATCTCAATCTATCTATCGCCTTCTCTCTCCTATCTCTCTCATACCTCTCTCCTAACTCTCTCCTACCTCTCTCCTACCTCTCAAAATTGGAACGTTCTGAGCAGCACATTGTAAATTCATATTCGTGTGGCCTCCCTGTGCAAATGTATAAGGTTCTTGTACATGACGCAGAAAGTTGAACGTTATATATTCATGACGAATGTTGCGCCAGCGCATGTTTCTAACCCCACCCACCGCATACGCACAGATATATAAAGAGGCAGCGGATTGTGTGTAAGACAGAGGGCACTCCTACACCCGCCAGGCACTGCCCCCTTCATGCTCTCACACACCTACTTGGCTACTTGATCTATTCTTTCAGATACAGAACATGGCTACTGTGCTAGATTGGTTATGTCCGCCCATCCACAGTGTAGATAGTTCCGGCGGCGTGCTGACTGATTGAGCGGCATCTGAATGTTCCATTAATCCTATATTCCCCATCAGTAGAATGCGTTTTTTTCTGGAGGTAGGGAGGCTCTGGCAGAGGGCTGACACTAATCGGCAGGAGCTGGCCCCAGTCTTCTCCACGACAGAATATGAACAGCTGTGAATTACAGATAATTAGGAGCAGCTGTGGAATTGACCGTGGAGCTTCGCATGTTTACATAGGAGATACACGGAGGGGGAGGGATGATAAATATTTAGAACAAAAAAGTGTCTTGATTATAATTTTTGTAAAGTGGCATCTCCGAGTCCACCAGACCCACCTATAGGAATGAAACGCAGCGGGAATATCTGAACAGCCTGGGGTATACACAGACCGTCATGAGGCTCCATAGTGTAAGGGATATTAATAAATTCAGAGTTTAAATTAAAAAACAAAAAAAAACATAACCTTCCTTCGGAAGCCTTAGTGCTGTGTTCAACATTATAAATTCCATCTCTAGAGGGAACAATATATCCGTTTTTTTTTTTTTTTTCTTGCGAAAGTAACCACCACTAGGGGAGCTCAGTGATTGACAATGAAAGACATCAAACATTATGTTTTCTTCGCGGCAGAGATCTTTCTCTTTTGAGATTATCTCCCTTTGCTGTTACTGAGATAGATTCATCTCACCATGCTGCAGATTTGTAAAATCTAAAATTAACCCCTTTGTGACCGAGGATCATTGGCGCTTAATGTCCCAGGTCAAGTTTTGCAGTTTTGTTCTACTCTTCTTTGATGACAGATGTCTTTGGAAACCGCTTCTTGATCATATTGTAACAATTTTACTTTGTTTATTCAGGACATGCGAGACTTTAAACTAATATCATAGTTTTATAAGGTTTATTTTTTTATAAAATTGACTACAACTGTGAAAAAAAAATTGTCAGTGTTCAGTTAAAGGGGTGTAACAAAATTTCTAGTTGGCAGGGCTGGGGCGGGACTATTTAAACATAATAACCATGTACTTACCTCGTACAAGGGTACAAGGGAAGCTTCCGGCGGTTGGGAAGCTCCCATGAGCACCATCTTCCCAGTCGCTTACAACGATGAGAGATAGGGAGGGATTGGAGACCGGCCACACGCGGAAGGAAGTTCCCTGGTGCGACGGCTTCTGTGGCCCCGGTAACAAATCAGCGCACGGATCAAACGGATCCGCTGGAGCCGGGATATCAACGGCGCCGGAGAAAGAGGGTAATAGTCCATGTTATGATGTGTTATCACTAGCCCTCCCCAAGCCTGGCCACCAAAAGTAATTTTAAACCCGGATCACTTCTCCTTTAAATTTTTTTTTTTATTTTTTTTTTTAAAAAGTAGTAAAATGACTAAACCTTACCAAATATATGTTAAGAAATATGATACAGGATCATCATATCCTCCTTTCCCAGGTTAAGACTACAGATGCAGAGGGTGCATGCACTTCTGCAAGTCTTTCAGCTAACGGGGGAGGAGGGCACATTACAAGCACCTATACTCCGGAACCCTGGCACTAAGAAACACAATAACCTTGTAGCAATTAAACAGGAGAATATCCCCTTCAATTTACATTTGTCAATGGGAAGATTTACTTACCGGTCCGGTCACGGTCCAGCAGGGTTCTCTCTGGGTGGGATTTGGGTTTCAGGCGATTCATAAGGGCGTGCAAACTAAGAAGGTAAGCGTGTGTCAAGTGACACTTTGTTTTTTTGTTAAACCCCACCCAGCGGTCTTACGAATCCGTTCGGGTTCTCCGACAGCCACGCCCCGATTTTTGTTAGGCGCATGCATGCGGCGCCGATGCGCCACAATCCGATGTGTGGGACCAAAAAACCGGGGCAATTCAGGAAAGGACGGCGCAAATCGGAAATATTCGGGAAACCGATGAAAAAAAGAGCAATTCGGGCCTTAGGGAAATGACCCCAATGTGTTTTGGATATTGCACAGAAAACAGAGATATGCATTGGTAAATTTACAATACGGAAGTAGAAAAGAATGTATATAAAAATCTGATTTTTTACTGCAACTTAGCGGTGGATATCTCCGATTATGTGAATCATCCTACTCACAATGAGAATATTTTAATATATATAAAATAAAAGGATAAAAAAATAATTAAATGGGAGATTCCCTTTGTGTTTAATATGACACCTAGATTGTGTTTCTTTAGGCTGCCAGGGTCCAGGACGATATTGACCTTTGAAGTGTTTATAAATGTGCTTTCTGCAGGGGGTATGTGAAATATGACGCATGTAGCAGTATGGCAGTCAGAAAGGGTGTACTTTTTTTTTCCAATAGGGTTTTTCACGCAGTGAATGAAATTGAAAAAAAAACACTCCATTAATGTTGTGTGTAAAATGTAGGAGAGTTTCTGCACGCAAATCCGCAGAGCGTTAGTCATGGGACAACACTTTATATATCCGGAGTGTTTTCCCACTGCTTGTGCTCGGTGATCTCTGGTGTAGTGTTCAACCTTTGAAAAGAGGGAAAGGGCTTTGAAATAATGAATGCTGAGATCTCCACGGAATAGATAGTGTTAGGGCACCCAAATGCAGCAAGTCCAGCAACAATCTGGAATTACAGCGCTTCTGCTGCTCCCTTGCATAACAACTTTAAAAATTGATGTTTAAAGGATTTTCAGGGTTAAAGGGGTTGTCTGCAAAATAGAACAAAAAGTTGCTGCCAATGATAGTGTCAGTAACAAATGAACCGGTACTCATATAATGATCATAAACTATTTGACATCTGTATCAGTTGTAGTCTCGATCTTGAGGAAATGCTACTAGTCTTTAAATATTCAGGGACCCTGTCTCATGTCAGCACTCCACACTGCCCCCAGCTATTAATATAAAGGTATGATTACACTTCCTATAGGACAATTACTTAACCTATCACGGGAGTAACATTACTATAGCGGTACTTTTATGGTTGTTGTTATGGGTGGTTATTACTGGGTATTTGTAAAGCCGCTATTTCGTGGATGATATTAGATATCGTATAGAGAGCTATTCTAGAACTGTAGCTGTACCAGTGATCGCCCTTGACCCTAGCCCCATCCAGTGATGATGGAACCTTGGCTTATGAGTGCGGCACTGTATTGCGGTATTTTTTCAGAGTATAAAGTTATTTAGGTCACTGTTATTGCCCGACATAGTATGATTATTGTTGGATCCTCGCATACGTACGTCCATGGGCCAGGGGCCGCTGTGGTACATGTTTACACTATGTAGTAACTATATTTGACTTTCCCGCCCCCCGGAAATGATAAGAAGCCTCGGCGAGCTCCGCAGCTGTCACCTACAAAGTGTCAGTAAAAATCATTTTCACCCAAGCCTAGGAGAAATTTTCATGAATGAATTTTAATCACTTTTTTCACTTCAACACAAGTCTGTTCAACTTTAAAATTGATGCTTGAAGGGATTTTAGATCATTTTAAAGGGGTGGTCTGGCAAAATAGAAAAAAGGTTGTGTCATGACTAGTTAGTAACAAATGAAACATTTTGACAATCTTGGGCAGGATTTACTTACCATGCCATCGCGATCCAGCGGCGGTTTATGCGGTGGAGTCTTGTCCGGCCGGGATTTATTAAGGTACGTTCTCTCGACGTCCACAGGTTGGCGCTGCTGCGCTGAAAAGCATCGGAAAGCGCTCAAGTTCACCGCTTTTCTAGTGAAGGTAAGCGCAAAAGCTCCGCCAGCACTTTTTACTTGTTTTAAAGCGGCGGTTGTTCCGAATCCGTCGGGTTGTGTTCGCGCCCACGCCCCACGATTTCCGTCGCTGCATGCCCAGCGCTGATGCGCCACATCCGTGCGTGCGACAAAATTTTAATCCCAGGGCAAATCGGAAATATTGCGGTAACAAGTCGGGAAACCTTGTTAATCGGGCCCCTTGAGTAAATGACCCCCGTATCAGTTTTTCCGTTCTCTAGGTGGGAAATGTCCTATTTCCCTGTTCTGTCTTCGGGACTGTCTCATGTCAGCACTCCACACCTGCCCCAGAAGTAACCCAGTTGACGATAGGGCCCTGGTATCAAGGCAGCCCAAAATAACGCAGTAATTATGATGTGGAGTTAGTAATTAAAAGTTTGGTGTCTAGCTCAACAAGTAATCTTCTTCATTACAGTCAATAGAGTCTGTCTATATAGAGATGTATGGAGACATTCACACAGGCACACAGGAGAACCTTTTGATAGTGCACCTATGACATCATTGGTCATGATACGAATCCTGAAGGTCACATTATAAAAGTTCCCTGTACCCCTATTGGACAGGCCCGTCTCGGGAGCAGTGTGACGTGAGACAGGAGGACTGGGCCCCAGGTACAAATGAGAGGAGGAGGACTTTTTTTTTTCCTTTTTTCGCTTTTTCAGAAATAAGCTCCCCATCTACATAGAAGAGGAAATCTTATTTAAAGAGTTTTTTAATTGCACTTTTTTTAAAAATTCCATGCAGCCGTCAGTTAACTTATACATTCTGCCAACATTAGACACCCCTTTAAGGAATATAAAATCAAATACGTGCGGAGTAAGGGGTTTGTTCTAGACTTTTTATTTACTATAGATGATCAGTACAGATTGTTGAGGTTGATACCCAGGATCCCACAGCATGGCCACAAGCAGGACAGCGCCATACACGTGTAGTGGCTATTATAGGTATTGCACATTACCTTGCATTCAAGGGGACCAAAACATATATAATTGTTCCCTTTCCCACGTTAGTCAATGTGTATGTCTGGTGACCCCTGGTCCCTTGGTCATAAGTGGCAGTAGACATGAGTTGGACCTGACTTTTCAATTCGGGTTCGGACGTATTTGCAGATAGCTGTTCAATCAGGCAATCCAACAAATTCGCGCCCCTGAGAAATAGCCATGGTCAGGGCCATGACTAGTTCTTAGGGCCGTCACATTGCCAGATTGGATGTTCGTCTGCTAATCCGGCAATACAATAAAGGTCAAAATGGCCGAAAACCCATCGGGAAAATCGGGTCTACCTCATGTCTCGTGGCAAGTAAGTGGCCACAACAGTGAATCAGTGGCGACCCACTGCTTGCAAGCGCAATTACCCCATTATATATGACCCAGTACCGCCTAGGACCACCCAGACCCAGTATGAAAAGTATTTAATGAAATAGAACACCAAAAGCACATGTGTTGTATCTGGAGGATTAGTAACTTAAATATTTTATAGATAGATATGGAGATAGATAGATATGAGAGATAGATAGATGATAGATATGATCGCTAGATAGATAGATAGCTGAGATAGATAGCTAGGAGATAGATAGATACCGGAGATAGATAGATAGATAGGGATAGTAGATAGATGATACCGGAGATAGAGAGATACGATAGATAGATAGGAGATAGATAGATAGGAGATAGATAGATAGGAGAAGATAGATAGGAGATAGATAGAGAGGAGATGAGATAGTAGATAGGTAGATAGGAGATAGGATAGATAGGTAGAAGATAGAATAGATAGGAGATAGATAGGTAGATAGATAGATCGTAGGCGATAGTATAGTTGTAGATAGATAGGAGATAGATAGGAGATAGAGATAGGAGATAGATAGGAGATAGATAGCTAGATAGATAGATAGATAGGACGATAGATTATAGATAGGAGATAGATAGATAGAGATAGATAGATCGGAGATAGTAGATAGATAGGGATAGATCGATAGGAGATAGATAGCTAGATAGGAGATTCGATAGATAGGTAGATTAGATAGAAGATAGGAAGATAGATAGGTAGATAGATAGATAGAGAGGATGATGATAGGTAGATAGATAGATAGGAGATAGAGAGATAGATAGACTGCATAGATAGGAGATAGATAGATAGATAGGAGATGATAGATAGGAGATAGATAGATAGGAGATAGTAGATAGATAGGAGATAGAGAGATAGGAGATAGATATGCTCGATAGTGAGAAGATAGATAGATAGGTAGATAGATAGATAGGCGATAGATAGGTAGATAGTACGATAGGAGATAGATCGAATAGATAGATATAGGAGATAGATAGATAGATAGGAGTAGATAGATAGATAGGAGATAGATAGATAGATAGATTAGGAGATAGATAGATAGATATAGGAGATAGATAGATAGATATAGGAGATAGATAGATAGATATAGGAGATAGATAGATAGATAGATAGGGAAGATAGATAGATAGGGAAGGATAGATAGCATAGATAGGTAGCATAGATAGATAGGAGATAGATAGCTGATAGGTAGATGATCGATAGGATAGAGAGAGTAGGATAGATCAGATAGGCGATATGATTAGGGCAGTAGATAAGATAGATAGATAGAGATCGATAGGATAGATAGATGATAGATAGATAGGATAAGATAGATAGATGATAGAATAGAGATAGATCATGATGATAGAAGACATGAGATAGACTAGATAGATAGATAGATGAGATAGAAGATAGATAGGAGATAGATAGATAGATAGAAGTAGAAGATGAGTGATAGATAGACTAGGAGATAAATAGATAGATAGGAGATAGATAGATAGGAGATAAATAGATAGATAGGAGATTAGATAGATAGTAGGAGATAAATAGATAGATAGCTACTTAGATAGATAGGAGATGAGACCTAGATAGATAGATCGGAGATTAGATAGTAGATAGGGATGAGATAGATAGTAGATAGGAGATGAGAAGATAGATAGGGGGAGATGAGAGAGATAATGAGCATAGATAGATAGATAGATAGAAGGAGATGAGATAGATGCATTTTGAATAATATATTCTTTTTTTTTTGGTTGTTTTTTGTTTTTTTTTATAATGCTGAAATAATGATTGTGGAAATTCCATATTTTTTACTGTTTGTCAACAATATACAGATGCAATTCTCAGCTTCGTATTCTGGGGAGCAGCGCTCTGGTGATGGGGTCAGCGGAGCAGCGCTAAGGGGACTCGGTAGAGGGAATGTATGTGCTAATGATAAGGGGAGGGAGGAGGGGGGTACGTGCAGTTTGGGTTCTCTGATTAATTCCTGTATTATCTGTCCTGCCTTTCTCTAATATACAGGTAAGTTGTGTTGAATGTAAGGATGTTCCCTCACATAATTACAGTTTTATGTTCTTTCTTGGAATCCCTTACGTTTTGGAGAAACTTTGATTTCTTCTTGTATAATACATGTAAGCTTAATAGTCACATATTTACACTTTTCTATTTGGAAATTCTGTATAAATCTGCCTTGCTGATATATTCACACTGTGGGAGTCACCTGAATGTGTGAGCAGCGCTGCAGAGAAACACAAGTATTCAGCACCTTCCAACAAACTCTGCATAAATCTCTAGAGATGAGGAGTTTCACTATTCCAGGTCATGACTTGTCTTCTGCAGTGTGTAGCAGGTTTCCCCCCTCCAGGATCTTTCTGTAATTCCCACGGGTCTCTCAGAGCCGGTGGCTGGATCCCGGCTGCTATCATGTCTCCCATACACTGCACACAGATTGTAGAGGAGGATCTGTACATGACTCCCTACATCAGGGGTCAGGAACCTTTTTGGCTGAGAGCCATGCACGCCACATATTTAAAAATGTCATTCCGTGAGAGTCATACAATATGCACATTTCCACAGTAGATAGGTAGCCACAGCACATCTACCCAGTATGTAGGTAGCCACAGCACATCTACCCAGTATGTAGGTAGCCACAGCACATCTACCCAGTATGTAGGTAGCCACAACACATCTACCCAGTATGTAGGTAGCCACAGCACATCTATCCAGTATGTAGGTAGCCACAGCACATCTATCCAGTATGTAGGTAGCCACAGCGCATCTATCCAGTATGTAGGTAGCCACAGCGCATCTATCCAGTACGTAGGTAGCCACAGCACATCTATCCAGTATGTAGGTAGCCACAGCACATCTACCCAGTATGTAGGTAGCCACAGCACATCTACCCAGTATGTAGGTAGCCACAGCACATCTGCCCAGTATGTAGGTAGCCACAGCACATCTGCCCAGTATGTAGGTAGCCACAGCACATCTACCCAGTATGTAGGTAGCCACAGCACATGCCCCCCCAGTATGTAGTTTACTATTATGTCCTGAAATCTGTGTATTTGCCCAATGTCTCTCCTCTTTGACTCCAGCTGGACCATAAAGGGCATGATGGAGCCGTAATGACATGTACTCATGTGCATAAAGCATTTGGGTTGAGATAGCAACTTACTATTATCTCCAGCAGCCTCTGTATGTGCCCATGTATATCTGACTCATCAGCAGGAACATACTAGAGAATTCCTTACCTGTATTAATGTGAATAAAGCACTTGGGGCTAAATAGAAACTTACTATTAGCTTCAGCAGCTTCTGGCTGTGCCCATGTCTCTCCTTTCTAATTCGGAAGCATCCGCAGGATCATATAAGACATTACTATGTAATCAGTACTGTTGGGAATAAATCACATGGGGTAAGATAGTTGCTTTTATCTCCAGAAGCCTGTACATTTGCCTGTTGTTTCTCTTCTCTGCCTCAGCAGGATCATAAATGAGATTTTAAATCAGTACTCACCTGTACTGATGAGAACTAAGCACATGGGGTGAGATAGAAAGCTACTACTAGCTCCAGCAGAACTCTGCACTGCCCATGTCCCTCCTCTCTGACTATGTGGGGTTACACCCAATTAACACATTGAACAAATAACTCAACATTTTAACATTTTGTAATACAGGCGGTCCCCTACTTAAGGACACCCGACTTACAGACGACCCCTAGTTAAAGACGGACCCCTCTGCCCCCTGTGACCTCTGGTGAAGTCTCTGGATGTTACTATAGTCCCAGACTGCAATGATCAGCTGTAAGGTGTCTGTAATGAAGCTTTATTAATAATCCTTGGTCCCATTACAGCAAAAAATGTTGAAACTCCAATTGTCTCTGGGGCAAAAAATTTTTTGTCTGGATCTACAATGATAAAATATACGATTTCGACTTACATACAAATTCAACTTAAGAACAAACATATGGAACCTATGTTGTATGTAACCCAGGGACTGCCTGTACTAGAATTTCATAACTCCCTTGTGTCTTGCTACAAATGACAATATTTGGATACTGCAGATTTTCTGTAAAATATCTTTGTAGAAATTGTTACATTGTGAATGGACACTATAATTATCATTTCCTTTGGCAACATGTAATTATTATGACATTCCATTAAAACGCTCTGGTAAAGTTGATGCAGATTTTTTGTACTTTTCACACTTCCTCGGTTTCCTCTGGGCACATTAGTCCATGACTATTTTACGCTCCCCATAATTAAAGGGTATGTGCCCTCAGGGAAGACCATGTAGACTGCAGACTGTGTTATGTATCGTCCCTGGAGAGATGTGTAATCAGACCTTTGTGTATGTTGTTAGTAGCAGCAGGACTGTGACATATGGATTTATATCCCAGGATTGTAGCTTCTACAAGTGCACAGGAAGAGTGTCCTCACACTGCTGTGCTCTGTGCTATCAGCAGACAGAGTTATGTATCTTCCCTGGAGAGACATGTAGTCATACCTATGTGTATGTTGTTAGTAAAAGCAGGATTCAGATTGGATAGTTGAGCATAGCTCCCAACCGTCCCGGTTTGGCTGGGACAGTCCCGTTTTTTTTTACCTCTGCCCTGCATCACGGGCAGCTGTCAGATTGTCCCGGAGGGGGTTGTCCCGGCACTGTGTCCTGCATAGTAAATACTTTCAATGCCAGTACCTGCGATACTGAATGGCTTCTACAGACATCGGGCAGGGTCACATATATGGTCACTACATCTCCTAGGGTTCCCCAGAGCAGACATTGGGCAGGGAATCCTTTTGAGAGAAGTGTCGGGTTAGGTCATCAGGGTCAGATCACCATTTTTCTATATATGGTCTCCTAGGGCTTAAATTTATGCCCAGCCTGGGACTTGAACCCCAGACCCTCTTACTTTGTGACACACTGATACATAAAGAGGGATCCTTTCAGAGAATATTATGAAGATTATTATTATTGAGATTATTATTATTGAGATTATTACTATTGAGATTATTGATATTATTACTATTGAGATTATTGATATTATTGAAATTATTGAGTTTGAGATTATTATTATTAATGAGATTATTGAGATTATCAGTATTGAGATTGAGATTAATATGATTGAGATTATTATTATTAAAATTACTGAGATTATTATTATTATTATTATTATTATTATTATTATTATTATTGAGATTATTATTAGTATTGAAATTATTATTGTTGAGATTATTATTATTATTGAGAATATTATTATTACCGTATTTTTCGGACTATAAGGCGCACAAAAAATCCTTTGATTTCCTCAGAAATCAAAGGTGCGCCTTATAGTCCAGTGCGCCTTATATATGAACCGCACTTACAGACAACAGCTGCCTTGAACTGTGCACAGGTCTGCCACCTGCTGGTCATTCATCCTTATAATCAGGTGCGCCTTATAGCCCAGTGCGCCTTATATATGAACCTAGATGTTTTAGCAGGCATATATTGATGGTGCGCCTTATAGTCCGGTGCGCCTTATAGTCCGAAAAACACTGTATTGAATATAAAATTATAATAATAATGATAGTCTCCATGATGATAATAAAAATAATAATAATAATATTAATAGTTGTGTCAATAATTACAATAGTAATCTCTGAGATGTATCTCTATATAGCAGTACATGGAGCCTGTGTCACTGTGTAACAGTAAAAGACTTAGCCACATAATATCCTTCCATCAATGACCACTGGGCCAATAGTCTAGTGCAGTGGTGGCGAACCTATGGCACGGGTGCCAGAGGTGGCAGTCGGAGCCCTTTCTGTGGGCACCCAGCACAGAATGTACTAGATAGGACGCAAGGCTTCCTCCTGCAGTCCAAGACAACCCAGGACGTGCCACGCTCAGTGCCAGGACTACAGGAGGAGCGAGAAGGTGTGGACAGAGATGGATTATCGTTGGAGCTCCTGCTCTGGGTCCCCTGATTCTTCCTCTTCAGGGGACCCTGGAGGGAAGCTACAATCCAAATTTATCCATTATCTTTCTATTGTATTGGTGTCCTCAGGACACAAATCCCAAGCTGAGCAAAATTTTTTTTGATTATTATGGTGATTATTATTATAATGAAGATGATTATTAGTATGTGACTTCCATAGGGCAATGTAGCTGCCGCTATATGTGACCTCCTCTGTGATAATGTATACATCTGGTGCTGCCTCCGCACAGCTCATGGTGTGACATTCTTACATCCGCAGGTTTCCGGAGGGTCTGTTCTGTCCTTTGCTACGAGGTGAATTCTTACAGGTAAGTCGAGTGTTAAAAATGCAATTGCTCCTGAGTTTTTTTTTTATGAACCTAAATGCAGCAAAGAAAAAGAGAATTCGGCAAAAAGCAAATTGGTTACATTTGTAACCGGAGCGTCTGGTCAGGGTAGAATTTCCAATCTGTCTTCATTAACCCCTTCAGGCCTCGAGCGATTTTGGTCTCTAGTACACAGCTCCGTTTCCCAAATCTGCCCTGTGTCACTATTAGTGGTTATAGCTGTGGAACGTTTTATCATATCCAGGGGATTTTGGGATTGTTTTCTCATGACACATTGGGGCACATTTACTTACCCGTCCGGAGGAGTTCACTGAAAGTGCATTGTCCGTGTATAATGCAGATATGCCGCGAGTCACTAAGATCGTGCGCCCGATATCCTGCATGTGTCACTTCCCCGCTCAGGTCCGCAGGAGTTCACCTTCTTCTTCCTGGTGCATGGAAGTGCATTGTCTTGCGACACAAATTGAAAGTTAAATCCCGCGCTCAGTCCAAATCAGTCGGATCGTCCGATGGCACGGCCCCTAAATTGTGTCACGTGCGCAGACACCTGATAAATACCTATCAAAGCCGTGTAATCCCCAAAAAAGGTGCAAAGTCTGACAAAAGTGCGATCTGTGACCCTTAGTAAATGAGCCCCAATGTACTTCAAATTTAGTTTAAAAATGTTTAAAAATGATATCTTTTGTGTTTAGTTATGAAAAAAACGGAAATTTGGCAAAAATTCTAAATTCTCCACCTTTTCAGGTAAATAGTTATAGCACCCAAATTAATCCATAACTTACATTTCCCAAATGTCTGCTTTATGTTGCCATGTTTTTTTTTTTAAGAGTCCACTTACCTTATATACTCGAGTATAAGCCGACCCAAGTATAAGCCAAGGCCTGTAATTTTAACACAAAAACCTGGTAAAACCTATATTTTTTTTTACTCGAGTATAAGCTGAGTTTGGGTTTTCAGCACTTTTTTTTTTGTGCTGAAAAACTAGGCTTATACTTGAGCATATATAGTCTTTTTCTAGAATGTTATGAGGCTTAGAATTTGGGTGAGATTTTTCACATTTTTCGGGAAAATCAACACAACTTGTCTTTAGAGGGACCTGCTTAACGTTTTATTAAATTTGAGAGGCCTAAATCATAAATTCTTCATTATGGAAACTACAGCCTTCAGAGTATGAAAAAACACTTTCCAGAAGTTTGTTAACCCTTCAGGTGTTTTATTGGGGTTAAAACAAAATGGAGGTGCAGTATAGAAATTGTAATTTTTAATTTTTTTTGACAATACAGTCATTTTGGGCAGTAAATAAAACATTTGCAATGGATTAAATGACAAAAAGCTCCACAAAGTTTAATTTCTGCATTGTAAAGGCTGTAATTTATTTTTTTTTTAATGTGGATATATAAAGGGTAATTTTTTGCCGGATGAGACGCACTTTTCAAGTACATAATTTTGGGGCATCTATGGCTAATTGATGAGATTTTATTAACTCTTATCTTGGTGGAGGAAATGAAAATCATCAATTTTTGGTAAGATTTTTTTTTTTACCAGAAAAACACAATTCTAGATATACCTCATTTATATGGCTTTTTATCCCCCCCCCCCCCCCAATTTTATTGAATAAAAACTAATTCAGAGAAAATCTTGCTGATTTTAGCATCACCATCTTTTCACATGGCAAACTTTTTTTTTTTTTTTTTGCATCTGAAAAATCTAGGCTTCATTTTTGTGAGAGGAGTTGTTATTTTTAGCGGTCATATTTTGGGGCATGTAACATTTTTTGATCAGTTTTTTGAACATTTTTTAAGGGTATAAACAAAAAGTTATCTTTTTCTGAAACTTGTTTTCACCTTTTTTAAAATTTTTACGCGTTCACCGTGTGGGTCCAATAATGATTCTGATTTCGGCGATACGAAATAGGTGGTGGTGGTGGGTTCTGTTATTGTGTTTGTTATACTTTTTAAGTGTTTTCATGGGAATGAATTTAGGTGCTTATGTTTTATTTATTTTCAAAATGTCTTAAACTTATTTTTCCCTTTTTTTTTTACTTTATACTAACGTGGGGTAGATTTATCAAGCTGCCTAAGAGTAAGGCCACGGTCACACGTACCGCTAAGCATCCGTTCCTAACTGAACGCCGAGGACCTCCCCCTGTGCGCTAGCGTCGCGTTAAGACGGGCGCCTAGCGGAACGTGTAACCGCGGCCTAAGAATGTGCTTATTTGCCCATTGCAACCAATTACAGCTCAACTTTTAAATATCCATGAGCACTGGTAAAATGAAAGCTGAGCTGTAATTGGTTGCCATGGGCAAGTAAGCACATTCTTACTCTTAGGCCACTTAATAAATCTCCCCCATGGACTAGTAAACAGTGGTCATCAGGATTCCCCCTCCCCCGGGTTTTCCTCTATTATGTGAACTTGCAGGTAGTTTTTGCTTGGCAAATCCTCTTCTGACGCCCGTCTGCTTTGACCTATGACCCCACCTAGAGCACACAGGCAGCCCAGGACCCTCTACCCTAACATATACCCCCCCGCCTGCCCTTACCAAGGTTTCATGACCATTGTATTAGGGCACTGTTAAAGGGATTGTCCAAAATTTTTATGGTACCACATCACATACATTATTCCACGCTGCTTTGGATGGATGACCACGAGACTGGTGATTGGCTGTAAGATTCCTGTGTATGATGTCATGTATGTGATGTCATAGCTGCAGAACTAGTGTCAATTTTAACTGTATACTGTTTGATGCCGTGTTCCTAAAATTACCCTAACCCCCTTTATTGCAGGATGGTCCTGTCACCCGGTCTGATCATTGTATTGCTGGGCGTTCGGCGATCAGCCCTGATTCTCGCAATGAGTTCAGCGTGGGGCAGGAGCGCGGTGTGTTGGGGGTTAATGTGATTAGTCCTGTGACTGCACAGACACCCTCAGGTTGGGAAATCTTTTATACATGACAGACCCTGGAGTACACAGCACATGACACGCGGGGTCTGACCGCCTCACATGATTCTGTACTGTTCACTTCAGATCCGCTGTCAGCCCTAATCCGTCACAATGTGGAGTCATAGAAGAGCCGCCGCCACCGGTGCTGTACAGGGTTAACAAATCATGACACCACCAGAGGCCGTCACCTTGTACAACATAGGCCTCATGAATGTTATTATTGAAGGAGCTGTCTACAAGTTTAACCATATAAATGCATGGAGCCCCTTCCGACCCCTCTCCTGGGAAATCTGTAATAAGAACCATAGCGCTGTCTGAGCGTATTGTATAAAAAGTACCAGCCCTGACCACCAGGGGGCACATGCCTCAAAATTGCCCTGTGGATCATATCTATTGCTTTTGTTAGCTTGTTACCAGAGGCAGATTTGGAGTTAATGGAAATCTACCATCAAAATCCATCCTGATAAACCAGGGACACTTACTCGTAGACCCTGCTCTCTCAGCACTTCCAACCTCCCCCTGCCGCTGTAATCTCACAAAATGGGTGAGGGAAGTGCTCCTGCACAGTGTAACAGCCTATAAAGCTACAGCATGTAGGGACTTCGGTAATGGGCCCCAAAGCCCTTTTGGCTCCTAGCATAATTTTATAAGTTGATTTAAAAAGCAAGGAGACCATGGGTAACAAATATTAGCATCATTTTATAAGTTGATTTTAGAAGGAAGGAGGCCATGGATAACAGATATAAGAATATATCACAGTCACGGTGCTGTCCCTGGTTTATCAGGATTGATTTTAATGGTAGAACTCCTTTAAAAGTTTTGGCAAGTAGTTATGTCTTGTCCTCGGTGTGATGCAATGACCTCCTCTTTCTCCACTAAGGAAGAGGAGAGTAGGAGCATTGGGCTGCACCTTATTGCACATTAGGGTGGACAGGGAGGAAGTGGTTAATCATCCTGCTTCTCTCTGGTTCTGGTAAAATTAGATCCCTCCACATTGTGCGTCCTCCCGTTCTCCAGTGCCCCATGTAGTATAGTGAGATGCATTATGGGGAATGCCAATAACGGCCAATTCGGATTCAAGTAAATTTAGCCAAACTGTAATACCAAGCACAGCCACTATACAATGTATGGCGCTATTCTCGGTAGATGGTGAAAAGGCTGCAGCAATTATCCAAACTCTGTCTTGTCATTAAACAGATGATTGTCAGGTTCCAGTTTGTTGGATCCCAACTTACCTGATACAGTATCTCAAGGATAAATCGGTTATAAATTTTCATTCTCATATCAATAAAAGTGCAGGTTTTTCTGCAATCAGAAAATAGATTTTCTCAGGGAACGATATGATTTAGGACACTCCACATATGTTTAGTTCATATTGTGAGTCTCTTTAAGGATGATAAGTGCATGATCGAAAAAAAGAAATTATCTGATCCAAGTCCGAAGTTTTATACAGAACCTTTAACCTCTCTGTTCTTTGCCTATTTTAATAGGCGTAGCTCTACTGATTCCAACACAGTTGGAATTTTTTCTCTAGCCCTCAGCATTCCTGAGCAATCGGTGTCTTTAGTGAGGTGGGCGGAGCTAGGATGTGATCTCCAGCCCTGTCCCGCCTACCTGACAATAGAGAGTCCAAAGTAATTGTGTAATTGCTTAGGAACAGTAAAGGCTAGAGAAAAAATTCCAACTGCGTTAGAATCGGTAGAGCGGAGCCTACAAAATGATGCTAAGACATAAAATAGGTGAAAGGTCCACTTTAAGAGGTCCGAACTCCTCACGGTTTCTTCTTAATAAGCTCCTATTGTGTATCACGTCTGTATATTCCTGGTTGAGTCAGTCCGCTGGTAAGAACATTCCGCAGAGAATATTTCATCAACCTGATTGTTTTCATGCAGCAGATGTACGCGGGCAGAGGTAGAGCCCACACAGGTGACTGGTTTCCGAAGTTGTGGAGAGCATTTAGGAATATTTAATAGGAATCTGGCAGCTTCATTTGCATAATTGAGAATGTGAAGAGCGCGATGGAATTCATTACATCTTCATTTCCAGGAAAATGTGTTTTCATAGTTGGAGACTAACAGGTGTCTCTTAAGATAATTACTTTCACAAATTTTTTTGTATAATTTCATCATTTTTATTATATATATTTTTTGATGATATTTTACACATTTTCTTTTACTTTTGTATTGGCGTCATGTACAGGATTCTCTGTACTGTAGGATGTTTGATGCTCATATACTGCTAGTCCCTAACTCCAATTTGCCCCCAGATTTGACAAGCCTGTTCCAGATTTTGGGGGGGGGGGGGGGGTCTGTTCCTAGTGGTAAGAGTCGACCCATGTTCATTATTTGACTCCTTAGGACAATAAAGGGACATGATAAATGGGGGAGGGCACAATTGGGGTTAGTAAGAGATGGTGGGCAACAATAGGGGGTTATAAGTGGCATTTCACTGGGTGGGGACATTCTAAATGGGGGCCACAGGTAAATTGAGGTTGGGGGACTATATAGGGTGGGTGGGCCACTAGGAAGACTGCAGTATACACTGTGGGACATAAGGGGACATAATACCCTATGGCATTGGTGGTGAACCTATGGTATGGAAGCCACAGGTGGGACCTCGGAGCTCTCTATGTGGGCACCCATGCTTTCACCAAGCACATAGTTCACCAGACAGGACTCAATGCCTCCTCCTGCAGTCTGATGAAGCCCCAGACGTGCCGTGGCTGGCATGGGACTACTGGAGGAGCAAGGAGGTGTGGATAGGGATTGGTTACCAGTGGAACTCAATTGGTTACTCAATTCTTCCTGTTCACGTGCTCATATGGGAAATTGACACCTTATGCCCCCTAAACCTCTTGGCCCCGGATGCGACCGCAACCTCTGCACCCCCTCAAGTTACGCCCCCTGGTGAGGACACTAGTAGGTGGGGTTAGGGGATTCGTATGAGTTGTGTCTTAAAGCAAACCTGTCACCAGGGATATAAATTTTAGCTGGTGACAGGTAACAGTAGCCTCTGCTATGCTGAAATTAAAAGTACTGAATCATTTCAGTACTTTCTAAAACTTGATTTCATATTACCTGGCTCCCTGCCAGCAGGGTGCGGTGAGTTTTGGGGATGTAGGGGTTGGAAGCAGCTGCTTCAACTTGTGTACCTGTGTCTCAGTCTCCTCTTCTACACACTCCCTCTTCCTATCATGCGTATTGAGCAGGGAGGGGAGGCGGATGGTGTGGAATAGAAGAGTACTGTGCGATACAATCCCAGCACTGACATCTGTTAAATACCTGTCAAAGCTGTGCAAAACCCTTCAGTATGTTCATAGTATCATAGTTTATACGGTTGAAAAAAGACACATGTCCATCAAGTTCAACCGAGGAAGGGAAGGGATTGGATGAGGAAGGAACATAACCATCAATGTTATTTAGGTGTAAAAAGGCATCTAGACCCTTCCTGAAGCTCTCTGCTGTCCCTGCTGTGACCAGCGCCTGAGCTCAGCTATTCCACTTTCCATTTCTCAGTTACAAAAAGGGACCTGTCCATAGGCAATTGTGCTTAAATTTTTCTGCCATACTTATGTGACCCCCTATGGTCTCGGGGCATTGGTACTCCCCAATAGTGGTCAGCCCTCTTCCTTCTTCGCTTCGACTTAATATATCATAATAAGCTTTATATGGAAAGATAAAATCAATATCTTTTGGCCCTATTTTTGTTGTGGTGCGGTATTATTTATACGCTCTATGGCACTTGTATTGATCAATACGGAGCTATATTTACTAGATAAAACACCATTGTTTGCATAGTTCACATACCTGGGGGGGGGGGGGGGTTGTATTATTTTGACCCCTATAGACCTCAGTAAAGTATCGAGGTAGTTTTATAACATTCGCATGGATTTATGTTATGGGATGTGTTATTTTACCACTGTGTAGCCATATATGCAAATCATATGAATGTATTATGACTTTCCTAAACGCAATCTCATAACTCACTATATCATCTAGGATTATAATCCAAATGACCATATGGCGGTAATATATTTGGAATTTTTTTTTCTCCGTCATTGCCACAGTTACTGGACGTGTTGTGTAGATTTTGTGATTACTGTACACTATACGTATGACATTGGTTAGTAATCTTGATGTCCTGACGTGATGTTTTGACCGTTGTGGTTCCGTTTTTTTTTTTTTTTGCCACCTCTTTTGGCAGATTAATAGACACCCTCAGTATCCCCCCCGGCCCGGCCCGGATGCTTCATGTTAGGCTGGTTGTGTAATGGATCAGGATGTAGCTTTCCCTCAGGAGGAGGCGAGGGGCGGCAGTGACATTTATGAGCGTTCTGTATTTCTCTAGAAATTGACCTGGAAATGACAGAAGGTGACAGCGACTTTTACAGGACGGGTTATATCGAAATGTGATTGATTTCACCTGAACACATTGCAATACACAGACATCATAGTACAAATAGAGCCAGGAAGAGAGTCATCAGGTCTAAAGGGTTTTCCAGGACCGTCACATGTACAGTATATACTTTCTATTGTTTTGCATAAAAGCAGTATTATAGTAGTTATATTCAGTATTATAGTAGTTATATTCTTATACATAGGGGGCAGTATTGTATATAATTCTTTAGAAACCAAGTACATATATATCTCACCTGTCGGTATGTACGGAAGAGTTTAAGACTCTTGAAATTGACTATTAAAAATTCAATAGAGAATCTGGCATCTATTAAGAGTCTGAATTAAAGTCTAAATACAAATAGTATAGGGGGGGGGGGGGGTCCATTTCGATCTTAGTTGTAATTTTCTTTCTTGATTCATGGGAATTATGGATGTAGAGAAATCTATGATGTTGTAACCAGATGACTGCGGATCAATAATCCCCCATTATCTTACAGATCTTATAATGACCCCTCATCTGTCGAAATCAACATTTCCCACAAAAATCCATCTCTTTATGTGATATAGAATAGATGGTTACATTGGCTTTACCTTATGAGAAGATAAAAAGGAAATTTTATAATTTTACAGTCGCTTCCTCTTCAGCCTTTGTACGGTATCTGGAGGACTATACAGAATTTAACAAACAAGTCATGTCTTAAAGGGAACCTGTCATCGGGCGATGACAATTTTAACCAGCTTTACTGTTTTTGCAAGTTATAAACGTATATATCAAAGTTTTCCTGGCTCCATGCCGGCATTTTTGCAATCTTTACTACAAAGGTTATTGGATCCTGCCATCAGGTTACTGTCATCATAGAAAATCTTGCTGACAGGTTCTCTTTATATAGAACCTGTGCATCCTTTTTAATATGTAACCCACAACTGATCTCGGCACTGCTTGGATTTTTTTGTATAGCCCCCAAATTCCAGAACAATCCCGAGCTATTATGCTAAGGATCTCTTATGTCAAGTGGGAGGTCCTGGGCTGGAGCACAAAACCTTGTACCACCCATCTGACAATATACAGCGGAGTCCGCATATTGGGTCTTAAATGTAGTGGAAGTGAATGCTCTGAAATATTGGGGACTAGAGTAATGTAAAGAGTTTGTATGTTCTCTCCGTGTTTGCGTGGGTTTCCTCTGGGTCCTCCGGTTTCCTCCCACACTCCAAAACATACTGATTAGATTGTGAGCCCCATTGGGGACAGGGATCAATTTCGCAAGTTCTGTTCACCGCTGCGTAATCTGTGTGTGCTGTATATAGGGATTATTATTATATTATTATTAAGATCTCAAATAGTGAAGCTGCTAAAAAGTTGTTTCTAAACGGTCACTAACTTATCAACAACAAAAGAGCTGAGTACTTTTTTAAATAACTTACTTTGACCCTTGTAAGCCCTCCCCCGCCCCCCTCCGTCCCTCTTCTAATCAGCGTTTTTTTGCTATCAAGGACAGAATCTCACTGAGGTGTCTGATTACCTAGAAGTCTATGGAGAGGGAAGGCGAGATCCATGAGGTGGATAAAAAAATAAACACTATTTAGTAAGAGTCCGCGGATCGCATTTCCATCGATTTTCCACACACATTCGGGATTTGCATGGCTGGGATTGGGATTTAGCAGGTGGTTGTGGTGTGAATGCGATTGGATTTTGGCGCATCGGCCCCGGCTTTCATGTGACAGAAATCAGGGGGCGGGTCGCGGGACAATCTGACTGATTCGGACTGTGTGCAGGATTTAACATTTAAATTGTATCCCATCCAATGCACTTACATGCACCAGGAAGAAGAAGGTTAACCCCTGGGGACCTGAGCGGGGAAGCGGCACATGCAGGATATCGGGCGCATGATCTTATTGAATTGCGGCACAGGGCATTATACACGGACAATGTACATCGGGGAATGCAAAGTAAATGTGACCCAATGACACTCTCAGATTCGCTAACTTGGCTATATCACACACACAGTCAGCTCTGCTATATGCCTCTCTCCTGGGTAAAGACATTATCTTGCCTGTAGCTAGTAGAGCTAAGTCTCTCCACACTGGTGCTTGCTGGCAGGAAGTGCCTGTGTCTGAGCTGGTCTTGTAATGCATGGGGCAGGAGGCAGAGAGCACTGCAGCATGCAGACAGTAGAAGCTATTCATTGGAATCTGACCATAATCAAAAGATTTTAGGAGTTGGACTAATATCTGTGAGATGATTTTTTGTTAATAACCGTGAATTGGAGAATGTGTTATTTTGTTATCCTGTGTATATTTTAGAATCTTGTCTTCATGGGAATCTCTCTTTAAGTGCACTGATACTTTGTAATAAAGAATATTAATCACTTGATTACTTAGTAACTATAGTGGTAGTTGTAGTAGTTATTATGTACTTATGGAAGTGGTTACTTTCTTGTACATGGGGGACGGTATTATATAGTATATAGGGGAAATCGGTCACCACATCACATGACCCGATGGACCATTTAGAAGAAACTTTTAAAGGAATGTATCAGCAGCTCCGTCCTGGAGGTAGATTTCCTTTTAATTTTCTCACTTTGGAAGGAGACAACTAACTTTTCTGATCACGATTGAATTGGCTCTTGGCTATAGGAGAATCTTTTCCGGGAACATTGTTGATTGCCCGGGCAGATCTTCAGGTCTGTAACTCATCTGCACAACCTTCATTAGTTTATTATTGACAATATATCTGGCGGGAGGTTAATCCTCCCACGTCCCAGAAATGGCTCTACATGGACAGAAGTGAGAGGACTTCAGAGATGAGTGAAGGTTTTAATTAACATTGATTTTTTCCATCTATGTGCGGCGCATGCGGTATTTATCTGCTCAGTGTAATCTGCTTATTTCATCTATTGATGAAATTTTTTTTTTGCGCTTTTAAGATGTAGAAATATAAGTCTGCTAAGGAAGGGCTCGGTTGGTGACGACTTTGTAGAGGCTTTGGGGAATGTTTTGGGACATCAAAGCCAGGATAGTGATAAACAAATTTAATGGCTGAATTTTGCATTTATAATGAGCCACGGATTGTGGATTTACTGTTCCGCCAAACCGGTTAATCCCATGGGCTTTATCTAGGTGTCCCCATTGGTAGTCACCCTTTAACCCTTATATAGGGATCTAGACTTTGCTTTGAGGAGGACACACTGTTACATATCCGGTCCCACGGAGTTCACCGAAAGTGCATTGTCCGTGTATAATGCCCTGTACGGTGGTTCACTAAGATCCTGCGCCCGATATCCTGCATGTGTCGCTTCCCCGCTCCTTTCCCCGGAGTTCACCTTCCTCTTCCTGGTGCATGTAAGTGCTTGATCTTGCGACACAATTTGAAAGTTAAATACTGTACTCAGTTTGAATCAGTTGGATCGTCCGACGCCACACCGCACGATTTTTGTCTCATGGAAACCAGCGCATCTGCGCCAAAAAATCAGTTCGCGTGCGATACAAATCCAGCGCAGACCCCTGTTAAATACCCGTCAAAGCTGCGCAAATCCCGAAAACAGCGAACAGTCTGACAAAAGTGCGCTCCGCGACCCTGAGTAAATAAGCCCCAATGCGCTACCTCATGAAATAGTCCCACCATCAATCCCAATCTGGTCAGAGTACAACGGTGCATGACACACACTCAGGCAGGAAATAGTTAAGACCTTCCCTTTAATTCCCTTTTTCATTTCCGTTTTTTGCTTTCCTTCTTTAATAATCCATAACTTTTTTTGATTTTTCTATGTACAGAGCTTTATAGGGTTTGATTTCTCTGTACTTCCTAGTGGCAGTATGTAATATTCCAACTTGAAAATACTGAGAAAGATCCCAACAATGAAAAGTTCTTGATTTTATTAATACATGTTAAAAACAAACAGGTTGGTATCGCCTTCCATACTGTGTAATATTCCATGTACTGGTACCCGGGGCGGTAACCTGACAAAAAAAACTGCTTTTGCCCTATTTTTCGAAGGATCTGGTTTTATGGTTTTCACTGTACGCTCCAAATGAAGCCTCCCCTTTATTTTTTGGCTTGGTGCAATTAGGGGGATAGTAAATTTATATATAAGTTTCTTGAGTTTTCATAGGTTTAAGAAAAAATCTAAAACCTTTTGTATGAAAAAAATATTCTTCTTTTTGCCATATTCTGACACTAATAACTTTTTTATACTCCGGCGTACAGAGCTGTGTAAGGTGCCATTTTTTTGCAGGACACAGCGATGTTTTCATTGCTATCATTTAGGGGACTGTATGACCTTTGGATCACTTTGTATTACGGTCTATTTTTTTTGTGTTGCAAAATGAAAAAAGGGACGTTTCAGGGCGATTTTCCATCACAGGGGGTTGACTTTTGGGACACGGCGATACCCAACATGTTTATGATTTTTATATTAGTTCTAGGGAAAGGTGATGATTTGAACTTTTAGGCTTTAATTTTTTTTATTTTTTACTATTTTTTCAACTTCCTAGGGTACTTTAACCCTAGGATGTCTGATCGATCCCACCATTTATTGAGATACTACAATATAGCAGTATATGGTGTTTTTACACATGATCTGTTACAATGTGCCAGTGGCCCATTGTAACAGATCTGCTGAAATCACATGTCCTGAAAATACCTGAGGATGTTATGGCTGGTTTCAGCCTGTGAGCTCTTTCCATACACTACTTGCCACTTGCCAACGTGCTATAACATCGGTTTTCAGCAATGGGTTATCAGGCAGAGTTCAGGCCAAGAGGAAGTCCAACAGAATCCAATAAGCCATAGGTCAGGGTAGGCAGCAAGCTGACAAATCCAAGTTACAGACTATAGGTTGGGACAAGGTGCAAACACAACATCCAAGCAACAAAGTAGAATTCAGAATCAGATTCATAATCAAGTAGAAGAGTCTGGTCAAACAAGGAAAAACAAGGAATAATCTGCAATGCTTAATTTCAACAGTAGGGGCACTGCAGGCAAATCTAGTGCCAGGTTTCTCTACCAGGGGTGTGGAGTCGAAGTCGGTGACAATTTTTGAGAACCAAAGAAAACAAATCGGATCAAAAGTCAGTGATCATGTAGAGACCTTTTACCCCCTTTATGATCTTATAGTCCTGAGTTGGCACATTTGGATTTGTTCTTTAGCCCCCACTATTAATGAGCAATCAGCTTCATTTTGGAACCCAATATGCTAATTTGGCGGGCACAGGTGCTGTGCCAGGTTGTCTTCACCTGCCCACTTGCCACTAGAGAACCCTAGTGCCATATTGGCTCAGGATTGCTTAGAACAGTGGGAAATGGACAAAATTCGAACTGTGCCAGGATCGGTGGTGGCCGCCTTATGACTTGTTTCTTAAATTTAGCCTCCAGATATTGTACAAAGGCTGAAGAGGGATTGGCTGTGACATTGTATATGACCTTTTTTCTCATAAGTTGAATGTGCTGTAATTATCCATATTTTTTTTTAGCACAAACAGAGTCAGAACACAGAGATGTATTTTCGTGTGAATTTTTGGTGTCGACAGATGATGATGAGTCATTATAAGATCTGTAAGATAATGGGGGATTATTGATCCGCAGTCACCTGGTTACAACATCATAGATTTCTCTACATCCATAATTCCCATCAAGAAAGAAAATTACAACTAAAATGGATATGGAAAATATCTAGGAAGCAGATGGAGGACGAGGAAATCTACACCCACCCCCATCAATTGTTTTTAAAGGGAACCTGTCACCAGGAGACCCATTTTTAGCACTCCCCCAGTCCCCACAGAGCATAGTACATACACTGCCAAAGTGTTTTTGTATAAAAAATAGGTTTTACAGAAAAAAAAGATATGTTATATTGTACCTTGCTGTGTGACTAGGCAGTTGCCTAATGGGAGGGGCTGGAAAGGAGCAGTTTCCCCCCCACCCTTGGGAAACATGTGACCTTCAAATATATGAAT
Organism: Engystomops pustulosus; assembly: GCA_019512145.1. NCBI lineage: Eukaryota > Metazoa > Chordata > Amphibia > Anura > Leptodactylidae > Engystomops > Engystomops pustulosus. The sequence continues at coordinate 314,017,234 of CM033641.1, read as the reverse complement.
AACTCCCAATACTCGGGATTGGCTGTAGAGGAGCAGGGGGTGTCACTAAGCCCAGTGATGGGTGTTTTCATATATTTGAAAAGGTCACATGGAGGAGCGGTTTCCCAAGGGTGGCGGGGCACTGCTCCTTTCCAGCTCCTCCCAATAGGCAACTGCCTAGTCACACATCAGATGCTGATGAAAGGTACAATATAACATATCTTTTTTTCTGTAAAACCAATTTTTAATACAAAAACACTTTGGCAGAGTATGTACTATGCTCTGTGGGGACCGGGGGAGTGCTAAAAATGACATTCCTGGTGACAGGTTCCCTTTAAGAACTTTTATTGGCAGCCACTGTTTTTTTAGGTATATATTTACATAGTCAATTATGCCGTAAATGCTTTATAAAGTATTATAAAACTCTCCTTTATGTCACATACTATAACAACCATAGCACTGTCCCTATGTACAAGAATATAACTACTATAATACTGCCCCCTATATACAAGAATATAACTACTATAATACTGCCCCCTATGTACAAGAATATAACTACTATAATACTGCCCCCTATGTACAAGAATATAACTACTATAATACTGCCCCCTATGTGCAGGAATATAACTACTATAATACTGCCCCCTATGTACAGGAATATAACATACCTGTAAATTACCTATCCGCCCCCGGTATGTTCATAGGAATATAACTACTATAGAAGCATCAACTGGCAGGCCTCCCTTACTGTCCATGGAATATAACTACTAATATATTATCTGTCCGTTTTTAACGACAAGGCCCTCTGCCTACCCGGCGCCATTAAGAACTACCAGAAACAACTGCCCCTATGTACAGGAATTAGAAACTAGAACTACTATATCCATTCATCTATGGCCCCTATGTATCAGCATATACGAACCTATCCACTCATACATATAAGTAAATTACATCAGCCCAGCCAATATTGGTTAGACACAAAGTGATATTAGAACTTATCTAATATCGATGGCCCTCTATGTTGGCGCACAGCATCGAATTTGAGCATAACTATAACAACATACATAGGATACCCTCGCCTATGTATCATAATGATTATAACTACTCTTAATAATACTGCCTACTAACACTAAACAGCACCTGGCACCACCCTCTGTTCAGAGTAACTACTTATAATTGTAAATTCGCACTTTGCCCGACCACAAGTTTACAGCAGCAATATTAACTTACTATAATTTGCTCATACTAGGCGCTCCTTATTGTACACAACTGGACAGACAAATAACTAATTCTTCACTTATAATAATCTGCCCATGACCTGTTACCCCCTAACATTACAATAATTGTACCATCCACTAAATAACAATCCATAAGAAAATATTCAACACATTGGGACTCCTCCCTTTGTCGGCGGCCTCTCTAGGTCGCCCCAAACTCCTCTTCTCGGTGAGTTGATTTTCCCTGTCTTCCCGCTGTTCCATATTCCTCTAGCCGACCTCCCTATTCTCCTTCTGGCTTTCCCCGCGCTCATACCCTCCGTATCCGCTTTAGATCTATTTCCTTCCCCCTGCCCCCCCTACCTCTCAATCCCCTTATAAAATAAGTAAAATAGTCCCCCACTGTTGGTCCCCCCCCCCCCCCCCGGGCAAAGTTTTAGGGAACAGAACTGCCCACTCTATGCGGTCGACAAGCGAAGGCCAATGTCAAGAGAAGCTCGCCCTTAAGTAAGCCCGCAAATCCCTTTGTGTAAGAAAACAGGTAAAGAGACACTCTCACGCCCGCAGCACCTGCCAACAACTTATCTCTCCACCTTCGTTACATAATTCCTCCACCTCTTCTCCATAAAATAACATCCCTCACATCACTTCCGTCACCCCACCCTTCCACCTCCCCTTTTCACCACCTAATCTCACGCTACGTCTCGCCCTTGAATCAGACGGTTGATTGATCATGCCCTCTAATGTCACAAGATAATAAAGCGCATACTGTAACCATAATTTAATGTCTAAATACTATTATCCACCCTATGGAACTTTGAATTATTTAATCTACTTCTACTATAATTAGCTTTGTGCTCCCCATAATGACATACAAAACGTTTGTTATTAAAACGAATATTATTACTACTTGATAGTTCACCCCTCCGCCCAGCCCTACATATAACCACGGCAACTATACTTCTAATAATAGAGAATATAGCCACAAAAATAATCACCCAAATATTCGTTACACACGAGATAGAACTCACTAATGCAACAAATAAATAAAAACATACTAAAGCCACTCTATAGATAACAAAGAATATGCTATCTACTTATTGATTACAAAAAACATAGAAATATAATAAAAGAAAACATAAGAGTGATCAAGAAATATAATAACTAATAATTATACACAGCTGCCCCCCCTAAGTACACCACCACAGGAAATATAACTACCTAATACAAATACCTCTACTATACCTGCCACCCCAACTACTCATACCTATACTCTTTTTAAAGCATAAATTCCCCGGCTGCCCCCTATGTACAGGAAATAATAACATAACCTTTATAGTTAACTGCCCAAATACTCGCCCCGAATCCTAATGCCTATTGTTAACCTGAGCAAAAAATTGGTAAGGTCCTTAACTTATTACAATACTATAATACTTAAGTATACACTGCTCTAACCCACTATGTAACACACGGAAGTGTACCAGTAGAAACTACTTATGCACAACCTCTTGCCCCCGCGCTTGTCCAGGAATAGAACACTATAATAACTGACTGCCAATAGCCCTTGTAGCAGATAGAACACTATATATCACTACCTTTACAAATATGGGCCCCCACAAGTCTACTACGGCTAGCCATAACAACATATCAATGGGTCACCCCCCATTTAGTACGGTACAAGCTATCTAAACTCGCCAACCCAGTCCTTGCCAACTATGTTAACAGTATAATCTAACTTACTATCCACTACTTCTCTACCTCCTTCTACCCTTGTCCCCCTCTCCCCTTTTTTTCCCTTGCCCTTCTCTTACTCTCCTTCCCTTCACTTGCGTCCACCCCCCTTCCCCTACCCTCTTTATTCTAGCCTCCTGCCTCCTCTCCTCCCCCCTCTATTCTACAAGGCACCGAATGCTCCAGAAATCCCTTTCCCTCTTTCATCACCCTACTCCCGCGTGCACCAACTCGGACCCCCTCCACCCTCTATCTCCCTCTCTCCTCCCCCAGCCCCCTCTCCCGTCCTCCCTTATCGCGCCCGCCCCTTCCGCAGTCTTTCCATGTTGGTAATACACAACCTGTCCCTACATCTCTAACCAGAAAAACAATATAACCTAGATATAAAAATCTCACAATCCACATAGAAAAAAAAAATAACTTTCCCGTCCCTCTATGTACAAAATTGAGCATACACTATCTATAACAATACAGATCCCTAACTATAGAGGCGCCACCGGTGGACCCTATGTCAAGAATGTATACAACTACTCATATACTAAACTATAAAAACCTCCTTGCCTCCCCTATGTACATAGATAAACTACTAAATGATACTAATAAACTGTCTAGCACGCCCTAACCCCTATCGCTACTATACACAAAAGCATGGCTACACCACTAATCGAACTGACACTTCCATCATACATCTCGCCCCCTACGTGGTAACAAACTAGAACTACTATACAGATCTCGAACGCCCAGCTGATAGTCGGACAACGATAACTAACTGACTATAACCTCACTATGGGGAAAAATACTAAAAGGCGCCGACAAACGCAAGAATAAAACCCTATGATACCCACACCCGATATCAGAACACTATAAAAACCATTATAAATACTGCCTCACTCATTTACATTATTAGCAGAGACAATAATAACTAAACAACATACCGTTTACGATTGTTCTCAAACACTCCTATAGTACACACAGAATCGAACTAGATGTACTACTCAGCCCCCCTATGTACAAAAATAGAACTACTATCAACACTACTGCACACCACCCTATCGTACAAAGAATAGAACTACTATAAATACTCGCGCGCCCCCCTATGTACACGCGTAATGAAATTACGAACTACCTTATATCATATACTGGTGCGCCCTGCCACCCCTTGTACAAGTAATTAGATGTAACGTACTTAATATCTAAGCCACTCCTATGTACACGAATATAACTGCTGCTATATATACTTGTTATTTGCCTACTCACTGCCTCCTCTTGTGTCTAGGAATATTCACTATACTATAATAATACATAATTAGCCCCTCTAGTACAGGAAGGTACATAACGGCTATAAGATCCATATGGAATGCCCCCTAATGTGACTAAGGAATGTTAATATCTACTATCATACTATATATTAAAGCTCTATGTTCGCCCCCTCTTAAGCCCCCTAATGTACAGAATATGATCTCACTAGGTGTGTAGACTGGGCGCGTGCACACTATGTACAAAGACATATAACTACTATAATACTTGCCCCCTATGTAACAGAATATAACATGTACAGCAAGTAAAGTAACTAAACTACTATACAATAACTTTTAAAACTGCCGCCCCTATTGTACATAATTAGAATGTAACTTAACATGGCATAAAGACCACTTTTAAAATACCACCTTCACCCCCTACAGCGTATCACATGTCGCGCCCTATGGTACAAGATCGTGCAAGTATATATACCATATTATATACTACGTTAGGCCTCTCCTATGTACAATAATATTATACTACTGTAATCTTCTGCCTATTTCCACTATGTAACAATGCATGTACCTACTCTATAAAAATTGACCTACTTAGCCACCCTACATGTCACCCAATGAATATAACTACTATACACTAACACACACTGGGTGAACACTCGCACGTCGGGGGTCCCTTTTTATATCTTTCCATTATCGTTGTCACTTAACTTTTGCCTAGCCTTATGGTACAAGAAATATAACTATACTATATCTTTACGTGCACCTCATCAATGTTACAGTGAATATACTACTATATAGATACGGTGGCCAGTGTTTTTAGTCCACGATTTACAAGAATATATTACTACGATACCAATAAATTCTTGGCTCCGCCCTCTATGTCACACAATAATATAAGCGTAGTATCGGGGAAGATAAAAACCGCCCCCTCATGTAATAGGAAAATATACTACTAGAATTATAGTAGTATCCTCAATATTCCATACTTTGTCACCAACTGCCCCCTAATGTTAACAAGGTGCTACAGGGGGAATTAACTACTATAGTGTGCTGCCCAGTCCTCCCTATTACAAGAAATATACCTATTAAAAATACTGGCCCCCTAACTGTACAAGAATAGAATACTAGTTACATCTTAATTATTCACCCATTATCTTTGGCCTCTTCAACATATGTCCAAAGACGGGTGAACTCCAACTGCCTATTTATAACACCGATATATACTCCGCAATTATTATAGATCTACTGTTTATTTAAATATTTTTCTCCTGACACGACATGCCGGCCCTATGCCTGGGAGTATAACTGACATGACATCTACTTACATAAAATTGCCCCCTATATTAACCATAGGACAGATGGAATATGTATACACTATAATACTTATTTAGACCTCTCCATGATTAAACCTAGGGGAATAGCCGGGCCAGTCAGCACTCTATAGTACAGGAATATAATAGCATACTACTATAATACTGCCCCCTATGTACCAGGAATAAGAGTAAACTACTATATATACTCTATCATGCCCCCCTACGCTTATCAGGTTACATTAGTAATAAGAACCTAACATTAATATAATACTCATAATTAGCTTAGCCGGTAACTACTCATAGATACTGTTGACGTGGGCAGTAGTGCCCACTAGTAGTGCCCCCTATTGTCACAATTAATATAGAACTACTATAATACTGCCTACTCCTATATTGTAGCCAAGCATACCGAACACTTGTATCATCACTACACATCAAAGCGTGCTGGCCGCGTGATACTAACAATATAGACTCTAGATATTACAAGCAGTAGTTATCATAATATCACCCTCTTCCGTCTCATATGTACACATAGGTGAATGGTATACTACAAAGTCAAATTACTGTAATAACTTGCCAATATAAAAGCCTTTTAATATCTATACACTTAACATATCTTGTATCACCACGCTCCTACTAGTGTGTACAGAGGAGCGTATGAGACTACATCGGGAGGGGATAAACTGCAACTCAAGATATTCTTACATACATTATGCCCAGTTTGTTCCCTATTACAAGAATCGAACTCTATATACTGTCCCCAGGTACAAAATACTATACTACTATAATATAACTTATCCTTCCCCCTTGTCCGAAAGAATAATAACTACTATAATATATGGGGTCCCCTATTTACTTAGATATATTATCATACTAAAATACTGCCACCCTATGTACAAGAATACATAACTACTATATACTAATGCCGCCTATGTACAGTAATAAACTACTATATCGACCATACTGCCCCGTCTTCTCACATGTTACTCCATAGGGAACGGTGCAATACAGTTAATCTCTTAAATATCGCCTAATTAATAGTATATACATAACTATTTACTTCTATATGTCACATAAGGGCTATACGGTAGCAGTAATTCCTAAGTATACTTAAGATTACACGAGGAGAAAAAAAGGGGGACGGGGGACAATTGGGGGAGGGCGGGGGACATAGGGGGACATTATGATGTTCTGCAGTAGCTGAGGTGTGTATTATGAGGTTCTGCAAACGAGAAATTGAGATTTTTATTCAGTACCAGTTTCTGGGGAGCAACTTTTACTTTATTAAAAAACTAGGTGGGAGGGGGGCACAAGTTCTGCGCCCACCACCCTTAATCTGGCTCTGGTGGTACTGGAACTGTCACTCCCTTTAACTCCCTCAATTTATTATATTTTTGCAAAATTCTTTAGTTTCCTTTTATTTTTTAGAATTTTATGTTTTGTTTTGTTTTTTTACCACTTTTCCATATAACATATACTGTATTATACTGTATTACGCTACTATAGTTATTCGTTTTTGGTTTGTCTTATTTATTGTATTATTACATTTCAGGTTCAGCAAACTCTACAGAGAAGAGACGCCAGGCAGGAAGGAAGTTTTCTGAGGGATGTGGAAGAGTTGGCCGTAGACAAACTTGTACATTATAGAGGTAAGAGGATGTGAAATATCAAGTTTTATGGAGACCAATGTAGCAACTAGAACCTGCCACCAGCTGTATTTGTGAACAATTTGGTGACACCTAAGATGGGTCAACCCACCATAACACTTCTTAGCTCTTATAGCAATGAGCCTCGAGTCTTGAGGACCTTCATAGTAGAAGCACAGGTTGCGATTTAGACCTAGAGATCAATGCCAGTGTTGTATCACTATAGGGCAGTGGTGGCGAACCTATGGCACGGGTGCCAGATGTGGCACTCAGAGCCCTTTCTGTGGGCACTCAGGCCATTTAGCCCAAAACAGAGCTCACCAAACAGGACCAAATTCACCAAATCTCGCAGACCCAGGCAATTTAAGAGATGCTCCAATCAGCGCTATTTTGGAACTGCAGGAAAAGTTGGAAGGTGTTGATAGAACTGCATTATCTTTGTAGGTCCTCCTACAGGACCCTTCATTCTTACTGTACAGAGAGACCCTGGTGAGAAGCTACAATGACAGTCTGGATGTGCCCTCCTTCTTTCAACTGTATTAGTGGCCTCAAGGGGCCAATACGATTGATAGATGTTGAAGAGCAGGTAGCTACTGCTTAAAATGCAATGTTGGCACTTCGCGATTAATAAGTGGATGTTGGTCATAGTTTGGGCACTCGGTTTCTAAAAGGTTCGCCATCACTGCTATAGGGAATGGGACGTGGCTGCCTTTGGGGGGTTGGTCACTGCTTCATCCAGTCACTGATCTGCATCCAGTCACTGATCTGCATCCAGTCACATGACCCGTCACAGACCAATCCCATGCCAGTGCTGCCCGTGTAGTGGTCACCTCTACGGCCAGTTGTATAACGGGAGCTTCAGGAGGCAGGCGCTCAGTGCTGGAACGGGGGAGGCAGATATGTTTATTTAACTGCCAGTAACTGAACCTGCCCTGAATTATGACCTTGTCACGTTGCAAATTCAACTTCCACCAATTTTTGACTACCCTGCCTAAATATTAAGGTAAATTGCCTCATTATTCCGCGTTTCTTATGAAACTAGATTATTTTTCCTCTTGCGTGAATTCTCCGCCACCTCCTGTACATGAAGTGGCGCAGCAGAAATCTAATTAATTGTCTCCACGTATCCGGAGATCTCTAATTGTCCTTGCTCTGTAGTGTGTGAAGACCTCCAGGTATGAGCGCAGCTTTTATGTGTCCTGCGGGTGTAGAACAATGAGCAGAAAAAGTGAATTATTTCACGTGGGAGTTTTTTTTTTATCGAGCTTTAAGAAGTCTGTCCAGCCAAGCACGAAAATCATGGGCGTCAGGATAACCGCGCCGGATCCGTTTCTACATTAATCTCAATACCAAAGCTCCAGGGAGGCTCCTGCCTATAAAGGAAAAACTTTCATATCTTGTTTGCACTTTGAAAATTCTGATAATTTTTTTTGTAGAATTTCATTTGATCCTATTATAATTTGCATGTCAGGCTTTAATATGGGGGACATGTAGCTTTGGGGCTCCAATATTAAAGGGGTTGGCCACTTTTAAGTAAAGCTGCTCTATAAGTCTCTGCATGTATATGTACCCAAGTCTTTGCTTCCTTTTAGAGATTCAGCTTTTCTCTGTTCTCACTATGCTGCCCTCTGCACTAACAGAGGCAGGAAAAGGGAGAGGGGAGGGAGCAGGATGAGTCATGACTCTACTGCTGCAGCTCCTCCTGTTCATCAGTGCTCACATATGTAAACAAAGATCCACAGAGAGTTTGCAGACAGCACTAAAGTAAGTAGCGAGACTGCTGAATGACTTGATGAACATTCAAGGATTAATACTGAGGCAGTAAAGGTACATGGGCGACTAATGATGAGGAGTGACCAACCCCTTTAAATCTGTAGTGGTGGCCCTTGTATTATGATGTTTTCTTATGTGGTGGAGGAGCTTCAGGGGTAGTGTATGTAGTTTGGCTAATGTCCGAACTCTCCATTTGGACTCCTTTGTACCCCCTGATGTGATTTCCCAAATGTTACCTCGTGCTCCAGCCCGTAGTCCACAATTCCCTAATTGTCCTTGGTTCTTGATGGCAGAGAAGACATAGAGGATGCTCCAAATCAACTTTTCAAATTATGCTAATGAGCCCCTACACTAGCCCCTCTGTGATCTGACTTTACAGACCGTGACACTGTCTTACCCTCCCCCCTGCTTCCTCAGCGCAGTGTAACTTTCTATGAAGCCAGATCACAGAGGAGTTAGTGTAAACTCCCAGGCTCAATAGCATCATTTTAAAAATTGATTTTAGAGGGAAGGCCATGAATAACAAATATAAAAAGATTTCCACATGAGTAAGTGTCCATGGCAGGGCCAGCACCAGCACTGGGCATACCTGGACTCCTGGGGGGGGCCCACATAAGGCTGTACATGAGGAATCCTTGGGGGTGGGGGGCTGTTTGGGATGATAAACTAGGGTATATTTTAGGGAACAGGAGACTTTTATTTTCTGAATTTTTAATGCCACCACGTGAGTTCACTGCAAAGGGGCCCACTGAGGCTCTGTCGCCCAGGGGCCTTCTGAGACCTGGAGCCGACCGTGGTCCCTGATTTATCATGGTGGATTTTGATGGTTGATTTCCTTTAATAGCATGAAACCTCTTCCTGGGCATATTCATGCCAATGTCCCATACCTTGCCCTGTGACTGACCTCGGAGGACCCCCATTCCCTGACCTCGGAGGACCCCCATTCCGTGCACTTTACACAAGTTCCCCCTTTAATCCTCAGACAAGGAGAAAACTCTCCTCCTCATGTGTTGTCTTTTTACTTCTGACATTTACAGCAATATCTGGGACGTCAAAAGGGAAAAGAAATCAATTGTTAATTGTGTTCTGTGGAAGATGCGGAGCATATTAATGTCATATTATGGAAGTGCGCTCAATAATAGATTTGCCTGACACAACAATTATAACTCCGGCGTATAATGAAATGTGCGCAGGTAGACACCGCGGGGTCAGCGCAGGTCAGGGATCTGAATAACAGTCTTCTCATCGGTCATAGACAATTAAAGGGGTTTTCCCCTTTCTATGAAAGCTCTATGAAACTTCCGGGATGGTTTATTGGACTAATTCTGTGCCATTTAGGTAGATAAGAGGGACTTGGGGGTTCCCGATTCTGTAGAGCCATATTTTGGACTCTCTATCCACTTTAACGTCCTTCATATTTTCTACAACTATGACTTTGTTCACTTGAACCATCTTTGTATCATATACAGGCGGACACTCGACTTACAGACAACCTCTAGTTAAAGACGGACCCCTTTGCCCACTGTGACCTTTGGTGAAGCTTTATTGATAATCCTTGCTCCAATTACAGCTAAAAATTTTGAAACTCCAATTGTCACTGGGGCGAAATTTTTTTTGTCTGGTTCTACAATTATAAAATATACAGTTTTGACTTGCAGACAAATTCAACTTAAGAACAAACTTATGGAACCGATCTTGTATTCTTGTATGCAACCCGGGACTATCTGTATTGTATCACATTTTATTGAGCCAGGTTCCTCCAAGCCATTCCGTAACAGGTTGGGTGGCTGAACCGTTCCGCAGAGCCCAAAGTTGGACGTTGGGTCTGCTCTTTTCTACCTCCATCCAATCCCTTTCCTATTTTTATTTTTTTTTAAAGAGTAAAACATATTTGATCAGTCTCCAAAGAAATGGCTTACCTCTTTAAGAGTCTACACAGTGGGGCAGATATACTTACCCGGTCCTGTCGCGATCCCGCTGTGCGTTCGGGAGAGGATTCGGGTCTTCCGGCGATTCACTAAGATCGTGCGTCCAATTTCCTGCATGTGTCGCTTCCCCGCTGAGGTCCGCTGGAGTTCACCATCTTCTTCCCGGTGCTTGTAAGTGCATTGTCTTTCTACACAATTCTAAATGTTAAATCTTGCACGTTTTCCGAATCCGTCATGCTGTCCAACGGCCCGCCCCCCGATTTATGTCACGTGCAAGCCAAAATCCGATCGCGTGCGGCAAAATCCCGGGGCAATTCGCTGCAAAACGGAAATCATTGGGAAATCCGACAAAAATATGCTCCGCGGGCCCTAAGCAAATGAGCCCCAGTGTGTCCATTACAGCACAAAACTTTGAAAATCCAATTGTCACAGGGACAAAAACATTTTGTCTCGAGTTAAAATGATAAAATATACCTGTTCAGCCTTCCATATAAATTCAACTTAAGTACAAACCTAAAGAACCTATCTTGTACATAACCCAGGGGTTGCATGTATCCAGCAAGTAATGGGCAAGGGGGGTCTATCTTTTTGGCTATACCAAGATCATTGGAAGCCACCACATTGAATCAAGATAAGTTTCCCAATAGGAAGTCATGTAACATATCATGAAGACTAGAATTGCCCCAGAAATTAGTTGCTGTAAACGGATTTCCAAATTTCCTGTGGTTCAAAAAGTTATAACACTTGGTGGATGTTGACCCTAAACTGGTTTGTCTGTGCTACTCTTTAAGATGTTATCTTTGTCACGTCCTTGGTATTTAACTTGATATAAGTATCTAGATTTCACTGCAGTGAAACCACCATGTCACTGGGGCTCATTTACTAAGGGTCCGCGGAGCGCATTTTTGTCGGGTTTCCCGACGATTTCCGATTAGCTCCGCATTTAACAGGTGTTTTTGGTGCATGCGATCGAATTTTGGCGCACCGGCTTTCACGCGACCACGGGGGCGTGGTCGTTGGAGGATCCGATGGATTCGGACAACGCGGGGGATTTAACATCGGAAATTGTGTCGCAAGACACGCACTTACAAGCACCGGGAAGAAGAAGGTGAACTCCGGAGGACCTCGGGTGGAAAGCGACAGATGCAGGATCTCAGGCGCACGATGTTGGTGAATCGCGCCGGACTTCATCGTTGTCGGACAGTGTCACGACAGGACCGGGTAAGTAAATGTGCCCCACTATCTTTAAGTATTGCCTTAGATCACCAAAGGTCACAGCTGGGGCCACATCATCCGGCCCTTTACGTACCGGGCAGTGTGGTTACCCAGTGAGAGTACTGGAGAACAGAAGGACTAGGAGGAGAACAAACACCAAAAGTTTCCTTTAATGACATGAAAATCTGAGTCATTACAGGGTCACCTAGCGATTCTGTCCTCCTGAAGTGTCCGGTTTTGCATATACTCTGGTGTTCTGTTCATAGCAAGGAAACCCATGATGATGGTGATGATGCTGCAAGGCAAGAGATCAGTGGGCGGCTCCTCAATGTCCTTGATGGATCAAGTCTAGAATAAAATGACTGTATTTCTAAAGATTTACAATCGCTGAAACCAAAGCAGGCGCTTGGAAAACAAGGACATATGGGATCCGAAGCCACGGTACCCAACTGTGAACAATACGACAAGGCAAAACATGGCTCCTCTCCAAAGTATGTGATATATGTGGGAGGACTCTGGTGATTCATGGCCACTGCAGACCTCGACTATGAATTACATACAGCTCAGGGGGAACCAATACCGAGGAGATGAGGTTGGGGCACCGAGCTGTCTACAAGTATCAATAAGTGTGGAAATTACAATTTCTCCCTAAGGAAACTTAAAGGGCTCTTCCAGAAATGTGATATTGATAATCTGTTACTAGACTTGTTCATCGATATCAGATTGTTGTGAGTGTGACACGTTCCAGTGACTCCAACCCCAGAGATATACAGTGTACAAAATCGGAAGTGTCCTTCCACTATTTAATGTTCATGTCACTTTACTGCCATGGCTGTATTGGAACCTCCCAAATAGGGGTCCCACAATTCCCTCCTGCCTGGTGAAATGGCAGAGGGCACCACTTCCATGGAGGACATGAAAACAGACATTTATTGCAATTCACTTTTTACCTGGATCGTGTATGTGTCTTAAATTCCTTGTCAAAGAATGTATGATCCTCTGGTTTTCACCCATCATCTAATGGGAATCACTAGGTGGCTCACCCTAGTTTCCATTCATTTTGACACTGGAGCGACATTTAAAAATGTGGTTAGTAGACAAGCCAAGGTCAGTGCTATTGTCAAGCAGAGGTCGAGACAAGTGGAATAGGTTTCAGAAGTCAAATACAGATCATATAGACAGACTTTTGTACATGTCCGTGGGGGGGGTGCTTCATATAACTCAGAGTTTGAGGGTACATGCCCTGAGAACAAGGCACCTGTGAGGTTCCAGTTGCAAAATGACCAATCCGTTGGGAGCCGGGAAGCACAGAAACTGGCGGTGAACTCTCCAACTTTGTCAAGTTTAGCTCTACAATGCTTCTAACGTGTAATCCTCAACCCACTTATAATATTGAGATGACTCTTTCTGTCATGTCAGAGTCTACACAGCAAAGTTTGACTATTGTGACCGCTCTACTGACCGTGTGCACATTCATCGGCATTGAACTCTACTACATTATCTAGATGTACAATATTTCTAACATGTTATCCTCTACCTTCTAATTATATGGAGATGACTCTTCCAGTTATGTCACAGTCTACACAGCAAAGTTCTACTATTGTGACCGCTCTACTGACCGTTGGCACATTCATCGGTATTGAACTCTCCTACATTATCTAGATGGAAAGATGGATAGAGAGAGTGAGAGAAAGATGGATAGAGAGAGTGAGAGAAAGATGGATAGAGAGTGAGAGAAAGATGGATAGAGAGAGTGAGAAAGATGGATAGAGACAGAAAGATGGATAGAAACAGAAGGATGGATAGAGAGAGTAAGAAAGAGGGATAGAGAGAGTGAGAAAGATGGATAGAGGCAAAGATGGATAAACGGAGAGTAAGATGGATAGAGGGAGAGAAAGATGGATAGAGAGAGTGAGAAAGATGGATAGAGAGAGTGAGAGAAAGATGGATAGAGAGAGTGAGAAAGATGGATAGAGACAGAAGGATGGATAGAGAGTTAGAAAGATGGATAGAGAGAGTGAGAAAGATGGATAGAGAGGCAAAAATGGATAAACGGAGAGTAAGATGGATAGAGGGAGAGAAAGATGGATAGAGAGAGTGAGAAAGATGGATAGATAGAGTGAGAGAAAGATGGATAGAGAGAGTGAGAAAGATGGATAGAGACAGAAGGATGGATAGAGAGGCAAAGATGGATAAACGGAGAGTAAGATGGATAGAGGGAGAGTAAGATGGATAGAGAGAGGGAAAGATGGATAGATAGGCAAAGATGGATAAACGGAGAGCAAGATGGATAGAGGGAGAGAAAGATGGATAGAGAGCGAGAGATGGATAGAGAGAATGATAGAGGGAGAGAGAGATGGATAAATGGAGATAGATATATCTATCTTATATACCTGTGTGTCAAGGTGGTCAGTACCATTTACCTTGCATAAAACAGTTTACAAAGAAACTTTGTCATAAACTTTGCTTCCTTCTCCACTTCTTTCCTATTCTTTTCTCTTTTCTTGGTTTTCTATTCTTTTTTTTCATCCTTTTGTCTCGTTAGTTTCTTCTCACGCTATTTCCTTTTGTCCTTTATCGTTCTTTCCTCTTTCCTGTTCATCTTTCACTTGTGTTTTCTTCTCTTCCCTTTTGACATTTTCCCATTCCTCCTCTTCCATCGACTCCTGTTTTATCTCTTCCTTAGTTTCAGGCAAAGTCTTGGTGATTCTACAGAAGCTGCACCTCTATTGCCACATGGAAGAAATATACGTCCATGTTTATTAAAGTGTCTGCTCCAGTTTTCTTTCTGACTGAGAACATGAAAACTGCTTGTACGTGTATTTATGGAGGGTCTGCGGCTTCTCTGTGTCTGACAAGACAGAAAAAATGTCACCCAAAGGGGCTGTTACTGCTTAGTCGCAGTTTGCGCCATATTTATGACTGATGTGCGCCACAATTCTGCAACATGAACAGAGTGCACCCAAAAACTGTGACACCTCCTGATCAGAGCAGGGGGCGCCAGAATTGTAAAGACTGCGTTCATAGCCGGCACCAGCGCTGGGCATACC
The DNA here is from genome assembly GCA_019512145.1 of Engystomops pustulosus. NCBI lineage: Eukaryota > Metazoa > Chordata > Amphibia > Anura > Leptodactylidae > Engystomops > Engystomops pustulosus. Next base: position 314,002,126 of record CM033641.1, on the reverse strand, counting down.
AGGGCTCGGAGCTTCTAGGGGGCTGTAGATAAGGATCCATAGAGTGTGACGGGGGCTTTATATAAAATAAGGGGCTGATTAGTATGATAAAATAGGGAATATTTTAGGGAACAGGAGACTGTTAGTTTCTCAATTTTTAATGCTGCCACGTGAGTTCACTACAAAGGGGTCCACTGAGGCTCTGTCACTAAGGGGCCTACTGAAAAGTGGAGCCGACCCTGACCTGCTGCACCCTGCACACTCCACCGGCAAACTGCACATAGTACAGACTGCACTAGTAATATATCTTGTTAAATCCCAGCCAAATTTTTTTGTCTATGTGACAATTGGATTTTAAAAATGTTGGATTGTCATAAGAACCAATAAGTAACAATAAATCTATTGGCAGACACCTTTAATAACTGTTATAGCTGATTATTATAGCCTGGGGCTAAAGTACAGTAACTTACCAACATCCAGTGGTCCGTTTGTAACTAGGGGTCGTATGTAAGTTGGGTGTTCTTAAGTAAGGGAACGTCTGTATCCCAGTTCCAACTAACATACAAATTCAACATAAGAACAAACCTACAGAACCTGTCCTGTATGTAACCTGGCGACTGCCTGTATGTTCTCCGAAAACCCCTTTAAGCCATAAGGGGTCACTTCCAGTTGTACTGGTTTTCCTGTGCATATCATATAGCCCTTTCTTTTGCTTTAATCCCTACGTAATCCACCCCTGCAGATGTTTAAAGGATATTCCCAGTTGTAAGATGAGAATCTATGCCCTTAAGAAAAATGGCTGTGTCTGCCTCTATCTATAAGAGTCACGTGACGTGAGGAGGGGGTCAGATGTGGCTTCTCTCCAGGACTTCCTGGCACGTTACTCCGGTGTGTGATTATGTCACAAGAAGCAAAGTACAAAGCGGAGGAGGAGGAGGAGAGGTCCCTGCTGCCGCAGCTTCCTGACACTGGGGTAAGACCTGATGCCAAGGAATTCCCGCCTGGCAACATTGTATCTGCTGTGTGTAGTCCGACCTCTCATATCACTGATGTGCAACATAGACATTCCCCGTACACACATCTTCAAGGAATTCTCCAAATTTCTGAGAATTGCCCTGAATGATTGACATTACATGCCGGACAAGTCATACGTCACGTTACATGACGGGGGTCGTGTTGTCATTGTCACCAAATATTCCAAATATTCTGATAATTGCTTCCAGAACTGCAGGGTATTACACAGGACCCCAACGAAACCACCGCAAAATTCCTCTTATTACAAAGTTTCCCAATTTTATATTTAAAAAAAACAAAAAAAACAAGGGCAAACGGGTCAGGGGAAAAGCGGCCAATGGTTTCTACTCAGTCGTGATTCCTGTGCGGCTGATCCGACTTTCAACCTTTGTGATTAGCAAACTGATAAAACGCTGCAGATTCAGAGACCACAGAGAAGCTACTCTGCGCACGTCATAGGATCCAGAATACGGAGAATAGAAACCTTAGAGTCAAGTCCGACCTGTGAATTCTCAGTAGAAACAGTACAACTTTCTAATGGAGTTTTATGTTTATATTTTTAAGATCTTTGCTTGCTGTCATTGAATGAGGCAGTAACTATTGTTAGCAAATGGGAGGAGGTGACCCAAGAGTCAAGATTTCCCAGACCCTCCTGTTTAAGAGGAAAAAGTAGCTGCATATTAGACTGTTCCATTCATTTCTATACAGCTGAGATGCAATACCGGCACAAACCATTGTCAGGTGGGGCGCTGTTTTTGGAAGAAAGAGTCAATGGGGGTCATTTACTAAGGGCCCGATTCGCGTTTTCCCGACGTGTTACCTGAATATTTCCGATTTGTGCCGATTTTCCCTGAATTGCCCCAGGATTGTGGCGCATCGGCGCCGGCATGCACGCGACGGAAATCGGGGGGCGTGGCCGAACGAAAACCCAACGGATTTGGAAAAACCGCCGCATTTAAAACAAAAAATGTGTCGCGAAAATTACACTTACCTCCACTAGGTATTGGCCGGTGAATTTCAGGGCATTAAAGCGCGCGTCCGGGGAAAGGCACCTGGGGGACGGCGGAGGAACTACCTTAGTGAATCCCGGCTGGACCCGAATCCAGCGCAGAGAACGCACCGCTGGATCGCGAATGGACCGGGTAAGTAAATCTGCCCCAATGTTTTTTAACCTCTGAACAGCTCCTTAAGTCTATGGGGCAGATTAACTTACCCGATCCTGTCGCGATACCCCAGTGCGTTGTCCGACGAGTATTCGGGTCCGGCGCGATTCACTAAGGTCGTGCGGCCAATTTCCTGCATGTGTCGCTTCTGCGCTGAGATCCGCCGGAGTTCACCTGCTTCTTCCTGGTGCATGTGAGTGCTTAATCTTGCGACACAATTCCGTTTTTAAATTCCGCGGCTTGTCCGAATCCGTCGGGTTGTCCAACATCCACGCCCCCCCCCCCCCCCCCCCGATTGTCGCATGCAAGCTGGCGCTGATGCGCCAAAGACCCGGGGAAATTCAGCGCAAAATGTAAATATTTGGGAAACCCGACGGAATTGCTGTCCGTAAATGAGCCCCTATGTTTTCTGCATGAAATAAGGAGATGTCACTGCTGTAGCTGCATTTTTCTATATTCGCAGCAGTGCAGTTATAATGTTCCGCCTGCAGGGGGAGCCACTGAGTACAAGGGAGTTAAAGATCTGATTATTCAGTTGGTTTATAAAGGGTTAAGAAGGAGTCCTTACTTATGAGCTTCTATCCCAAAGTTCTAGGGATGGATTATAAGAAGATAGCGGACGACGTGGCCCAGAAGATTCTGTCATATAGTCAGGACACGTCAGGATGGAAAGTGGCCAAATCCACAGTGAGTGTCTGTAATCCGCAGCCTTTACCTTCCTCCCATACATTCTCCATCTATTGTCATCTTGTTGTCTCTTTCCTTTCTTTCTCTTTCCTCTCCCCCATTTATTCTTCCTCTTCTCATCCTTTTACCTTTTTCTTACTCCATCCAACCTTTTGTTATTTCCCTCTCCTTCTATTCTTTCATTTTCTTTCCGCTCACTACCGATCAGTCTCTTTCCCTTTTCTTTCCGATTGTTTGTCCTTTCCCTTCTCTTCCCTTTCCCATCATTTTCTGTTTACCTCTCCTCTTCCCTCTTTCATTTCCCTTCCTCTTAAGCTTTTTTCCTTCCTTTCTCATAGTTTTCTATTCTTTCCTATTGCTTGTTGTTTCCCTTCCCTCTTTCATTTCCAAGCAGTATATTTCCCATTGTTTGCCCTTTCCATTCTCCTCTCTTTCCCACCATTATCTGTCTGCTCATCTTATCTCTGCTTCCCATTTTCCTTGCCTTCCTCATTTTTGCCCTTCTCTTCCCTTCCCTCTTTCATTCCCTTTCACCCCTCTTTAGCTCTTCCCTTTCATATTGCTTGTCCTTTCCCTTCTTTTGCATCTTTAATTTCCTTTCTTCTTCCTTTCTCGTTTCCTTGTCCTTTCCCCTCACTTTCCTCTTTTATTTCCTTTCTTCTTCCTTTCTCATGTCCTTTCCCTTCTTTTCCGTCTTTAATTTCCTTTCTTCCTTCCCGGTTTCCTTTCCTACTGCTTGTCCTTTCCCCTCTCTTTCCTCTTCCATTTCCTTTCTCATGTCCTTTCCTTTTCCCTGTCTTCTCTTTCCTTGGTATTCTCTTCCTTTTCCATCCTTGTATCCTCTCCTCATTGATTTAGTTTTCCTTTTGTCTTTATCATTCTTGCCTCTTCCCTGTTCATCATTTTCTTGTGTTTTCTCGTCTTCCCTTTTGACGTTTCCCATTCCTCCTCTTCCATCCTTCCACTGACTCCCGTATGATCCTTTCCATCTACTTATCCTTATGAAATTTCCCTTCTCCTCTTTTCCAACCGTTTTCCTTCTTCTGATTTTGTCTTTCCCATTAACTTTCCTTCCATCTCTTTTTCCTTCTTCCCTTTCCTATCACCTTCTTCATATCATAAAAATCTTATATCCCTTCCAGAAAGATATCACCGTCTCGTGGAAACCATCCAATGAGTATCCGGGAAATATGTAAGTAGTAAAGCAGCCATGAGATTGTTCCTCTACATTCCCACCTCATCCTTTTATCAACTGGAAATTACTTTCAGCAATTTTTTCGTTTTCTTGAAGTCCTGAAAGGGAGATCTACCTGACTATACAATAATATCTACCTCACTGCTGCTATAGCACATGGAAGGGAAGGAAATATTTTTACAAAAATGTAGTTTAGTGTAGTACCGCTGCAGACCACCAGGTGGTAGTCACAGAACAGCTTGGACTTTTCCTTCTCTTGGAGCAAAGATACAGAGCACAATCTTATGCCAGCATCTACACACCCTACACAGGTACTGCCAAGGCCATGCTATAGGGAACCTAGCAGCAGCTTTGACTATAAAGACTGCAGCTAGTGTCAGATATCATCCCTGGGGAGATGTGTAATCAGACCTTTATGTATGGGGTTAATAGCTGCAGGACTGTGAATGTGACATATGGATTAATATTCCACGATTGTAGCTCCTCTAAGTGTACAGAGTTTGTTTCCTCACACTGCTGTGTATTGTGCTCTCTGCAGCCAGTGTTTTTTTTAATGGCCATGGAGAGATAATCAGACCTTTATGTATGGGGTTAGTAGCAGCAGGACTGTGATATATGGATTTATATTCCAGGATCGTAGCTCCTCCAAGTGCACTGCGGGAGGTGGACTCACACTGTTGTGCTCCGTGCTTTCTACAGACAGTGTTAGGCATTGCCATTGGAGAGATGTATAAAAATACCTTTTTGTATGTTTGTTGTAGCAGCAGGACTGTTCATATTTCACAATTCTGCTGCTAATAACATACACAAGGGAAATATATGATTACACCTCTTTTTAGGGACAATACCTAACACTGGCTGCAGAGGGAACAGAGCACAGACTTTAAATTTTGGGTCCAGATAACCCCTTGTACAATCAGCTCCCAAAGGCAGACATATATATTATACTATATATTGATAATCCTTGGTCCAATTACAGCAAAAAATGTTTAAACTCCAATTGTCACTGGGGCCAAAAATTTTTTTGTCTGGATCTACAATTATAAAATATACAGTTTCGACTTACATACAAATTCAACTTAAGAACAAACGTCCGGACTCTATCTTGTACGTAACCCAGGGACTGCCTGTACTATTTATATTATTGTATTATACACAAAGGTCTGAATATACACTCACCGGCCACTTTATTAGGTACACCTGTCCAACTGCACGTTAACACTTAATTTCTAATCAGCCAATCACATGGCGGCAGCTCAGTGCATTTAGGCATGTAGACATGGTCAAGACAATCTCCTGCAGTTCTCCCGAGCATCAGTATGGGGAAGAAAGGTGATTTGAGTGCCTTTGAACGTGGCATGGTTGTTGGTGCCAGAAGGGCTGGTCTGAGTATTTCAGAAACTGCTGATCTACTGGGATTTTCACGCACAACCATCTCTAGGGTTTACAGAGAACGGTCCGGAAAAGAAAAAACATCCAGTGAGCGGCAGTTCTGTGGGCGGAAATGCCTTGTTGATGCCAGAGGTCAGAGGAGAATGGGCAGACTGGTTCAAGCTGATAGAAAGGCAACAGTGACTCAAATCGCCACCCGTTACAACCAAGGTAGGCAGAAGAGCATCTCTGAACGCACAGTACGTCGAGCTTTGAGGCAGATGGGCTACAGCAGCAGAAGACCACACCGGGTGCCACTCCTTTCAGCTAAGAACAGGAAACTGAGGCTACAATTTGCACAAGCTCATCGAAAATGGACACTAGAAGATTGGAAAAACGTTGCCTGGTCTGATGAGTCTCGATTTCTGCTGCGACATTCGGATGGTAGGGTCAGAATTTGGCGTCAACAACATGAAAGCATGGATCCATCCTGCCTTGTATCAGAGGTTCAGGCTGGTGGTGGTGGTGTCATGGTGTGGGGAATATTTTCTTGGCACTCTTTGGGCCCCTTGGTACCAATTGAGCATCGTTGCAACGCCACAGCCTACCTGAGTATTGTTGCTGACCATGTCCATCCCTTTATGACCACAATGTACCCAACATCTGATGGCTACTTTCAGCAGGATAATGCGCCATGTCATAAAGCTGGAATCATCTCAGACTGGTTTCTTGAACATGACAATGAGTTCACTGTACTCAAATGGCCTCCACAGTCACCAGATCTCAATCCAATAGAGCATCTTTGGGATGTGGTGGAACGGGAGATTCGCATCATGGATGTGCAGCCGACAAATCTGCGGCAACTGTGTGATGCCATCATGTCAATATGGAGCAAAATCTCTGAGGAGCTTCCAGCACCTTGTTGTATCTATGCCACGAAGAATTGAGGCAGTTCTGAAGGCAAAAGGGGGTCCAACCCGTTACTAGCATGGTGTACCTAATAAAGTGGCCGGTGAGTGTATCTCCCCCCCCCCGGATCACTAAGTGCGGGCGCCGACAGGCCGGTGAAGTTGCCGGCGGTTCTGGGGCCGACTGCGGCGGAGGATACAGGGTCCTGATACTCCAGCACAGACACCGAGCGCGGGAGGTTGGACGAGGCTCCGCTCAGCGCCCGCACGTTATCTATCAGGTAACGGAGCAGACCGTTCTAACTGACGGGACACTGAATGAATTTATGAACGTTATCGGAGCCGGCTTGATTGGATGGCGTACGGCATAAAGCCCGGCCGTTACTGAGTTGGCTAGCGGCCTATCTGTTATAAACTGATGGATATAGTGATGGGTGTTGTGTGGCATTTTCTGATTGGTGTTAAATGTTTGCACGGTAAGTTTTAAGTGGGGATTTAGCGCGGGTCCTGATTCTCTGATTGGCCAGGAGCTCACAGCTGCCATTCTGTGATTGGCTCAGTGGTTGGTTACATTCTGCGGTATCTGGCGCAGAATATACATTCATACACCCAGAAGTGTCCTGTCTATACACTATCACTACATCATAGCTGAATATTAACCACATACTGAGTCCTTATAGGGGAGGGGGTAATCTAGGGGTGCCATACCCCAAGTCTAACATCTACAGGCTTGGACTGCTATTGACTGGCATGTAATGGGTTACAGTAGCCACAGATTGACCCTGACATTCGCCAAACCCCCCCCCCCTGTTAATGACCCTGTAACCTACTATTGACCCTGACACCCCCGTACACCGTATATTGACCTGACCCGTTCCCGTATATTCACACACCCCCGTAACCCCGTAATATTGACCCTGACACCCCCGTACCCCGTAATATTTGACCCTGACACCCCCGTACCCCGTAATATTTGACCCTGACACCCCCGTACCGTAGATATTTGACCCGACACATCCCCACCCCTGTACCGCGTAATATTGACCCCCCGACCCACTCCCCACCCCCTGTACAGCGGTATATTTGACTCCACTCCCCACCCACCGATAGTTGACACACTACCCCCCCCCCGTACCCGTCGTAATATTTTACCCTGACACTACACCCCACCCCCTGTACCCCGTTATTTTACCTGACTATTTACCCCTTTACCTGAATCAATCCCCCCCCCCCCCTACCCCGTAAGATTTACCTGGACACTCCCCCCGTACACCCGTAATATTTTACACCTGCCCACTCCCCCCCCCCCGTTACCTGTAATATTTTTACCCTGAAGCTCCCCCACCCGGTACCCGTATATGATTGACCCTGAAACCCCCCCCCGTACACCGTAATATTTGACCCTGACAAACCCCCCCCCCCCACCTTAATATTTGACCCGGCACACTCCCCCCGTACCCTGGTAATATGGACCCTGACACCGCTCCCCCCCCCTCCCCACCCCCCCCCGTAGCCGTAAATTATGTGACCCTTGCCTAGCACTCCATCACCCCCCCCCGCGACCCCGATCGTTAATATTTGACCCGACAACCCCCCCCCTTAATATTGACCCTGACACTCCACCCCCCCCCCACCCCCCCCGTACCTGGTAATAGTTTACCCTGCACTCCCCCCCCCCCACCCCCACCCCCCCCATACCCGTAACATGTGACCGTGAACTCCCCCAGTCCCTCTCAGTATTGAGGCTCTGCGTACCACCGACCCCCCCCCCCCTCCCAATTAGTATTTGGGCTCTGACGCTCCCCCTCCTCGGTATTTGGGCTCTGACGCTCCCCCTGTCCCTCAGTATTTGGGCTCTGACGCTCCCCCTCCTCGGTATTTGGGCTTTGACGCTCCCCCTCCTCGGTATTTGGGGCTCTGACGCTCCCCCTCCTAGGTATTTGGGCTCTGACGCTCCCCCGTCCTCGGTATTTGGGCTCTGACGCTCCCCCTGTCCCCTCGTATTTGGCTCTGACGCTCCCCCTCCTGGTATTGGCTCTGACGCTCCCCCTCCCTAGTATTTGGGCTCGACGCTCCCCCTCCTCGGTATTTGGGTCTGACGCTCCCCTCCCGTATTTGGGCTCTGACGCTCCCCCTCCTGGTATTTGGGCTCTGACGCTCCCCCTCTCGGTATTTGGGCTCTGACGCTTCCACCTCTCGGTATTTGGGCTCTGACGCTCACCTCACTCGGTATTTGGGCTCTGACGCTCCCCCTTCCTCGGATTGGGCCTGACGTACCCCTCTCGGTATGGGCTCTGACGCTCCCCCTCCTAGGTATTTGGGCTCTGACGCTCCCCCTCCTCGGTATTTGGGCTCTGACGCTCCCCCTCCTAGGTATTGGGCTCTGACGCTCCCCCTCCTAGTATTGGGTCTGACGCCTCCCCCTCCTAGGTTATTTGGGCTCTGACGTCTCCCGATCCCCTTAGGTATTTGGGCTCTGAGCTCCCCCGTCTCAGGTATTTGGGCTGACGCTCCCCCCCCTCCTAGGTATTTGGGCTCTGACGCTCCTCTAGATTTGGGCTCTGACGCTCCCCCTCAGGTATTTGGGCTCTGACGCTCCCCCTCCTACGGTATTGGGCTCTGACGCTCCCCCCTCCTCTAGGTATTTGGCTCTGACGCTCCCCCTCCTCGGTATTGGGCTGTGACGCTGCCCCCCCTCCTCGGTATTTGGGCTCATGACGCTCCCCCTCCTCGGGATTGGGCTCTGAGCTCCCCTCTGAGGTATTTGGGACTCTGACCTCCCGCCTCCTAGGATTTGGGCTATGACGTCCCCTCCTAGGTATTTGGGCTATGGTAAACGCTACCCCCTCACTCGGTATTGGGTCTGGAACTCCCCTCCTCGGTATTCGGCCTCTGACGTACCCCCTCCCGTATATTGGTGCCTGACTCCCCTAATCTCTCGTATTGGGCCTAGACACTCCCCTCCATGGTATTGGGGCTCTGACGTCCCCGCTCAGGTATTTGGCTATGGATCGCTACCCCTCTAGGATTTGCGCTCTGACGTCACCCTCCTCGGTATTTGGGCTCTGACGCTCCCCCTCCAGGCGGTAGTATGGGCTCTGACGCTCCCCCTCCTCGTATTTTGGCTCGAGCCCCTCCTAGGTATTTGGCTTGACCTACCCTCTAGGTATTTGGCTTGACGCTCCCATCTAGTTATTGGGCTCTGACGCTCCCCCTCTCGGTATTTGGAGCTCTGACGCTCCCCCTAGGAATTTGGGCTCTGACGCTCCACGCTCCCGGTATTTGGGCTCTGACGCTCCCCCTCCAGTATTTGGGCCTCGTGACGCTCCCCTCCTGAGTATTTGGGCTCTGACGCCCCCTCCTGAGGTATTGGGCTATGACCCCCCTCCGTAGTATTTGGGCTTGACGCTTCCCACTCCTCGCGTATTGGGCTCTGCGCCCCCATCAGGTATTGGGTCTGACGAGCCCCCTCCGGTATGGGCTCTGAGCGCCCCTCCTCATTGGTTATTGGGTTGACGCTCCCTCAGGTATTGGGCTCTGACGCCCCCCTCCTAGGTATTTGGGCTCTGACGCTCCCTCCTGGTAGGTTTCAATCCACCTGCTCGGTATTTGGGCTTCTGACAGCTCCCCCCTCGGCTCCTTAGTATTTGGGCTCTGACGCTCGCCCTTCCTAGGTATTGGGCTCGGACGCCTCCCATCACGGTATTTGGGACTTGGATACGCTCCCCTCCGGGGGAGCGTCACCCTTGGTTTGCCTCTGACGCTCCCCCTCATCGGTCATTTGGGCTGGACCTTCCCCCTCCTCGGTATTGGCTCTGACAGCCCCCTCCTCGGTATGTGGGCTCTGACGCTCCCCCTCGGTTGGCTGAGCCCCCCAGGTATTGGGCTCTGACGCTCACCCCTCCTCGGTATGGGCTCTATGACGCTCCCATCTCGCCGGATTTGGGCTTCTGACGCTCCCCCCCCCATCGGTTTTTATTTTTTATTGGCGGGTGCCAAGCGGTAAGTTTAGGTGTTATTTTTTTACAACATCCCCCTAGCAAATAAGGAGGGAAATTTTTTGAAATGTTGGACAACCCCCTTTACATTCAGATGGATGATTTTATGGTTTTCATCAGTCGGGTAGGCCAAGTGGCTAATATTATAAAAGACGTCTCAAATAAGACGATAAAAATGCTCTGTTCACAATCATAAAAATTCTAAATTAAAAATCTATTAATTCAACGCATTTTTTGCTAACTGGCATGACTGATTCTCTGAGCTTTCTCTGGGACTAATGGATAGGTGATGGCTGTACTGCTGAAATCTGTGGTGGTTTCTGTGTATTCATTGTAGGACCAATGATATTTATGTCCTGCTCTATTTCTTGACCATGGGACAACACAGCCGAAAAACAATTAGAAAACGCCCGCACAGAGTAATCATCCAGTATTTTTCATTCTATTAGAGGGGGTCCGGATTTGTGGCACATTATTATTTACAGGTAGCAAATCGGCCCTAAAAAGTTTTGAAGCAAGTTGCTAGCACAAATTCCTTGCTACCCAATTCAATAGCGAAACACGTCTTATAAAGCAAGGCGTCACGAAGGGGGATAGCAAAGGAAGGCGCTTGACACTCAGTTTATAACAAGACTCGCAGATAAGGAGGAGACGCGGCCAGAAGATTCTGGAGGCATGGAAGGGAACAAATTGGAAATATTAGACCATTGTCACTAGCTGGGAGAGAGATAGTGATTGTGGGCCGTTTCGGAGATGATTTTCATATTGAGTGACCGACCCATGCCATTGTAGGTGTAGATTAGTGGGGGTACAGACATGGCACCCACATGACATCTTTTGTTATATTTAGTCTGAACTTTACTGGAGATTGCGCCTGTCTAGTATGGCGGTACTAAACCCGGTAATAGACCTTGCAGTTCATATCTAATGTTCTTGTGAAATATAAGAGGGGGTACACATGCCCCAAAACTTCCCTACTGTAACGACAACTGGGAATCCTTGTTTGCTAAAATTAGTAAGGAATAACAGATGTATGTTTCTATATACGTAGATACAGACACTACATAGCCCCACCAGCCCACAACATTTCTTCTACAGTCCCATTAACCTACAATTGATCCACAAGCTATATGCCACACCGAACTTACACTTTTATATATAGTGGAGGTTGAGTGTCACTCAAGGAACAAAGATTCATGCGTACTATTATAACCATAGACAGGCACAGTCCCACCACTTAGAAATTAAAGAAGATGCACCTGTTGAAACGACATCTTCCTCCGTGTGACCCTCTATTACCCAGGCCTGTAAATGATCAGCTGTGTAATGTATTTTTTGTTAATGGTATAACCTAAGCTTATTGAGTGAACCTTGTTCCCATGACACCAAATTATCACAAATACATATCTGGAGTTACACAAGCGTCCTCCCCCCTCACGTACAAATTCAACTAAAACCCTAGAGAACCGTTAATAAACAGTTCCGGTCTGTTGCGGATATGGCCCCCTACCACGACATAGTGTTGGTTCAGTAGCCTTGTGCAATATCATGGCGTAAATTTTTACTGGTCATGAACAGTCTTCTGTCTGCCTGACCTTTTCTACTGACTTTGTGCTTCTGAGAAAAAACATGTTTATGAAATAAGGGTTATAAAACCACTATATGGAAAGAAGTGAATTTGAAGAATTCACTGTATATTGCGGTCAATTCTGTATGGACTTCCAATGTAGTTCTTATTATGTTGTTCTACTATCAAAAAATCCATCATGATAAACTAGGAACACTTAATCATAAATCCAGGCAACCGTGACTGTGGTAATTCTTATGAATATGTGTTTATCTATGGTCCCTCCTTCTAAAATCAACTTTTAAAGTTTGCTAAATGAGCCCGACTACGGGTCTCTGGGGGTGTTACCTCAGCCCCTCAGTGATGTTTTTTCATGGTGTTACAAAGAGTAGAGAGCATGCTCACGCCCTCACCCTGCTCTCGCGCTCCCTCCCTTGCCTTGTAATTAGACAAGAAGCAGGAAGTGCAGGTGAAGGGGACACTGCTCTGCTCTGCTCATTGTAAAACCTGTGTCGCTACAGTCATCACAGGGGCTCGTGAAAATCCCACCAGAATATTAGAATTGTACAAAATGTATTTTAGAAGTTTTAGCACCGGGCCCTGGATCTATGAGTGTGTCTGGTGTCTCCTTGAAGGTCTTGTTATGGTAGATTTATTCTTAAATAGGGCTATAATGAAAGATTTTTTTGCTGGATTTGCATAAAACTTATCCTTTTCAATAGTGTTTCATGCACAACGGTAGAGTCAGGAAGGTTACCATCACAAATATAATTCATTTAGAGGCTCTTCTACCTCTCTCACAATGAGGGGTTCAAGGCCAGGCAACCTCCACTATGACATTCAAGTACCTAATCATACATAGAGACAGGGGTCAATTGACCTCATTTCCTTAAGCATCACTGTTACACATAAGCACTTCTGTGCCTAGATAGTTTATCCTCAGCCTGAATGAAGGGATATCTAAAAATAAATTGAAGCCATACATCAGAATACTGGGGCATGATTGGGGAACAAACCAGCAAGCTAACCTAAGCCTTCATCTCTTGGATAATCTCTGTTTTATTTTTCTCAATGAGGTAGTATAATATTTTACTAAAAAAAAAGAGTTTTTGTCAAAAAAAGAACACTATTTGGAACATCTAATGAAACAAATATTCTCCTTCCCCGCACCTCGTTTATAGTAACACGCCTTAGAATTTAGTTTTAACTCGATGCTGATAACAATTGATTGATGCAGGATGCTCCATTTACCATCCAGATTCCTCCATAACCTAGTATCCTATGATTTCATCAGGAAAATTTAATGCCGATTACTAGTATGACAAAAACGAAAAAAGTGAGACGCCGACTCCCTGATGAGTAGTATGGCGTTCAGTATGTCTGCCGTATTCTGTCTTAATGTGCTACAGATGGAGGCTAACAACACAGCTCTTGATTAAGAACGGTGAATTGGGTCAGACAATGACGCCCAACATCAAACAACATCACAGTTAGATGAGGTCAAAAAACTGAAAACAGAGTGTCCACGGGAATTACAAGTGGAATTTTAAAGCTGAGGTTAAATAAAAAAACTGGAGGTCCACAAACTGGTTACGCTTCGTTTCCTTGCCTTGATTTTTTTTTTTTTAGAGGGGACAAGCTCTTTGTCAGATACATGTACACTCTTCCCGCCAAGTAAGGATAACGGAGTCCGCAGGTGTTAACTGATTAATCCCCCTTATCTATATAACATTAGCTCCACTTTTAGGTTGAAAGGGTGACAGAACATGCCAGTGCGGTGGGAATTTCCCTGGGAAATAAAGGAAGTACTTACTACATGGGATTTACCACAACTGTTTATATGTTTCAAAAAAATCCTCTTCCCGCCCAAGTTAGGTAACGGTGGAAGGAAGATTGTTATTCTAGTGCCGGCTAGGGCATGGCCTGGAATTGCTACAGTAGGATACAAAGAAGGCATAGAATTGGACACCCGTTTGCTTTTAGGTGACTTAAAAGTAAATCTACTCATGAGGATCTATAATCAAAGTCGATCTGATGGGCCTTCTCCTGCCGTGCCTCTACTCTAATTTATTTAATAATCCTGGAATCAAACCATAACGTGGTAATAACTTTATTTAAGTAAGTAAAGAACTGCAGAGGCTAGCTGGGTGTGGAGTAGCCTTAGTTCCCCATGCTCCGAACAGGATAGTTACACCGCCCCAGTAGCCTCTGTAGTCATTTACATATTACTAATATAACGTTTTTGGTAACAAGTTAGTGGGTTCGGTTCAAGGATTTAAAAATTACAGTTTGTGGTAGAAGCCGCAAGGAGGAATTACACAAGATCTAATCTCATGGAGATTCCTTTAATGGATAACAATTGCTATTGCACTATTGCAAGGCTTATGTCAGCTTACAGGTCTGACTCCCCACCCTCCACAAATATTTTTCTCAGTCTCTATTTTTCAGCTTTATTTTTTTGTTTTACATAATTGATTTTCTATGTAACACCTCTGATCCTTCTTGTTTTAGCTGTTTATGCAGTTCTATATTTATAGCTCACCTCCTTATGTAATTAAATAACCAAAGTAGCATTTGGTGTATCGTTTCCAACAGATACCTTAAGTGTGCCTCATGCATTATGTGTATAAATGTATTTTTTCACCTGATTGCCTTATAAGATTCTGAAAATACTTTAACGTTTTTTATAACCCCTCCGTATTAAAGTAAAAATGAAAATCATTATGAGTGTGTATGGTTTATTCTGCCAGTTTTTACAGACTTTATGTTCCAGTTGTTTACCTACACTGTTGGGTACATGTGTAATTGGACTATATTCAATGACTTCTCCACCTTACTATCCATACTTCCTCCTGCGGTACCATTAACATTGAGGTACGCCCTATCCCCAAACACACTTCTCCAGTAAATCAAAATCTATCGGTACTACTCTACTCTATCTATTCATGGCAGACCACTAGTTATATTTACGAATCTGGTTGTTGAATCATTTAAGAAAAATAGGTCGAACCTCTAAAGGCAACAGTGCATCCAGGACTTGGCTATTTTTGGGAGAGCCAAAAGAGCCAACAGCCTTGATAAAATATCTTCTTTGATCGTGGAACTTCTGCACCAATGTGACTTTTAGTAGCTTCAATAAAATGTTTTTATTTACTATTCATATGTATAAATATGACTAAATTCTTTTCAATGGTCTTCACATATCTATTTCTTGTGCTATATTTGCAGACTGGTGTGGGGGGATGTGTGAGGTACCCGAGCCCTAGATAATCATAAGCTTGAGGAATACTACTGTAATGTTAAAACCTATACAAAGCACATCCACCGACCTGTTGAGACATGCGGCAGGAGAAAACTCTTTCTGCTGTGTTTGGGTGGGTTCATCCTCCGTTTCCTCCCACCTCCAAAACAATATGGTAGGTTGTGATTAGATTGTGGAGCTCCATTTTGGGGACAGGGATTTGGCAAGCTCTGTGAAGCGCTGCGTAATCTGGTGTGCACTAAATTAAATAAGAAATGTATATTATTTATGACCAAGTACAAAATTCAAAGATAAAATGTAGCACAGAAATCTCTAAAAAAAAAAAAAGGAATTTATTAAAGCTAGAGCAATGGTTTCTGCTGTTTAAGGCGACAATACAGGAACAAGACACTCAAAGCAATGAGAGGAGGCCTCTTAGTGCTGTGCTATCTAAGGATTTATACTTCAAGTGTATCCTGCCTTTACTGAATTCTGTACCATTTGTGTAAATACATAGAGTTACACTGATACTGTATCGAAAAACAAAACAAAATTTCCCATTGGCATGTTGAATAAATTAGTAAGCTGGAGGTACCTGGTTGTGGAATTCCTATTTCCGTGAAAGTCTAAGGTTCGTAATAACAAATCGATTGTTGAGCTTATCCTGCAGAACTCAACGCGTCAGCAATTATCCATAGTCACTCACCAAAGACTTTTTGCATAAATACTAGATTTTTTTAATCATATTGCGATTATTTTCCTCTTCTGCCACTATAACCCAGGGGGGAGGGAAGGGTCCGTCCCCGTGCATGCGCACATCTCTGCAGTCCGGATCATTACAAATCTTCAGCTCGCGTTTTTTTCTTGCCAGATAGGGCCCAGGAGGCCCCAAGGGATACTAGAGGAGGAGGCTCTTGACGTATCTGGATGCGGTGCATGAGCACGAGCGTATGATAAAAACCCCCTTTGTCTTTCATTTTCTGCTTTGTGGGTTTTGTACTATAACTGTCCTAGTTCAGGATGGAACTCATAAAGTTAAGTATGTATAAAAAAAATTAAAAAAATATTTCATTTTTTCCCGCTTCCAAGGTGCAAGAGGATCCATTAGGTGCATCTAGTAAATTCTGATTTACGTTTAGGCCAACATTTTCTATTTGTAGGAACACACTCACTTCAATCTCATTGATCTAATATAACTTCATAGCTCAAAATAACAAATCACCACTTATTATCGTATAAAAAATGATTCCCCAATACTATTTTATTAAAGTAAAAGTAGTTATGGAAGGAACTTTAGCAAAGTATAGTCTGACATATCCGCTTTTTTATCATGGTACCCAACAAAGCTATGTGCATGATAAGATCAACTTGTCACGGTTCATCAATCCTTCAAATACAGTAATCAAATCAGAACAATAAGGGTTTAAAAAAATGACCATCGACTCCGCTTTCAATGTGAAGTAAAGATTCTCCATTCCTTTCTGAGATAATCCAGATTCTCATAAAGGCCTCCAAAGCTTGCCTATGGCTTGAATAGTAATTTAAAGGAAATCTACCGCTTTAACAATCCCATTTAAGCCAAGCATGCTTTGTTCAAGCTGACTGCCCTGATGGATCATTAGCCTTGATGTATCTATCTATAAACCTTGTGCTTTTTAATAAAAAATTATGCAAATTATCTGGGTGCGTGTGCATCTGAGGCTCCGTCTGCTTCAATCATGAGTCTCTGTGAGCTGTGTTAATCTACCCAATCCTGGTTCTGCAGTTCTGAGAAGCCAGTTATGTAATGGCTCTTGGAATGGGTTAAAGTAGAGGGTGTGCCACAATTTTGTTGTCATGTGACCTCCAACAAGTGCTGCGAGTAACCAAAAACCCCTGGAAACACGTTTCCAATAATTAAAGTACTATATATCATAATAAAATACAGAAAATAAAAACAGTTTGTAGAAGTTCTCCTTTTTGTGTAATGCCCCCAAAAATACAATAAAAGTGAATCAATAACCTATATTCAAAAGTGGCTGTGTAGAAAAATGTGCACGTGCTTTAAACGGGGCAAAATTAAAAAAAAAAAAATGTAGAGTTCAAAGAGAGAATAAATCAGTCATTCATGCTCTGTTTTATGGTAATAAAGTATTAAAAATATATTATTTTTTTTAATGTATTTCTTTTTGGTATCACTGTATCCTAGAGGGCATGAGAGTAAAAGTAACGTTGTATATTGCCACAAGGATAGGGAAAGTTGCAAAATGTAAATCTAGCTGACACTGAAAGTGAGGGGTTTTTTTTTCCTCACCAGAAGTTTTATCCTCACTGAAAGAGTTATTACAAGTCATCAATATTATCTGTGCTCCCACATGGAAAAAAGTAAAAGTACCTGCAAAAATCAAGCACCACATAAAAAAGTTATGACTAGAGATGAGAGAACATACTCGTCCGAGCTTGATGCTCGTTCGAGCATTAGCGTACTCGAAATGCTCGTTGCTGGACGAATACTTGCGCCCGCTCGAGAAAATGGCACGCTCCCGCCGTTTTGCTTTTTGGCGGACCAGAAACAGAGCCAATCACAGCCAGAGACTATGACTCCACCCAAATGACGTGGTACCCTTACACGTCGAAGCAGTGGTTGGCTGGCCAGATCAGGTGACCCTGGGATTAGACTAGCCGCTGCCCACGGCTCGGATCATTCTGTAGTCTGGATGCCGCTAGGGAGAGAGCTGCTGCTGGTCAAGGGAAAGTGTTAGTGATGTTCTTATGAACTAGTGTTAGGGCAGGAAGTGATTCAACAAGCACCCACACAGCCCCTCTTAGTAGGCTACAATAACGTATACTTTCTTGTTTTTTGTTTGCTTGGCTGGGCTTGCTGGCACTAGTAGTGCAGCTAGTCCAATTGTCAGAATTTGCCGGGGGACGTGCTACGTTGTGTTTAGCTCTTTAGTGACACACTATCACCTCAAACACCAAAAGTTGGGAAAAGTCTGCCATTTCCTTTTTATTTTACGTTTATTTTTTAATAACTCAGCGTATTCATCTGGCATAGAGTGTGCTTTCATACTGGCTGAAAATAGCCAGAGGAGATACAAACGGCTTACTTACGCTACAGTAGCGTTATATATTTGATTTGGTTGATCTGCTGGTGGCTGTCCTTGCTGCACGTGCATCTACTAGCAAATTGTGCGCAATTTGTAGTGAGAGTTGCGGACCGCTGTGTTTGCGCTAGTGACGCACATATCCATCGCAAAGAACCATGGAGAAAATTTATAGGGGTTGGATTCAGAGGACACAGTACTACATTTCATTTGTTATTTTACGTTATGTTTTTAAATACTCAGCGTCATCTATTCTGGCTAGCAGTGGTGCTTCATACGGGCTAGCAAATTAGCCATAGGAGAATCCAAACGGCTTACTAGCCTACAGTAGCGTTATATATATTTGTATTTCTGGTTGATCTGTGGTGGCTGTCCTTGCTGCAGTGGTGCATATCTACTAGCAAATTGTGAGCAATTTGTAGTGAGAATGCGACCGCGTGTTTTTGCGCTAGTGACGCACATATCCATCGCAAAGACGACAGTGGGAAAATTTATTAGGGTTGGATTTCAATTAGGCCACAGTCTGCCATTTCCTTTTTATTTTACGTTATTTTTTTAATAACTCAGGTCATCTATCTGGCATAGTAGTGTGCTTTCACTACTTGGCTGGAAAATAGCATAGGAGAATCCAAACGGCTTACTTAAGCCTACAGTTAGCGTTATATATTTGATTTTGGTTGATCTGCTTGGTGGCTGTCCTTGCTGCAGTGCATCTACTAGCAAATTGTGAGTAATTGTATGAGACTTGCGACCGCGTGTGTTTTGCGCTTATGACGACACATATCCATCGCAAAGACCGAAGTGGGAGAAAATTATTCAGGGGTTTGGATTTCAATTAGGCACAGTCTGGGCAGTTTTCTTTTATTTTAAGTTTATTTTTCATAACTCAGCGTCATCTCATCTGCAAGCAGTGTTGTGCTTCATACTGGCTAGAAAATAGCCAAAGGAGACTCCAAAGGCGTTACTTACGCCTAACAATAGCGTTTATATATATTTTATTTCTGGTTGATCTGCTGGTGGCGTCCTTGCTGCAGTGACATCTACTAGCAAATGTGAGCAATTTGTGTAGTGAGACCTTGCGATCGCTGGTGTTTGCGCTTAGTGAGCACATATCCATCGCAAGACGAAGTGGGAAATTTATTAGGGGTTGGTGATTTCATATAGGCACAGTCTGCCATTTCCTTTTATTTTACGTTTATTTTTCATAACTCAGCGTCATCTCATCGGGCATAGGCGGTGCTTCTCTACTGGCTAGAAAATAGCCATAGCAACA
This sequence comes from Engystomops pustulosus, assembly GCA_019512145.1. Lineage (NCBI taxonomy): Eukaryota > Metazoa > Chordata > Amphibia > Anura > Leptodactylidae > Engystomops > Engystomops pustulosus. The sequence goes on along the minus strand of CM033641.1, from coordinate 313,982,644 downwards.
TAGGATAGCACTTGTTTGGTTATTTAAAAACTAAAAAAACACAAAAAAACACAAAAAAAAGTTTAAAAAAAAATTAAAGTTGATAACTTTCATTTTCAAAATGTTTAACCCGAGGGAAGGGGTGTAGAGGACGAGGGGGGACGTAGGCGTCAACTAATGCAGGAAATCAGAGGGCCGTGGTCCTGGGCGGGGGTGAGAAACCACTGCTGATGAGGGAGCAGGGGGAACGCGCAGAGCACATCTAGGGTCATGTCTGAAGGTTACTGGGACTTGTGGTAGAGCAATGTTGAGCCACAAGAACAGGCGAACAGAACAGGTGATGTCGTGGTGCCGACAATGCTTCGAGCATTTGTAGTCACCAGTCAGTCTTCCACGCAGTCCACCATGTCACCGAAATCGGCACCCCCCCAGTCTGCCCCCTCAGGAAAATATTGCATTTGAACCGGCATACTTGAGGAACTATTTTCTGGACCCTTCCCACAGTCACAAAACCACCTGTCGTTGCTGTGAGCAATTTTCCCGATGCCCAGGTTTCCACCAGTCGCTATGTGGTGATGATGACCTTCTTGACGTAGTGGAAGAAGTGTGTAAAGAGGTGGTCCGGCGATGAGGAGACAGGTTGTCGAAAGTGGGAAGGTTGTTGTCAGGGCGGAAGTCGGATGGGGGGGGAGCAGACTGAGGGATCGGAGGATTGATGGAGGGTTACAGGCCCAAGCTGGGTGTGATATGGGTGAAACAGTTGCTCTGAACGGAGGAAGCTCGACCAGAAAGGTTGGACAGAGGGAGTGGTGGGGGACGCGAGAGAAGGGCAGGGCCCAGACCTGGTGGCATTAGCGCCAAATGTGTCACTAGTGAAGCTCCCGTGGCAGAGGCTCTGCGGGAGGGCTAGATTTTCAGAAGTCTGGAGGTTCTTTAAGGAAACAACGGATGACCGACGGACTGTGGTGTTGCAACATTGCCAAACCAGATCAGCAGGGGTTCCACCACTAATAGCTTAACTACACCCATCATCGCAGCATATGATGCTAACCCTCACGTGGACAACAGCCGTTCACCTCCGGCCGTGCACACCACTGCCTTCCCTGGTCAGTGATAGTCAGCCCCCTCCCAGGACCCTGCCACAAAAACCCCATCGTCCCTCCAGCGTCAGCTCTCCATCCCAACGCTGCGAAACGCATTAACTTCACCACCGCACTGCCCAATCCACCCTTGCACGCCAAGCTGGCACAAGGCAAACTGCGCAAGGATACAGCCGCCGGAGAAGCATAAGTGGAGCTGAGCCTGTATATTCGCACCAGACTCAAGGGGGGGAGGAACCGCAAAGGCCGACCTAATCGTGAGTGCACAGCCCAGCCCTGCACAGGAAGCGGTAAAAAACAAATCAGTTGCCACGACCAAAGACGTTGTTGTGACAAAGGTCCACCTGACCACGGACACCCTGTGGACGAGTGCTGCCGGGCAGGGCCACTATATATCGCTGAGGCACATTGGGTTAACTTGGTGGAGGCTGGGGACCGAGTCTGACCCTGCGGCTGGTATATACTGCCGCGCCAAGGATTGCGGGGGCCTACCTCGGTCCAGGTGTTTACAGGCCTACAATGCCTCCTCCTCTCCCACCCCTCTCCACCTCCTCCTCGAACTACATCCGTGGGCATGGCGCATCAGTCGGATGCTCTAGGCCAGAGCAGTGCCGTCGCTAAGCGACCAGCAGGCGGCTGCTCAAAGCTGAGCCTAGGCGATAAAAGGCCACACCGCCCAGAACTATTACAGGGCATTCACGGCGCAGACTGATCTGTGGCTGGCCACCGCTGAACCTGAAGCCAGCATGGTGTGTGTGTGACAACGGCCGTAACATCGGTGGCGGTCTGCAACTCGGCAGACGGCAATGTGCCATGCCTGGCCCATGTGTTAAATTGATAGTTCAGCGTTTCTCAAGACATACCCCAATCTGTCTGATTTGCTCACAGAAGGTGCGCCGCATTGTGCAGCATTTCAGGAAGTCCAGCACAGATGCTGCCACTCTCAGGGCCAGCGCAGCGCGCCTCCAAATGCCCGCTCACCGCATCTGTTGTGCGAGTGCCACGAGGTGGATTCAACACTGCGACCATGTTATCCAAGGTACCAGCAGCGCCGAGCGATTGTAGACTGCCAGATGTCAACTTCCACCAGAACTGTAGTCAGGTCAGTCAGCTTCCTCATGTCTACAATGAGGAGTGGACGTGGATGTCTGATATCGTCAGGTGCTGAGTACACTTGAGGTCAACACAGATGGTCACAGTGGCGATGCGCCATCATCAGCCTCGCCATCCCGGCTTGGCCAGTTGAACAACTCTCTGATCAGCATGAAGTCGGAAGCTTTGCGCTCGTCACAAGAGACGGGGGAAGAGATTCCCTTGTTGATAGCCAAAGCTTAGGTTGTTTTTCAGCGATAGGTAGGAGCGTGGAGGGTGGAGGGGATGGAGGAGGAAGGAGGAGAATGGTGGCGAGACACAAGAGGGACCTGTTGAGTCCTTCACTGTTCGCGTGGTATGGGCCAGAAGAGAGGAGTTGGGAGGAGGAGGAAATGGAAGTCAGGCCAGTGAGGGGAGTGAATCTACGAGTTCGGTACTCTGGCGAATGGCAAATTTCAGCTAGGCTGCCTATCCCGTGACCCTCGCGTTCAAAGAATTTATTCCAGCACAGATTAATGGGTGTTCACTCTCCTGGACCACACGGTACAAGCAAAAATCTTCCACTCTCATCCCTGGAGTACGACGAGTCTGACCTGGGGTGGTGATATACTGCCGACGCCGAGGATTGCGGGGGCCTACCTCGGTCCAGGTTCAAAGGCTCTATTCATACCCTCTCCTCCCACCCCTCCTCCACCTCCTCCTCCGAATTACCATCCGTGGCCATGGCGCCAATCAGTCGGAGTCTAGGCACAGCAGCAGTGCCGTCGCTAAGCGACGCAGGCGGTGCTCAAACTGCTGAGCCTAGCCGATAAAAGGCCACCGCCCAAGAGCTATTACAGGGCATTCCACATAAAATTGTAACTTTCTCGCCACCCTGCTGTGTAATCCAAAAGATATGGCAAACTTTTATCATTTACCGATATATTTCAGCGCTCTTGCGCATCGTGTTACATTCCCTCTCTCTCGCCATTCCCAACTTATAAGAACGCACACACTTGATCTTATACAAAAGGTTCTTAGAAGTGCTGTTTGGGGAGTAGCCTAGAGACAGGGGCTTGGATTGGCGAAAGCTCGCCTGGAGCGGAGCGCCAGCTCCATCCCAAGATACAACTAAATCTAGTTTTAAGTGCAGCACCTTTAATCTACTATAGTCTCACGCCTCCATAAAATAATAATAATAATCTTATTTTATAGAGCCTCATATTCCGTAGCGCTTTACAAATCATAGGAAACAAATACAAAGTAATGTAAAAAGAGCACAATTTGTCATGGAACAACAGGAGTGAGGTCCTGCTCGCCAGAGCTTACGGTTATGAAGATGATGGGGGTAACACGAGGTAAAAGAATTTAATGGTCAAGCCATTCTTCTTAGGGAATAGAACAAAATAATACATGGGAATGCTGTCGCTTCTTGAACCACTCAGGCCGTCATACAGGTCCAGGTGAATGGGACTGCTAGACGTCTGGTGCCTGTGGTTGCTGGATAACAGATGGGAGGACGACACAGGTACGGTTAGTAGAAGAGTTAAAAATCATGCAGTTAATGAGTGTTATAGGCTTGCCTAAGTAATGGGTTTTAAGAGCACGTTTGAAACTTTGGAGGTTAGGTATTAGTCTGATAGTCCGGGCAGAGCATTCCATAGAAATTGGTGCAGCTCTAGAGAAGTCTTGGAGACGCGGAGTGGGAGGTCCGCATAGGGTAGAGGTTGATCTAAGATCACTGGCGGATCTAAGGCACGGGTGGTGCGATAGATGAGATAAGAGAGGGAGTAGGGGGGTGCAGCAAATACAAGAGCTTTATGGATGAGGGTTTATTATTAAACTGCATTCGAAAGGAGACTGGCAGCCAGAGCAGCGACTGGCATGAATGTAGGCATCATGGTCCCCTTATCAAACGAGCTGTGTCGCAGAATTTGGTTTGTTTTCCATGGCTTCCATGTTCAGTTGTTCGGCCACCTGCTGTGTAATCACAAAATATAATGGCAAACTGTTATCATGTACGATAATTATTTGAGCGCTTCTGCTCACCTCCTTTGGTTACTCTCGCCACCCATTGGTTTGTAAGCCTGAGTCCATTTAGGGTTATGTCGCCATGCCACTCTCTAGCCTGCCGTGCTGCCGCTGCCTCTGCATGAAGTCCCCTATAGTGTCAGGGTCAATATTGGATGTTTTTAGATGCAATAGTTCTTTGTCCTCTGTCATGGCCATGCTGTTGCCCATAGTTTTGGCATAATGGTGCGGATTAAGCAGCCTCAGAGGCATCCATGCATGCTGCCCTGCTGTTTCCTGTCCATTTCGTGGTGTTTCCATCCTTTCTCGAGGTTCCCAGGTGTTTGGACAAGTTCCATGGCAGCGCCTTGGTCCCCTGAAAAATGCTCGAGTCTCCCATTGACTTCAATGGAGGCTCGTTATCGGACTGCCATTTTCTCGAGCGGGCGAAGTATTCGTCCGAGCAACGAGCAGTTTCGAGTACGCTAATGCTCGAACGAGCATCAAGCTCGGACGAGTATGTTCGCTCATCTCTAGTCATAACTTTTTTAGGTGGTGCTTGATTTTTGCAGGATACGTTGTACTTTTTCCATGTGGAGCACAGATAAATTATTGATGAACTTGTAATAACTCTTTCTAGTGAGGAATAACTTCTGGTGAGGAATAAAAAAACCCCCTCACTTTCAGTGTCAGCTAAGATTTACATTTTGCACCTTTTACCTTGTGGAATATACAACGTGTTACTTTTACTCTCATGCCCTCTATGGATACAGTGATACCAAAAGAAAATACTATAAAAAATATATATATTTGAATACTTTAGTACCATAAAACAGAGCATGAATGACTGATTTGTATTCTCTATCTCTCTAACCCTGTCAAAAATTGTAATTCTGCATTTTTTAAAATTTTGCCCCGTTTAAGCACGGGCACATTTATTTCTTACTACAGCCACTTTTGGAATATAGGTTATTGATTCACTTTTATTGTATTTTTTGGGGAGACAATTACAAAAGAAGGAGAAATTCTATCAAATGTTTTTATTTTCTGTATTTTATGGATAATATAAGTGACTTTAAATTGGGGGAAACGTGTTTCCAGGGGTTTTGGTAACTCGCAGCACATTGTTGGAGGTTCACATGACAACAAAATTGTGGGCACACCCTCTACTTTAACCCATTCCCAAGAGCCAGGTGACATCACTGGCTCTCAGGAACTGCAGAACAGCAGGAGTGGGTAGATTACACAGCTCACAAGAGACGTGCATGATTAGAAGCAGACGGAGCCTCAGATGCACACGAGCACCCAGGGATAATTTGCATAATTTTTTTATTAAAAAAGCACAAGGTTTTATAGATAATCAAGGCTAGATCCAGCATCAGGGTGCAGTCAGCTTGAACAAAGCATGCTTGGCTTAAATAGGGATTTTTAAAGCGGTAGATTTCCTTTAAATTACTATTCAAGCCATAGGCAAGCTTGGAGGCCTTTATGAGAATCTGGATTATCTTCAGAAAGGAATGGAGAATCTTTGGATTATTGAGAATCTGGATTATCTCAAAGGAAGGAGAATCTTTACTTCACATTGAAAACGCGGGAGTAGATGGTCATTGTTGAAACCCTTATTGTTCGTGATTTGATAGTATGTGAAGGATTGATGAACCGTGACAAGTTTCTTATCATGGCATAGCTGTTGTGGGTACCATGATAAAAAAGCGGATAGTTAGACTATACTTTGCTCAAGTCCTTCCATAAATAGCTACTTTTTATATAAAATAGTATTGGGGAATCATTTTTGATATAGATAGATAAGTAGGTGATTTGTTATTTTGAGCTATGAAGTTATATTAGATCAATGGATTGAAGTGAGTGTGTTCCTACAAAATAGAAAAGTTGGCCTAACGCTAATCAGAATTACTAGAATGCACCTAATGGATCCTTTGCACCGGAAGCTGGAAAAAAATGAAATTGTTTTTTAATTTTTTTTACATACTTTAACTTTATGAGTTCCATCCGAACTAGGACTAGTTACGTACAAAAAACCACAAAGCAGAAACAGAAATGTACAAAGGGGTTATTTATCATACGTCAGTGCTCATGACCGCAGCCAGATACGTCAAGAGCCTCCGTCCTCTAATGTATCCCTTGGGGCCTCCTGGCCCTCATCGGCATAGAAAAAAACTGCAGCTGAAGATTGTCATGTATGCCGGCTGCAGGAGGTGCGCATGCACGGGGACAGAAACCCCTACTCCCCCGTTGTTTATAGTGGCAGAGAAGGGAAAATAATCGCACTATATTAAAAAATCTAGTATTTATGCTAAAAAGTCTTGGGTGTGTGACTATGGTTAATTGCTGACGCGTGACTTCTGCAGGAAAGCTCAACAATCTATTTGTTATATTACTTAACCTTAGAACTTTCACAGGAAATAGGAAAGTCAACCAGACCTCCATGCTCTAAACATATTTTATACAGGCAGGGAAACTTTTTGTTGTGTTGTCGATACATATCACTTGTACATATTGGTATTTACAAATGTAAAGAATGTCAAAGGCAGGATTACACTTGAAGTATACATATCTCTAGATAGCACAGCACTAAGATCCTCCTCCTATTGCTTTGAGTGCTGTTCCTGATTATGGCGAACAGAGAACCATTGCTAGCTAGCATTTAATAAATTCCATTTTTTTTTTTTAGAATTTCTGTGCTACATTTAATTCTTTGAATTTTTGTACTTGGTCATAAAATAATAATTTCTCTTTATTTATGTGTGCACACAGATTACGCAGCGCTGCACAGAGCTTGCCAAATCCCTGTCCCCAATGGAGCTCACCATCTAATCAACCTACCAGTATGTTTTGGAGTGTGGGAGGAAACCGGAGGAAAACCCCCCAAACACAGAGAATAGTTTTCTGCCGCATGTCTCCACAGGTCGGGCATGTGCTCTGCTATAGGTTTTAAATTACAGTAGTATTCTCAAGCTTATGTAATATCAGGGCTCGGTACCTCACACAGCCCCCACACCATCTCAAATATAGCACAAGAAATAGATTGATGAAGACAGTTGAAAAAAGTTTAGTCAATATTATAATAGACAATAAATAAAAACATTTTATTGAAGCTACTAAAAGTCACATTGTGCAGAAGTTCCACAAAAGAAGATATTTTATCAAGGCTGTTGGCTCTGTTGGGCTCTCCCAAAAATAGCAAGCCTGTATGCACTGTTGCTTTAGGTTCGACCATTTTTCTTAAATATTCAACCAGATTCTTAAATATAACTATGTGGTCTGCCATGAAATAGAGTAGTACGAGTGGATTTGATTTCTGGAGAAGTGTGTTTGAGGGATAGTGTACCTCAATGTAAAGGGTACAGCTAGGAGAAGATGGATAGAAGGTTGGAGAAGTATTTAATTAGAGCCAAGTTTACAATTTACCAACAGTGTAGGTAAACAACTGGAAATAAGTCCTGATAAAACTGCACAGAATAATCACACACGGCAAATGATTTTCAATTTTACTTTAACGGAGGGGTTATAAAAACCGTAAACTGTATTTTCAGAATCTTAAAGGCATCAGTGTAAAATATACATTTATACACAATAAAGAGGACATTAAGGTATCTGTTTGGAAACCAACACCAAAATCTATTGGTTATTTAATACATTAAGAGGGCTGACTTTAAACTATAGAATGCATATAACAGCTAAAACAAGAGAGGTATCAATGAGGGTGTACATAGAAAATAATTATGTAAAAAAAAATAAGCAAAAATAGAGACTGAGAAATATTTGTGGAGGGTGGGGAGTCAGCCTGTAGCTGACATACAAGCCTTGCATAAGTTGCAATAGCAATTGTTATCCCTTAAAGGAAATCTACCATGAGATGTAGATCTGATGGTAGATTCCTCCTGCCGGCTTCTACCCAAAACTTAATTATAATCCTTGAACCCCACCTAACTTGTTAAAAACGTATATTAGTAATATGTAAAACTACAGAGGCTACTGGGGCGTGTACTAATGTTCGGGCATGGGAACTAAGGCTACTCCAAACCCAGCCTCATTAGTCTTTTCACTTACATTACTTAAATAAGTTATTAACAAGTTAGGTTTGATTCAGATTATTAAATTACAAATTAGAGTAGAGGCAGGCAGGAGAAGGTACCATCAGATCGACTTCTGATTATAGATTCCTCATGTGGTAGATTTATTTAAGTCACCTAAAAGCAAAACGTGGTCCAATCTTATGCTTCTTTTACCTACTGTACAATTCCCAGGCCACTGCCCTAGCCGGCACTAGATCTAACATTCCCCGTTATCCTATTGGGGAGAGAGATTTTGAAACATAACATGTTGTGTAAATCCATTAGTAAGTACTTCCTTTATTTCCCATGGGAAATTCCCACCGCACGGCGCATGTTCTGTCCCCCTTTCACCTAAAGAAAAGTGTGGAGCTATGTTTATAGATAAGGGGATCTAAGTAGTTAACCTGCGGACTCCGTTATCCTTAACTTGGCGGGAAGAGTTTAATATCTGAAAGAGCTGTCCACCTTTAAAAAAACAAAATCAAGGCCAAGGAACGAAGCGTACAGTGTTTGTGGACCTCCATATTTTTTTTTAACCAGCTGTTAAAATTCCAATTGTAATTTCCTGGACAACTCTGGTTCTAGTTTTTTGCCTCATCTACTGGTGTGATGTTGTTTGATGGTGGCGGTCATACTGCTGACCAATCTCACCGTTCTTATACAGAGCTTGTGTGTTGTTAGCCTCCATCTCTGAGCACATTAGACAAATACGGCAGACATACTGAACGCCATACTATCATCAGATGGAGCGGCGTCTCACTTTTGTTTTTGTCATACAGATAATGGCATCTAAATATTAACCTGATGAAAATAGGATATAGGTATATGAGGCATCTGGATGGTAAATGGAGCCAGCATACCTGCATCACATATGTTATCAGCAACGAGTATAAACTAAATTCTAAGCATGTACTATAGAAACTGATGGGAAGGAGAAATATTGTGTTCAGCAAGATGTTCCAAAATAGTTCTTTTTTTTACAAACTCCTTTTTTTTTATAAAATATTATACCTCATTTGGAAAAATAAAACAGAGAGTTATCCCAAGAGATGAAGCTTAGGTAGCTTGTGTTGTTGCCCATCAGGCCCCAGATCGGATGTGATGCTTCAGATTTATGATATCCCTCAGGTGAGGATAAACATACGGCACAGAAGTGCATATGGTGTAACAAGTGATGCTTAAAGGAAATGAGGTCAAGACCTGTCTCTATGTATGATTAGAGGTACTGAATGGATAGTGGAGGTTGCCTGGCCTTGAACCCTCATTGATGAGAGAGTAGAAGAGCCTCTAAATGAATCATTGTGTGATGGTAACTTCTGACTCATACTCTTGTGCATGAAAACATATTGAAAAGGTATAATTTAGCAAATCCAGCAAAAAAAAATGCTTTTCATTATAGCCCATTTAAAGAAAATCTACCAAAAAATACCTTCACGATACACCAGACACACTCATAGATCCAGGCACCGTGACTAAACTTCTAAAAACATTTTTACAATTCTAATATTCTGGTGGGATTTTCAGAGCCCTGTGATGCTGTAGCTGCCCAGGTTGTTACAATGAGCAGAGCAGAGCAGGTCCCCTTCCCTGCACTTCTTCTGCTTCTGCTAGATTACACGCGAGAGGGAGGAGCGGAGCGAGAGCAGGGTGAGGGTGAGCATGCTCTACTCTTTGGACAACCAATAAAAAAACATCACTGAGGGGCTGAGGGTAACACCCACCAGAGCCTGTCGGGTCATTAGCATAACTTTAAAAGTTGATTTTTAGAAGGAAGGAGACCCATGGATAACAATATTAGAAGTTACCACAGTCACGGTGCCTGGATCTATGAGTAAGTGTTCCTGGTTATCATGATGGATTTTTGTAGTAGACAAACATAAATAAGAACTACATGGAAGTCCATACAGATTAGACCACCAATATACAAATTCTTCAAATTCACTTCTTTCATATAGTTTTTATAACCCGTTTTCATAACCATTTTTTTCTCAGAGAGACACAACTCAGAGAAAAGGCAGGCAGCCAGAAGCCTGTTCATGCCAGTAATAATTTAGCCATGATATTGCACAAGGCTACATGCACCAGACCATATGCGTGGTATGGGGGCCATTATCCTGTGCAGAACGGGAACTGTTATGTACGGTTCTCTGTTTAAGTTGAATTGTACGTGAGGGGGGACGGGGACTTGTGTAACTCCAGATAATGTATTTGTATCAAATTTTGTGCTGTCATGGGAACAAGGATCATCAATAAGCTTAGTATATGACATTACAGCTGATCATTACAGCTGGGTAACAGAGGTACACGGGGAAGAGATGTCAGTTTTAAAAGGGGTCTTCTGTAATTTATTAAGTGGGGGACTGCCTGTACTATGGTATATAGTAGCAATGAATCTTAGTTCCATGTGAACTACAACCTCCACTATATATAAAGTGTAAGTCGGTGTGCATATAGCTGTGGATCAATTTTAGGTAATGGCTGTAGAAGAAATGTGAGGGCTTGGGGGGGCTGTATTCTGTGATCTACTGATATAGAAACAAACATCTGTTATTACTAATTTAGCAAACAAGAGATTTCCAGTTGTCGGGTTTACGTAGGTAAGTTTTGGTGCATGTGTAGCCTCTCATATATCACAGAGCATTAATATGGAACTGCATGGTCTATTAACAGGGTGGACCGCCATTACTAGACATGGCTGCAAATCCAGTAAAGTCAGTACTAATATAACAAGATTATGGGGTGCAAGTGTCTGACCCCCACTAATCTAACACTAATGGCCATGGGTAGGTCATCAATATGAAAATCCTGAAACGGCACAATCACTCTCTCTCAGCATAGACAATGGTCTAATACTTTACATTGTCCCTTCCTGCCTCCAGTTTCCTGGCGAGTTCTGTTTATAAATGAGTGTCAGCCTTCCTTCTATTCCTTAGTGACGAACTTTGTATAAAGTGCTCCTATTGAATTGGGTATCACTGGGAATTTGGGCTAACAACTTGTGTCAAACTTTTAGGGCCGAATTGCTGACCTGAATAATAATGTGCACACAATCTGACCCCCTCAATAAAGGAAAAAATACTTGATGAACTCTGTGCGGTTTCTATTGTTTTTCTGCTGTGTTTGTTCACATTGGTCCAGAGAAGTAGCAGGACCCATAAATCATTGCGTCCATACAATACAGAAACCCAGATTTCAGCAGGATACACAGCATCACCTATCCATAGTCCCAGAGAAAGCAGTCAGTGCCAGTGCAAAAATGCGTTGAATTAAGATTTTAATTAGAATTTTGATTTGACACATTTTATCTTTTAAACCTGTGGAGTATTTTTAACACTGTGCCTCCACGCCTCCCACTGATGAAAACCATAAAATCATCCATCTGAATAAAGGGTTGTCCAACATTTCAAAAAATTTCCCCTGGGGTAGGGGGATGTGGTAAAAAAATAAACCTAAACTTACCTCTGGCACCCCCAGTGTCCCGTGCCAACCATTGTATGACAGCACTGCCCATCTGGCAAATACACCCGTCCCGATGTCCAGCACAGTAGCAGGCACTGGGACTGGAGACGGGTGGCGCGCCAGGCTGCTGGAAGTTGGCGGAGCTGTCGTGCCACTTTGAACAACAGGAGCACAGCAGGGATGGGGAGCGGCACGGGACACCAAGAGGTAAGTATGGTTTTTTTTTTCTCACAGTCTTCCCCGGCCCACCAACCATGTATTATTAATGTCCGGACAATCCCTTTAAGAAAGGTAGTCAGCGGAGGAGATAGCATTACGCACCCTGATGTAGCCCGATGTGAGGTTTATCCCACTCTAGGTAATACGGGGAGTGGTAGCACTCACAGAAGACCGGCAGTCGATGACTGAGCAGAGGTGTCTCTTAAACCACATGCGGTTTTGCAGAAAATCTTTAGGCAATCTACCTGCATCCTGTGCATCCTCAGCACCTTTACTAGATATATTTAACACCACTTGCTCATGAGACTGACATGGTCTATTGCTCTAAATAGTTCATAACACTGGAACCAGTCATTGTACACAGGGTTTATACTAATTCTGATGGATGTAAAGACAAATAGTTCATGGATCAGCAGATCTGGTCTCAGTCATTTACTCTATAGTAATGTACAAACAAACTTTATAGGTGTTTATGCATTGTTAGTCATTTCTTAATACAAATACAATTGTCTACTTCTATAAACACAAGAAAAGTTCATGAATTGTGCTAACGCAAGTTCCCCTCCATGAGTGTAGAAAACTCTTCCCTAGTCTGAAGGCTACCATGACTGTGATGCTGCCATCTACTGGCGGCACAGAATATGGGACTGTTCACAGTCACTGCATGAAGTTGTTGGTAGAGGATGCAGCTTGGGAGGAAAGGTGGGCATTGATAATTGGAGCTTCCCTCATAAAAAGTTGCAACCCTTTTATAACAGGCATCAGTGTGGTGACCCCCAACCATAAAATGATTGCCATTGCTACTTCTTAACTAGGATTTGCATCTGTTATGAATTGTAATCATAGCCACAGTGATCCCTCCCATAGCCACAGCGCCTGCGCCCTGTAATGCATTTCTCCACACTGTCTGATCCATCCGGACAGTCTGGTTTTTGGACTCTTCATTGCTTTCCTGCCCAGTGGGAGGGTGTGTGCCGGGGGCCAGTGGAGTAGTAACTAGAAGCTGATGGACCCCAGTGAGCACAGACCTGTGCAAAGGACCCCGACTATAATGTGGTTTATAGTAATAGTCTTCTCATATGGGAAAGTGGACACCAATAAACCCCCTAAACCTCTTGGGCCCGGGGTGCGACACAACCTCTTCAAAACCCTCGTCAAGTTAAACCCCTGGCGCGGGCCAAGCTGATTACAATGATAAATCTGAGAGCTGGCGTCAGAGCTCCATGCAGCCGAGGAAAGCAGAGAGGAGCTGCTGAGGGAAGGGGAGTTGCCCAAGGGAGGGGCTGGAAAGGAGCAGTTCCCCCCACCCTTGGGAAACATGTGACCTTTTCAAATATATGAATAACTCCCCACACTCGGGATTGGTGTGTAGAGGAGCAGGGGGCTCACTAAGCCCAAGTGATGGTGTGTTTCATATATTTGAAAAGGTCACATGGAGTAGCGTTCCAAGGGTGGGGGGAACTGCTCCTTTCCAGACCCTCCCATTTGGCAAATGCCTAGTCACACAGCACATGCTAATGTGAAGTACAATAAAACATATATTTTTCTGTCTGAAACACCAATTTTAATACAAAAAACCTTGGAGTGTCATGTATAGGCTCTGTGGGGAGTGATAAAATGGGTATCCTGGTGACAGTTCCTTTAAGTTTTATCCCCAAATAATAACTTCTCAAAATACAAGTTCTGTCAGACTTCCTGGTAAGAAGTAGAGAGAACCACAAGTCTCTTGTAAATGTCTTATGTGGTCACCTTCATGTATTGTACTTCTGCATTGGAAGCCTGGAAAAGAGGAATTTATAACCCTTTAATGGCCAATGGTCTCTCAATGCACAGGTCATATTTTTTAGTTCTGTTCTGTCTTCTAATGACTATATGTTTGACAGCTTTAAATTTACTCAGTTTTTTTTACACTGAGGTTTTAACTTGTTAGGACATTTCATGTATTTTATTTATAAAATTTAGAAATTATAGAAATGTGAAAAAATATTCTTTTCCCCCCAATAAATATGTATTTCAATAAATCTTTACAAAAATGGTGTAAAAAGATGTACAATGTCAAACTGTTGCCCTTCCCCAGATTGAGGCTACAGATTCAGGTGTGGATGTGTACTTCAGACTTTCAGCTCTGTCTCCGTGCATGAACAGCTTTATGTGCAGATCGGGTGGGAGTCCAGTATGGCGCTCGGCTATACATCGGACCCCTTGTTCGATTCGTGGGGGTCCGCACAGAGACCTATAGCAAGTTAGGCTACTATTCTGTGGATAGGGCCCTTACTTGCTTATCTCCATATTTTTGGAAGCAGGAGATCTCCACTTAAATGGAACCAGAAAATGTTTCAGGGTGTCATGGTTCAGAAGATAGCCATTAGACATTTACCACTTTTACCACCATTTTACCACATTAACCAGGGCCGGCGCTAGGGTAGGCAAAGTGGGCCAATGCCAGGGCCCACTGAAAGTGGAGAATCTCTTCTTTCAAATGAATCCTGAATTTGTTTCTGTATTTCCGGGGCTCTAGGGATCCAGAGATTAATTGTCAGGATTTAGAAAGGAGAATATTCAGGCGGCTCTGCAACTCGGCAGACTGACACATGTGCCATGACTGGCCCGTGTGTTAAATCTGATAGTTCAGCGGTTCCTCAAGACATACCCCAATCTGTCTGATTTGCTCACGAAGGTGCGCCGCATCTGTGCGCATTTCAGAAAGTCCAGCACAGATGCTGCCACTCTCAGGGCAGTGCAGCGCCGCCTCCAACTGCCCGCTCACCGACTGTTGTGTGACGTGCCCACGAGGTGGAATTCAACATTAACCATGTTATCCAGAGTTTACCAGCAGCGCAGAGCGATTGTAGATGGCCAGATGTCAACTTCCACCAGAACTGGTAGTCAGGTCAGTCAGCTTCCTCAAGTCTGCAATGAGGAGAGGACGTGGATGTCTGATATCTGTCAGGTGCTGAGTCAACACAGATGGTCAGTGGCGATGCCACCATCATCAGCCTCACCATCCCGCTGCTTGGCCTGTTGAAAAACTCTCTGGTCAGCATGAAGTCGGAAGCTTTGCGCTCGTCACAAGAGACGGGGGAAGAAGATTCCCTTGTTGATAGCCAAAGCACTCTCATGTCTGTTTCTCAGCGCATATCAAAGGAGGTGGAGGAGGAAGAGGAGGAAGAGGAGGAGAATGTTGGCGAGACAGAAGAGGGGACCATTGTTCAGTCCTTCACTGTTCAGGGTGTATGGGCAGAAGAAGAGGAGTTGGAGGAGTTGGAGGAAATGGAGAGTCAGGCCAGTGAGGGGACTGAATTCTTGCGTGTTGGTACTCTGGCGCATAT
The DNA here is from genome assembly GCA_019512145.1 of Engystomops pustulosus. Classification (NCBI taxonomy): domain Eukaryota; kingdom Metazoa; phylum Chordata; class Amphibia; order Anura; family Leptodactylidae; genus Engystomops; species Engystomops pustulosus. Next base: position 313,967,401 of record CM033641.1, on the reverse strand, counting down.
GGTAGATTTCATGCTAGGCTGCCTATCCCGTGACCCTCGCGTTCAAAGAATTTATTCCAGCACTGATTACTGGGTATTCACTCTCCTGGACCCACGGTACAAGCAAAATCTTTCCACTCTCATCCCTGGAGAGGAAAGGAGTGTGAGAATGCATGAATACCAGCAGGCCCTGGTGCACAAGCTGAAACAGTATTTCCCTTCTGACAGCGCTAGCTGCCTCCATACATGGTCTCCTTATCAAACGAACTGTGTCAGGCAGAATTTTGGGTTGTTTCATGGCTTCCACATCAAACCTGTTAACTTTGTCGCCACCCTGCTGTGTAATCCACAAAATATACAGGCAAACTTTTATCATTTACCAATATTATTTCAGTGCTTCTTGCGCATCTGTTTACATTCCCCTCACCCGCCAGAACCCAAACTTATAAGAACGCTACTACACTTGATCTTATACAAAAGGTTCTTAGAAATGCTGTTTGGGGAGTAGCCTAGAGACAGGGGCTTGGATTGGCGAAAGCTCGCCTGGCAGCGGAGCGCCAGCTCCATCCCAAGATCCAACTAACATAGTTTTAACTGCAGCACCTTTAATCTACTACTAGTTCACTGCCTCCATACATGGTCCCCTTATCAAACGAACTGTGTCAGGCAGAATTTTGGGTTGTTTTCATGGCTTCCTCATCAAACTTGTTAACTTTGTCGCTTGTATCTTGATATAACATAACCTAATGAATTCTTATGATATTATTGGTGCTGACAAGGTTTTTGATGCAGAGGAAAACAACCCTTTTGTCTCTCATAGCAGCTATAACATGTTATAAATGAGAACCATATAGAAAACCACAGGACAAAGAGATCAAAATTGTGTGAGCCACTTGAGTAAAATTGCTCCTTATAGCGAGTTTTCCCTTTTCGTACAGCTGTGTCCCAATATGAAATGACTAGTTATTAAAGTGTAACAAAGCTATATAAATTTGGTATCTCCATAATTGTACTGACCAAAGAAAAAATGTAGTGAATAGAGATGAGCGAACATACTCATCCGAGCTTGATGCTCGTTCGAGCATTAGCGTACTCGAAACTGCTCGTTGCTCGGACAAGTATTTCGCCCGCTTGAGAAAATGTCATCTCGCGGTGTTTAGATTTTTGGCGGCCAGAAACAGAGCCAATCACAAGCCAGGAGACTCTGCACTCCACCCAGCACGACGTGGTACCCTTACACGTCGATAGCAGTGGTTGGCTGGCCTGATAAGGTGACCCTGGAATAGACTAGCCCCTGCCCGCACTGCTCGAATCATTCTGTGTCTGGATGCCGTTAGGGAGAGAGCTGCTGCTGGTTAGGGAAAACGTTAGGGCAGTGTTGGCGAACCTTTTAGAGATCGAGTACCCAAACTACAACTAAAATACACTTATTTACCCTCATGTGCCAACGTGGCAATTTAAGCAGTAACTTAATGCTCCCTGTTCTTCCACTTCTTTCAATTGTATCAGCCGCCTGAGGCCACCAATACAGTTGAAAGAAGGAAGGCAAATTAAGACTATTATTGTAGCTTCTCTCCAGGGTCTCTCTGTTAAGGAAGAATGGTGGGTCTAGTAGGATGAGCTCCAAAGATATTGTAGTTCTTTCAACACTTTCTCACTTTTCCTGCAGTTCCAAACAGCCAATGAAGTGTCACTGTAAAATAGCGCTGAGAGCAGCATCTCTTAAGCTGCCTATGACTGTAGGAAGATTTAATGGATTTGGTCCTGTTTGGTGAACTCTGTCCTGGGGTGATGGCCTGAGTGCCCACAGTAAGTGCTCTGAGTGCCACCTCTGGCACCAATGCCATAGCTTCGCCACCACTGCGTTAGGGTGTTCTAGTAGATTACTAGGCATGAGTGATTCCCCAAGAACCTTACTGTTAGGCAGGAGTGATTCTCCAAGAACCCAACAGCCCTTGTTAGGGCTACATTAGCGTTTTTCAAAAGTTAAAGTGACACACTCAGTCACAGCACAAAATCCATTTTTTGTGTGCTGTCAGTGTAGGTTAGAAACTAGCCATAGCAATCATCTTCTGTGGTTGCTGTCTGATTTCTTCTGCACGTTTTGTTCTATAAATATTGGGTATTTTAGATGCTATCTAGCCTCATTCGGTCACTCTGTCAGTCGCTTGAACCACTCAGCCGTCATCTTATATACCAGGTCCAGGGTGAATGGGACTGCAGAGAAGTCTGGTGCCTGTTGGTTGCTGGATAACAGATGGGAGGACGACACAGGACGGGTTAGTAGAAGAGTTAAAACTCGTCACGAAGCCAAAGTTTATGCTGATTCGTGGCAACGAAGTTGTTTTTTTTCCCCTCATGTTTCTGCTAAATGGGTGCGAGAACAACGTGTAACATGGGGCAGAGAACTCTGGGAAGGAGAAAGAAACACCCCCGATGACATCTGCAGACCTGTAAGCCAATCAGCGACCGGCAGGCTAATGTGATGTCACACAGCCCTATAAAACCAGCCATTTTCTATCTCAGCACTTCACACTTCATGTTGTAGCGTCCAGCTGCTGTTATTGTGCTGTGTGATTCTTGCTGCAATCCCTCGCTGTTCTCTAAGGGGGATCTGTATACCCCAAATAGCAGTTCTATTTAGTGACAAAATCGAATAGGAAGAAATCTGTTTGACATTCATGCATCTGCAGTAGTGAGCTGTCAGTTGTGGGTTATCTGTATAACGCACATTGCCATACCTTTTGGGGGCTCTAGTTTACAGCCAGATTTACGTGTGAAATCCACATAGTTTATACAGTGATTTTCGCTGAAATTACACTGTAAGTTGTGGGGTATCTGTATAACACACATTGCCATACCTTATTGTGGCTCTAGTTTAAAGCCAGATTTACGTGTGAAATCCACATAGTTTATACAGTGATATTCGCTGCAATTACACTGTCAGTTGTGGGGTATCTGTATAATGCACATTGCCAAACCTTATTGTGGCTCTAGTTTACAGCTAGATTTACGTGTGAAATCCACATAGTGTATAAAGTGATTTTTTCTGAAATTACACTGTCAGTTGTGGGGTATCTGTATAACGCACATTGCCATATCTTATTGTGGTTCTAGTTTACAGCCATATTTACGTGTGAAATCCACATAGTGTATACAGTCATTTTCACTGAAATTACACTGTCAGTTGTGGGGTATCTGTATAACGCACATTGCATTACCTTATTGTGGCTCTGGTTTACAGCCAGATTTACGTATGAAATCCACATAGTTTATACAGTGATTTTTGCTGAAATTACACTGTAATTTGTGGGGTATCTGTATAACGCACATTGCCATGCCTTATTGTGGCTCTAGTTTACAGCCATATTTACGTGTGAAATCCACATAGTTTATACAGTGATTTTCGCTGAAATTACACTGTCAGTTGTGGGGTATCTATATACATTGCAATACCTTTTGGGGCTCTAGTTTACAGCCAGATTTACGTTTCAAATTTACGTAGCTTATAAACCACTATATCAGACAGAAAGGTGGCAGGTGGAGCAGGCAAAGGTGGCAGCACAGTAAGTGGATGTAGCAGCAGGGGTGACTCTGTGAGGCCAGAACTGCTGTTGTCATCTAGTGGCATTGTGTTGATCAACAACCCAAAGATTGTTGAATGGTTGACTAGGTCATCCAATTCCTCAAATATAACATCTGACAACCCCAGCCAAGAGTCTGTGGGTTCCTCTGATACAACAATTAGTTGGCATGGCCCAGGAGCAGGTCAGCGCCCTCACCTGTCCTCAACCCGGCTCTGTCCTGTTCCTTTCCCGCAGCCATAGAGCTACTAGGTGGTCTGGGCTCAGCACCACTATTCAGCGAGGATGAAGTATTTGAGGACAGTCAGCAGCTGCTTTGCAGTGAAGAGGTGGGGCAGACTTCCGCTGCTTCCTGCAGTAGGCAGGCTGTGCATACTGACACCGGTGAGGAGAGTAGCAGTGACCGGGAAACGCAAATTGACGATGATGTAGCCGATCGCACTTGGGAGCCGGGTGTAGCAGGGGATTCATCATCGTCGGGCGAAGAGAAGTCTGGTGCCTGTTGGTTGCTGGATAACAGATGGGAGGACGACACAGGACGGGTTAGTAGAAGAGTTAAAACTTCATGCAGTTAATGAGTGTTATAGGCTTGCCTAAAGAAATGGGTTTTAAGAGCACGTTTGAAACTTTGGAGGTTAGGTATTAGTCTGATAGTCCAGGGCAGAGTATTCCATAGAATTGGTGCAGCTCTAGAGAAGTCTTGGAGACGCGAGTGGGAGGTCCGCACTAGGGTAGAGGTTAATCTAAGATCACTGGCGGATCTAAGAGCACGGGTTGGGCGATAGACTGAGATAAGAGAGGAGAGGTAGGGGGGTGCAGCATTATACAGAGCTTTATGGATGAGGGTTATTATTTTAAACTATTCGAAAGGAGACTGGCAGCCAGTGCAGCGACTGGCATGAACTGTAAGCATACATGGTCCCCTTATCAAACGAGCTGTGTCAGGCAGAATTTTGGGTTGTTTTCATGGCTTCCCCAACAAACTTGTTAACTTTGTCGCCACCCTGCTGTGTAATCCACAAAAAATACTGGCAAACTTTTATCATTTACCGATATTATTTCAGCGCTTCTTGCGCATCTGTTTACATTCCCCTCACCCGCCATATCCTAAACTTATAAGAACGCTACTACACTTGATCTTATACAAATGATCGTTACATCTCTCAGTACAATACTAACACTGGCTGCAGAGAGAACTAAGAGCACAGCAGTGTGAGGAAAAAAAAAAACCCTAGTGGAGTTGGGAAGGCTACAATCCAGGAATATTAAATCAAAATTTTACCAGCTGCTAATAACATCATACACAAGGTCTGATTACAATCCCTGCAGGGACAATACATAACACTGGCTGCAGTCCACATGGTCACATCTGCTGATAGGTTCCCTTTGCTACAAGCACAGTGAATTAATATAGAGACTCGTACATATTTCACTCTTTTCTACGTGTATTCATTCTGTATTTCCTACAAACCCAGATACCGGGGAGAGGGAATTTTATTAGAAATCCCAGAAAAAGTTATTCCTTATGTATCTGGCCAAATATAGAGCAAAGGGGACAGCGCCCTGAAGACGGATTCATCGTAGAGGAGGTGATGAGGTAATATCCATTTAGTGATGTCATTCCGGGTCTCATGTCTTATTATGTTTGTAAATGGATTCTTATCATGTCTAGTATCACCTACAAAACTTTATATAGCCATTTCCTCCGTTGCCTCACACTCTGTTTTTATTTTACTTCTCCTTCCTGTCCTCACACTGCTGTGTCTTTTAGCTATCCCTTGTTGTCCTCACACTGTTGTTTTTGTCTCTCTTCCCTCAATGTGGGTTTAGCTCTCTCCTGTGCCTCACACTGCTGTGTCTTTAGCTCTCCTTGTGTCCTTCACTGCTGTGTCTTTAGCTCTCTCCTTGTGTCTCACATGCTGTGTCTTTTTTAGTCTACTCCTTGTGTCCCTCACATGCTTGGTCTTTTAGCTTCTCCTGTGTCCCAAACTGCTGGTCTTTAGCTCTCTCTGTGTCTCACACTGCGTGTGTTTTTAGCTCTCTCTTGTGTCTACACTGCTGTGTCTTTTACTTCTTTCCTTCCTTGTCCTCACACTGCTGTGTCTTTTAGCTCTCTCCTTGTGTCCTCACACTGCTGTGTCTTTTATCTCTCTCCTTGTGTCCTCACACTGCTGTGTCTTTTTAGCTCTCTCCTTGTGTCCTCACACTGCTGTGTCTTTTAGCTCTCTCCTTGTGTGTGTCTTTTAGCTCTCTCCTTGTGTCCTCACACTGCTGTGTCTTTTAGCTCTCTCTGTGTCCTCAACACTGCTGTTTTTGCTCCTTGTTAGCTCTCTCCTTGTGTCCTCACACTGCTGTGTCTTTTAGCTCTCTCCTTGTGTCCTCACACTGCTGTGTCTTTTAGCTTTCTCCTTGTGTCCTCACACTTCTCTGCTCTCAGTAAAGCTGTAGTAGGATTCTGGTGAAACTACAGCAGTTATTCAGAGCAGAAGAAGTTGTTGTGGAAAGGTGTTTAAGCAAAGAGCACAGCAGTGTGAGGACCCCCCCAGTGTGGACTTATAATAGTTTTTTCACAGCTGAGGTGGCTATTCTCTGGTGGAGCGATACTAATATCTTGTTTTCACCCTGTAGGACACTTACATCTGTCACTGCCTCACACACAGTTATGGTTTGGGGATTATCTCAGCCAGAGAATTTGTGGATTTGATTCACATTCGGCGCTACGATGGCGGAGTAATTACCACTAATTGTAAGTATCCGTATATTTGTTATTTAATGGATCTCTGGTCTTAGGTTTGTTGTGTAGTAGTACACGCCCACTCCAGCACTAATGGGATTGGCCACTCTTATACATAAATTGCCCATGTGCCTTTACTTCCATAATAATCTCTGAATGCTCATCAAGTGACTCAGCAGCCCTGATACTTACTTTTGTGCTGTGTTCACACTCATTCTTTGCGTACATGTCTGAGCTGTGCTGAATAGGAGGAGCTGTAGCAGGAGAGTTATGACTAATATGTCTCTTTGCCTTTCTATTGTATGCAATCTTAAAGCCCACGCATGACCCACTAGGAATTCTCGCATATCACAGGATTCTTAAAAGTTGGTCAGACTTTTAAAAAATGAAGGCCATACTGTTACCTGTTATTACACATGCATTTACCTTTCACAGCCATCAGTGTGGAGTATGACGGATGCCCTATAAGCAGCTCTCATGTCCGCGGCTTCAATAATCCGTGTGGTTACGTCTGCTCACCATTACCTGAGTAAGTAGATTGCTAAACTTAAAGGAAACCTACCACTTGTAGTGGCAGGTTTCTGATGGAAATACCGGGCACCAGCTCAGGGTGAGCTGGTGCCGGAGCTTATTTTCGTTAGTGTTTTAAAACCGCGGTATCGCGGTTTTAAAACACTTTTAAACTTTATAGCCGGCGCAGGCAGGTACGTGCCGGTGCTTAACATCACGGGCTCTCTTCACTTCCTATGTAGCCGGTGCATGGTAAGCACCGACGCGGTACCTGCTGCACCGGCTTTAAAGTTTTAAAAGTGTTTTTAAACGCGATACCGCGGTTTAAAACACACAACGAAAATAGCTCCGGCAACAGCCTACTGATCCTCACCCTGCGTGGTGCCCGGTATTTCATCAGAAACCTGCCACTACAAGTGGTAGGTTTTTTTTTTAAAGGGAACCTGTCACCAGCGTAACTATCAGCCACCCTCCGGTGGGGAATGACAATCCTTTCTGGAATTCCTCGTTTCATGTGAATCTCATCCATTTACCGGTATAAAAATCCTCCCAAAATCATTGCAAATGACCTACTGAAGAGTCATATTTTACCTAAGGTGAGTTTAGTGGTCGCATTGTCCCTATTTTTGGTTCTTTTGCAAAAGATTTTGTGTCATATTTATCTCATCTTCATCTTTCTTATGAGACCATAAGCTGATGGGATCTGAAAATGAAGCTTCTTTATGTTAATACAAGATCTATGTCTTAGTATCTGCATCTCTGGTCTGTAGCTCACACAAATAATAATCCTGAGTGACCGGAAGATGAGATCCTTATATTAATATGAAACAGCAGCATTTCTAGTTACTATTTAATGGGCTAGCTACAGGAGTCTGAAATGCAAACCCTGCAGCTCCCCCAAAACCTGACTATCCTTACGTGAATAGGATGAGGAAAGTCATATTTGCGGTTTGTGGGAGATTTTTTTATAGGTGAATCTGTGAGATTTCAGAAAAGAGGGATTCTAGAGAAGGACACTTATCCATACCTGAGGGATTTCGGTATATAGTGGGGTAAAACCTCATAACAGGTTCCTTTAACTATCCCAGAGGGGATGTAATTGCCATTAGCCTACCTTGCCTCTACACCATGGCTCAAGACATTTGATCTTTGGACCAGATTACCTCTGTTGTATTACAATAGTATCCTTAAGGTATTTTATACTGTGTCTTGCTTGTGATCTGTAACGCTATATAATGCCCACCCGCCCTTAAACCGAGCACTGGAGTGGTGTGTTGCTATGAATGTAAGCGATTCCTAAAACAAAGTCCCACAAGACATAAATGAGTTCGTCTCTGGATTTCTTTTATGTTAATCAAGTGTTGTTAAACGGCTGGTTCAATAGGACGGGAGCCGTTCACAAGCCAAAAGAGCCGAGTTTCTTAGCGGACAGATCCTAAGGTGCCAGCTCGCTATAAGAAAAGCCTGGACTTCCCATCACCTAGTTTTCATCATGCGATTGTCCTCTCTGGTTCAGCTCCTCCCCCCCTATATACAGAAGGAGTGAGTACATTGGCAGCATACATGATTAGCTGCATGCCAATATCTCGGGTGTCCTCAAGTAAGTAACATCTTTACTTGGCATTTACATCATGAGGGGAAACACCCAGCATATCTTCTACGGAGGCCGGGTGGGCAAGGAGGCAACAAAAAGGTGGCCCATAAAATTTCTGTGTATATGTGATAAAGCCGCTGGTGTTGCTCGATTGCACTTCTATGGGGCTTCGCCTGTTAGGGGATAGTATTGGGAACCCCTGTTAAAGTTCTGTGCCCAAGGAAAGTAGGGGGTTTAAAACAGTGTGGTTTTAGAGATAATCAAGTTTTGCAATATTGGATTCATTCCTCCTTCAGGAAACCGTCATTCATACTAGCGGTAGGGTTTATTCATTCATAAGACACGACCCTGGGATGGCTACTGTTACCTACTGCCGCGCGTCGTGGTGGACTCGCGATACCAGCAACGTGGTCGGCCTCATCGTGACTGCAAGAGGGATTCAGAAAACTGTTTACCAGATTGAGGGGTCATAGCATCGGACTATACTTTTACCTCAATTTATTTTAGACAGAGAATAATAAACTCACCCTCATGAACTCACCTAACCCGGGCTCCCAAATTATTCTCAATACCGGGAGGAAAATTCTTACAAAAAAACACTACTTTTCCCATTGAACCCTCAAAAGGATAGATGTTATCAAGAAGGGATGCATCATCACTAAAGCCTCTTTTTTGTGATCCAATAACTTGGATAAAAACCTTTTTAATTATTATTTTTTTCCTATTTGAGATTAATGCTTGAATTACAGATGGCAAAGCTGAGGCTCACTACTGAGTAAAAACTCCCTTGTGACTCCACCGTCTAGGTACTAAGACGGACAGGCTTCTGTTAGGGTGCAAAAGTGGGAGTGTTGATAAACTCAAAAATAAACGTTCTATGGGAATACGAAACAGGCATGCGGCATCACATAAAGTGCTGTAGGTTGGTGAGAGAGTAAAGTCGAGGGAACACAAAACAGAACAAAAACCAAGGGGTGGGTCAGATTGGTGAGAGGTCCAAGTTACCTCAGTCGGAATACTCGTTGCTCCGGGCGAGAGTTGGAGTAATGGAGCAGGATCACCGCAATGATTGTTCCTGCTTCAGATCTATCTAGATGGTAGGTAGAACAGAAACATTAAGTAACGTAGCGTGTTGGAGAATAGCTCCTTTCAAATTCAGTTAATGAGTCCTTGAGATTCCATTGAGTGTTGGTAAGGGGATCCCATAGGAACCAACTCTTTTTTTGGATTGTGTGGGTCTACAGTGATGCAAAATCTATTAGCTTATAATGTGGCACCATGAACAAGGACCTCCTTATTTGATTCGGTGGAAACCCATTTAAGGGGAAGCTGCCTTACACGCGGTGGTAACTAAGAGGCAATGTTCCAATCCATAGGATAGTATTTGTATCTCATATTCCCAGAACAGATACTCCCAAGTGCGCGAACTAGAAAAGTGGAGCTTCAAGTCTACGCATGTGGATTAGTCGATGGAAGGAGAAGCAAGATATTAGGCCATTCTCCAATGCGTTTTCCCGTGATACGAGTTTCTGCGCGTGCATTTGAACGCTCAGCAAAGCGCATTGCATCGTCCATTTAGTCAATCGGGGTCTTTCTTCATTAGCAAAACGTCAGTTTTCACGCAGTGACCACCATGACGTTGTTTGAAAAGCAATACGAGAGGGGGCATAGAGAAGGAATCTCTCCCCCAAAATGAAACGAGAATGAAATTTGGACTTATAATTACATACATCCCACCTCCCTAACAAGGTAAATCAAGTCACAACACCAAATTAAATACCTGAAACGGATTATTAATATTTTTAAAACAAAGGTATCAATAACCCTGACTAGATATATGAAAAAGAAAAGCAAATGGAAAGTTTACAAAGTAGCGCAGTCAGCTTCAGTACCGTTAACGTATCATTATAACTAGCTCTGAATAGAAATAAGATAAGAACATAAATTTGTTTTTTCACATTTAGTTAGTTTAACACTAATTTTTTTATAATTTTTATTTTCAAGGCAATTAAAAAAATTCAATCTTTGCCCAATGTGAACGTTTGAATACTTCTTCCCCTGTGTTTCCTGTGGATTCTGTAATACCTAACCCTTTGTAAAACATTCAGTAAATGCTAATAAATTACACTACATACTTGTTTGTAGGACAAAACCACGCCTAAAAACTATAGTTGCATATTGCCATAACAACAAACAGGACCAGAATTTAAATCTAATAAAGAGACCCCGGAAGGAGGAGAATACAGGAGATATAGAGCCCCAGAGAGAGGATAATGCACAATAAACGAATTTAAATAATAATTCACGATGATACAAAGAGCAGTAGGAGAATAAATAATGTAGAGATCACTCATGGGGAGCATGAAGAATATTAATAATGAGAACCCAGAGGGAGTAATACATAGTACATCAGTCGAATGCAAAAAGAGGTTAGTGTCCAAACCTAGTTGTTGTTATCGAGATGGGTTTTGGCCCGCTTTGCTTCTTTTTTTCTTTTCTTCCTATTTGGTGTGTACCTTTTAAAGTGGACGAGGTGGGGTATATATATATATACACACACACACAACAAGTTGGTTCTGTTATATTTCATACGCAAGCGTGGTGTCGTTCATATCTATATCAGCCAACATGGGTTATGTTCCTATATCTACAAAAGAAGATTGTTCTGTATCAATTTTGTATACAGCAAACACTGGTTCTGTTATATACAATCGATTACCACAATCTTGGTTCGTTATTATATTTATATATAAAGCTTGTACTGTCTTATATCAAGCCAAGTTGGTTATGCTTACTAAACTATACTACAAGTCTGGTTCTGTTAGGGTGCTTACCGGCCTCTTCCCCTTTGCAGTTTTGCCACCAGAAATTTTAAAGGTGTTATACGAAGGTGGAAAAAAACAACATGTCTGCTTCTTTCCAAAATACAGCACAACACCGGACCATGGTTATGCCAGCCAGTACTGACAGCTCAAAAGAGGTGATTTGGTAGAAAGAGAGTGGAGGATTGAGGCTGGCAAAGACCAAAAACAATATACCTAGTGGGAGGGGGACGGTCAGACCTGTTTTTGGAAAAGATAAACGAGAAAGACGACAGACAGAAGAAGAACTAGAAAGAAACATGACCAATGTTTTTAACTCCGGAGAACCTTATAGTGGTGCCCTGTCTACAATCTGCGCTGCCATGGAAAGTGCGAAACACAGTTTGCACCTTTTTCTTTTGTGTGCTATACAGTTTAGTATAGTGGCTGATCCCTGGGCGGACCACTGGACCCCCAACATATGGGGGAATTAAAGCGCCGCAGGAAAGCAAAGCGTGTGTGGCGATGATGGGATCCTGAAAATCCTATAGAATGATCTGATGTCATAGGGAGGATAGTGATAGGGGGGTTCAGCAATCAGACACCGACCCACAACCAGACCCCAGACAATATACAGTAGAAAGGGGAAAGACTATTTCATAAGACATCCCCTTTAATACCTTGTATCCTTTTAAAATGATAATTTTAACCCTTCCGACATGTGACAAATGAGGAGTAAAATCCCCATATACTGATACTGTAGTATAAAAAATTCTATAAAAAGGATCAAAAGGTCGTACCATCATTAATATATGAAGCATCGAAAAAGTCATCAAAAAGTCTAAAAAAATAAATTCAGAAACCTAACAAAATCCGAAGTGTACAGAGAAGTAAAAAAAGTTATGGCCCAGATGTATCAAAATTAAAAAAAAAAAAAAAAAATGTACGGAGGTTTTTCATTTTGTTAAATGTATGAAAAAATATAAAACCTCATTATATTAATTGTTATCCCCGTAATTGTAAAGAATTAAGTAGGAAATCAGTATTCAAATCAAGCCACTACAGAATATGGACGCAAATGTACGTTTTTGTTTTTCATTTGTTTTACTGCACTTGGAAAATTTTTCCCGCATTTCACGTACAGGATGATATATTCAGTCCACCCATTGACTATGAGTTGCAATTGGTTCCCAGAACACAAGCTCGTCACAAGTCTGTAACATGGAAAAATAAAAAAAGTAATATAGATTTGAAGGTGGGGAGTGCCAAAAATGCGAATGTGAAAAAAAACGAAAAAAGGGCCTTGGTGGCAAGGGGTAGTTAATAACTTTAAGTGAAACTTGGTTATCACCTGGAATCACCAACATGCTATGACTAGTGGAAAGCCTAAACTGGGTATACTCGTTTCTTAGATCCGTCCAGACAATGAAGTCAAGGGCATCAGGCGGAGGAGTGTTACTGTATCAACGTTGCTAGATGGGTCAGTATTTGGGCTCTGACGCTCCCCCTCCTCAGTATTTGGGCTCTGCGATACCACACCCCCCCCTCCCCCTTAGTATTTGGGCTCTGACGCTCCCCCTGTCCTCTCAATATTTGGGCTCTGACTGCCCTGGTATTGTTGGGCGCTGACGTTTACCCTCTATAAATTTTGCAGCCCCCCCTGTCGGAGGGACATGATCTTGGGGAGATGGCCAGACCCTCCTCCCCGGATTCCTCCATCTCCATCTCGTCGCTCCTGGCCAGCTGCAGCCTGGGGAGCAGTAGTCGTAGCGATGCCGCCCGCTCCTCTATACAGTACAAGGACCGGCTGTACGACTCGGCGTCCAGAGCCCTGGAGGATTACATCATGGACCACCAGGCGGCCAGAACCGGGACCATCACCATCTGCCCGACCACCGCACCGGCCTCTCCTGCCAGAAGAGGTACGTGATGTAAAGGGGGGTCATGTGATGCGACGAGGGGGGGGGGTCACGTGATGTGATGTAGGGAAGGACACTCTGGGTGCCTGTAGACATCAGTACTTAGTAATATCTAACTGGGGACATCGGATTGTTCCTGATCTTGTGACTGGTTATAAGGGGAAATACCTACATAACAAGGCATCAGTAAATCGGGGAAAGTTACAGGAGGACCTTTAGTTAAAGGACATCTACCACCAGGATGAAGGATTATAAACCAAGCACACTGACATACTGGTGTGCGCCCCCTCTGGCAGGATCCTCTCTTCTCTTAGCTTCTTATGCTGTGGTTTTTACAAAAAAAAAGCTTTCAAAATTATGAAAATTAACGTTTGGGGCTCCAGGCTTCATAGGTGTTAACGAGGCCTGGAGTCCCTCAGGCTCATTTGTATCATTTTAAAGCACTTTTTTCTTAAAACAAGGGCATAGCAAGCTTAGAGAAGAGCAGATCCTGCCAGTGGGGGCGCACACCAGTATGTCAGTGTGCTGGGTTTACAAGCCTTCATCCTTTAAAGGTAAAGGGGGGGTTCCAGCTTGAAGCTTTGAGTCATGATGGACATTTATTCTGGTTGTGGGGAGTCCAGGCCCTTGGGCTTCTGTGATTGGGAGAGCGAGAGGCTGGAAACCTCCAGAACTGACCCACAGGGAATAGAGGGCAGATGCCAAAGCTAAACCGGTGCTGTATTGTAGGTCCCATAGAAGTAAATGACACCTGGATTAAGCACATGCACCTTTACTCCATTATCTATTGCTGGTCCTATGGTTAGGGCACTACCCTTTTACTAAGAGTTATGATTTATCCATAAGGTAGATTATCAGTATCAGTGAGCTGGGGGTTCCCGATGATCAGCCTCTGCTGCCGGATCAATAAGAGCACAGAGGACTAATAAGGAGCTGAGCTGCAGTGACACAGCTTGACCACTACACAGAGAAGGGAGCTGCTGTTCCAGTCTTGTTCTCTGTGTTGATTCTGGCCCAGTAGGCATCCAGAATCAGTAGTTTGGGGCTCTCGAGAAAACTGATATTGAATCTCAACTTCACCCGGATCGGTGGAACAATATCTATTAAATGTTGCAGAGATTTAGTGAAGGTGGTGAGAGATCCAGATGAAAGAGAATTTATTATCAACATCCATCCTGATAAACCAGGGACATTACTCATAGATCCAGGCAGCGGGACTGTGGTATCTAATTATATTTATTATCCATGGCCTCCTTCCTACTAAAAATGTACTTATAATTATGTTAATTGAACATAAGGGCTCAGAGGTGTGTTACCAGAGCCCCTCTGTACTGAAGCTTTCCAGGCTGCTACACTGTGCAGGAGCACCCCCCTCCCCACCGTGTGAGATTAAAGCAGACAGAAGGAGTGGAAAGTGCTAAGGGAGCAGCGGAAAGGTGAGGAAGTGTAACAGCCTATGAAGCTGCAGCACGGAGGGGTTCTGGTAACATCTCCAGAGCCCTTCTGGCACATTATCATAATTTTAAAAGTTGATATTAGAGGCAGGAGGCCATGGATAACAAATATAAGAAGATACCACAGTCCCGGTGCCTGGATCTATGAGTAATGTCCCTGGTTTATCAGGATGGATTTAGGAACAATCTTAAAGTAACGACATTTGTAATATTTTTTTTTCCAATTTTCAGCACATTCTTCAGTGCGGCGCACCACGTCCCTGACCAGGAGCAGATACGTGGCCCGGGATCCCGACCTGCTGAGCCTGACCACGGATGATCTCCTGGGCTTTCCCGCTGATGGATCCCTTCCCTTCACCCAAGCTTCCGAGCGGAAACGTAGGACAAACCTAAAGAAGCATCACGGATTTTCCTCACATGTGACATCTTCCTTAACCCCTTCATCACTCAGAAGAACAGAAATCTCGGCTCTGGACCTCCATGACCACAGACTGCGCTTCCAGGATCTTCAGAGGAGGGGAGAAAGGAGTCATCAGCGGGAGCAGGAGAAGAGTTACCCACGCTGGTTGACCAGTCAGAAGTCAGACCTGGGGGTGTCTGGTATCACCAGCATTCCCAGTGTCCAATATCCGGTCTGGATAAAGGACCACAGACTTCTGGATGATATAAATAGAGGGGGCCCTGTCCCCAATTACCTATCCGGCTCCTCATCCCTGGACTCATTGGACCGTTTACCAATCCCGCGTTACGAGCGGCGACGCTATGAAATAGTTAAATCCGGCAACGTGACAGACAGTATTAAGCATTTGGCCCGGTCAGATTTGGATATCGTACAGAATTTACATACCCCGGTGAAAAGTAAGCTCCCCCCTCCCCCTCCCGGCAGCAGATGTTCCTCCTTCCTGCAATGTTTTCTTAGGGAAACTTCATTGTAATGTGTTTTATTCCTTCGTTCTAGATCATCCTGTGCAAAAGTCAGAGCAGACGGGTGACATCACACACAAAGACGTGACATCACTGCCGCCCCCACGTCATAACCAGAGCCCCCGGACTGAGGACGTCCTGGAGGCGGAGCGGTCCTGGGAAAATCTCCCCTATGCATAGTAAGAGATTCTGATATCATCGCTGGGATCCTAGAGACACATGTCTGTACAACAGCCTGCGCCCTCCTGCAGCTTGAGCCTAATGTTTACATCCTTGGGGCTCATTCACACAACCATTTTCGGTCACGTTGGAAGATCTGTGTCAAAATCCGCTGTTCAGGCACAGATTTTGGCTTACAGCATCCAACCAGAATATAGGGTATGAAGCTACAGATACCGCGCCCTCCTGTAACGGGAGAGAGACTTTGTTATGGATTTTTCTGATTAGAGACACTTGTGTGAACGATGTGTAAATCTCACACACACATAACTTTTTTAACCCTTCAGTGAGGAGGTCTGAAAAGGCATTAAAGGAACCATTTGATTTGATGCATTATGGAGTAAACATACCTTGATGATGCTGTAGCTACACTGATGCAGGATCATATCTTGGTTAATCCTTGAGATGTGTGTTTTTGCTGAAAAATTTTTTTATAACATTCAGGACCTTGGGAAAGCTGGGTCAGGCTGGCTGCATAGATAAACACGTTAATCTGAGCTTGTAGTTACAAATGGAGCTTAGTCAAGACATGACTAATCAATATGAGCTAGATCACTCATACACAGCAGCTGGGGGATGGTGCAGCAATTGATTATTCTGCCTTCAGGCACAACCCAGGGATTACATCATCCTCTCCTGCAGGGAATAACTAATGTGCTAGGAGAAGCACCATAGAAGTGACAGAGCTTCATTATCATAATGTTATATCTGTTTTATCAGCAAAACCACTCAGCTCAGGGATTAACCAAGATATGATCCTGCATCAGTGTAGCTACAGCATTCTCAGGGTATGTTTGCTTCACAATGCATCAAATCAAATGGTAGATTTCCTTTAATTAAGCGGGGGCATTTTTAGCAAATTTTCATACGTATTGGCTTAAGGGTCATAATTTGTACTTTTGCTCTGCTTTTTTTTTTTTTAATTTTGCGACATGTAGGGCAAGTTTAAAATTAACAAATGTTAAAGCATTTCTTTTTTTTATATTTAGGTTTTTTGGGAGGGTTTATATTACAAAAAAAACTTTTTGCAACTCTATATGTACTTTCATTTTTTTCAGATTAAGTGAAGTGAATGACCATTATAAATGAATTCCCCTATTGTGAGACGGTTGTTTTGATTTATAATATGTATTGTTGTTACGGTTTATAATATATATTTCCCCTGTGATGTTATAAAAGACATTTTCAGTTATTTGGATTTTTTTTTTCAAGGTTCCCCCTCCCTGTAATTGGGCCATCGATAAAAACCCCAGTCCTTATATATCAACATGGATGCGCTTGGCTTTGATTATTAAACAGTGGAACTGAGCCTGGGCCCTGCTGCTCCATTCATTACTGTGGGAGAGCACAGCGCTCGCCTACCTCCAGCCTCTCATAGACAGTAAATAGCAGCGGTGGAGATGCCTCTTCTGTAATATCTGGAGTTGGGTATCTGATACTTTTTTTTTTTTTTCCCCCAGTAAATCCCCTGTCCATGTCCTGTGTGATGACGAGGAAAATCGTGAGCATAAGACCTTTAAATCCAATTTTGTGGAAGAGTTTCTCAAAGACTGCGCCCAGCAAGAGAAGACGGTAAGTAAAGTGTGCATCAGCCGTTGTACCTGTTCCATCTCTCTCCATTACAGGGTAGTGACGGCTTATTACAGCTCCCGTTGTGGTAGTCGCCCTGTTTTGGCAGCTTTGCTTTGTTAGGTCCTGGTTTTAGGTGTCTGAGCTCCCATCCATGAGCTGATTTTAGCAGCTGGTGATGTCTGATTACATCCCTCATTCATATTAATGAGCAATGACCTGTATTCTTATCTAGAGCAGACACCTCCCAAAGAAAGTCTCAGCCCTGATGCACACCGCAGAGGAACACCGCAAAACTGCGAGCTACTCCATTGTTATTCAGACACCCATACATTCCTGTATAATACAGTCTGCTGAACAGGACTGATGGGAGATGCAGGATTGTACAGCAGCCGAGGGAAACAATCCTATTGCTTAGGAATTACATATTACTGTATTCCTTTAATCTGCACTGGTGTTACCTTATAACACTTCTTACTAGGGCATTGTGAATTAAAGGGGTTAAAAAAAAACATTCCATTAACTAAGTGCCATAGACATCAATGGGGACCAAATGGTGCAACTGCATATGGGTTCCCATCACGTTCATGTGAATGAGCCCATAGAAGTGGAGAGCAGACGGAAGAGTGAAGAAATCAGGCCAAACCTTTTTGAGGCTAACTGAGAATATACCCGGCCTCAGAAGATATCGCCTGATTTCTTCAGTCTGGATACATCGTTCATGCATTACACAGACTGACCACACATTTAAAGAATCCATCGTGATAATCCAGGGACATTACTCATAGATCCAGGCACCGGGACTGTAGTATCTTCTTATATTTTTTTTTATCCATGGCCTTCTTCCTTTTAAAAGCAACTTTTACAATTATGCTAATGAGCCAGAAGGACACAAGGGGCGGTTCCCAGTGCCCCTCCATGTTGTAGCTTCACAGGCTGTTACAACAGCTCCGGGAGCCCTTCTGGCTCATTAACATAATGTTAAAGGTTGATTTTTAGAAGAAAAATCAAGATGGATTTTTAAGGTTCCTCTGAAGAGTCATCCTGTGCTTACACGGCTCCCTCTAAATATACTGATGACTTTTTTTGGTACTTTTTACCAAGTAGAGGTGTTTCCAAGCGAAGCCAACTTTAAAGATTTGACTGTAGAGATGGATTCTCATAACCTTCACAGACAACATGTATTTTATCATTTCTAGGCAAATACGTTTTCCGGGGGGAATCACCACGGTCCTGTAGAGGCCCTGAAACACATCCTCTTCAATCTACAAGCCTTCCAGCAAAACTTCAGCCCAGAACCCAGCTCCGAGCAAACGAAGGAGTTCAAGAAAGTGAGTGTCAGCCATTATGGCCCCGGCTTGTTTTCTGTGTAACACCTTGCACTTCGTAGTGCCATTTTTAATATCTAATATTCCATGCCCTGTACTGGGAAAGGGGGAAAATTCCAAATGCAGTGAAATTTGGTGAAAAAACACAGTTGCGCCATTTTCTTGTGGCCTCAGTTTATAAGACTTTCATTGTGCGCCCCAGATGATCGCGTGGGTTGTCTCATTCTACCATATACTACAGTACGGCAGTGTATGGGGAATTTGGACATCATCTATTACTGGCAGTAAACAAAGGGTTTAAACGGTGGGTGTTTGCTGCATTTTGCACCTTGTATGGAGAGGGCTCTGCCCATGACCCCGACTTGTGTGACATCTCTGTATGACACGTCAATAAGGGTTTTTAAACATATTGGGGCACATATACTAAGGGTCCGCCCAACGCATTTCCGTCGGGTTTACCGACTGTTTCCGGTTTGTGCCACATTTAACAGGGTTTTTGGCGCACTCGATCGGATTTTGGCGCCGACTTTCATGTGACACAATTTGGGGGGGGGGGCGTGGCCGTCGGACTGATTTGGACTAAGCGCGGGATTTAAAATTCAAATTGTGTTGCAAGACAATGCACTTACATGCACCAGGAAGAGGAAGGTGAACTCCGGCGGACCTGAGCGAGGAAGTGACACATGCAGGATATCGGGCGCAGGATCGGAGTGAATCGCGCCGGACTTCATCCTCATCAGACTACGCAACTCGCGGATCGCGACAGGACCGGGTAAGTAAATGAGCCCCATTGTCAGTGTAACGTTTTGGTTTTTATGTGGACCTTTATCAGATATAGACTGTGAGGTACATGTCCGTGTCTGATGAAGGTCCAGGTATGTTACACTGACATCTTATTTCATGACTGTGGGTCCGTGGTACCCGAATGTCCAGGTCATGATTTTGCACTTCTGTTCTGCTCTTCTATACATGACAATATATATATTATATTGGAACAGCTTTACATATTATAAAATTGTTTACATTGTTATTTTCACGACACTGCAAAATTTAAAATAACCTTGGCGGCCGGGAGAGGGCAGCTTAAAAAACTAAACATTTACTTATCTCCCGACGCCCCTCGCTGCCATCTCCGGTCCGTGCCCCGTGTAAACAAACGGGGGCTCGGAAGCCGTGATCAGCTTCTAGCCGGCCGGTTTCCATGCTCTGTTTGCTTACGTGGGGCATGGAAATGGAAATGAAAAAAACAAAAAAGGGCCAGGTCATTAAGAGGTTAAAGGATTTTAAGAAGTGGTAAAAAGCCTTTACCAAAATATCTTAAAATACATGTACAGCATCAGTCCAACGCCCTTCCCCAGGTCAGCTGTGTCTCCCTGCAGTTCCTGGAGGGTGGCACGTTTCAAATTGTGTGAACTGCGAGTCCATCACATGACCAGGGACAGATTTCTATCCACTGGAAGTAACATAGAAGCTTCCTATAGAAGGACAGCAAGCAGGCAATATCTATTATTTGCTGAAAGTGGACAACCCCTTTAAAGGGAACCTGTCAGCAGAAATTGACCTACCGTATATACTCGAGTATAAGCCGAGACCACTTATTTTACCACAGAAAACTGGGAAAACCTACTGACTCGAGTATAAGCTGAGGGTGTAGTATACAGCCAGCCCCCATGTAGTATACAGCCAGCCAGCCTCACGTTGCATACAGCCTGCTCCCGTGTAACATACATCCTGCCCCCATGTAATATACAGATTAAAAAAATAAACGTAATACTCGCCCTCCGGTGTCCCCAATGTTCCCTGTCGTGGCTCCCGGCGGCTTCTTCTCTCCTTCTATCTTTTCTAGCCGGCAGAGTCGCGTCCATGCGATCTGCCGGCCGTTGCACACCGTGATGCGACGCAGCCGCCGCTGATGACGTCAGTGTGTGCATCATAGTGTGTGACGGCCGGCAGATCGCATGGACACGACTCTGCCGGCTAGAGAAGATAGAAGAGGAGACACGAGGAGCTGCCGGAGGACATCGGGGACACCGGAGGGCGAGTATTACGTTTTTGTTTTGTTTTTTTATCATTGAATCGTGTATAAGCCGAGTTAAGGTTTTCAGCACATTTTTTTGGCTTATACACGAGTATATACGGTAATAAACCACTGCCAGTTTGCTGCCCAGCAGTTGAACACCTTCCAGATTGTGTTTCTTTCATCATCCAGAAAATCAACTTTGAAGTGAGATGTAAACTGGTTGTATAAAGTCAAGGAGGTGGAGATTTTAACACTGAAGTCAAGCTCTCTCTTCTGGAATGTCTGCTTTATGTTGGGATGATATTTTATGCGTCCTCTCACTTTTCTAGGATGTTATGAGGCGCAGAACTTTAGGTGCAATTTTCTCATTTTCATGAAAATCCCCAAAACTCACATTTTGAGGGACAACTCAGCTTCCAAGTGACTTTGTAAGGCCTATATGATAGTAAAACCCCATAAATTACCCCACTAGAGAAACTTCACCCCTCAACGTATGTAAAACAACTTCTATTAAGTCTATTAACCCTTTAAGTGTTTCACATGGGTTAAAACAATATGGACCTGCGATTTAGAAACTTTAGAATTTTTTTGGAAAATACATTCAAACTGACAGTTT
The DNA here is from genome assembly GCA_019512145.1 of Engystomops pustulosus. Lineage (NCBI taxonomy): Eukaryota > Metazoa > Chordata > Amphibia > Anura > Leptodactylidae > Engystomops > Engystomops pustulosus. Next base: position 313,946,150 of record CM033641.1, on the reverse strand, counting down.
CATAATAAATTAAATGATGAAACGCACTGCAACGTTTGATTCCCAATTTCCCCCGAGTGTACTGATACCCCATATGTGGTGGTGACTGCTGTACGGGCGCACGGCCGAGTATAGAATGAATGGAGGCGCCATTCACAGCAGATTTGTATTGTCACATTGTACGAAAGGGGGAAAATTCCAAATGCAGTGAAATTTGGTGAAAAAACACAATTGCGCCATTTTCTTGTGGCCTCAGTTTATAAGACTTTCATTGATGATCCCATAGGTTGTCTTATTCTACCATATACTACAATACTTCAGTATATGGGGAATTTGGACATCCTCTATTACAATGTGCCTCTGGCAGATCTTCAGAAACCATACAGCCTGGGGTCTTATAAAGATCAGAGCCATGGCAATATATCGTCGTTCCCTGATTACGTCACAGGGAGCGATAATCTCAACCAAAATGTGGGCGCCCATGCTCTGCTGGCAGTAAACAAAGGGTTAAGAGCCACGATCGTGCCATCACCGATTGAGTGTTACTGGTGGGTGTTTGCTGCATTTTGCACCTTGTATAGAGAGGACTCTGCCCGTGACCCCGCGGCTATGGGGCGTGGCTAGGGGTCTATGAACTGCCGCCTGGATGCACGACGGTCGGGGTAGCATGCAGGGCTCCTATGATTACATTGTACCCCGCCGCAGTGTTTCATGCATAGCTTAACCAGGAAAACCCTCTAACACGTCAGCGGCGTTTGTTCAAGCACTCCTAGTCTGAAAATTGTTGCATTTGACCATGGTTACTCTTTATAAACTCTTTAGCTGAACTTATACTAGGCACACCAATCATCCTTCAACATAGATCTTTAAAAGGGGACCTGTATCACCCATTGTCATAATAAACACTGCAGAATATGTCAGAGCACGACGTCAACACCTCTAATGTTTTACTTTTTCATGTCCCAGTGGCAGTGGTCCTCATCCAGAAAATCAACGCTGAACGTGATATGTAAAATTGGCTTTGTGTAAACGTCAAGGAGGAGGAGAGTATGTACACTGAAGTCAGGTGGGTCAGACGGCTCTGTAACCCACCTTGCCTTCTCTTCTACGTCTGATATAAGATCATAGAGATCCATGGTTAGTGATGTCGTCTGGATGCAGAACCATCAAGTTCACAAGTGAAGAGACTTTCTGAGGAAGTGAAGCTTGACTTTCAGTTAAATCTTCTGCCTGGACTTTGATACAACCAGAGTTACATCTCAATCAAAGCACATTTTCTCTGATGAGTGCCCACCCGCCACGCCACCCGGTGGTACCATGAAGTTAACAGATCTGAAGCTGCTCAGGCTGCTTGGCAACAACTGGTAGCGGTTTATTAGGTCAATTCTACTGACAGGTTCCCTTTAATAATGAAGAGGGAAAGCAGGGACTGCAGACTACGCGACCTGGGGGAAGGCGTTGGTGATCTGTACTGTATTTTAAGATATTTTGGTAAAAAGCTTATCCAATTTTAACCACTACTTAAATCATTTAACCCCTTAATACATGGCCCTTTTTTTGTTTTTTTCATTTCCATTTTCCCCCATCATGCCCCACATAAGTCAACAGAGCATGGAACGTCCGGCTGGAAGCTGAATCACAGCTTCCGGGCCCCCTAATTGTTTACATGGGCACGGACCGGAAGGAGTCGGGAGATAAGTAATGTTTATTTTTTTTTAAAGCTAAGCTGCTGCCCTCGCCACAGTCTCCAAACGCGCAACAAAAAGGTATTCTTTAAATTCTTACCATGTCAGTGTCGTGAAAATAACATGTAAACTACATTTTGGAATATTGTAAAACTCGTTCCATATATCGTCATTAATGATAGAGACAGAACGAAGTGAAAATCATGACCTGGACATTCGGGTACCAATGACCCACAGTCATGAAATCAGAAAACATTTTGGTGTTAGTAATTTCGGTTGTAACCTGGACACCTTTCAGAACGGACTATAAGTGTACGTGCCTCTGGAGCAGGACATGAAGGGGTGCACATTTGCTTCGCGTACTGCTGCCCTGCTCGGTGACATGTCCTTCACAGTCTATATCTGATGAAGGTCCCGTACACACCAAAATTGTACCTGAACCAATGGGGCACCATTTACTTACCCGGTCCTGTTGTCGAATCCCCGAGGTGCGTGTGTCCGACAAGGATGAAGTCCGACGCGATTTCCCCTAAGATCGTGCCGCCCGATATCCTGGCATGTCGTCTTCCCGCTATTCCTCCCCCCCCTGAGGTCCCTGGATTAGTTCACACAATTCTCCTGGTGTATGTAATGTGCATTGTCTTTGCAACACAATTTGAATTTTACATCACGCGCTCAGTCGGAATCAGTCGGGTTTTCCGACGTGCCTGCCCCCGCCGATTTGTTCTCGCTGGAAAGTCGGCGCGATTGCGCAAATCCGATTGCGTGGTGCCAAAAACCCGTTAACATGGGGTGGCAAATCGAAACAGTCCAGGAAAACCCGATTGACATGCGTTGTTGCGGACCCTTGTAATATGCCTCTAATATTTTTAAAAAAAAACCCTTAATCGAATCTGTCCATACGAGATGTCACACAAATTCGTGGGCACGGCCAGAGCGAATTCCCTCTTTCAAGTGAAATCTTGAACGTTGACCTATAGAAAATTTCTTCCAATGTTATCTGAAAATGAGTTGAGAAAAGTCATATTATGCCTGAGATGGGTCACTTTTAGAGGCTGCAAGGGAAGTGTCAATTCAGACACCAATATCTTTGGTTCTGTAGGACCTAGAAACATGATACTGGTGTCATATTAAATTCAGAATTGGAGATACAGACACTTAAAGATATAGGTGGGAACTCAATTTTTATCTTCAGCTCACATGTCCGGCTAGGTCTGTATCTCCAGTTCTGTAAATCACAGAACCCCGAACCTGAAGCAATCTAAAAGATGAGATTCTTATCTTTAATATGACAAAAAAAGACACAAAGGGCTCATTTACTAAGGGTCCGCGGACCACATTTTCGCGTGATTTCCCGTCAATTTGCGCCGCAATTAACAGGGTTTTGGCACACGCAATCAGATTTCGGCACAATCGCGCCGACTTTCATGCGACTCATATCGGGGGGTGTGGCCGTCGAACTACGCGCAGCATTTAAAATTCAAATTGTGTTGCAAGACAATGCACTTACATACACCAGGAAGAAGGTGAACTAATCCAGCGGACCTCAGCGGGGAAGCGACACATGCAGGATATCGGGCGCACGATCTTAGGGAATCGCGTCGGACTTCATCCTTGTCGGACACACGCACCTCGGGGATCGCAACAGGACCGGGTAAGTAAATGTGCCCCATTGTCAGTGTAACATTTTGGTTTTTACGTGGACCTTCATCAGATATAGACTGTGAGGTACATGTCACCGGAGCAGGGCAGCAGTACGCGAAGCAATGTGCACCTCTTCTGTCCTGCTCCAGAGGCCACGTACCTTATAGTCCGTGTCTGATGAAGGTCCAGGTTACAACCGAAATTACAACCAAAATGTTTCTTATTTCATGACTGTGGGTCATTGGTACCCGAATGTCCAGGTCATGATTTTTCACTTCTGTTCTGCTCTTCTATTAATGACGATATATATGGAACAGCTTTACATATTCCAAAATTGTTTACATTGTTATTTTCACGACACTGCAAAATTTAAAATACCCTTGGCGGCCGGGAGAGGGCAGCTTAAAAAAAATAAACATTTACTTATCTCCCGACGTCCTTCCGGTCCGTGCCCCATGTAAACAATTAGGGGGCCCGGAAGCTGTGATCAGCTTCCAGCCGGACGGTTTCCATGCTCTGTTTGCTTATGTGGGGCATGGAAATGGAAATGAAAAAACAAAAAAGGGCCATGTCATTAAGGGGTTAAAGGATTTTAAGAAGTGGTAAAATTGGATAAGCCTTTACCAAAATATCTTAAAATACATGTACAGCATCAATCCAACGCCCTTCCCCAGGTCAGCCGTCAGCTCTGCCTCCCTGCATTTCCCTCTTCATTCTTTAAAGGGAACCTGTCAGTAGAAATTGACCTAATAAACCGCTACCAGTTTGTTGCCAAGCAGCTGAGCAGCTTCCAGATCTGTTACTTTCATGGTCCAGCGCGGTGGCATCATCCAGAAAATCGGCTTTGAATTGAGATGTAACTTGGTTGTATAAAGTCAGAGGCAGAGATTTTAACACTGAAGTCAAGCTCTCTCTTCCTCAGAAAGTCTCCTTCACTGTAATTGATGGTTCTGCATCCAGAGACATCACTAACCAGATCTCTATGATTTCTATGACGGAGAAGGAGGCGTTCAGAGCTCCCCACCCTGACTTCAGTGTTGAACTCTCCTCCTCCTTGACTTTACACAACCAATTTACATCTCACTTCACAGTTGATTTTCTGGATGAGACCACTGCACTGGGACATGAAAAAAGTAAACACTAGATGGTGTTACACTGCCTGACATATTCTAGCAGTGGTTTATTATGAAAATTGCTGATGACAGGTTCCCTTTAAGATCTATTGAATATGATGGTGCTATATAAATAAAGGTTTAAAGACGACCTGTCAACCAAATTTTCCGGACTAGGAGTGCTTGAACAAACGCCGCAGTGTTAGAGTGGTTTCTGGTAATGCTATGAAACACTGCGGCGGGGTACAATGTAATCATCGGAGGCCCTGCATGTACCCCGCACCGTCGTGCATCAGGCGGCAGTCATCGCCCCTAGCCACGCCCCAACCCCGCCCCCTCATGAATACGTTGGACAGCTTTGTGAGCTGTCCAATGATTACATTGTACTCCGCCGCAGTGTCTGATAGCGTTACTGGAGGTTTCCGGTAACGCTATCACTCTAACACTGCGGCGTTTGTTCAAGCACTAGGAGCTGCTTACTTTAGTAACATCTCCTAGTGCCGAAATTTTGGGTGTATTTTAATAATAATAATAATGCTATTATTATTTATTATTTTATTTATTATTATTCCATTGAAACAGTGGCAGCCAATTTAACCCCTTATCACCGACACTAGTTTTCAGCTCAATGACCAGACTCGATTTTTCAAATCTGCCCTGTGTCACGATAATTGGTTATAACTTCGGAACGCTTTAACATATCCAGGTGATTTTGAGACTGTTTTCTCGTGACGCATTGTACTTCATGTTAGTTGTAAAATTTAAGTGACAAGTTTTGCGTTTCGATCTGAAAAAAAAGTTAAAATATGGCAAAAGTTTGTAAAAATTCTTCATTTTCCAAGTTTGAAATGTTCTGTTTTCCAAACGGGAAGTCATACTACCCAAAAAACTTGATAATTAACGTTTACGGAATGTCTGCTTTATGTTGCGATGATATTTTATGCGTCCTCTCCTTTTTCTAGGACGTTACGAGGCGCAGAACTTTAGGTGCGATTTTTCTCATTTTCGTGAAAATTGCCAAAACTCACATTTTGAGGGACAACTCAGCTTCCAAGTGACTTTGAAAGGTCTAAATAATAGTAACACCCCATAAACTACCCCACTATAGAAACTTCACCCCTCAATGCATGTAAAACAACTTCTATTGAGTCTATTAACCCTTTAAGTGTTTCACATGGGTTAAAACAATATGGACCTGCGATTTAGAAACTTGTGAATTTTTTGGGAAAATAAATTCATTTAGGCCAAAACTGACCATTTCATAATAAATTAAATGATGAAACGCACTGAAACGTTTGATGCCCAATTTCCCCCGAGTGTATTGATACCCCATATGTGGTGGTAAACTAATATATGGGCGCACGGCCGAGCATAGGATCAAAGCAGCGCCATTCACAGCAGATTGTATTGTCACATTGTACAAGCTATAAAATTACATTTTTTTGGTAATGCGAATGCTTATTATTTGCGGGATGAGATACAATGTATAGGTTATTATTTTGGGGGTGTCTTAAGTTTTTGTTGTGAGATTTATTAACTATTTCAAGGGGGACACAAAACAAAATCATCAATTTTTTTTTGGATTTTTAGCATTTTTTTTTTTTTCCCGCTCACCATAACGTAAAAATAATATTTCATCTTATTCTCTGGTTCACTACGATTGCGGTGACACCTCATTATATAGTTTTTCTTATCTTCTTTGCTCAATTTTACTGGCAAAAACCAATTGGAGGAAATCACATTTATCGACTTTAATAACTTTTTAAAGGGCCATAACTTCTGTATTTTTTTGTGTTGTCAGATCTGGTTGAGGGCTTATTTTTTTTGCGTATAGAGTTGTTCTTTTCAGTCGTATCATATCAGGGAACGTAACTTTTTTTGATCACTTTTTAGAACATTTTTTGTGATGGTGTTTGATGATAAATGGTATATACGGTGAAGTTTTTGGTGTTTTTTTTTTTTTTTTTTTTTACGTCGTTCACGAGCGGGTTCAGGGTTTCAATATTGATTTAGATTTATTGTACAGATTAATACGGACGGGTGGTGATACCAAATATGTAGTTTTTTTTTTGTTTTACTTTTATACATTTTCCACCATTTTGGCTTGAACAAGCGTTCATCCGATCACTTGTTCAAGCCTTTACACTGCAATACACTTGTATTGCAGTGTATAGTGTAAGTAGCTGAGCGTGCTCAGTTACATACAGCCGGGTCCTGCCAGGGGGCGGATCCCGGCGTGAAGGAGAGCCGGCAGCCTCGGGTCACTCGCCGGAACCCGGGGCTGCAGCAGGGGGGGGGGGGGACCGATCCACGGTGGGGACACTTTCATGCTTGACCGCGGCGTGTAAGGGGTTAAACACTCGGGATCTGAGTTTTTTCGATCTCGGGTGTTAGTGCCGGGTCTGGGCTGTGAAATCACAGCCCGACAACGGCACCAACCTAACCCAATGTCCCAAAATCTTCTTCTGACGCGCCGCCGTAGAAAGGCGTCGCGTCAGAAGAAGTACCCTTAAAGACCGCCGTAGATTCCCGATAGGGCGGTCATTAAGGGGTTAAGCATCAGACAACAATGGAGTGACATTTCCGCTTACAAACATGTTCCTATTATGATCTTCAGCCTAAGGCTCCTCTCTCACTATGTATGCTCCCCCGGCTATACGGCAGCTGGAGAGGGTGAGGGGTGAGCAGGGAGGCACGGCCGTAAATACAGGGTGCACAGTACAGTACGGTGCCATGCGTGTGCGGGCCTCATACAGCCACTGGGCTCCATAGGAGCCTATGGGGACATATGCCCCCACAATGATCGTGTGAAAGGGGCCTAAGGCCGGTTTCGGACAGGCTTATCAGGATGGAGAGAACGGGCATCCACTGTACCCCCAAATGAACAAAGCAGTTGGTCACACGTGTAACTTCCCTATGGCTCTGACCGCGCACATGTAGGACCTCCAACTCCATTCATGGATGTGGGGAGGGGTGATAACTTGTTGTAACTGGACAACCCCTTTAAGTTGGCACACCGTGCATTAGACAGTTTAAGCGTCAGCCAGTGTGGGGTCACAGGTCACCCCTGTATAATAGATGGAGGCTTCTTATCTGTCATTGGAATGAGGACACAGACACATAACGCGGCTCAGGATATAAGCTCATGAATATCGACTCCAATTGTTCAACGGATTTGTTTTTATCTTATTAGGTTTCGACAGAAGCGTCAGAGTCTGAGCTCCAGAGGGCGGACCAAGAGATTTTCCCAGTGAATAAATCGCTACAAAAGTAAGATGTGTGGAGCCTAATGACGGGATAGGGGATATTTGTTATTACTGGGACCCTCCCCCACCATCACTGGAACAAGGGCTTGAATCCCCCCCCATAATACAAACATAGTGAGGGGCAGTTTGGTCAAGTCTTCAGTATGTGGTGTCACCCATAGGATTGATAGAGACTTAAAGGGAACCTGTCACCAGGATTTACCCCTCTAAACTACTAGTCACCTCAGGTAGGGGATGAAATGTCCTCTCTAGAGTTCCCGCTTTTATGTGAAATCCCAACCGTTTATTTTTTTTTAAAAAAAATAAAAAATTCTCTCTCAAAGTCGGGCAAATATGACTCTTCTCATCCCACTTTCACATGAGATGAGTCAAGTTTAGTGCTTGCAGGGGGAATGTAACTAAAACATGCCCCAATTTTCTGTATCATAGTACCTAAAAGCATTCTGCTGGTGTCATATTAAAGATAAGAATGTCACCTTTCATATCACATCAGGCTTATGAGCTACAGAACTTGAGATGCAGGGTCTTAAAGACATGCAAAAAAATGTGAGCTGCAGATTAAAAGATAATTTCCGCCTTATTTTTTTAACTGTTTGTATCTCCAGTTCTGTGCCCACAGCCGGGTGATCTGAAAGACGAGATCCCTTTCTTTAGTATAACACCAGCAGCATGTTTCTAGGTGCTATAGAACAGAAAAAAAGGGGAGTCTGATGTGACACTCCCTCTGCAAAACTTAAACTTGACTCCTCTCATTTGGAAATGAGGTGAGAAGAGTCATATTTATCTGACTTTGGGGGAGATTTTCAATTGGTATACGGGGGAGATTTCACATAAGAGGGAACTCTAGAAAGGACATTTCCTCCACTACCTGAGGGGCTGGCAGTTTGGGGCAGTTTAATAGACTTACAGATTACCTGTCACCAAAGAAGTATTTCACCTACCCCCAAGCATCTACAAGATGTACCTTTGTGTAATTTCATGCATATGATTCATGAGTGGCAGGTCAGACATGGGCAGGTCTCGGTTAATAAGTTCTTCTATATTCATTGTCCTCAGAAAGCTGATAAATGGATAATATAGCAGGATGCAGACAGCGCCGTTATCTGTGTAGTGGTCAGACCGGGTACTGCAGATCAGATCCCACTTGTATAACCAGATCTCTGGTTCCTCCGCAGGGCCCTGCAGCACTTGTCCCGGCTCAAGGAGCTTGTTGGAGACTGTAATGTGAAGAAAAAGGAAGACGTCCAGACCTAGCGGCCGCCGCCAGGAGGAGTGCATGTTACTTCATTACTATAATTATTATTTGTTTCATTTTATAAATATATAATATAATATGTTTGTATTTTTATACTGAATTCTTTCCACTTCTTCCTTCCCCTTTTTCCTTTTCTCTTCCCTTCTCCCTTTTCTTCTCTCCTATCCTCTGTTCTCTGTTTTTTTTTTTGCCATTGTTTTTTTTTTTTTTTCCCACCACTTTTTTTTCCCTCCTTTTTTTTTACCACACATACAACGATTTTTCTTAATTTTGAAAAACACTGGATCAAATCATAATAAACCAGGGACATTACTCATGGATCCAGGCATCGGGACTTTGGTATCTCGTTATATTTGTTATCTATCGCCCCCTTCGTTCTAACGTTAACTTTTATAATTATGCTAATGAAAGAGGGGCGCTGGGGGGGGGGGGGCATTGCCAGATCCTCTCTGTGGTGTAGCTTCACAGGCTGTCACACTGTCTCCCTCCTGCACAGTGTAACAGCCTGTGAAGCTGCAGTACGGAGAGGATCTGGTAACACCCCCAGAAACCCTTCTGTCTCATTAGCATCATTTTAAAAGTGATTTTAGAAGGAAGGAGGCCAAGGCTAACAAATATAAAATTACCACAGTCCCGGTGCCTGGATCTAGGAGTAATGTCCCTGGTTTATCAGGATGGGTTTTGTTGGTAGATTTCCTTTAAATGGTCTTTAACTTCTCTTCAAACTTTACAAACAACGATAATACATAGTAATGTAAGAAATGTTGTAATTTTATCGGGGGCAGAAGTTTTTCTCCACTTATGAGGCTCGGGGGGGGGGGGGGGGGGCTTGCCACTGTCTGCCCACAATAAACTGTATACTGTGGGAAACAGAGGATGGAAAGATGCAGCAAGCTACGGCTTTCCATCCCGCTGCCTCCTGCTGAGTGATATGTTCAGCAGAGGCTATTGGAGCTTATAGGGGTTAGATGCAAAGTATTGCATCCGCCCCTCGGCCTCCGCTGAGTGCAGCCTCCAGTAATGTCACTTTCCATATAAGGTAGAAACACCCTGAACATCGGCATCAGCCAATCACTGACGGCTGACGATGTTCTCTTGTTTGCAATCAGGAGGTGGAGGAGCAGGATGATATAAGGTGGGGTACGTCCGGTTTAAGGAAACGTTGGAAATCCAACCAATGTATCCTAATAACGGAGGGCTGATACGTGGTGTGAATGAGCCCATAAATACCTGCCGCACATTAGTCTTATCTGCGGTCGTCTGATAAAAGGTGACAATGTTGTGAAATAAATTTATCAGTGCTGATAGAAGGGACATAAGACCCGTCCCCCTCCTTTCACTGTCGTAATCCCCACGTTACTCAGGATTTACCCAAAGCTATTTACAATGTAGATAATAACCGGACAAGATCCATCAATAACAATGCAGGAAATCAATAAATCATTCACCGCTGTAAGGTTTGCCGTAAGAACCAGGGTCGGCTCCAGGTGTCAGTAGGCCCCTGGGTGACAGAGCCTCAGTGGGCCCCTTTGCAGTGAACTTATGTGGCGCCATAAAAAATTCAGAAACTAAAACAGTCTCCTGTTCCCTAAAATATTCCCTGGTTTATGATACCAAACAGCCCCCTCTCATGGTTATGTTTATATAGAGCCCCCCTGGATTCCTTATGTAAAGCCTCATGTGGGCCCCCCCAGCAGCTCTGGGCCCCAGCACATGCCCAGTGCCAGCGCCGACCCTGGTAAGAACGTATTAGGGGACTGAATGAATATCAGCCCTGCTACATCCTACATTAAAACCAGAGATCAGGAGTATCCAAGGTATAAAGGACGTATCCACAGCGTATATCATTATGTCATATTGTAATTATTATTTTAGGTCACCATTTACCATCAGATCAAAATCCACAACCAGGCTTTACCGTGCTAAAACACAAAGCTGAGATACTGTATCTAAGCTGCCATTATAGAAGTATCTCCCATGCATAGAGCTGAGCTGCTGTATCTAAGCTGCCATTATAGAGGTATCTTCCATGCATGGAGCTGTGCTGTTGTATCTAAGCTGCCATTATAGAGGTATCTCCTATACATGGAGCTGCTCTCCTGTATCTAAGCTGCCATTATAGAAGTATCTCCCATGCATAGAGCTGAGCTGTTGTATCTAAGCTGCCATTATAGAGGTATCTCCCATGCATGGAGCTCCACTGCTGTATCTAAGCTGCCATTATAGAAGTATCTCCCATGCAAGGAGCTGAGCTGCTGTATCTAAGCTGCCATTATAGAGGTATCTCCCATACATAGAGCTGAGCTGCTGTATCTAAGCTGCCATTATAGAAGTATCTCCCATACATAGAGCTGAACTGTTGTATCTAAGCTGCCATTATAGAGGTATCTCCCATGCATGGAGCTGCACTGCTGTATCTAAGCTGCCATTATAGAAGTATCTCCCATGCAAGGAGCTGAGCTGCTGTATCTAAGCTGCCATTATAGAGGTATCTCCCATACATGGAGCTGCGCTGCTGTATCTAAGCTGCCATTATAGAAGTATCTCCCATACATGGAGCTGCGATGCTGTATCTAAGCTGCCATTATAGAGGTATCTTCCATACATGGTGCTGCGATGCTGTATCTAAGCTGCCATTATAGACGTATCTCCCATACATGGAGCTGCGATGCTGTATCTAAGCTGCCATTATAGAAGTATCTCCCACACATGGAGCAGTGCTGCTGTATCTAAGCTGCCATTATAGAGGTATCTCCCATTCATGGAGCTGCGATGCTGTATCTAAGCTGCCATTATAGAAGTATCTCCCATGCAAGGAGCTGAGCTGCTGTATCTAAGCTGCCATTATAGAGGTATCTCCCATACATGGAGCTGCTCTGCTGTATCTAAGCTGCCATTATAGAAGTATCTATCAGACACAGAGCTGAGCTGCTGTATCTAAGCTGCCATTATAGAGGTATCTACCATACATGGAGCTGCTCTGCTGTATCTAAGCTGCCATTATAGAGGTATCTCCCATACATGGAGCTGCACTGTTGTATCTAAGCTGCCATTATAGAGGTATCTCCCATACATGGAGCTACGCTGCTGTATCTAAGCTGCCATTAAAGGACATCTACCACCAGGATGAAGGATTTTAAACCCAGTGCACTGACATACTGGTGTGTTCCCCCTCTGGCAGGATCTGCTGTTTTAGCCTCTTATTCCCTTGTTGTTACATAAAAAGGCTTTAAAATTATGTAAATGAGCCTAAGGGGCTCCATAAGTGTTAATGGATTCTGGAGCCCCTCAGGTTTATTTGCATAATTTTTAAAGCCTTTTTATGTAAAAATAAGAAGCTAAAAGAGCGAATGCTGCCAGAGGGGCACACACCAGTATGTCAGTGTTCTGGGTTTACAGTCCTTCATCCTGGTGGTAGATGTCCTTTAAAAAGTAGATTTACAGGGGTATTTACAGTCATTGCATTTTCCCCTTCACACCAAGAGGGCATGGAGGAGGCGGGACCGGGGTATGATAAATGCCCCCCCCCCCTCCTGTATCTACCACTCAGCCTTATCTACACCCCAGCTTCAAAGACCTGCACAGGGATGAATCACAGCTGCTTGATTGATATCTGGTGTCTACAATAAGGAAGAATAAGACACAAAATTCACTTTGATTAGGATGCAAAATAATCTGATATGGAAATAAGGAGCAAATATCTGGCCCCTTTAACCCCTTATCACCGACCTAGTTTCATCGCAATGACCAGACTCGATTTTTTCAAATCTGCCCTGTGTCACGATTAATTGGTTATACAACTCGTGAACGCTTTAACAATTCCAGGTGATTTTTGAAGACTGTTTTCTCGTGACGATCATTGTACTTCCATGTTAGTTTGTAAAATTTAGAGCGGACAAGTTTTGCGTTTCGATCTGAAAAAATTAAAATAATGTGCAAAAGTTTGTAAAAAATTCTTCATTTACCAAGTTTGAAATGTTTCTGTTTTCCAAACGGGAAATCATACTACCCAAAACCCAATTATAATAAAGCGTTTAGGAATGTCTGTTTTGTTGCGAGGATTATTTATGGGCGTCCTCTCCTTTTCTAGGACGTTACGTTGGGCGCAGGAACTTTAGGTGGCGTTATTTTTTCGATTTTCGTGAAAATGCCTCAAAAGCTCCACTTTTGAGGGATAACCAGCTTCCAATGACTTATGAAGGTCTATCAAATAATAGTAACACCCAATAAACTACCACCTACCCCCCTTATAGAAACTTCACCCCCTCAATGATGCTAAATAACAACTTTCTATTGAGTCTATTAAACCTTTAAGTAGTGTTCACATGGGTTAAAACCAATATGGACCTGCGATTAGAGAACTTGTGAGGATTTTTTGGGGACAATAAATTCATTTAGGCCAAAAACTGACCATTCATAATAAATTAAATATTTGTTGAACGCACTCTGAATGTAACCGTTTTGATGGCCCAATTTCCCCCGAGGTATTGATACCCCATACTGTGGTGGTAAACTAATATTGAGGCGCTACGGCCGAGCAACTAGGATCCCAAAGCAGCGCCATTACAGCAGATTGTATTGTCACATATGTACAGCTATAAATTAGCATTTTTTTGGTAATGCGATATGCCTGTATTATTTGCGGGATTGGATGATGACTGTATTAGGTTATTATTTTGGGGGGTCTTTTAAGGTTTTTGTTCTGAGATTTATAACTATTTCAAGGGGACACAAAACAAAATCATCAATTTTTATTTTGGGATTTTTAGCATTTTTTTTTTCTCTCGTCACCATAACGTAAAAATATATTTCATCGTTTATTCTCTGGTTCATCCTCGATTGCGGTGACACCGTCATTATATAAGTTGTCTTATCTCTTGCTCAATTTTACTGAGCAAAACACCACATCTTGGAGGCGAAATCACATTATCCGACCTTTAAATACTTTGTTAGGGCATACTCTGGCTAATTTTTTGTTTTGTCAGATTCTGGTTGAGGGCTGTATGTTTTTGCGTATAGAGTTGTTCGTTATTCAGTAGTTAATCATTCAGGGAACGTAAAACTTTTTTTTGTCACTTTTTTTAGATCTACTTTTTTGTGATGGGTTTGCCTGTATAAATGTTATAGTAACGGTGACGTTTTTGGTGTTTTTTTTTTTTTTTTTTTTTACGTCTTCAAACGGCGGTCAGGGTTTCACATATTGATTTGCAGATTTATTGACAATATATACGGACGGGGTACGGTGTCCCAATATTAAGTTTCTTTTTTTAGTTTTACCTTTTACAACTTTTCACTCTTTTTGGCTTGAACAGGTTCATTCGATCACTTGTGTCAGCCTTACACTGCAATATCACGTTGTATTGCAGTTGTATAGTGTAAGTAGCTGACGTGTCTCATACATACACGGTTCCTGCCAGGGGGCCGGATCCCGCGGTGAAGGAGTAGCTAGGCAGCCTCCGGGTCACTCGCCCGGAACCGGGGCGAGCAGGAGGGGGGGGGGACGATCCACGGTTGGGGACACTTTCATGCTTGACCGCGGCGTGTAATGGTTAAACACAACACTGGTGTGTCTGAGTTTTTTTCGATCTCGGTTTGGTTGTGGCCGGGTCTGGTCTGTGAAATCACAGCCCGTAACAACGGCACCCAAACCTGGGAGGGGCGGGGCCAATGTCCCAAAATCTCTTCGACGCGCAGCCGTCGAAAAGGCGTCCTGTTCAGATAAACGGACCTTAAAAGACCGGTCCGTTAGATTCCCGATAGGGCGTACCTCCCCTAAGGTTAGGTTAAGCACAGAGCACAATGGAGGGACATTTCCGCTTACAAACATGTTCCATATATGATCTTCAGACCTAAGGCTCCTCTCTCACTATGTATGCTCCCCCGCTATTACGGCAGCTGGAGAGGGTGAGGGGTGCAGCCGGGAGGCACGGCCTACATACAGGGTGCACAGTACAGTACGGTTCCATGCTGCGTGCGTGGCCTCATACAGCCACTGGGCTCCATAGACCCATGGGGACAATGTCCCCCACAATGATCGTGTGTGAAGAGGGCCTAAGCCGTTTCGGAACGGCTTATCAGGAAGAATTACAGAGATACGACATCGTCCCTGTACCCCCAAATGAACAAAGCAGTTGGTCACACGTGTAAACATTCCCTATGGCTCTGACCGTCGCACATGAGGACCCTTCCACACTACCATTCATGGATTGGGGAGGGTTGATAACCTTGTTGTAACTGGACAACCCCTCTTATAGTTGGCTACACCAGGTGCAGATTAGACAGTTGATCGATACGTTTAGCAGAAATTTAAGCGTTCAGTCCAGGTTTGGGGTCACTAGGTCACTCCTGTATATAGATGGGAGGCTTCTACTCTGTACTTCGGAAATAGGACACAGACACATAACGCAGTCTAGGATACTAGCTCATGAATATCGACTCCCAATGGTTCAACGTATTTGTTTTTATATCTTATTAGGTTTCGACAGAAAGCGTCATAAGGTTCTAGCTCCCAGAGGGACGGAACCAAGAGCATTTCCCAGTTGAGATAAATCGCTACAAAAGTAAGATGTGTGCGATGCTAAGACGGATAGGAGGGTATTTTGGTTTAGGACTGGGACCCCCCCCACATCACTGGAACCAAGGGCTTGAATCCCTCCTTCCATAATACAAACATAGTGGAGGGGCAGTTTGGTCAGTCTTCGTAGGTGTGTCACCCTGAATTGGAAGAGAATTAAAGGGAAACCTGTTCATCCAGGATTTACCCGTCTTTCTCTCAAAACTACTAGTCTACCTCAGGTAGGGGGATTGAAATTTCCTCTCTTAGAGTTCCCGTCTTTTAGGTGAGTTGGAAATCCCAAACCGTTTATTTTTTTTTTTAAAAAAACAATAAAAATTCTTGGCCCTCTCACATCGGGCAATTAGACTCTCTTCATCCCACTTTCACAACTGAGATGAGTCAAGTTATGGCTTGCAGGGGGAGCTTGTACTAAAAACATGCCCCAATTTTCCTGTATCATAGTACCTAAAAGCATTCTGCTGGTGTCATATTAAAGATAAGAACTGTCACCTTCATATTCACATCAGTGCTTAGAGCTACAAACTTGATGTATGTCAGGTGTCTTCAGACATGCAAAAAAATGTGAGCTGCCAGATTAAAAGATAATTCGTCCTCCTACTTTTTTTATAACTGTTGTGTTATCTCCAGTTTCTGTGCCCACGCAGGTGGTGCATTGAATAGACGAGATCCCTTTCTTTAGTATACACACAGCAGCATGTTTCTAGGTCTAAACAGAACAAAAGGGGAGTCTGATGTGACACTCCCATCGCAAAACTTAAACTGACTCACTCTCATTATTGGAAATGAGGTGAACAGATTCATTTCTATCTGACTTTGGGGAGGAGATTTTCAATTTGGTATACTCGGGGAGATTTGCACATACAGAGGGAAAACCTAGAAAGACCTTTCCTCCACTTACCTAGGGGCTGGCTAGTTTTTTTTTTGGGGCAGTTTAATGACTTACAGATTACCTGTCACCAAAGACGTAGTTCAACTTCCCCCCAGCAATCTATAGATGTACCTTTTGTGTAATTTCATGCATTGATTCTGATGAGTGGCAGAGTCAGACTGGGCAGGTCTCGGTTACAATAGTTCTTCTTCTTCATTGGGTCCCTCCAGAAAAGCTGATAAATGGATATAAGCGGATGGCCAGACAGCGCCGTCTCTGTGAGTGGTCAGACACGGGTATAACTGCGTATCATGATCCCACTTGTAAACCAGATCTTGGTTCCTCCGCAGGGCCTGTCTGCAGCACTTGTCCGGTCAAGAGCTTGTTGGAGACTGTAATGTGAGAAAATAAGAAGACGTCAGACTAGCGGCGCCGCCAGGAGGAGTGCACGTTACTTCACCCTTACTATATATATATTGTTTCAATTTTGATTTAAATATATAAATGATATTGTTTAGTAATTTTTATTTATGAATTCTTTCCAATTCCTTCCTTCCCCTGTTATAATGTCTATGTATGATTAACATTTATATATCCTATAATATTTATATTGTGGTTTTGTTGCATTTTTTTTTTTTTTTTTTTTAATCACCTGTTTTGAAAAATTGTTGTCATGTTTTTTCTTATTTGAAAAACCAACTGGCACAAATCATAATAAACCAGGGACATTATACCTAGGTCCGGCATCGGGACTTCATGGTATCTCATCGTTATATTGTTACATCTATCGCCCCCGTTCCGTCTAAACGTTAACTTTTTATATTATGCTACATGAAAGAGGGGCGCTGGGGGTTGGGGGGGCTAATTGTCCAGATCCTTCTCTGTGGTGGTTAGCTTCACAGAGCTTGTCACAACTGTCTCCTCCTGCACAGTGTAACAGCCGTCGAAGCTGCAGTACGGAGAGGATCGGTACACCCCAGAAACCCTTCTGTCTCATTCACATTTTAAAGTTGATTTTAAGAAGTAAGAGGCAAGGCTAACAAATATAACAATTACCACATCCGTGTGCCTGGATCTGAGTCAGTGTCCTGGTTATAACAGGCGATGGGTTGGTTGGTAGATGTTCGCTTAAAGGTCTTTAAATTCTCTTCAAACTGTTACAAACAACGATAATCCTAGTAATGTAAGAAATGTTGTAATTGTATCGTCGCGGAAAAATCCCCCGGGGCGCAGCAAGTTTTTCTCCACTTACTGAGGCGAGGGGGCGGGGGGGGGGGGGCCTTGCCTCTTGTGCTGCCCACAATAAGTCTGTATAACTGTGTGGAAACGAGATGGAAAGATGCATGCAGCCTACGGTCTTATTTCCATTCCCGCTGCTCCTGCTGAGGATATGTTCTAGCGGGGCTATTGGAGCCTATAGGGGTTGATGCAAACGTATGCTCCAGCCTCTTCGGCCTCCGCGTTGTAGTGTCAGCCTTCCATGATGTCACTTTCATATGAAGGTGAAAAAGCCCTGAACATCGGTCATCAGCATCACGACGGCATGCCAATGTTGCACCTCCTCTTCTCTTGTTTTGCAATCAGAGGAGTAGAGGAGCAGATAGATAAGGTGGGGGTACGTCCGGTTTAAGGAAAATCGTTGGAAATCCAACCAAGTATCGCTAATAAAGAGGGCAATACGTGGGGAATGAGCCAAAATACCTATCCGCCCACTTATTCTTATCTGCGGTTCGCCTGATAACAAGGTACAATGTTGTGGAAATATTTATCAGCGCTGATGGAAGGAATAAGACCGTCCCCCTCCTTTCACCTGTCGAATCCCCCTTACTCATCATCAGATGTTTACCCAAAGCTTTACAATGGATACTAAACCGGACAAAGATCCATCACATATACATGCAGTGAAATCAATAAATCCATCTCACCGGGTAAGGTTGCCGTAAGAACCAGGGTCGTGCTCCAGGTGTCAGTAGCCCATGGGTGACAGAGCCTCAGTGGGCCCCTTTGACCATGATACTATAGTGGCGCCATACATAAAATTCAGAAACTAAAACAGTCTCATGTTCCTAAAATTTCCCTGTTTTATGATACCAACAAGCCCCCTCATCATGGTTAATGTTATTAGAGCCACCCCTGATTCCTTATGAACTCTCATTGGGCCCCCCCCAGCAGCTCTGGGACCCAGGACATGCCCTAGTGCCAGCACGACCACTGGTTAGAAACGTATTAGGGGACTGAATGAATATCAGCCCTGCTAACATCCCTACATTAAAACAGAGAGATCAGGAGTTATCCAAGGTACACGAGACGATTATCCACGAGCGTATACATTATGTCATATTGTAATTATTATTTTAGGCTCACATTTACCCATCAGATCAAAATCACAAACCAGCTTTACCGTTGCCTACCGACAAGCTGAGATACTGTATCTAAGCTGCCATTTAGAAGTTATCTCCCTAAACTGCCGTCAAGCGCCATAGAGTCGTATGCTGACTGTGTTTATTAAGCTGGCCATTATAGAGGTATCTTTCATGCACTGGAGCTGTGGCTCTCCTGTATCTAAGCGTGCCATTATAAGGTAATACTCTCCATCATAGAGTCTGACCTCTTGTACTAAGCTTGCCATTAATAGAAGTATCTCCCATGCAGAGTGAGCTGTATTACTGCCTTGTATGACCCAGTGGAGTCACTTGTATAGTGCCTTATAGAAGTATATCCCATGCAAGGAGCTGAGCTGCTGTATCTAAACTGCCATTATAGAGTATAGGTATTCGAATCCCATACACTAGGAGCGGAAGACTGCTGTATCTAAGCTGCCATTATAGAATATTCTCCCATACATTAGAGCGGAAACTGTTGTATCTAAGCTGCCTTTATAGAGTGTCTCCCATGCTGGAGCTGCACTGCTGTAATCTAAGCTAGCCTTAATAGAATTATCTCCCATGCAAGGAGCTGAGCTGCTGTATCTAATGCTGCCATTATAGAGGTATCCTCCCATCATGGAGCTGCGCTGCTGTATCTAAGAGCTGCCATTATAGAATATCGTCCCATACATGGAGCTGCGAGCTGTATTAAGCTGCCATATTAGAGTATCTTCTCATACATGGTGCTGCGTGCACGTATCTAAGAGCTGCCATTATGACTAATCTCCCATACATGGACGTGCGATGCTGTATCTAAGCTGCCAGTATAGAAGTATACTCCCACACAGGAGCAGTGCGCTGCTGTATCCTTAGCGACCATATCGACTATTCTCCCATACATGGGCTGCTCTCCGGTATCTAAGCCTGCCATTAAGAGGTATCGCCCATACATGAGCTGCGATGCTGTATCTAGCTGCCATTTTGGAGGATCTTGCAATACAGGATCTGCGATGCCGTATTCTAGCTGCCATTAGATAGAGGTATCTCCCATACATGGAGCGTGATGCGTATCTAAGCTGCCTTATGAATGTTATCTCCACACATGGAAGCAGCTGCTGCTGTATTCTAAGCTGCCATTAAGAGGTTCATCTCCCATTCATAGGAGCTGCGATGCGTGATCTAAGCTGGGCCATTTAGAATATCTCCCATGCAAGGAGCTCATGATCGCTGTATCTAGCTGCCATTATAGACGTATCTCCCATACATGGTAGCTGCTCTCCTGTACTTAGCTGTCTTAAGAAGTATCTCCCAGCATTGCATGCTCCGCTGCTGTATTAAGCTGACCATTTAGAGGTTATCTCCCAACCATGGACTGCTCTGCTGTATTAGTTAGCTGCCAATATAAAGTATCTATTCAGACACAGAGCTGGCTCTGTATCTAAGCTGCTATTATTTTTAGGGTATTCCCATACTGGAGCTGACTCTGGCTGTATTAAGCTGCCATTAAAGGTTTTATCTATCAGACCAGAGTAGCTGCTGTATCTAAGCTGCCATTATATAGGTATCTTCCCCATACATGGCCCAGCTGCACTGTTGTATCTAAGCTGCCATTATAAAGTATCTCCCTCACATCGGAGCAGTGTCGTCTGTATCTTAAGCTGCCATTATAGATGGTATCTCCATACATGAGCTTGCTCTGCTTCTATCGAAGTGCCATTAATGAGGTAACTCCCATACATGGAGGCATTGTTGATCTAAAGCTACCTTATAGAGGTATCTCCCATACATCGGAGCTGCACTTGGTGGTATCTAAGCTGCCATATAAGGTATCATCCCAACATGGAGCTGCACTGTTGGTCCTAAGCTGCCAATTATAGAGGTATCTCCCATAACTGAGCTACGCGGCGTATAAGCTGCCCATTAAATACCAATTACCACCAGGAATAGGTGTTTAAACCCAGTGTCACTGACATACTGGTGTGTTCCCCTCTTTTTCGGGCAGGACTGCTGTTTGATGCATCTTATTCCCTTGGGTTGTTTACTAAAAAGGGCTTATAAAATTATGTACATGAGCCGTAAGGGCTCCTATCAAGGGTTTAATGGATTCTGGAGCCCCTCAGGTTTATTGCAATAATTTTGTTAAAGCCTTTTTATGTAAAACAATAGTAAGCTAACAATGATTTGCGAAATTGCTGCCAGTAGGGGCAACACCCAGTATGTGTGTTCGGGGTTTACGTCCTTCATCCTGTGGTTAGATGTCTTTAAAATAAAATAGATTTTACAGGGGTATATTACATCCATTTGCATTTTCCCTTCACCAATTTTTTTTTTGAGTGGCATGGAGGAGGCGGACCGGGGTATGATATAATTGCCCCCCCCCCCTCCTGTATCTACATCTCACCTTCCATCTACACCCCAGCTTCAACAGACCCCTGCACAGGTTATGATCACAGCGCTTTATTGTAATCTTGGTGTCTACAATAACGAGAATAAGCACAAATATTCACTTTGATTAGATGGCAAAATAATCTGATCTGAAATATGACAAATATCTG
>CM033641.1:313878406-313924782 GCA_019512145.1 Engystomops pustulosus | reverse complement strand
TGGCCAAGACCAAGACTGCCCCTGTCGAAACATCCAGGAATCTGCCCAGTCCCAACTGCCCAAGATGACCATGGTGTCCTTATCCTAATGTGCACCCACACTCCCTGACACAGCCATGGTTAAGACGCATTTTATGCTGCTCTTATAAGGAGAGTGTGTACTGTGCTGTGCCCATATATACAGGATAGGCAGTAGTAACTGTGTGCTCACTAATACAGGATAGGAGTAGTAGTACTGTGCTTTGCCATATATACCGGATAGGAGTATAGTATGTAGCTTGTGCTCCATATATACAGGATAGGAGTAGTAGTACGCTGACTTTGCCCATATATACACACATGAAGGAGTGTAGTACTGTGTGTTGCTCATATATACAGATAGGAGTAGTAGTACTGTGCTGTGCCCATATATAAGGATAGGAGTAGTAGTACTGTGCTGTCCATATATAGATAGGAGGAGTAGTACTGTGGGCTGTGCTCCATATATACATTGATAGAGTAGTAGGACTAGCTGTGCCCATATTACAGGTAGGAGTAGTATACTGTGCTGTGCCCATATATACAGGATAGTAGTAGTACTGTGCTGATCTATACGGATAGAAAGTAGTACTTGCTGTGCCCATATATACAGGATAGGAGTAGTAGTACTGTGCTGTGCCCATATATACAGGTAGGGGTAGTATACTGTGCTGTTCCCATATATATACAGGATAGGAGTAGATAGTACTGTGGTTGTGTCCATATATTAACAGGATAAGAGTAGAGTACTGTGCTGTGTCCATATATCAGGATAGGAGTAGTAGTACTGTGCTTGTGATAGTATTTAACGGATAGGAGTAGTAGTTATGCGCTGTACCCATGTATACAGATAGGAGTAGTAGTACTTGTTGCTGTTGTACCCTATATACCAGGATATGAGTAGTAGTACTGTGCTGTGCCATATATACAGGATAGGAGTAGTAGTATGTGCTGTGCTCATATATACAGGATAGAGTAGTAGTACTGTGCTGTAACCCATATATACAGGATAGAGTAGTAACTGTGTTCGTGCCATATATACTGGAGAGGAGTGTTACTGTGCTGTGTTCATATATACAGGATAGGAGGTAGACTGTGCTGTACCCATGTATACAGAATAGGAGTAGTAGTACAGTCCTGTTACCCTATATACAGGATAGAGGAGGTTACTGTGCTGTCCTATATATACAGGATAGAAGTAGTATCGTGCTGTACCCATGTATACAGGTAGGAGTAGTGTACTGTGCTGTACCCTATATACAGGATAGGAGAGTAGTCTGTGCAGTACCCTATTACAGGATAGGTAGAATGTACTGTGCTGTTTCTATATATACAGGATAGAGTAGTTACTGTGCTGGTGTCCATATATACAGGATAGGAGTAGTAGTACTGTGTGTGCTCATATATACAGATAGGAGTAGTAGTACTGTGCCCATATCTAGCAGGATATGAGTTAGAAGTAGTGTTGCTGTGGTCCATCATATACAGATAGGAGTAGTAGTCTGTGCTGTTCCTATATGACGTAAAAGAGTAGTAGTACTGTGCTGTGTCCATATATACAGGATAGGAGTAGTAATACTGTGCTGTGCCTCATATATACAGGATAGGAAGTAGTGGTACTGTGCTGTGTTCATATTACAGAATGGAGTAGTATGTTCTGTGACTGTACCTCATGTATACTAAAGGTAGTAGTATTGTCTGTACCCTATATACAGGATAGGAGTTAGTACTGTAGCGCTGTGCCTAATATACGGATAGAGTAGGGTACTGTGCTCGACCATAATACAGGATATGAGAGTAGTACGGTGCTCTTATATATACGGATAGTAGTGTAGTACTTGTGCCATATATACAGTGATAGGAGTAGTTAGTACTGTGCTGTGCCCATTTTAAGGATAGAGTACGTACTGCTGTACCCATATATACAGGATAGGAGAGTAGTACTGTGCTGTGCCCATATTACAGGATAGGAGTAGCTGTACTGTGCTGTCCCATATATACGAGGATAGAGTAGTAGTACGTGCTTGTGCCTATATATACAGGATAGGATAGTCATATACTGTGCTGTGCCATTATACAGATAGGACGATGTAGTAGTACTGTGCTGTGCCCATATATCAAGATAGTGGAGTAATACTACTGTGCTGTTACCCATATAATACGGATATGAGTAGTAGTACTGTGCTGTTACCTATATACAGGATTGAGAAGTTAGTATTTGTGCTTTGCATATATACAGGATAGAGTAGTAGTGTACGGTGCGTACCCATATATACGGATAGGAGTAGACAGTACGTGGCTGTACCATATATACAGGTGATGAGGATAGTAGTACTGTGCGGTACCCTAATCGGATAGAAGTAGACTGTGCTTTGTCTAATATACAGGATTGGAGTAGTAGTACTGTGTCTGTGGTCCCATATATACAAGATAGGAGTAGAGTATGTGCTGTCCACATAAAGGATAGGAGAGTGTACGTGCTGTGCCCATATTACAGGATAGGTAGTAGTGTACTGGTGCTTCCCATATATACATGCAGATAGGTAGTATGTAGCTTTGCTATATATACAGTGGGTAGATTCTGGCTCCATATATACAGGATAGGAGTAGTAGTACTGTGCTGTGCCCAGTATATCATGAAGAGGATAGCTACTTACTGTGCTGTGCCCATATATACAGGATTAGGGTAGTCAGTACTGTGCTAACCCCATATATACAGGATAGGAGTAGTAGTACTGTGCTGTTACCCTAGATAACAGGATAGGAGTAGTAGTACGGTGCTGCTTCTAAAGATATACAGGATTGGAGGTAGTACGTCTGCTGTTACCCTATAGACAAGGATAGGAGAAGTAGTAACTGTCGTTTGTCTATATATACAGGATAGGAGTAGTAGTACTGTGCTGTACCCATAATATTACAGTGATAGGAAGTAAGCAGTACTGTGCTGTACCATATATACAGGATGGAGTGTAGTACTGTTCTGTACCTATATACAGGATAGACTATTAAAGTAACTGGCTTTTGTCGACATTATAAGGATTGGAGTGTGTATACGTGTGGCTGTGCCCATATATGACAGATATGGAGTAGTAGATTAGTTGTGCTGTGCCCATATATACAGGATAGGAGATAGATAACTGTGCTGTGCCCATATACAGGATAGGGATAGCAGTACTTGTGCTGTCCTCTATATAACAGGATAGGAGTAGTAGTACTGTGCTGTTGTCTATTAATACAGGATGGAGTAGCCCTGTACGGTAGTGTGCATATATACAGGATAGGATAGTAGTACTGTGCTGTGCCCAAATATACAGGATAGGAGTAGTAGTACTGTGTTGTGCCCAT
Source organism: Engystomops pustulosus (assembly GCA_019512145.1). NCBI lineage: Eukaryota > Metazoa > Chordata > Amphibia > Anura > Leptodactylidae > Engystomops > Engystomops pustulosus. Next base: position 313,921,420 of record CM033641.1, on the reverse strand, counting down.
ATATAAGGATAGGGCTGAGGATAGTAGTACCTGTGCTGTACCCATATAGCGGATAGGAGTAGTATTACTGTGCTGTGCCCACTATATACAGGATAGGCATTAGTATACGTGTCTGTGCCCATATATAGAGGATAGAGTAGTAGTACTGTCGTGCTCATATAGCAGGATAGGATAGTAGTACTGTGCTGTCCATAATCGGATGGAGTATAGTACTGTGCTGTGCCCAATAATCAGGATAGGAGTAGTAAGTACGGTGCTGGGCCTATTATAGTTACAGGAGTAGAGGAGTAGTAGTACTGTGCTGGGCCCATATATACAGGATAGGAGTAGTACGTACTGTGCTGTAGCTCACATATATAACAGGATGGAGTAGAGTACTGTGCATGTGTCCAGTATAGAATACGAGGATAAGGAAAGTAAGTTCTGTGTCACAAACTATGAAAGCTACATGCACGAAAGGGCTAAGGGTAGACACCCACCAAGAACCCTTCTTGCTCACTTAGTCATAATTAATCAAATAGTATGTCCCGGTTTATCAGGATGGGATTTTGATAATAGATTTCCTTTAAATATTAGTAGCATAAAAATTGGAGGATCGGTCAGAGCTGTATACTTTATATATATATCCTGCCCTACCTCCAAGCTATATCACTAAACATGATAGAAAAGTTTTATTAGGGCTGATTTGCTAGCGTATGTTGTTCCCCGCATGAATCACGCCCTGTCCCATGTACATCCGACCAGCATGACGACTTACAGTCCGCGGTCCTCGCTACACGTTGCAGTTGTCCCGTAGCATCTTGCACAAACGCTGTATTATTATTATCGCTTCCGCGTCCTCTGTTTCTGCCAATAACTTTTGTAACTTTAGATTTTCTTCTCTCTGGGACACCTTGGACTATTCGTCTTTCTATACGGCGGCTATCGGCATCCCATCGCTTCTTGTTTCCTGAAACGATTCCGCCCAAAACGAGAAGAGCAACAATGACACACATGGACCTTACTTACCCGTCTGCGTTGAGTTCATCCAAAGTGCATTGTTCCGACGATCATGCCTGTGCCGCGATTCACAAGATGTTTGCCCGCTTGTTTCCTGCTGTTGCGCTTCCCCCCGTCAGGTCAGCCAGGAGTTCACCATCTTCTTCCTGGTGCTGTAAGTGCTGGGCTTGCGACACAAATTGAAAGTTAAGACCCGCGCTCAGTCCAAATCCTTGATCATCCGATTTCTGTCGCATGGGACCCCAGCGCAGCTGTGTCACAAGTTTGATGATGTGGCGACACATCCCCTGCTAAATACCTGTCACACAAAAGCCTGGCAATCACCATAACCTTATGAACAGTCCGAAAGTGCGATCCTCGACCCTTAGTAAATAAGCCCCAATGACTCAATGTATTTGGAAATTGCTTCTTTGTTTCGCGTAAAGGGACACAGTTCATTTACACGTGACCTCAAACACATGGGGCATATTACTTCCGGGTCCTGCAGATTGTCCGCGAGGATTCGGGTCTGCCGGATTACTAAGGTCGTGCGGTCACCGATATGTCAGCAGGTGTCTGCTCCTGCTTGCGCCGGGTCGGCTTGGATTCAACCTTCTTCTTCCGGTGCATGTAAGTGCTGATCTTGCGACACAAATCCTTTTTTAAATTCCGCGTTTTTTCCAAATCCGTCGGGTTGTCCTATGGCCACGCCCCCCATTTCTGTCGCGTGAAAGCCGGCGCCAATGCGCCAAAATCCGATCGCGCCAAAATCCGATCGTGCCAAAATCCTGGGGCAATTCAGCGCAAATTGGAAATTGTCGGAAACCCGCCGAAAGTGCGCGATTCGGACCCTAGTAAATGAGCGCCCCATTTTTTCTCTAAATACTTTTGAAAAATTCTCTGAAACCAATTTTAATTTAAAGGGATTTTGGCCCCAAAACCAATAATGACCAATCACCCCCCCCCAACAATCCACCCCATGGATGGAGCCAGGAGCTGACAGCGTTATCCTGGTCTTGCGGCCATCTGGTTGCCCTGTGCGTCACCGCCCTCCGGGCACTGCCTCTCTGTGACGCCCATTGTTGCTGGAATAACCCTATAATGATGCCTGGAGATCAAAATTAGAGAACATCTCTGATCAGTTGATTTATTTTCGAAATATTGGGGCTCACTTCATCGGACTGTGCACTTTTTTGGGGGATCGCAGGACTTGACAGATTTGTACATCGTCTTGCTGGGGACTGTTCGCACGGCTATTGTTTTTATTTGGTAAGGTAGCAGCAGTGGCGTGGATTTTCATGCACAGAAATCGGGGGACCGTCAGCACAACATCCAATGATTTCGGACTGTAGCGCGGGATGTTAACTTTCAAAATTGTGTCGGCAAGACTAACTGTCATTACATTCACCAGGAAGAAGAGAAGAGAACGGCCGGGGACTCCTGATTGCTTTGAGGGTACACTGTTGGACACATGTAGGATATAGCGAGGAGCAGAATCTGATAGCGAATCAGCGGACAATGCACTTTCGGTGAGAACTCGTGCGTGGGAAGTAATAAATTGCCCCTATGAGAATCTCCATTGGTGAACTTCAATGGTATTTATGTGAAGGGGTCACTTCTGTAACTAGAACGGGTTTTACAAAATTACCCAAATGTCAACTTAAATCTTATTTCAAAAATGTGATTATAATTAGATAACACAATGACTGGACAGGGGGCGATAAAGTATATAATTAACATTTCCGAAGCGTCTCCAATCAGTTTGAAGTGACACAGGGACCCTCACAGCCGGCACCACAGAATCATGGTTCCTCCCACTCTGTTCATCTCTTTCCACAATTCTGTGCCTTGTGGGTTTTAGACATAACTTGTCAACACGATTTTTTTTCCATTTTTCAGTTTAATTTTCGTATTGGGGTAGATTCGGACTCTTAGATCTGGGCTGTGGGCCATTATTGTTTCATTTTTTCTGTTTTGAGAACTGCTTTACCTGTGTGCTGTCTGACGGCATTATCCACTGCTTGTAGTGCAAGAACCACAAGGAAGGAACCAACAGAGTTGTGAAGAAAGGTCTTGATACACAATTGCATCTCTTCTGCCCATGTGCCTTGTCATGAGAGTAGTCAACCCCCACAGTATAGAATAATAGCGATTCTCCTAAACCTGACACTTAATCCACCACCACTTTTCACTGACTCTTAAACACACTTGGATTTAGATTGTTTTCCCAGTTTGTTGACAACCATAATGGGGCTCATTTACTAATGGTCTGACTCAACGCACTTCTGTGACGGTTTCCCGACACTTTTCCGACTTTGTGCCGAATGTGCCCCAGATTTTGGCGTTCTCTAATGTTGATCTACGTCTTTTACAATTAAACATTTTTATTCTTGCTCTAGAAAATTGAATTTACAAATAAGCTCAAATATTGTAGTGTTACTCACGTTAGGAATGTTCACATAGCGCTAACACACATCCCCTGGACATTTTCCGAAGTTCTGGTGTTTTTCCCCAGTGTGGGGCAGATTTACCTTACGGAGTGTAAAGGGGGGAATGAAAGGGGGGGGAATGGACAAGGGTTACTGTAAAGGGAGGGGTGGGGAGGATAAGGGAAAAGGGGACGAAAAGAATCACGGGGAAGAGAGGATTTTGGTGGGAATGTTGAAGGAGAGGTAGTGGGCGAGAGCAAGTGGAGAGAACAAAGAGTACACAGGATGCAAATGTGCAATAAGGCAGGCGACCTGTCCATTCGCGAATCAGCGGTGCGTTCTCTGCGGTGGTTTTGGGTCCGACCGGGATTCACTAAGAGCATTCCTCCGACTCCACCAGGTGGCGGCAGCTGCTCTGAGAGCATTGAACTCACTCAAGTTCACCGGCCTATTCCTAGTGAATGAAGTGCAAGCTCCGCACCTTTTTTTTTAAAAAAATGCGGCGGTTTTTTGGAATCCGCTCTGGTTTTCGTCGGAAGCACACGCCCCCGCGCCCTCGAACGTATTTTCCTTCCGCTCCTGCCCTCTCCCCTCGATCTCCCCCAGCCGTTCTCCTTGCGCCAAAATCCCTGGGCAATACCGGAAATCGCGCCAATCGGAAATATCGGGTAACAATTGGGAAAAATCCAATTACGGCGAATCGGACCCTCTGACGTAAATGACCCCCTGTAGGTGGGTAGGAACAGGTAGGACTAGAGATTCCATGTTCTGATTACAAGCTGCAATTTGAAGCCGGGATGTAAAAAAAAGAGATATACCTCAGCTGCCACCAAGGGGCAATAATTAATTTAAGGTTGAAATTGTGTCAGGGATAGTGTAGAAGTAAAGAAGGAGGGGAAGTGTCTACTGGAACCTGGATGATCAAACTGCCATCATAGAAAAGAAGTGCTGATGCTGAACACTCCCTTACTAGAATGACCTATAGTTACCAAGTGCACCTATTAAAGTGTAACTTTATTTAAATTTCATTTAATTTTTTATTTTACTAAAAGTGTTTATTTCTATTTTGTAAACAACACTCATAAACTAAATTAAAAATCAACGAGAACACACTTTTCACGCTAATTGTGTCCTCTCGTCGGTTTGGTGCGTACAGATATTATATTTCACGTGGCAGACGTGTCATTCAGTTATGTCACTTTATTTATTATTTTATTATTATGATACAAGTCAATTCACACTGTATGACTTTTCACTACTGACGACCTAGTCGGCGCTGTTGTACCTGCACTGCCAATAGAGTGCAATAATTATATGTTCTATTTGTGATCATGTATAATGTATGCAGTATGCTCCATTACTCCCCCTATTGTGCTGCAAGTAGTCGCAATTTATATTTTTGTAAGGAGTTTTTCTGAGATTCCATCAATATGTCTGGCTTCCAAAACTTCTGCTGATCTGGGCAGACACAGAGCCACATGTTAGATAGCGACTATGCTGGGAATTGCACCCCCAGTGTTTTTGATCTGGTCAGGATTGAGTCTGTGGCATTTGAAGTCCCACAATCCCTATGCCCTAGCTCCCCATGTCTCTACCGGTCCCATTTCATACAAATAAGGGGGAAACAGTATTTCTTGTCCCGGTGGAATTTTGTGGGAGTAAACATCACCAACGAGATATTTAGCGCAAAGAATAAGGGATCAGTTCAACGAGACCTTCTTTTTATAGCTTCTCTAAAATATTTGGCTGGTCCTGCCATGACATCTAGATCTGAGACAGTAGAATAGACATATTTCAGGGATAGATAGCATATAGATAGAGATCGATAGTACATGATTACATAATAGTAGATATGAGATATAGAATTAATAGGAGTCGATATCTGAGATCTATACGTGGATTTAAACTGGCGATAGATAAGATAAGTAGATAGATACTAGCTAGCATAAATAGATCGATCATAGATCTGCGATACTAGGCCGATATCTACGCATATGCTATCGCTCGATCGCTCCTCTGCGCTCGCTAGCTCTCTCCTTCGCTCCGATCGCTCCGCGCTCGCTCGATCGCATCGCTCGCTCGCTCGCTCGCTCTTCGCTCGCTACGGGCTCGCTCGCTCTGCGCTAGCTCGCTCTGCGATCGCGCCCTAGCTCTCTCGCTCTGCGCTCTCGTCGGCTCTAGCCTATCTCTGAGCTTAGATCTCTCGATCTTGCGCTCCCTCCACGCTCTGCACTCGCTCTGCGATCCTCGCCTCATTGCGCTCTCTCTGCGCTCGCTCGCTCTGCGCTCGCTCCGCGCTCGCTCGCCTCGCCTTGCGCTGGCTCGTCCGCTCTGCGCTCGCTCCTCGATCCCTCGATCGCTCCTGCGCCGCCTCGATCTGCCGCTCGCTCGCTCGACTCGCTCTGCTCTCGCTCCTGCGCTCGCCGCCTCGCTCGCTCGCTCAGCTCGCATCAGCTCGCTCGTCGCTCCTCGCTCGCTCGCTCTGCGCTGGCTCGCTCGCTCTCGCTCGCTCGCTCTGCCTCGCTCGTCTCCTCCGTCCTCGCTCGCTCGCTACCTCTGCCTCGCTCCTCGCTTGCGCTTCGCTCGCTCGATCGCTCTCTCTGCGCTCGCTCTGCTCGCCTCGCTCCTCTCTCTGCGCTCGCTCGTCCGCGGCGCGCGCCCTCCCCTGCTCGGGTCTCGTTCTTACGCGCCCCCCTTCTTCTGCTCGCGTAGCTCGTCGCGCCTCCGTCCCCTGGGCGCCTCGCGCCTTTTCAAAGGGCAGGCATGGTTCGGGAATAACATGTGTTATTTAATTGCAAAAATGTCTGCGGACAGTGATCAGATGTATGCAAACCTCTGCAAGCTATTCTTCAACTGTTCCGCGCGTATAATAATCTCTCCCGACAGTTACACAGATGTGCAATGTCTCGGGCCTGGATCGTTCGCCCGCGATCTCTTCCGTGCATCGCCCGATGTCCTCTGCTCTCACCTGATTCCGGCCTGGGTCCCGGGCTTATCTGTCTTCCTTCCCGCCGGTCTTGTCTCTGGTGCCCGAGGTCTCGGGGCTGCTGCCCCGAGGGCGCGGGGCGTCGCCCCATGTCTCTGTCCTGTGCCCGGGAGGGCGGGCGTCCGGCCGATTTCTAGGGGCTGGGCCCGAGGGCTCGGCGGCTCCCCGATGTCCTCTGTGCTGCTCCCCGATGTCTGCGGTGCTGCGCACCGTATGTCCTCTGTGCTGCTCCCCGAGCGCCGGGCGTCTCCCCATGTCATCGTCTGTTCCCGTGATGATCTGTCTTCCTTGCCCCGAGGTCGATGTTTCGGTTGTCCGATGCGCTGGGCGGCTCCCCGGGCTCGGTGCTGCGCCCCGATGTCCTCTGTGGTGCTTCTCACCATGTCTCGGTGCTGCTCCCCCCCGATCTCTCTGTGCTTCGCCCGAGTCCTCTGTCCTGTTCCCTATTTCTCTTTCCTTCCGCCCCCTGCTGTCTATGTTCGTGTTTCCCTCGATGTGTCTCGGTGCTGCTTCCCCGATGTCCTCTGTGCTATCTCCCCGATTATCTCTGTGCGGCGTCCCGATGTTCTGCTGTGCTCTCTCCTCCCGAATTTCTCCTGTGCTGCGCCCCGATCTCTGTTTCTGCTCCCCGATGTCTCGTCCTGCTCCCCCGGTGTCTCGTCCTGTTCCCCCGGTGTCTGTTTTCTGTTTTGAGGAACTGCTTTACCCATTGTGCTGTCTGACGGGCATTATCCTGACTGCTTGAGTGAAGAACACAAGGAAGGAACCACAAGTTATTGAAGAAGGTCCTGATACACAATTGCATTCCTTCTGCCATGTAGCTGTATGAGAGGTCAAACTCCTACTATAGAAAACATTCCCTAAACCATGACACTTAATCCACCACCTTTCACTGACCTCTTTACACACTTTGGATTTAGATTTTTCCCAGTTTGTTGACAAACATAATGGGGCTCATTTACTAAGGGTCTGAATCACGCACTTCTGTGAGGTTTCCCGACAATTTCCGATTTGTGCCGAATTGCCCCAGGATTTTGGCGTTCTCTAATTTTGATCGACGTCTTTTACAATTAACATTTTTATTCTGTGCTCTAGAATAATTGCAATTTACGAAATAAGCTCAAAATATTGTTATGTTACTCACGTTAGGATATGTTCACATAGCGCTACACAATCACCTGGACATTTCGGAAGTTCTGTGTTGTTCCCCAGTGTGGGGCAGATTTACTTACCCGGTCCATTCGCGATCCAGCGGTGCGTTCTCTGCGGTGGTTTTGGGTCCGACCGGGATTCACTAAGGCAGTTCCTCCGACGTCCACCAGGTGGCGCAGCTGCGCTGAAGAGCATTGGAACGCACTCAAGTTCACCGGCCTATTCCTAGTGAAGGTAAGTGCAAGCTCCGCGACACTTTTTTTAAAAAAAATGCGGCGGTTTTTTGGAATCCGTCGGGTTTTCGTTCGGCCACGCCCCCCGATTTCCGTCGCATGCATGCCAGCGCCCATGCGCCACAATCCGTTCGCGTGCGACAAAATCCCGGGGCAATACAGGGAAAATCGGCGCAAATCGGAAATATTCGGGTAACAAGTTGGGAAAACGCGAATCGGAGATAGATATGAGATAGATAGATATGAGATAGATATGAGATAGATAGATATGAGATAGATAGATATGAGATAGATATGAGATAGATAGATATGAGATAGATATGAGATAGATATATAGAAAGCAATACATTAGATCTATAGGTAAATATGATATAGATAGATATATGATAGATCTGGGTAACATCTGTGCTGGGGATGTAGGATAGAGAACACATGGGTCCTGTATAGATAACGCTGTGAGGGGCCTCATCCTGGTGGCGGGTGACGCTCGGGCCCTTATCTGCGGACTCCCCGCTGCGCCCACCTTCTTCTTCTCGCCGCCCCTTTAATTCCTCCAGTTTTTTTCCGCTCTTCTCTTGGCCGGAGCTGCCACATCTTGATAAATATTTGTATTACGGTAAGAGGAGCCGGATAATGAACCTGGTGCCTGCGCCCCACAGCCCCCAATTAAGTCATGTCTGTCCCCGCAGTGATGTCACCGGCCTCCGCTCCCACGTGTAGGACAACGACCTCGCAGCCTCTGTTTTCCCAGCTGTGATAGTGAAGCATCATGGGAAACTAGGCCTGTATCCTACATATATACACAATACTTATCTATCTGCACAAACTTATTCACCTGATATAAGTGTGAGAATTGAGAAACTTCTGACATGTTAAGGACACAGCTACTACTGACCGTGAGCCATCATCCTGGACTTATCTGTCTTCTTCTTACAGGAAGAGAAGTCTTGCTCTCTGATGAAAATATTCTTGGTCTGCTTCCTGGCTTGTGTCATAACCACGGCCATCGGAGTCCTGATCCTAAGTCTTCTGTACCAGGGTCATTTCGACAAGAGTTCATCTCCCTCCATAATGAATCCAGCCGCCCCAGGAACGGGTAAAGACCCCCCACAGGGCAGCAATAACAGCAATGCCGCTACCGAGCCCCAGTTTTTTTTCATGAATCAGCTCAGTAAATCCAAGGTAAGGAACTGGCTGGTGGAATCAGGGTCCTGGTGGCTCAGGGGGTTCTACTGCTGCAGAGAAGCATTGGAGATGCAGGTCACATCATGTATCTTCTGCTTGGGAAATGTCAGCTATGAGAAGGTTCCTCTGCACAACCAGGGCCAGCGTCAGCACTGGGCATATCTGGGCAAGTGGCGGGGCCCAGAGGTGCTGGGGGGGCCCACATAAGGCTGTACATAAGGAATCCATGGGGGAATGGGGAGTGTATCTAATGAATCCATAGGGAGTGAGGGGGCTTTATATAAAATAACCATGGAGGGAGTGTTTGGGTTGATTAACTAGGAAATTTTTTTAGGGAACAGGAGACTGTTTTAGTTTCTGAATTTTTTATTCCGCCATGTGAGTTCACTGCAAAGGGGCCCACTGAGGCTCTGTCACCCAGGGGCCCACTGAGGCTCTGTCTCCCAGGGGCCTACTGATACCTGGAGCCAAACCTGTGCACAACCACTGTAATGTGAACAGCATAAAAGAGGGAGACCATCCCTTCTCTTCCAGGGCCGGGACTGGCCAGGTTCTTGTCTCCTGATGGTCCAGGGCTGAGAGAATCAGGGGGGCCACAACACAAGCTCCGTGTCCTACCCAGGCTCCAAATACACAGGAGCTTCCAATAATATTGGGTTCAGAGATAGGGAAACTTCTTTCTTTCTCCCTCTCTCTCGCTCTTGTGTTCTTTTTTTCCCCTCTTTTTCTCTCGTGTTTCTTTCTTTCTTTCTTGCGCATTCTTTCATTATTCTCTGTTGTGTTCTTTCTTTTTTTTCATCTTTTGCATTCCTTCCTATTCTTACTGTTTTCTTTCTTTTACCTTTTCTTCTTTCTTTCTATTTCTTTCCTCTCCTTCCTTTTAGATTTGTACCTTTGTTACAATTGTTTATTTTCATTCCTTCTTTTTTTATCCTTCTCGCTGTTGTGTTCTTTTTTTTTTTTTCTCTCTCTATTCCACTCGTGCTCTTTCTTTCTGGCTCATTCTTTCTTTATTGTCTCTCTCGTTTTCTTTCTTTTTCATTCCTTTTCTATATTTTTCTCTATTCTTAATGTTTTCTTTCTTTTGTTCTTTCTTACTTTTCTATTTCTTTCCTCTCCTTCCTTTTAGATTTTTTACCTACTTTGTTACAATTATTTTCTTTCTTTCCTTTTTGTTCAGTCTCCTCTCCTCTTGTGTTCTTTCTTTCTGGCTCATTCTTTCTTTATTCTTTCTCATTTTCTTTCTTTTTAATTCCTTTTCAATATTTCTCTCTATTCTTACTGTTTTCTTGCTTTTACCTTTTCTTTTTCTTCTTCTTTTCTCTCCTTCCTCTCATGTTTTACCTTCTTTGTTACAATTGTTTTCTTTCCTTCTTTTTTATCCTTTGTTTCTTATTATTTCCTTTCTTCTTATTATTTCTTTAGTCTCTTTAATTTCTCTTTACATTTTATACTCCTTTTTTGTATCTTGTTTTTCTATCTTTCTCTTCCTTTCCATATTTATTTCTTTCATCTTTCATTATCTCCCTCTCTCCATATACAGGCAGTCCCCGGGTTACATACAAGATAGGTTCTGTAGGTTTATTCTTAAGTTGAGTTTGTATGTAAGTCGGAACTGTATATTTTATCATTGTAACCCCAGACAGAATTTTTTGGGTCTCTGTGACAATTGGATTTTAAAAATGTTGGGTTGTCATAAGAACCAGGAGTAACAATAAAGCTTCATTACAGACACCTGTGATAACTGTTACAGCTGTTTATTGTAGCCTAGGACTAAAGTACAGTAACTTACCAACATCCAGAGGTCCGTTTGTAACTAGGGGTCGTCTGTAAGTCGGGTGTTCTTAAGTAGGAGACCGCCTGTTCTTGATGTTTCTGCAGGTCTCTCCAGGACGAGGCTTGTGAAACATTATATCATGACCTCCTTCTGGCCGTCCATTGCCCTCACACAAACCTCCGTCATGTTATTCCACTCACTGATGGAAACCGTTCTCTCAGCTAAATCCAGTGTGACCCGGTACAATCCCTCGGTTCTGTTTGAGAAACCTACATGTGCTTTAAAGGGAATGTTGTCTATATGATAGTTCCTATTTCTGGGCTCCTAATCCTCAAACTGTCTCTTGTCAGCTCCGTCTTGTCAGATTGTATACAGATTGTATAATATTCAGTGTCTTTCATATTCCAGGTGTTTGCATTTGAAGGAGGGGAGATCCAGTGGGCCCGGTACCGCAACAACCCCAAAGACTATCCCCAGGAGAAGGACATGCAGTTTGGTGTCAGCATCAACCAACATCAATCTAAAATGACGGTGGGGACACTAAAGATCGTCAGTAAAGGACTCAGAGCCCCACATTGGCATTTCAATGCCAACGAACATGGATTCCTGGTCCAGGTAAGAACTTCTTATGGATTCCTATTCCAGGATTCTAGAATGTCCAAATGCACTAAGGACGTGTCCTCACACTGCCCCTCCTCCCCCCTGGAAACTATTTATCTGGAGCTGTCACTCAGAGTAGAGAAATGCTACTGTGGCTTACATCCACACAGAGAACTAAGAGCACAGCAGTGTGAGGACACACCCCCAGTGCACTTGAAGAAGCTACATTCCTGGACAATATCACTACATTTCACAAAGGTGTTATTATACATCTCTCCAGGAATAAAGCCTAAGACTAGTGACAGAGAGCACAGAGCACAGCAGTGTGAGGACACACCTCCAGTATAATCCTGGAATATAAATCCACACATCACAATGCTGCTGCTGCTGCTAACAAGATACACAAAGGTCTTATTACACAGGGACAATGCATACCACTGTCTGTAGGGAGCACAGAGCACAGCTGTGTGAGGACACATCCATGGCAACTTGGAGAAGCTACAATCCTTGAATACAAATCAATATTTAACAGCCCTGCTGCCACACACGACAAACACAAAGGTCTTATTACACACCTCTCCAGGGACAATACCTATCGAAGGTTGCAGAGAGCACAGAGTACAGCAGTGTGAGGCCACACCCCCAGTGACACCAGCTCTCCAGGGACAACACTAACACCGGCTGCAATCTACACGGTCACACCTGTCGACCATTTCCTTTTTAAGACACATATAAACCTTGTGTATTGGACAGGGTAAAGCTTGGATCGGGGTAGTAGATGACGGTGGAAACGATGTCACCACCTACAACGTCACAGCTGGCCAGGTCATCTTCTTCCCGAAGAACACGCTACACTGGGTGAAGAACGTGGGCGATGATGACTGCCTTTTTGTCCTCTTCTTTACTACACATGACGAGCTCAGTACTCTGGATGTGGACGATGCATTTTACATGACCCCGGAAGACATAGCTTCCAGGTCTTTAAAGGTGAGTTACAGATTTATACTCCTTAAAGGGGTTCTCCAGTCATAGTCCTGTGGATAGGGCCTAACTAGTTAATCGGTGGGGGATGGTACTCCCACGGATCTTGAGAATCCATTTGTACCCCTGTGGTGGGAGCAGGGGGCACTGTCTCTGCCTGGAGAAAACAAGGCTTAATCACCAGAGGAGACAGGGCTTTTTTTACTATGAGAACTGTCAATCTGTGGAATAGCCTGCCTCAGGCGCTGGTCACAGCAGGGACAGCAGAGAGCTTCAGGAAGGGTCTAGATGCCTTTTTGCACCTAAATAACATTGATGGTTCTGTTATATAGAATTGTTTCCCCTAAATCCCTTCCTCATCCAATCCCTTCCTTTCCTTGGTTGAACTTGTCTTTTTTCAACCGTATAAACTATGATACTGGTTGATAATATCAGATTTTTCCCCACTTTTTAGCCAGCAGGTGGCGTAAACTTCATCAGAACCTTTATGAAACCAAAAGAAGACCAGGCGATCAATCTACCCAAAAACTTGGCGGAACTGATCCAAAATGCCAGCTACGTTCAGTCGAATTCCACAGATGTCTGGAAGTATTTTTACGACTTAAAAGGTACATATTGTATACATCCTTTAAATAGGATTCAGTGGGGGAGATTTCTCAGAAGAACTGTTCTAGTTGCCCATGACAACCAATCAGAGCTCAGCTTTCATTTTCCCAGAGCTGTTTATAAAATATAAGCTGAGCTCTGATTGGTTTCCATGGGCAACTACAACGGATTTACCTTGAATAACTCTAATAAATGTCTGCCCAATAGTCCTTTGCAGGAGGCTCCATACATATAAGAAGGGAGGTTCCGCTTTAGTTATTGTTACCCAATACAAGGCCATACGAGGCTGCGTATTACTGTGTGCTTTCCCGAGAAGGGCTGAGGTCATGGTAATGTGTCGTAATATTTTCTTTCCTGAGTCGTTGATTTCTTGGGAAATGTGAATGTTGCCCTTTTTTCTGAAGAAACTAAGCAGATGTTGGGTTATTTCATGTCTCGGCTTTCAAGAAAACGCTGACACGCCATCTATACGGGCGTCCGAGGTAGAAAAAATATCACAAAGTCCTGAATGTGAGACCTTATAAACAACGCTTCTCCTGAGTTTACCTTCTTCAGGACAATCTGTGGTCATACAGCAGAAAACTTCTGTAAGGATCAGCTTCAGGACAAACACTTTGGTTTTTCGAGCCCAATCTCCAGGGCTAACATCTGGAATTTTGTGGCCCCATTACACTCATAATGTTGTGTCCCCCCTCATCCTAGTACAAATTACAATATACTGCGACAAACTGATCACATTCGTGACTTATCATTGCTGAATTTGCCCCAAGATGCCTTCCCCTTCCTTCCAGAACATTTCCACACCGCGCCCCTAAAAAAATACAGCAGTTACTTACAATAAAGTCCGCCTTCGATACAAACACTGCGCTCCTAAAAAATACATATTTAACTTTTGTCCTTGAACGGTTGATTTTGGCTGCAGTGAGTACTAAAGCAATGGGTCACAGTGCTAAGGAAAGTGGGCCCTGATGGAGGCCCGACCCATTTGCTTTGAGGACAGGACATGCAATGACCGTCCCAGCAAATTCAGGACAGTTGGTGATAGGGTCGTTTTTTTCCAGATTATTTCATGCCTATGTGGTACATTTCAGGGTCTAAGGAGTTCATCTTCCCGGGAGGAATCATACAGTGGGCACGCTACCGCAAAAATGGAGCTGGTCTTAATGAAACAGAGAAAATCTACAGCGAATCTGTCAATTCTGTAAGTGCTCACTGGGTCATCAAGTTATGCTGTTACTGGTTATATATCTGGGGATTCGTTAGGTGAGGCAGCTAACGAAGAAAATAATCTCTGGAGTCTTAGGTCTGAGGTGTTAATAGTTTCATACCTATTATACTTGTGGGTCTAGGTGGATGATAAAGGGTTAATACCTATTATCCCTGCAGGTGTAGGGGGATGATCATGGGTCAATATCACTTATGCCTGGAGGTCTAGAGTCATAATGGGTTCATATCTATTATACCTGAGGGTCTAGGTAGATGATGAATGGTTAATTTCTAATATCCCTGCTGGTCTAGGGGGATGATCATCGGCGATATCGATTATCCCTGTGGGTCTAGGTGGATCATGGGTTCATATCTATTATCCCTGGTGGTCTAGGTGGATCATGATGGGTTAATATGGATTATCCCTGGAGGTCTAGAGTAAAGATGGGGTCATATATATTATCCCTGGGGGGTCTAGGTGGATGATGGGTTCATATCTATTATCCCAGGTGGTCTAGGTGGATTATGATGGGTTAATATTCCTTATCCCTGGAGTCTGAGTGACTGATGGGTTCCTATCTAGTACCCTGGGGGGTCTAAATGGAGGATGACAGTTTAATATCTAATATTACTGGATGTCTAGGGGGATGTCACAGGCCAAAATTGATTATGCCTGGGGGTCTAGGTGGATCATAGGTTCATATCTATTATCCCAGGTGGTCTAGGTAGTTCATGATGGGTTAATATTGATTAAAGATGGGGTCATATATATTATCCCTGGGGGGTCTAGGTGGATGATTGGTTCATATCTATTATCCCAGGTGGTCTATGTGGATCACAATGGGTTAATGTTCCTTATCTCTGGAGGTCTAGAGTGATGATGGGTTCATATCTATTATCCCTGGGGGGTCTAAATGGAGGATGACAGTTTAATATCTATTATCCCTGGTGGTCTAGGGGGATGTCACAGGCCAAAATGGATTATCCCTGGAGGTGTAGAGTGATGACGGGATTATATCTATTATTGCTGGGAGTCTAGATGGATGATAAAGGATTCATATGTATTATCCGTTTTGGTGGATGATCATGGGGCAATGTCATTATCCTGGGGGTCTAGGGAGGTGATGAGAGTGATAAGTAACAGTAATAAAGCCTATTGTCTTCCAGCACACGGACACTCTCACTCTGGGTACCCTGCGGATAAAATCCAATGGTCTGAGGCGCCACATTTCCACTCAATGCACTGAGATGGGATACGTCATCAGCGGGTGTGGACAAGTAAGTGCCCAGCCGAAAATAGTGGGGCATGGAAGCATTTTCCCTCAACAACTAAATTGGGAACATTTGGACAGCTTCCTTACACGTTCACATGGGGCATATTTATCAGCGCCACGTCAGAGGCCTGATATCGCTAACTGTAGCTGATTGCTAGCACTTGCCATTATTTGCCCCAATCCGCCACCTTCGCGCCAGTGGGGCGTGGGCCAGCTGAGCAGAGGGCGAGGCTGGGAGTGGGCGGCACGGATCGTTACTGTCCCCGCACCGGTGTACTCGTTGCAGCCAGCGATTTTTCACATGTGTATCCACATTATTTACAGGGAGAGACATGGAGGCAGTACTATCTGTATGTACATGACTCCTAGGGAGGAGGTACTATCTATACATAAAACAATACACGAGAGAACCAGGAGGAGGTACTATCTCCAACCTACATCATTTACGGAGAGACAGTACATCTGTACCTAGATCATTTACATGCCGGCAAAGCAGGCAGTACTGTCTGTACCTACAAATTCACAGGGAGGGAGAAACCGGGCTACCATTACTATTAATGCTACATTATTACTGGGAGAGACAGGAAGACAGTACTATCTGTACCTAGATCAGTTTACATGGAGCAAAAGGAGACAAGAGTACTGTCTGTACCTTCACAATTCACGGGAGAAACCGGGCTACATTACTATTAATGCCTACTATTTACTGGGAGAGAACAGGAGGCAGTACTATCTGTACCACATATTTACAGTAGAGACAGTGAGGCAGTACTATCTGTACCACATTTTTTAACAGTGAGTCAGTACTATCTGTGCCCACATTATATAAGGGAGACAGGGAGTCAGTGCTATCTGTACCCACATTATTTACAGGGAGAGACAGGGGTCAGTACTATCTGTACCCACATTATTTACAAGGAGAGACAGGGAGGCAGTACATCTGTACTCACATTATTTACAAGGAGAGACAAGGAAGAAGTACTTATCTGTACCCACATTATTTCCAGGGAGAGACATGGGAGTCAATAACTATCTGTACCCACTTATTTTCCAGGGAGAGACAGGGAGACAGTACTATCTGTACCCACATTATTTACAGGGAGGCTGTACTATCTGTACCCACATTATTTACAGGGAGAGAGAGGGAGTCAGTACTATCTGTACCCACATTATTTACAAGGAGAGAAAGGGAGTGGCATACTATTCTGTGCCACATTATTTCCAGAGGAGAGGACAGGGAGTCAATACTATCTGTACCCACATTTTCCATGGAGGAGACAGGGAGGCAGTACTATCTTGTACCCACATTATACAGGGAGAGACAAGGAGGCAGTACTATCTGTACTCACATTATTTCCAGGAGAGACAGGGACGGCAGTACTATCTGTAACCCACATTATTTACAGGGAGAGAGAGGGAGTCAGTACTATCTGTACCACATTATTACAAGGAGAGGACGGGGAGGCAGTACTATCGTACCCACATTATTACAAGGAGGAGACAAGGGAGGCAGACGTACTATCTGTAACACATATTTTACAGGGAGGCAGTACTATCTGTACCCACATTATTTACAGGGAGAGAGAGGGAGTCAGTACTATCTGTACCCACATTATGTACAAGGAGAGACAGGGAGGCAGTACTATCTGTACCCACATTATTTACAGGGGACAGGGAGGCAGTACTATCTGTACCCACATTATTTACAGGGAGAGACAGGGAGGCAGTACTATCTGTACCCACATTATTTCCAGGGAGAGACAGGGAGGCAGTACTATCTGTACCCACATTATTTACAGGGAGAGACAGGGAGGCAGTACTATATCATTTACAAGGAGAGACATTATTTACAAGGAGAGTCAGTGTAGAAGTACAAGGCTGGGTTAGTACTGTACTCCGTGTAACAATGCACCTCACATGACTCGCTGCTATATATGTGTGCACATTCTTACCGCACATAAGGCAACACATCTCCAGCACATTGCACAGCAATAACTAGAGAACCGCCTATAGGAAACATCTGCCACCTTATCATTCCCACATAAACTCTGGATTATATTTTGTTTTCCAGATCGGAATCGTTGGGGACAGACCCGTCCCGGATTTCTCGGTCGGTATCGGCGATGTCTTCTTCTTTCCCATTGGAACTCAGCATTACATCAAAAGCATATGTGATGAAGATCTCTTCATGATCCTGGCCTTCAGTACCGGAAACCAGGTGCGGGATTATAGGGATTATATTCCAGGGGTTGTTAGGATTTCTTGTTTCCTCCGATGTATAATCTTCTATTTGGCTTCTTGTATCTCGGCAGCTGGAAACACTAGATATGGACGATTACTTCCACGCAACGGCCGACCACATCCTCGCTCAGTTATTCTTAAAGAAACAGGAAGAATTTAAGAAGATTCCAAAATTTAAGGAAGATCAAGCGGTGAATTTGCCATAGACATTGATACCAACCCACCGACCGGGGCCTAAAATCTCCACCCCTCGTATAGAGGACAGACTCCATTTTTCCCGGTGGCTTGATGGCAACGTTGGGTCCTTCAAAGACTTGAAATGTTTTCAGACTTTTGGAACGTTACGAATAACACTGGATGCAGAGAGCAAAGAGCACAGCAGTGTGAGGACATGCCCCCAATGCACCAAGAGAAGCTACAATCCTGGAATATAAATCCATATATCACAGTCCTGCTGCTACTAACAATATACACAGAGGTAAGAATGCACATCTCTCCAGGGACATTACATAACACTGGATGCAGAGAGCAAAGAGCACAGCCCCCCGTCTTTTTTTGGCGCAAGTGGGCGTGGCCTAACTTTTCCACATTATCCGTCACATTTTTGTGTATTTTTGTATTAGGCGCAAAATTTTGGCGCACAATGGGCCAGGAAAAAAACTGGTCAGAAAGCAAAATTAAGGCGCAGTCCATGTAAGATTTTGGCGCACGTCTCATTTTTATGGCAGCAGGACTGATTAGTTCTGACTACCCATTAATTACTTACAGCCGTGCGCCATTTTAATACATCGGGCTGTGCTTTCAGGAGACTGATCTCCGATGCCGACAGTTAGTAAATTCCCCCCCACTGTGTTACAATTTTATTGCAGTATATTGCTAATATAGTGATTCACTATTATAGCCTGCCTGCAGCAGACAGTGATGGTGTAATGACATCCATGGAAGCCCCTCAGAGGCTGTTATAGCAACGGATCAGCCTTCCTGATATCATCACATGTCTGTGTGTCCCTGTCCCATCTCAACTTAAAAGGTTAATACCCACGATGAACAGTATAATAATAAAAAATAATTCCTTAATCACCAAGTTATGGGACCAATTAGATTTGTTCACCCTGGCACTTTAAAGAGGACCTGTCACCCCATTTATCGGCACTAGGAGATGTTACTAAAGTAAGCAGCTCCTAGTGTTGATCAAACGCTGCAGTGTTAGAAAGATAGCGTTACCAGAAACCTCCGGTAACGCTATCAAACACTGCGGCGGGGTACAGTTTAATCATCGGACTGCTTGCAAAGCTGTCCGATGTATTCATGAGGGGGCGGTCCGAGGCGCTGCCTCTTCCCCGGACCGCCCCCAGGATTTTGGCGCACGCGATCGGATTGTGGCGCATCGGCGACGGCATGCACTTCACGGAAATCAGGGGGGGGTGTGGCCATAAGAAAACCCGACGGATTTGGAAAAGCCGCCGTATTTTTAAAAAAGTGCCACTTGACACGCGCTTACCTGCACCCAGCCTAGCTTGGTGAACTCCGACGGACTTCAGCGCAGCAGCGACACCTGGTGGACATCGGGCGCACTACCTTAGTGAATCGCCGGAAGACCCGAATCCTCCACTGAGAACGCGCCGCTGGATCGCGACAGGACCGGGTAAGTAAATCTGCCCCATTGTAGTAAAAGACGTCTGTGAGCAGAATCTCATGCCAAGCATCGGGAAGGAGCCAATTATGTAAAGACATAAAATAAAGTCCAATGTGTACACAGTCCAACTATTCAGCGTTTCCAATTGTTATTTGAACCAATTATTTATTACGTCTTTGTCGTCTTTCTTATTCCAAACATCCAATCTACACATTCATTAGCGGCGGGCAGTCAGCTGTAACTCCGATTGTGGAGCTCGACAGGTCAGTCCTGAAAGCAGAGGTAAAACATAACAAATGAATTGAGTATGTTTTATATTTTATATAAGGGCGACAGAAAAGAAACAAAAAAACAATGCTTTTTATAAACTGTGTGAGATTTCAATACATACATATATAGTTATAGAACAATAGCAAGTAAAGTTAATTGATGAAAAAGTTACATAAACCTTATAAAATGTGGTACTGAAAAAAGTAAATAAAACAACCCAGTGATTTTGAAAACTTTCAGAAAGGAAAAGGGACACTCCCTCTTACCAGCCCAAAAAGAGGTTGGCATAGGAGGGCACATACTGTGCACCCATTGCAGTCCCTGAGAGATGTTGGATGGCATGGATGCCATAAATGTCTTTTTTGGAGGAAGGACACATGGATGACATGTGTACGTTATCCTTGATTGACCTATTGGGGCTTATTTGCTAAGGGTCCGCGGAACGTATTTCTGTCGGACTTCCCGACGTTATCAGGGATTGCACGGCTGGGACAATTATTCAGAAGGGGATTGTGTCGCATGCGATCGGATTTTTGCACTTTGCGGCTTTCATGCGACAGAAATCGGGGGGGGGGGGGGGGGAGCCTCTGGACTATCGCTGGATTAAACATTTAAATTGTGTCGCAAGCCCAAGCACTTACATGCACCAGGAAGAAGAAGGTGAACTCGGGCGGGGAAGCGACACATGCAGGATTTCGGGCGCACAATCGTGGTCAACACAGTGCATTATCGTCGGACACTCTGAATAGGGGAACACGCCCCTTGTGCCCCATTGACATTGTATTATGCCTCATACACACAACCGTAAATAAGGCCCTGAACCAGTCACAAAAATAGCGGCATTCACCCCTCTCATCTCCACCCGGCCAAAAAGGGCAGCAAACTTTCCTCTGTTTGTGGAGCGTTTCTTTACATGAGGCCTTTCTAAGTTATTCACCATTCCCCACCATTGGGGAATGATCACCGTTTTGATCACTCCCCAAAAATGAATAGAGAAGGGGAGCATGGAGACGTGAGTATTTTCCTCATGTATGGGGTCTACATTATAAGCCATAATCTTATTTGGGGTGACATTATTGATCTTGTTTGTTCAGGGATCTGCATTAACATTATTGCATAGTATGGGGTCTGCATTAAAAGCATTTGTCTGATCTGGGGTCACATTATTAATCTTGTTTGGTCAGGGGTCTGCTTTTCAATTATTGTATGGTCTGGGGTCTGCATTATAAGCCATCGTTTGATCTAGAGTCACATTATTAATCTTGTTTGGTAAGGTACCTGCAGTTCAGTTATTGTATGGTCTGAGGTCTGCATTATAAGCCATTATGTAATCTGAGGTCACATTATTAATCTTGTTTGGTCAGGGGTCTGCACTCCCATTATTGTTTGGTCTTGGGTCTGTATTATTAGCCTTGTTTGGTTTGAGTTCTGAATTTTCCTCGTCGGGAAAACGTGAATTGGGCCCTTAGTAAATGACCCCCATTGTTGTCTCAGGCACAAAAGGTCTCAGGGACCGCGATGGGTGCATGGTGAACGCCTAACCTTTTATGGGTTGGGAGGGAGTGTTTGTGTTCCCCTCTCAAGCTTTTCATAGCATGCACACGCTCTGGCATGTCAGATGATTGTCCACACTTCTGCCTTCGGAGCGACCCGGCACTGTCTAAGTGCTCCACCGAGAGTTTTCAGTGCCAAAGTAAAGGGTTTAATTGTAAGTCCTCTCAAGTGCTATATGTATTGTTCATATATGATTGGTTTATATGTCTTTTCATCATGATTATCTTTGCAGGCAGGGAGCAGGTAATGATAAAGAAACAACTTAAAAGAATTGGAATTAATCAGATTCACGACAAAGGCATTTTTGAAATTAACATGTCAGAGGCTATTGGAACCTGTCATCATGTAAAAATGACCTTCCTGATGGCAGGTTCCCTTTAAACAATACTATTTGATGACATGTTTTGAAATGCTTCAGATAAGTATTTGAACACTCCCTCCCACCAATCCAAAAAGAGGTTTGGAATCGGCGGGCATGTACCAAGCACCCATTGCGCTCCCTGAGACCTGTATGTTAAAAGAACATGATCGAACACAAAATAATTAGGATGCAAAATTAAAAACAATAAGTCAATCAAGAATTTATGCATGTCATCCAATCCAGTACTGTATTTTACTGCATCTAGACTAACCGCAATGGGTGCACAGAACACGCCTCCAACGCCAACCTCTTTTTGGGCTGTTGGGAGGGAGTGTTCATGTACTCATCTATAGAATTTCAATACCACTGGGCTTTTTTATTTACTTTGGTCTGTATCATAATTTATAGGGGCAGATTTACTTACCCGGTCCGTTCGCGATCCAGCGGCGCGTTCTCTGCGCTGGATTCGGGTCCGGCCGGGATTCATCAAGGTAGTTCCTCTGCCGTCCACCAGGTGGCGCTGCTGCGCTGAAAAGCATCTGAACGCGCTGGAGTTCACCGCCTCGGGCTGAGTGAAGGTAAACACGTCCCAAGCGACACATTTCTTTTTTTAAATGCAGCGTTTTTTCCGAATCCGTCGGGCTTTCGCTCGGCCACGGCCCCCGATTTCCGTCGCGTGCATGCTGGCGCCGATGCGGCACAATCCGATCACGTGTGCCGAAATCCCGGGGCAATTCAGGGGAAATCGGCGCGAATCGGAAATATTCGGGTAACACGTCGGGAAAACGCGAATCGGGCCCTTAGTAAATGACCCCCATAGTGTTTACGGAACTATGCCAGAAATATACCGCATTCTCTGTCCTCCTCCTATAAATTCTAAAATTAAAACTATATTTGATTAATTGGGTGTATTTAACCCCTGCATTTAGGACTGACATTTTGGATTCCACAATTGGAGTTACAGGTCACTTCCCACCACTTGTCTGGGTGTTTAGAATAAGAAAATGGACAAAGACGTAATAAATTATTAAGCAACAATGGGATACAATGGGGCTACGTGCACATCGGAATGTGTTGACATGGAGAGTTGGCTCCTCATGGCATGATATCTGCCATGATTGCTTATTTCTATGCATTTCTTCTCATGTAGGTGCTGGAGTTGGTTTGGTGATGTTTTCTCCAAAGGAAATCTGTCTCCAGGGCTTTGTAGAGGTTGAATGTTTTTTTTCTGCAGGCATTTAATAGGTATATTATCCTGCCCATTCCTTATAAAATGACTTTTCTTTTTACATAAGCTGAAGTGGCTGAAGTGCTACCGGGGGCGTTACCATAGCACCTCTGGGATCAATGAAGTTTAGTTGTTTTCCCCAGAATTAATAATAAAACATAAAAAACCTCAGAATGCATGTTGTGATCATTTACAATGACATTGTTTGTGTATTTGTATAGCTTCAAAACCTTGTCCAAGTTTATACTTGAGACTGGATTGTTCTTTGCCATCTGTATTTGTACCACTAGATGGCGCATGTGTCAGGATAACCAGATATCTGTACATTACTGTATTCAGAGGCCGATAAATAACAAAATAACACCCCCGACAACCCATCTAGGGGGAGATGCTGGGGGGCACTATATGAAGGGGGAATGCTCGGGGGTACAGTATTAAGGGGAGATGATAGGGGGTACAGTGTGGAGGAGAGATGCTGGGGCACAGTATGGAGAAGTATGCTGGGGGCACAGTATGGAGGAGAGATGCTGGGGGGCACAGTATGAACCAACCTGTGAAGTTGTACTCCATGAAGCTCCAGGGTCCTGATAACGGTGAGTCGTTGCCTCTTGTTATGTGCAGTTTATTCATGTGACATCTTCCTTGTATCATCTTGTTGCTTGTAAAATCTCTCCTTTAGGCCCCATTTACACGGCCGTATAGGGGCCCTTAACCCCTTACCGATGCACGCTGTACATGCGCTGTAAGTCTTTGCTGCACGTTTTTAGCGCCAATCGTGAGTGTTTTCTCGCCGATCGCTTGCCGTCGTTCGTCGCTCCCCGTGAGATCATCGAGGACTGGCGATCCATCGCCATGAAAGCCTTGGGAAATCCTCATATACTGCCACACTGTAGTATGGCAGTATATGATTGGATCGTACAGACAACCTAGGGTTAATGTACCCTAGGGAGTATGAAAAATAGTAAATGTAGAATAAAGTAGAAAATAAATAAAATAAATGTCAATTGGGGCGCACAGTGAAAGCTGTAAAATCCAAGCCCACATGAAAAAGGCGCAAATGCGTTTTTTCACCCAGTACACGGCATGGAATATTTAAATACCGTCGCAATGAAGTGCCATTTGTTACGCAGAAAACAAGCCGTCACACAGCTCTTCACGTGTAAAAATAAAAAGTTCGAGATTTTTGAAGGTGGGGAGTGAAAAATGGGAAAAAAAACCAAAATATGGCCGGACCGTTAAAGGGTTAAAGTGGCCGCACAATTTGGAGCCATATCAGCCATTGCACCTACAAAAATAGTTTTTGAAGGTTCGTATTAAAAATTAACGAAAAAAAAATTGTCCAGTCTGTCTGCGGGCACTAGGAAGGGAAGCTGAGGCCATTTCTACAGTCAAATGTTTAATTACGTTCAGTGTATACATCTGTATGCAGCTGGCTCCCTCTAGTGGTTGTGGCAGGTAGCCACTTTTTTTTTTTTTGGTAGATTTGAGTCTCAACCCAGGAGCCTGAATCTGTATGGTATTTATGGCTCATCCTGTGAGACAGGAATGGCTTTTTAAAGGGCTTGCCCAGGAATGCCACTTGCCTAAGCACCCCAGCTGTTTGGCGAGGTGTACCAAGCCATAGATGCCCCTCCCCCATTGCCTCCAACTTTATGACGGCCCCAAACCAAAAATGAACAGTTTTTAAAACCCTAAATCCACTTGAATTAACTTTTTGATTGAGGCGAGCAGCGCAAAAATGAAAATAATTTTAAAAATCACCCCCCGTTTAAGTGGTTAAATCTATTTATTTATTTTTTTCACCCGTTGCAGGTCAAGGTCCAAAGTATGTAAAAATCTTCATCAACCTCCCGCGCTCCATGGATTTTGACGAAGCGATGAGGAGTGAACCCACCCAAGCCCTGGAGCTGACGGCGGATGACATAAAGGAGGACGGCATCGTACAGCTCCGCTACGTCAAGTTCCAGAATGTAAACAGTGTCACAGTGAGTGGGCGTGGCCTCGGCCAATGGGCACAGCAGCTTTTTAAGTTTTTAAAGGAAATCTGCAAACAACATCCCTCATGATAAACCAGGGACATTACTCATAGATCCAGGCACCGGGACTGTGGTATCTTCTTATATTTGTTATCCATGGACTCCTTCCTTCTAATATCAACTTTTACAATTATGTTAATGAGCTCAAAGGTTCTGGGGGTGAGGGGGCACAGTGTAACAGCCTGTGAAGATGCAGCACGTAGGGGCTTAGGTAACACAACGTTCTTCTAAAAGTTTGTTAGAAGGAAGGAGGCAATGGATAACTCGTATAAGAAGATACCACAGTCCCGGTGCCCGGATCTATGAGGAATGTCCCTGGTTTATCAGGATGGATTCTGATGGTAGATTTCCTTTAAAGGGAATGGGCCCCTCCACCAGCTCCATGTCCTTATGCCGACTTCTGCTGGAGAAGAGTCACAATGGGTGGAAATAGGGTTCTGTTCACATTGCAGGGTCTTCTTTGGGCCCTGGTCGCATATTCCATTAATTTAAAGGATTTTCTCCTACAATGACAGGGAATGGGATAAGTGTCCAATAGTTGGGGGTCCCCTGTAATGAGTCTTGGAGTTTCTGGGATGGATTTGGGGGACTTGTGGTAGCGGTAGGACCTCTAGCAGTCCCGCTTAGAGGTAATGTACATCAATGAGGTTGTGCCATGTGGACCTCATCATTGGCTATGCTGGGGCTCAGTCCTCCAAGGTTTAACAGAGACTTTGTGGTCACTAGGGTCCACTGTGTGAAGGTCCTTTATCTTTGCGTGGGGCTCATTAACTTGCTTCATTGCTCCCGCTTCTCACAGATGAATTATTTTTGGGTCTCGATTTCCGCTCCAGTCTTTATATATCGGATTCTGCGGCGCACAGGTGGCCGCTGCGCTGTGACATTGCGAGGACACTTTCAATTTGTGAAATCTGTGAAATTTGTTAGGCCCAATTTATGTGCCGACTAATTAAATTATGTCTTTTATTGCTCGGCCACCTGATCCCACAAAAGTGGCGTTCACAGCCGATTTCTCCGCGCTATCCCCCTGCGTCCCGCCTGACCGTCCGCTCATCTTTCTTCTTTCAGCTATTTGTCCAGTCCAATCAGGGTGACGAGGAGGCGACAAGAATCACGTACTTCACTTTTATCGGGACCCCCGTGCAGGCGACGAATATGAACGACTTCAAGAGGGTGAGTGAGGGGGAGGGGAGAGAGAGGACGGCCCGGGTCACAAATGATAGTTTTATGTAATTCCTATATAATGTTTACAAAATATGAGGTGCTAACGTACCCTGGTAAGACCATGTAACAGCCTTTGAAGCTACAGCACAGAGGGGCACTGGTAATGAACCCCTGGCACACTTATTCATACACCCAGGCACTGTGACACTGGTAATCTTCTCATATTTGTTATCCATGGCCTCCTTCCTTCTAAGATCAATTATTATAATTATGCAAAGGAGCCAGAAGGGCTCCGGGGAGCCCTACCAGAGCTCCTCTGTGCTGCAGCTTTGCAGGCTTTTACTCCATTACCTCTCCCTGATGTTATCTCACTGCAGTACGGGGTGGGAGGAGGAAAGGGGGAAGTGCTCCTTGCCTGCTGTAACAGCTTGTGAAGCTACAGCACGGAAGGGCTCTGGTAACACTTCCCAGAGCCCATCTAGTACATTAGCATAATTGTAAAAGTTGATTTTTAGAAGGAAGGAGGTCATTGATAACAAATATAACAAGAAACCACAGCCTGGATCTTTGAGTAATGTCCCTGGTTTATCAGGATGGATTTTGATGGTGGATTTCCTTTAACAAAAAAAAGTAACAAAAAGTAACACTAGGGGGCACTAACCGTGCCTGAGTTTTACATTTTATACATTTTATGGGACTTTATAATGTTAGGTTGTTGTCCTTACAATCTGGCTTGTGGGGGTCCTATCACAATCTCCCCAAACCCCCCCCCCCCCCCAGAAGAATGGGGTCCTGTTCTCCCTAATCAAAGGGGCGTCAGGTGGAGCAATGCATCTTCCATCGACTATCACCGCTGGTCACTTTCATCTGCTGTGAGGTGCATCCGATTTATTAGTAGAGACCCAACCCCTATCCTCTTCATTGATGGGACCTCCTCCAATCACATTAGGCGCATTACAATCCAGCTTCAGGGCTGAGCAGCGGGTGTCTGCTGTATTATTAACAAATAAAATCATAAACCTGTGTCCAAAAATGTCTATCAAAATCCGCAAAAACCTAAAAATTCAAATCACACCCGTTTTCCCTAGAACTGATATAAATATAAATAAACAGTAAAAATCATAAACACATTAGGTATCGCCACGTCTGAAAATGCCCGATCTATCAAAATATACTAACGTTTTTTCACTGCATTTTACCCCGTAGCGGAATATAGCGCCCAAAGACTAAAATAGCACTTTTTTGCCATTTTGAAAAATATAAAAAAATCAATAAAAAGTGATCAAAAGTTGCACAGTCCTAAAAATTATAGCAATGAAAACGCCATCAAGTCGCAAAAAATTACACCACCCACAGATCCGTACACCAGTATGAAAAAGTTATTGGTGCCAGAAATGGCAAAATTAAAAAAAAAAAAACATTTTTTGTACAGGAGGTTTTAATTTTTGTAAATGTATGAAAACATTAAACCTTAACAGATTTGTTATCCCTGTAATCACAACAACCCAAAGAATAAATTAGATATTTGATTTGGGGCGCACAGTGAAAGACATAAAATCCAAGCCCACAAGAAAATAGCACAAATGCATTTTTTTCCCCATTTTCACTGCATTTGGAATTTTTTTTCCCGCTTCCCAGTACACGGCCTGGAATATTAAATACCATCACTATGAAGTGCGATTTGTTACGCAGAAAATAAGCCGTCACACAGCTCTGTACATGGAAAAATAAAAAAAAAAGTTATAGATTTTTTTAAGGTGGTGAGGGAAAAATGGAAATGAAAAAACTAAAAAGGGCCAAATCGTTAAGGGGTTAAACTTTGGGGGAAAAAAAACATTTCTCAATTTTGGATCTATGGGGGTTCTATTGGTACCAAATACCATCCAAATGTGGTACTGTGTGTGTGGGGGTAGATTCCTGCTGCAGGCAGTTGTCTTAGTCACCGGACAACGTGGAGCAGACATGTTCCATCCGTCATACAGAGTTTTTTTTTTTAATTGTATTTTTATTTATTTTTTTTAGTTTTGTCAATAGTTAAATGGTCACTGCAATTTTTTTTTTTTTTTTTTAACTAATATTTTTGTAACCTGTTTTCCCCTGCAGGTTGTAGGCAAGAAAGGAGAGAGTCACTGAGCAGATGTCGGACGCCCGGAAAGTTACCGTAACCAGTTTCGGGTCACCACAACACAAGCATTTTTTTTTTTTTTTTCCCGAAAGATTTAAATGTTCCATTCAGAAAAAAATTTAAAAAATTCCCAAATAAACCATTTGCTTTTTGTTAAGCCGAGTTTCAGAACTGTGATTTTATTGGACCTGGCTCTGCCCTTTGTAAATAAATAGGACTACTTTTTGCCAAACGACTTTTGTGTGTCTGAGGATTTTAATGTGCGCCTTGTGTGTAATTGTACAGTCCGGATCCAGCTATTGTTCTCTGGTGTCATTATACACAACGGGGGACAAAAGGGACCATGGGAAGGGGGATGTTTTAACTACAGGGGGAAGCTAAAATTTCACGACCCCCTTTTAGTTCAGAAAATACCACATCTGATCCCTCACCTGGTAATGGGTCAGGGGATATCTTTTCGGCTATGTCCGGAAAACGGCGGCCATCTTGAAAACCACCATATTGAATCAAGGGCCAATTGTCAACAGCGAAATCCTCCATAGATTCTCATACGGCTTCATAAAGATCCAGAATCTTCAGTCCTGTGATCAGCACCGGGGACAACACGTCTCGTAGCTGTGCATCACAGGGTACGTTCCTGGTTGAAGTCTTCCGTGGAAGGGTGCGGAGGTCTTAACTCATTAAATGTACTTCCCTAATGCAGGTAGGTCTCCCTCTCTACTCTACAGATGTGTGTAGGAGTCCTGAGGATAACCTCTTAAAGCTGGGGGAGCTGATGGGAATATGTGGAAGACTTATTAAAGCACAAATACATTTTTGGGGATAAAGGAATATATAAAACATATGTGACCATGCAATAAATGTCTGGTAGAGCCGCCTCCTTATGTCTCCTATGATGATAATGAGTACAGTACAGGCAGTCCCCGGGTTACATACAAGATAGGGTCTGTAGGTTTGTTCTTAAGTGGAGTTTGTATGTAAGTCGGAACTGTATATTTTATCATTGTAATCCCAGACAGAACTTTTTTGGTCTCTGTGACAATTGGGTTTTCAAAATGTTGGGTTGTCATAAGAATCAGGAGTAACACTAAATCTTCATTACAGACACCTGTGATAACTGTTATAGCTGATCATTGTAGCCTAGGACTAAAGTACAGTAACTTACCAACATCCAGAGGTCCGTTTGTAACTAGGGGTCGTA
The DNA here is from genome assembly GCA_019512145.1 of Engystomops pustulosus. Classification (NCBI taxonomy): domain Eukaryota; kingdom Metazoa; phylum Chordata; class Amphibia; order Anura; family Leptodactylidae; genus Engystomops; species Engystomops pustulosus. The sequence continues at coordinate 313,892,197 of CM033641.1, read as the reverse complement.
TGTAAGTCAGGTGTTGTTAAGTAGGGGACCGCCTGTATATGTCTTTTACATGATTCAGGTTGTCCTGTCTCCTTGTTTCACCCTATAATAAGAAAGGCAGGTCTAACATCTTCATAATAATAAACAGTTTGTAGTTATTCCTCCTCGTCTCTCTAAATATTATCATTATTATTAATAATACAGGTCGTACTGCCTCCCTGTCTCCCCCTTAATAATAAAAACAAAAGTTAGTGTTCCCTCCTTGTCTTTTCATATGATAAAAAGTTACAGGCAGTAAGTGCCGCCTCCTTGTTCTTCCTATGATAATAAAATCACTGGTAGAACGGCCGCCTCGTGTCTCCTAATATGATTATATGGACGGTCCCCGGGTTACGTACAAGATAGGTTCTTAAGTTGAATTTGTGTACAAGTCAGAACAGCTATATCTAGTAAGTGTAACTCCAGACAAATTGCGGCACATTTACAGTGCAGTGACCTATGTAGTGTGCAGGGGGCGCCAGATTCAGGATTTCTGGTGCACGTTCTTCACGAGTCTGGCGCCCCCTGCACTGCTCCGCCAGAGTGCACCAACTTTTTTTTGGTGCACCTTTACCATGGGGGGGGGGGGGGGGGGGTGCGCAACATAAGTCTGTTGGACTTTGCATGTTAAATGTGGTGCCCGGTCCTAGTTGTAAGCAGCTCCTAGTGCTACAACAAACGCCGCAGTGTTAGAATGATAGCGTTACCGGGAACCAACGATAACGCTATCTAACACTGCGGCGGGGTACAATGTAAACGCCGGACCACTCTCAAAGCTTGTCCAGTGTATTCATGAGGGGGCGGGGTTAGGGGCGGTGACTGAAGTATGACCGTCACCGCTGGCCTATGGAGCGAGCGGGGAGGTCCGGTGCGTTGAATACACTGGACAGCTTTGAGAGCGGTCCGGCGTTTACATTGTACATTGAGGTTTCCGGTAACTTTATCCCTCTAAGTTACCGGAAACCTCAATGTACAATGTAAACGCCGGACCGCTCTCAAAGCTGTCCGGTGTATTCAACGCCCCGGACCTCCCCTCCACAGTACTTTAGTAAGCAGCTCCTAGTGCCGAATTTATGGGTGACAAGTCCTCTCAAGTCCTAGGGGGTCTGAAAAACAGTGAAAGTAAAAATAAAAAAAAGTTTAATAAAAAAAACATAAAAATCCTTTCCTTAGACCTGATATAACAGTAAAAATCAAACACATCAGGTATCGCCGTGTCCGAAAATGCCCGATCTATAAAAATATAATAATGTTTTTTCACTGCGTTTAACCCCATAATGGAAATAACGCCCAAAGTCGCAATTTTGAAAAATATAAAAAGTGATCAAAAGGTCGTACAGTCCTATAAATGGTAGCTTTGAAAATGCCATCAAAAGTCGTAAAAAAATGACACCTCCCACAGCTCTCTAACCCAAAGTATGAAAAAGTTATTGGCGCCTGAAAATGGCAAAATCCAAAAAAATTATACAAATGTGTTATCCCCATGATCGCACCGACCCAAAAAATCCAAATGGCGCAAATAGATTTTTTTACCATTTTCACTGCATTTGGACTTTTTTCCTGCTTCCCAGTACACGGCATGGGATATTAAATATCGTCAGAATGAAGTGCAATTTGTAACGCAGTAAAAAACAAGCCGTCACACAGCTCTGTACATGGGAAAATAAAAAAGTTATAGATTTTTTTAAGGTGGGGAGTGAAAAATGGAAATAAAAAAACAAAAAAGGGCTGCGGCGTTAAGGGGTTAAATACCTGCGCAAGCAGTTGACACTAGAAAGAACGTGCAAAGTCTGACAGAAAACTGGTGCAAAGCCCTTGGTAAATGTGCCCCATTATATCTGGGACCTGTAACAATCAGACTTTAAAAATTTGGGGTAGACAAGGGAACAAGGAGAATAAAACTACAGATAGCTATTCCTCCTTGTCTCCCCCTACAATAATAATCATAATAATAATGAAGTTACAGGTAGTACTGTCTCCTTGTTTCTACCTATAACTAAAAGGTACAAGTCTCTCCCTATAATAATAGGTATAATAATGAAGTTCTAACATCTTATGAATAATAATAAACTTCAAGTTGTTATTCCTTGTTGTTTCTCATAATAATAATAATAATATTAATAATAATATAATAATAATAATAATTATAGTACAGGTAGTACTGCCTCCTTGTTTCTACCTATAACTAAAAGGTACAAGTCTCTCCCTATAATAACAGGTATAATAATAAACTACAATTTGTTATTCCATGTTGTTTCTCATAATAATAATAATAATAATAATAATCATAGTACAGGTAGAACTGCCTCCTTGTTTCTACCTATAGCTAAAAGGTACAAGTCTCTCCCTATAATAACAGGTATAATAATAAACTTCAAGTTGTTATTCCTTGTTGTTTCTCATAATAATAATAATAATATTAATAATAATAATATAACAATAATAATCATAGTACAGGTAGTACTGCCTCCTTGTTTCTCCCTATAACAATGAAGGTAAAGATAAGTACTGACTGTCTATAATTCTCTCTCCCTATAATACGGCACATGTAATTCTGCCTCTTAGTCTCTACCTATAATAATGAAGGTACAGGTAGTACTGCCTCCTTGTCTCTTTCTTTTGACAATTATATAGGAACAGATAGTACTGCTTCCTTCTCTCTTCCTGTAATATAGTGGGTGCCTGGTTTTGTAGCTTGGTCATTCATGGCAAGGTCTATATCACCCATGGCCTGGTGTTTGGCGCTTTACATTAAAGATAGTAATTATGTCTTTCAAATCTTGATCAATTTTTGCTTTTGTGATACTTTGGACTATTCGTCTTATTATTTCAAAGCTGCAGAAGTATAATACTACCATATAAGATGCAAATAGTAATAATTATACCATATGATGTCCACATTATTCTGGTGTCTGAACACTGCCCTAATCTGGGCCTGTAGGTCTTCTGTATTGGAGTGTGCTGCAATGTCACCTTCTGGCCACTAGGTGTCACTGAGAGCCCAGCTAAACCCTCTGATCGCCTCCATGATGATGGATTGTAATAAGTTATTACCCGCTGCTGCCATTGTTTATCTCCCCTCACATATTCCCCTTTAATACACTTTATTAATTCCTTCTATTCCGTCACATCTGGGTTTCAATTAATTTTATGTCCGTGTTCACAAAGACGCCTTTAAGTCGCCCGTTCCAGATAAGACTCTGCGGATCCGGCCGCCCGGTACAATGTATTAGCTTCTGACCCCCGGCGGCCGAATACTAACTCCACTACAAAGTGTCCGCACGCGACGCAGCGACAGGACGCAGCGACAGGACGCAAATCCATCTACCAGGAGGACAATGAGGGTATTGTAATCATAATCAGGGAAGAAACAGACGAATTATACCCCGAGCCCTCGCTACTCGGAGTAATAGAACGGAACGTGACAATGTAACATCCAAAGAACTTGTACTAATATTACTAATACTCCTATTACTCCTACTACTCATGTTACTACAGTACTATAACTGCCATTACTTCTACTCTGACTATTATAATTACTACTATAACAACTACTCCTATCATTGTTAATATTGTTGTTACTACTACCCCTTATATCAGTGATGGCTAACCTATGGCACTGGTGCCAGAGGTGGCACTCAGAGCCCTTTCTGTGGGCACTCAGGCCATCACCAGAGATGCCTCCAGGTATCTTCCTGCAGTCCCAGACAGCCCAGGACTTGCTGTGCACAGAGCTATTTTAAAGTGACAGCGCTACCTGGGACTATTTTCTGCTTTATTGGTGTCCTCAGGTGCTGGTATCAATGAAAACTGTGACAGAGAAGGGAGTATAAATCACAAATTACATTTCTGTGCTGGCACCTTGCGATAAATAAGTGGGTCTTTGTTGTAGTTTGGGCACTCGGTCTCTAAAAGGTTTGCCATCACTGCCTTATATTATTGTTACTACTGCTATTACTATTAGTACTCTCTCTGTTATTACTTCTACTCTGACTATTATCGTTACTACTGTACCATTACTGCTACTTCTTTTACTATTATTGTTACCACTACAGACGGTCCCCTACTTAAGGACACCCGACTTACAGACGGCCCCTAGTTACAGACGGACCCCTCTGCCCCCTGTGACCTCTCTGGATGTTACTATAGTCCCAGGCTGCAATGATCAGCTGTAAGGTGTCTGTAATGAAGCTTTATTGATAATCCTTGGTCCAATTACAGCAAAAAATGTTGAAACTCCAATTGTCACTGGGGCAAAAGAAATGTTTGTCTCGATCTACAATTACAAAATATACAGTTTCGACTTACATACAAATTAAACTTATGGACCCTATCTTGTATGTAACATGGGGACTGCCTGTACTTTACTACTTCTCCTATTAGTGTTACTAGTGCTAATACTAATGTTGCCTCTAATCCAGTGGCTCAGTGGTTGGTACTACAGCCTTGCAGCGCTGGGGTCCTGGGTTCAAGTCCCATCCAGGTCAACATCTGCAAAGAGTTTGTATGTTCGCTGTGTGTTTGCGTCAGTTTCCTCCGGGTGCTCCTGTTTCCTCCCACACTCCAAAACCATACTGGTAGGTTGATTAGATTGTGAGCCCCATTGGGGACAGGGACTGATGTGACAAGTTCTGTGCAGCGCTGCGTAATCTGTGTGCGCTATATAAATAAAGGAATTATTATTTACTACTGTTAAACAATTATCATTACTACTATGATTATTATTACTATCGTTACATGACTGCTACTACAGTTACTAGTGCTGGTTCTTCTATTCTGATTGCTATCAGGTTGTTACTGCTATTACAATGGTTATTTTTACTACCAATTCTGCTATTACAGCTACTATTATTACTAGCACCACCAATAATATCGCTGTTACTACTCCTATTCATAGTGATTATTACTGTTATTACTAGAGTTCAGATTTTGTAGCAATAATTATCATACTATAAAGTCTTTCAGGTTATTCCACTAGCCTAACCCGCAGCCAACCTGCCCCATGTGTGCACGGCCCTATATGTACAGGTTACTATCACTGCTACTAGTACTTCTTATACTACTACGGCTGTCACTATAACTGCTCTTATTACTACAGCCATTACCACTACTGCTATCAGTACTACTGCTACTAATATTAGCGCTACTTATTATCACTACTACGGCTATTATTAATTCTATCTTCTATCTCATATCTATCTATCTGTTGTTTTTTTGTACGTTGGTTTAATTAATGTGATGGGGAAAACTTTGGCATCATGTGATAGCAAATTATTTTTTTTAATTAAAAAAAGTTAAAATTTTTTTATATTTTCGGAGGAACAAAGCAACGTGGGCCATTTTATTTACTTTTTTTTTCTTTCACAATATTATATTTGAAGTCTCTTTTTTTGTTTTTCATTAAATTCTAAAGAGACGATCTATCAATGGGGGGATCAAGCTGTGGAAAGTGTCTTTTTATATAAAAATGCGGAAACGCCGCACGCTATTAATTATGCAACTAAAGGGACTTTGAACGTTCTTGGACTTAATGAAGGCTGATACCTTTGGAAAAAAAAATAAGTAAATTAGTAAAAAAAAAAATTACTATTTTTTTAAATTGTAATAAATAAGTCATTTTAAAATAAATAATAAAAAAAAAATTTTTTTTTTTAAAGCTTGAGTGGAGTTTTGTTCCCCATATAGTCATGTCTGCCAAATAAATGTCATGTACTTCTGGCAAGAATTTTGATGAATCTCAAATGTGTCTCAAAAATTATCATGGTACTTTAATAATATGACCCTAATGAGGGGTGGGAGTAGGGATCAAAATTCATGACAGATCTGTAAAATCTCATCCCGTCTATAAAAAAGGGACATTTTCCCAGACTGAAATTTTAGTTTTGAGACCGCATTAAAAAATTGTACATTATTTTTTGAAGTTGTATACCAATCAGAAGAAATTATGCATTAGAGATCGTATACAGGCGGTCCCCTACTTAAGGACACCCAACTTACAGACGAACCAAAGTTACAGACAGACCCCTCTGACCTCTGGTGAAGCTTTCTGAATGCAATGATCAGCTGTAAAGTGTCTGTAATGAAGCTTTATCGATAATCCTTGGTCCCATTACAGCAAAAAATGTTTAAACTCCAATTGTCACCTGGCCCAAAATTTTTTTTGTCTGGATCTACAATTATAAAATATACAGTTTCGACTTACATACAAATTCGACTTAAGAACAAACCTCCGGACCCTATCTTGTCCGTAACCCGGGGACTGCCTGTATAATGGGGGATTGTTAGTTTTAGATTATTCTTAGTTTTAAACTATTTATATATAGACAAGGCAGACACAAAAAAAAAATTAAAAATTACAGAATTACATAAAAAGTTTAAGCTACTCCATAGAGACAAAAAAACTTATAGAAGGCTTGTGGGGACAAAAAAAGTTTCTTGTCCCCTTGGGACAATTAAAACTTTCTCACCAGCCCCCAAAAAAGCAACACGTTCTAGCTTCCTCAATGAGACAAAAAAAAAGTTCTAGCTGCCCCAAAGAGAAAGACCAAAACCAAAAACAGGGACACAACTAGAATTCTTGGCATAAATACAGAATAGCAAAATAAGAAAAAAAGGCAAAGTAGGTTCTAGCTGCCCCAAAAGGCAAAGACAAATCGAGTACAGGCGGTCCCCTGCTTGAGGACATCCGACTTACAGATGACCCTTAGTTGCACACGGTTAACAACTGTGACCTCTGGTGACCTCTCTGGATGTTACTATAGTCCCAGGCTGCAATGATCAGCTGTAAGGTGTCTGTAATGAAGCTTTACTGATAATCCTTGGTCCCATTACAGCAAAAAATTCAAGTGCAACCCCCATTGTCCCTAGGGCAAAAAAACTGTTTGTCTGGAACTACAATTATAAAATATACAGTTTCGACTTAAATACAAATTCAACTTAAGGACAAACTTATGTAACTTATCTTGTATGTAGCCCAGGGACTGCCTGTATCTCCCAAAAAGAGACAGTAAATGTTGTAGCTTTCCCAAAGAGATCAAAATAAATTCTAGCTAACCAACGCAGACTAGAAAAAGTTCCAGCTGCCCGTGAGGATACAAAAAAGACGTCTATTTCCTGAAGAACAATCAAAAAAGTTCAGGCTGCCCCCAAGGAGTAATCACACAAACTTTTTTTTTCATCAAATAAGAAAAACACAAGTGGAGCTAGGATCTAGTCAATGTCTACCGAGATCCACCAGTTTTTTGACCACATTGGAAAGCAACCAAGAGAACTGAAGAACTGTCCAAAGCAATGGGTTTTCTAGAATTCTGGAGTGCCATTATAGCTTAGCCAATAGCTGCCCATATTGATAAGATTCATGTTGATAATATTCACCAATGGCACCAAGCCTGGCCAACCCTCAGACAAACTAGTTTTTGGTGAAGATGTGTGGCCAACATAAGAGGATGGAAGACCACAACAGAAAACCATTTTTTGGCACCTTCTAGCCTTTCTATTCTAGGCCTGGGTCAAGACAATCCATATTCATTGTCTTAGTAAATTTAGTAAATTATGGAGTCTATGGAGCACATTTACTAAGGGTCCGCGGACCGCGATTCTGTCGGGTTTCCCGAATTTTTCCTTTTTGCCCCGAATTGCCCAGGGTTTTTGGCGCACGCGATTGGATTGTGGTGCATTGGCACCGGGTTGCATGCAAGACAAATCGGGGGGCGTGGCCGTCGGACAACCCGACTGATTCGGACAAATCGCGGAATTTAAAAAGCAAAGTGTGTCGCAAGATCAGCACTTACACCGGGAAGAAGAAGGTGAACTCCAGCGGACCTCAGCGACACATGCAGGAAATTGGACTCACGTTCTTAGTGAATCACGGCAGACCCAAATCCTCGTCAAACAACGCATGGTGGGGATCGCGACGGGACAGGTAAGTAAATGTGCCCTTTTATTATTTCGTTTTCTTCAGTCACTAGTCCATCAATCGTGGTCTCTCATCGATTCTCCAGAAGAAAAAACTATTAAAACACAAGTTGGGGTCAAAGTCAAACCCTGGAAGTTTCAAAAGTTTTGGTCCCTATATGGGCTTAGTCTTTAATGGCAGTTACTATCTGTTCCCGAATGGTTGTCATCTTGTTTCTGTGCAATTGTATGATTTTCCAATGTGTTTTTTTAACTTCAATTTTTTTTTTATTTTAACAAATCCGAAATTCTTCATCTGGAGATGAATCACGGTCAATTAGCAGGAACAATTCTAATTAACCGGCATAATTATAAAACTAATAATGTTGAACATTATTGTTCCGTACAGCGGCATTAGCTTTTTGAGAGGCGCGTCTCCATTTAGATAGATGCACAGTAGATCATTTATACCCGGTTGCCGTGGCGACCGCATCGACAATCGAAGGAGCGAAGCGAGGCCCTAGATTGTTCTGTTGTACAGCGCCATAAATTATGCCACTAGAAGTAATTGTAATGTCAGTATAATCTCCTTTTAATTATCCGTTAATGAAAATTACATTCATTTAGGAAGGAAAAATAAATAAAAAATATTCAGACACAAATTTTTAGTCACCTGGTTAAGACTTGATGTTTGCATTTTCTCTGCTCCCAGTAGGGTGAGGGCTTTGTAACGTGAAGTTAATGGGTTTAGGAAACTTTAGATACAAAAATAGAACTTTTGCAGATTCTTCTTTGCCAGATTGTGATGTGGCTACTGCAGAGTCATGGTCTTGGCCAACAAGCTGATTGGGCCCCTGGAGGAGGGACATGTTGATGTTGGGATCCTATAGCCGTGTTTTGGGAGGTATGTGGTCCAAGTTGAGTAACTACTGCAGAGTCATGGTCTTGGCCAACAAGCCGATTGGGCCCCTGGAGGAGGGACATGTTGATGTTGGGATCCTATAGCCATGTTTTGGGAGGTATGTGGTCCAGGTTGAGTAACTACTGCAGAGTCATGGTCTTGGCCAACAAGCCGATTGGGCCCCTGGAGGAGGGATATGTTGATGTTGGGACCCTATAGCCATGTTTTGGGAGGTATGTGGTCCACATTGAGTAACTACTAGTCATGGTCTTGGCCAACAAGCTGATTGGGCCCCTTTAGGGGGACATGTTGATGTTGGGACCCTATAGCCGTGTTTTGGGAGGTATGTGGTCCCGTTGAGTAACATGTGACGGCAGCATTTTCGCTATACGTCTTCCAAAATGGATTATTGGAGGAACCTCATCATTTTTTTGTTATTAAATAAAGGAAGTACAAATTTTATTTTTCAAAATTATTTGCTTAATATTGCAAAATTATTAATTGTTGTTTAAATAGTAGCTGGTTCGGAGAAGAGGGAGATGAGGACCTACCTGTCTGCTATTTGGTGTGATGTGTTGTAGCCTCCTCCACTTAGCTTCCCGTCTCAAGTACTAACAGGAGGTGATGAATGAAGATCGAGAGGAGGCAGAATAGAGCGAGGTAGTGCTTCACTTGGGGCCTCAAAAATGCCAAGTCCACCCATGTGTAGCCCTTTACCAAAATAAAACTAAATTGTCCTTACCACTCCCTACACTTCCACTGCCCGTCCATGTTCTTGGTCTTATGGACCTTCACCGATCACTTCAATCTGGGACCATAAGGCTTTTCTTATTTACATTAAATAGTAATAGGGTCTTACTTAGTAATGAGCGGACCTGTTAAAATTCAGGTAACAATTTCAATAAAAACCTGGTTAAATTTATGTTCAGGTCCCAAGGACCTGAACGCACAAAGTTTGGTACAAACCCGAACTTTGTGGTTTGGGTCTACTCTACAATAGTCCTGATGATGACTAGCTTAAACATCCCAGATATACTACCTATACTGCCCAAAATGGGGAGTAGGACAGACCCAAACGCTTACCTTGGAGGATGAAAATTGTAAATGAGCCCCCAAATCTTGATACGCACCATGGAGGGGTTCTAGTGGTTGATGGTGGTCCAGGTGCCCAATAACATAATGTAATAATTCCACAATACTTATGCACATTTTACCTTGAAAAGAGGAATTTTGTGCCATTACAAATGTTCGATTTGTGGCAATTGAAATTAAAACAAGCTTCCTCAGAGAATCCATATTGGAAGACTAATTACAATACTTCTATCATATACATAGACCTGAGGAGAGGTCATCAGATACATAATGGGGTTCATTTACTAAGGGCCCGATTCGCGTTTTCCGATGGCGTGGCCATAAAAAAACCCAACGGATACGGAAAAACCGCATTTTTTTTAAAAAAAGTGTCGCTTGACACACGCTTACCTGCACCCACGATAGGACGGTGAACTTTAGTGCAATCAGCACAGCAGCACCACCTGGTGGACGTCGGAGGAACTGCCTTAGTGATTCCCGGCCGGACCCGAATCCTCCGCAGAGAACTCGCCGCTGGATCGCGAATGGACCGGGTAAGGAAATGTGCCCCTTGTCTCTGCAGCTTCATCAGAATACAACCACAGACATGAGAGGAACACAGGATCTGTTGTCACGTCACAGATGGTTCTTATACAATGTCATCTAAGGCTCCGTTATTGTCGGATCACCATGAGTTCTATCTTTGGTGGTTCCAGAAATGTTGGCACAGATACATCTGGATACTTTGTTTGACCAATAACCCGTCAGCTGCCCAATGGAATACTTTTACTCTGCTGAGGGCTACGTAGGAGGATACTTATAAAGAGAGGATCAAAAGATGTCTGGGCATCACATTATGCATAAAATAATTAATTAGGGGCCGTAAAAGGTCATTGTAATAGAAGTGGAAGGGCACTATTACTGAAGAGGGGTAATGAGAGGCCACCATTACTATCAGGGCAGGGAACTCAAAAGTCCTCACTGACTATTCACTGTAGACTTTAGATACTGTGAACTCCCCAATGCTGGTTAAAGACAACCAAAAATGTTATCCTATCAACTCTATGACTGAGTAAAAGTTAAAGTTACTGAAAAACTTAATTTAGTTCCTACAAAGAAACATTTAAATGATGAAATTAATCACATAATTCAAGAAAATTAACATTTATGAGAAATCACAGAGCTCTTAGTGGGAGGAGCTTTGCGTTATTTCCTGTTAACGCCCCTGAGGAGCATAGGGATGAGGCAGGTGTCAGATGAACTTCATTTTGGCTTTTCCCTCTTGACAGTTGCAGTTGTACAGAGTATTTATCATATTATTCCCTAAGAGTTTTGTCCAGAAGCCACAATTTATTGTACATTTTTTACATATATATTGTATTCATATGTCATATGTAACTTTTCATTTTTCCAATAAATTACCAGTCATGGCACATAGCCTGCAGAAGCGCTCCTTCCGGAATACCAGACATGATAGTCATAGTGTTCTGTGGATACAGTTCATGCAGTTTGTAATGTTGGAAAACTTGTGGAAGAAGCCAATAAAGTCTTCTACATTTTCTGCCAAGGACAACTCTGAGACAATGGGGCTTATTTACTAAGGTCATGCGGGCGCATTTCCGTCGGTTTTCCGGCGTTTTTGTGAATCGCGCCTGGGATTGTGACGCATGTGATCGGATTGTGTCGCAATTGTGCCGGCTTTGACGCGCCACAAATTGGGGGGCGGGCCATCAGACGATCGGAGTGATTCGGACTGAGCGCTGGATTTAACATTTAAAATTGTGTCACAAACCAAGCACTTACATGCACCAGGAAGAAGAAGGTGAACTCCGGCGGACCTGATCGGGTCAAGTGACACAAGAAGGAAATTGGGTGCACGCTTGTAGTGAATCGCGGCAGACTTCATTCTCGTCAGACATTCTGGATCGGGGATCACGCATGGACCAAGTAAGTAAATGTGCCCATTGTCTAAACTACAATAGATATAATCTAAAACCAAAAGAAAAGAACACTGCACCATTCTATGTCTCCAACTCTAACCCCAGAAATCCCTATCTTTCTACATCATGACATTTCCATCCACCAGATATCAGCACATTCTCACATCATGGCATAAACTTCCCCCAGATAACTCCACCTTCCAAATAAAGTTATCACCAAACCCTTCTTACATAATGGGATCATCATCTACAAGATAACCCCACCTCCTTATATCATGACATCATTTACTTCCAGATAACCCCACCTCCTTATATTATGACATCATTTACTTCCAGATAACCCCACCCCCTTATATCATGACATCACTAACTCCCAGATAACCCCACCTCCTTATATCATGATATCAGTAACTCCCAGATAACCCCACCTCCTTATATCATGACATCAGTAACTCCCAGATAACCCCACCTCCTTATATCATGATATCACTAACTCCCAGATAACCCTACCTCCTTATATCATGATATCACTAACTCCCAGATAACCCCAGCCTCTTACATGATGGGATCACCAACCTTCATTCATCATGGCATAAACACCTCCCAGATAAGTCACCAACCCCCAGAAAATTACAGCTCCACCAGGGCTTCACAAACCCTGAAATATTCCATTATGGCATAATAAACCGTGATATAACATAACATCACCAACTGCTAGATAACCTTAAAGGGAACCTGTCATCAAGAACAGGCACAATAAACCTTACTCTATTGAAAGGTGCAGTGCAGGTTCCCAGCATAAATCTGCCTCCTATCACCAGTAGAATCATTCCCCAAACTTTTCCTGCCTTTATTTATGCTGGTTCTGCCCACTGGTGGGTGGCTCCACCCACAACTTGGCCCCACCCATTGCTGGTGCGTGAAAGATCTGTAGTTTCCCACTCAGTGCTCACTGCTAAACACATCATGCAGTGAGAGGGACAACATTCTGGTAAGGACAGAAGGAGGATTTCCTATCTGCTCATACTGAGCTTTGAAGAGACACTGAGATGTCACTCAAAAGAAGGAGGCGGGGTTCACTAACAGCCTGGAGCAAACATGACTCTTCTATTCATAGTCTGACTCATCTATGCTCATTTGCATATAAGAAAAATAGCCATAATAAGGGTACAGTGCCTCAGTGGTGTGAGGGGTAAAATTCTGGTGACATGTCTTCTTTATCTGCTCACATTCTGGTTTTCCCATCCTTTTTGTGCCATGACATAATTATACCAAAAGTCAAGCAAATGTTAGGGCCCCTGGGTGCTCTCTGCTCTGTATTTACATACGGTGTAAATTGTACACAGAAGAGGACACTCCTGTGGTCTGCAGTAGTCTTGTCGGCAGCCTACAACTATACATATTTACATCCTATCAACCTTCTTCTTTTACCATGACTTCCCACGTATGAAAACCAGGACCTGTTAAAAAGTTAATAGTCGCCACAGTCTGCACCGTTGCCTGTGAGATTATCATTTCTTGACTAAACGCTCCATAGTATTCTTATGATCAAAGGCCTAATATGCTGGTATGTGTCATACCAGGGTAGGGACAGCACTTGGGACTGTGGACTGGCAGTTTAGAGAATTTCAGCTGTTTGTGGGGCTTGCCCCCTCCTATTCTCAATCCCCCCCAGCCCTTGCTTCACCTACCTAAAAGTAAGTAATAGGCTTGTGTCCTTCCTACTGGGCTGTCCTCCTTCCTGTTAAGCTTTTTTTCCTGTTGGGCTGTCCTCCTTCCGGTTGGGCTGCCCTGCTTCCTATTGGGCTTTCCTTCTTCTTGTTGGGCTGTCCTCCTTCCCGTTGGGCTTTCCTTCTTCCTGTTGGGCTTTCCTCCTTCCTGTTGGGCTTTCCTCCTTCCTGTTGGGCTTTCCTCCTTCCTGTTGGGCTTTCCTCCTTCCTGTTGGGCTTTCCTTTTTCCTGTTGGGCT
>CM033641.1:313776884-313878182 GCA_019512145.1 Engystomops pustulosus | reverse complement strand
TCCTTCCTGTAGGGCTTTCCTTTTTCCTGTTGGGCTTTACTTCTTCCTGCTGGGCTTTCCTCCTTACTGTTGAGCTTCTCGCCAGTACAAGGTTGGGCTTTCCTCCTTCCTGTTGGGCTTTCCTCCTTCCCGTTGGGCTTTCCTTTTTCTTGTTGGGCTGTCCTCCTTCCTGTTGGGCTTTCCTCCTTCCTGTTGGGCTTTCCTCCTTCCTGTAGGGTTGTTTTTTTGTACGTTGGTTTAATTAATGTGATGGGGAAAACTTTGGCATCATGTGATAGCAAATTATTTTTTTTAATTAAAAAAAGTTAAAATTTTTTTATATTTTCGGAGGAACAAAGCAACGTGGGCCATTTTATTTACTTTTTTTTTCTTTCACAATATTATATTTGAAGTCTCTTTTTTTGTTTTTCATTAAATTCTAAAGAGACGATCTATCAATGGGGGGATCAAGCTGTGGAAAGTGTCTTTTTATATAAAAATGCGGAAACGCCGCACGCTATTAATTATGCAACTAAAGGGACTTTGAACGTTCTTGGACTTAATGAAGGCTGATACCTTTGGAAAAAAAAATAAGTAAATTAGTAAAAAAAAAAATTACTATTTTTTTAAATTGTAATAAATAAGTCATTTTAAAATAAATAATAAAAAAAAAATTTTTTTTTTTAAAGCTTGAGTGGAGTTTTGTTCCCCATATAGTCATGTCTGCCAAATAAATGTCATGTACTTCTGGCAAGAATTTTGATGAATCTCAAATGTGTCTCAAAAATTATCATGGTACTTTAATAATATGACCCTAATGAGGGGTGGGAGTAGGGATCAAAATTCATGACAGATCTGTAAAATCTCATCCCGTCTATAAAAAAGGGACATTTTCCCAGACTGAAATTTTAGTTTTGAGACCGCATTAAAAAATTGTACATTATTTTTTGAAGTTGTATACCAATCAGAAGAAATTATGCATTAGAGATCGTATACAGGCGGTCCCCTACTTAAGGACACCCAACTTACAGACGAACCAAAGTTACAGACAGACCCCTCTGACCTCTGGTGAAGCTTTCTGAATGCAATGATCAGCTGTAAAGTGTCTGTAATGAAGCTTTATCGATAATCCTTGGTCCCATTACAGCAAAAAATGTTTAAACTCCAATTGTCACCTGGCCCAAAATTTTTTTTGTCTGGATCTACAATTATAAAATATACAGTTTCGACTTACATACAAATTCGACTTAAGAACAAACCTCCGGACCCTATCTTGTCCGTAACCCGGGGACTGCCTGTATAATGGGGGATTGTTAGTTTTAGATTATTCTTAGTTTTAAACTATTTATATATAGACAAGGCAGACACAAAAAAAAAATTAAAAATTACAGAATTACATAAAAAGTTTAAGCTACTCCATAGAGACAAAAAAACTTATAGAAGGCTTGTGGGGACAAAAAAAGTTTCTTGTCCCCTTGGGACAATTAAAACTTTCTCACCAGCCCCCAAAAAAGCAACACGTTCTAGCTTCCTCAATGAGACAAAAAAAAAGTTCTAGCTGCCCCAAAGAGAAAGACCAAAACCAAAAACAGGGACACAACTAGAATTCTTGGCATAAATACAGAATAGCAAAATAAGAAAAAAAGGCAAAGTAGGTTCTAGCTGCCCCAAAAGGCAAAGACAAATCGAGTACAGGCGGTCCCCTGCTTGAGGACATCCGACTTACAGATGACCCTTAGTTGCACACGGTTAACAACTGTGACCTCTGGTGACCTCTCTGGATGTTACTATAGTCCCAGGCTGCAATGATCAGCTGTAAGGTGTCTGTAATGAAGCTTTACTGATAATCCTTGGTCCCATTACAGCAAAAAATTCAAGTGCAACCCCCATTGTCCCTAGGGCAAAAAAACTGTTTGTCTGGAACTACAATTATAAAATATACAGTTTCGACTTAAATACAAATTCAACTTAAGGACAAACTTATGTAACTTATCTTGTATGTAGCCCAGGGACTGCCTGTATCTCCCAAAAAGAGACAGTAAATGTTGTAGCTTTCCCAAAGAGATCAAAATAAATTCTAGCTAACCAACGCAGACTAGAAAAAGTTCCAGCTGCCCGTGAGGATACAAAAAAGACGTCTATTTCCTGAAGAACAATCAAAAAAGTTCAGGCTGCCCCCAAGGAGTAATCACACAAACTTTTTTTTTCATCAAATAAGAAAAACACAAGTGGAGCTAGGATCTAGTCAATGTCTACCGAGATCCACCAGTTTTTTGACCACATTGGAAAGCAACCAAGAGAACTGAAGAACTGTCCAAAGCAATGGGTTTTCTAGAATTCTGGAGTGCCATTATAGCTTAGCCAATAGCTGCCCATATTGATAAGATTCATGTTGATAATATTCACCAATGGCACCAAGCCTGGCCAACCCTCAGACAAACTAGTTTTTGGTGAAGATGTGTGGCCAACATAAGAGGATGGAAGACCACAACAGAAAACCATTTTTTGGCACCTTCTAGCCTTTCTATTCTAGGCCTGGGTCAAGACAATCCATATTCATTGTCTTAGTAAATTTAGTAAATTATGGAGTCTATGGAGCACATTTACTAAGGGTCCGCGGACCGCGATTCTGTCGGGTTTCCCGAATTTTTCCTTTTTGCCCCGAATTGCCCAGGGTTTTTGGCGCACGCGATTGGATTGTGGTGCATTGGCACCGGGTTGCATGCAAGACAAATCGGGGGGCGTGGCCGTCGGACAACCCGACTGATTCGGACAAATCGCGGAATTTAAAAAGCAAAGTGTGTCGCAAGATCAGCACTTACACCGGGAAGAAGAAGGTGAACTCCAGCGGACCTCA
This sequence comes from Engystomops pustulosus, assembly GCA_019512145.1. Lineage (NCBI taxonomy): Eukaryota > Metazoa > Chordata > Amphibia > Anura > Leptodactylidae > Engystomops > Engystomops pustulosus. The sequence continues at coordinate 313,875,346 of CM033641.1, read as the reverse complement.
GCGACACATGCAGGAAATTGGACTCACGTTCTTAGTGAATCACGGCAGACCCAAATCCTCGTCAAACAACGCATGGTGGGGATCGCGACGGGACAGGTAAGTAAATGTGCCCTTTTATTATTTCGTTTTCTTCAGTCACTAGTCCATCAATCGTGGTCTCTCATCGATTCTCCAGAAGAAAAAACTATTAAAACACAAGTTGGGGTCAAAGTCAAACCCTGGAAGTTTCAAAAGTTTTGGTCCCTATATGGGCTTAGTCTTTAATGGCAGTTACTATCTGTTCCCGAATGGTTGTCATCTTGTTTCTGTGCAATTGTATGATTTTCCAATGTGTTTTTTTAACTTCAATTTTTTTTTTATTTTAACAAATCCGAAATTCTTCATCTGGAGATGAATCACGGTCAATTAGCAGGAACAATTCTAATTAACCGGCATAATTATAAAACTAATAATGTTGAACATTATTGTTCCGTACAGCGGCATTAGCTTTTTGAGAGGCGCGTCTCCATTTAGATAGATGCACAGTAGATCATTTATACCCGGTTGCCGTGGCGACCGCATCGACAATCGAAGGAGCGAAGCGAGGCCCTAGATTGTTCTGTTGTACAGCGCCATAAATTATGCCACTAGAAGTAATTGTAATGTCAGTATAATCTCCTTTTAATTATCCGTTAATGAAAATTACATTCATTTAGGAAGGAAAAATAAATAAAAAATATTCAGACACAAATTTTTAGTCACCTGGTTAAGACTTGATGTTTGCATTTTCTCTGCTCCCAGTAGGGTGAGGGCTTTGTAACGTGAAGTTAATGGGTTTAGGAAACTTTAGATACAAAAATAGAACTTTTGCAGATTCTTCTTTGCCAGATTGTGATGTGGCTACTGCAGAGTCATGGTCTTGGCCAACAAGCTGATTGGGCCCCTGGAGGAGGGACATGTTGATGTTGGGATCCTATAGCCGTGTTTTGGGAGGTATGTGGTCCAAGTTGAGTAACTACTGCAGAGTCATGGTCTTGGCCAACAAGCCGATTGGGCCCCTGGAGGAGGGACATGTTGATGTTGGGATCCTATAGCCATGTTTTGGGAGGTATGTGGTCCAGGTTGAGTAACTACTGCAGAGTCATGGTCTTGGCCAACAAGCCGATTGGGCCCCTGGAGGAGGGATATGTTGATGTTGGGACCCTATAGCCATGTTTTGGGAGGTATGTGGTCCACATTGAGTAACTACTAGTCATGGTCTTGGCCAACAAGCTGATTGGGCCCCTTTAGGGGGACATGTTGATGTTGGGACCCTATAGCCGTGTTTTGGGAGGTATGTGGTCCCGTTGAGTAACATGTGACGGCAGCATTTTCGCTATACGTCTTCCAAAATGGATTATTGGAGGAACCTCATCATTTTTTTGTTATTAAATAAAGGAAGTACAAATTTTATTTTTCAAAATTATTTGCTTAATATTGCAAAATTATTAATTGTTGTTTAAATAGTAGCTGGTTCGGAGAAGAGGGAGATGAGGACCTACCTGTCTGCTATTTGGTGTGATGTGTTGTAGCCTCCTCCACTTAGCTTCCCGTCTCAAGTACTAACAGGAGGTGATGAATGAAGATCGAGAGGAGGCAGAATAGAGCGAGGTAGTGCTTCACTTGGGGCCTCAAAAATGCCAAGTCCACCCATGTGTAGCCCTTTACCAAAATAAAACTAAATTGTCCTTACCACTCCCTACACTTCCACTGCCCGTCCATGTTCTTGGTCTTATGGACCTTCACCGATCACTTCAATCTGGGACCATAAGGCTTTTCTTATTTACATTAAATAGTAATAGGGTCTTACTTAGTAATGAGCGGACCTGTTAAAATTCAGGTAACAATTTCAATAAAAACCTGGTTAAATTTATGTTCAGGTCCCAAGGACCTGAACGCACAAAGTTTGGTACAAACCCGAACTTTGTGGTTTGGGTCTACTCTACAATAGTCCTGATGATGACTAGCTTAAACATCCCAGATATACTACCTATACTGCCCAAAATGGGGAGTAGGACAGACCCAAACGCTTACCTTGGAGGATGAAAATTGTAAATGAGCCCCCAAATCTTGATACGCACCATGGAGGGGTTCTAGTGGTTGATGGTGGTCCAGGTGCCCAATAACATAATGTAATAATTCCACAATACTTATGCACATTTTACCTTGAAAAGAGGAATTTTGTGCCATTACAAATGTTCGATTTGTGGCAATTGAAATTAAAACAAGCTTCCTCAGAGAATCCATATTGGAAGACTAATTACAATACTTCTATCATATACATAGACCTGAGGAGAGGTCATCAGATACATAATGGGGTTCATTTACTAAGGGCCCGATTCGCGTTTTCCGATGGCGTGGCCATAAAAAAACCCAACGGATACGGAAAAACCGCATTTTTTTTAAAAAAAGTGTCGCTTGACACACGCTTACCTGCACCCACGATAGGACGGTGAACTTTAGTGCAATCAGCACAGCAGCACCACCTGGTGGACGTCGGAGGAACTGCCTTAGTGATTCCCGGCCGGACCCGAATCCTCCGCAGAGAACTCGCCGCTGGATCGCGAATGGACCGGGTAAGGAAATGTGCCCCTTGTCTCTGCAGCTTCATCAGAATACAACCACAGACATGAGAGGAACACAGGATCTGTTGTCACGTCACAGATGGTTCTTATACAATGTCATCTAAGGCTCCGTTATTGTCGGATCACCATGAGTTCTATCTTTGGTGGTTCCAGAAATGTTGGCACAGATACATCTGGATACTTTGTTTGACCAATAACCCGTCAGCTGCCCAATGGAATACTTTTACTCTGCTGAGGGCTACGTAGGAGGATACTTATAAAGAGAGGATCAAAAGATGTCTGGGCATCACATTATGCATAAAATAATTAATTAGGGGCCGTAAAAGGTCATTGTAATAGAAGTGGAAGGGCACTATTACTGAAGAGGGGTAATGAGAGGCCACCATTACTATCAGGGCAGGGAACTCAAAAGTCCTCACTGACTATTCACTGTAGACTTTAGATACTGTGAACTCCCCAATGCTGGTTAAAGACAACCAAAAATGTTATCCTATCAACTCTATGACTGAGTAAAAGTTAAAGTTACTGAAAAACTTAATTTAGTTCCTACAAAGAAACATTTAAATGATGAAATTAATCACATAATTCAAGAAAATTAACATTTATGAGAAATCACAGAGCTCTTAGTGGGAGGAGCTTTGCGTTATTTCCTGTTAACGCCCCTGAGGAGCATAGGGATGAGGCAGGTGTCAGATGAACTTCATTTTGGCTTTTCCCTCTTGACAGTTGCAGTTGTACAGAGTATTTATCATATTATTCCCTAAGAGTTTTGTCCAGAAGCCACAATTTATTGTACATTTTTTACATATATATTGTATTCATATGTCATATGTAACTTTTCATTTTTCCAATAAATTACCAGTCATGGCACATAGCCTGCAGAAGCGCTCCTTCCGGAATACCAGACATGATAGTCATAGTGTTCTGTGGATACAGTTCATGCAGTTTGTAATGTTGGAAAACTTGTGGAAGAAGCCAATAAAGTCTTCTACATTTTCTGCCAAGGACAACTCTGAGACAATGGGGCTTATTTACTAAGGTCATGCGGGCGCATTTCCGTCGGTTTTCCGGCGTTTTTGTGAATCGCGCCTGGGATTGTGACGCATGTGATCGGATTGTGTCGCAATTGTGCCGGCTTTGACGCGCCACAAATTGGGGGGCGGGCCATCAGACGATCGGAGTGATTCGGACTGAGCGCTGGATTTAACATTTAAAATTGTGTCACAAACCAAGCACTTACATGCACCAGGAAGAAGAAGGTGAACTCCGGCGGACCTGATCGGGTCAAGTGACACAAGAAGGAAATTGGGTGCACGCTTGTAGTGAATCGCGGCAGACTTCATTCTCGTCAGACATTCTGGATCGGGGATCACGCATGGACCAAGTAAGTAAATGTGCCCATTGTCTAAACTACAATAGATATAATCTAAAACCAAAAGAAAAGAACACTGCACCATTCTATGTCTCCAACTCTAACCCCAGAAATCCCTATCTTTCTACATCATGACATTTCCATCCACCAGATATCAGCACATTCTCACATCATGGCATAAACTTCCCCCAGATAACTCCACCTTCCAAATAAAGTTATCACCAAACCCTTCTTACATAATGGGATCATCATCTACAAGATAACCCCACCTCCTTATATCATGACATCATTTACTTCCAGATAACCCCACCTCCTTATATTATGACATCATTTACTTCCAGATAACCCCACCCCCTTATATCATGACATCACTAACTCCCAGATAACCCCACCTCCTTATATCATGATATCAGTAACTCCCAGATAACCCCACCTCCTTATATCATGACATCAGTAACTCCCAGATAACCCCACCTCCTTATATCATGATATCACTAACTCCCAGATAACCCTACCTCCTTATATCATGATATCACTAACTCCCAGATAACCCCAGCCTCTTACATGATGGGATCACCAACCTTCATTCATCATGGCATAAACACCTCCCAGATAAGTCACCAACCCCCAGAAAATTACAGCTCCACCAGGGCTTCACAAACCCTGAAATATTCCATTATGGCATAATAAACCGTGATATAACATAACATCACCAACTGCTAGATAACCTTAAAGGGAACCTGTCATCAAGAACAGGCACAATAAACCTTACTCTATTGAAAGGTGCAGTGCAGGTTCCCAGCATAAATCTGCCTCCTATCACCAGTAGAATCATTCCCCAAACTTTTCCTGCCTTTATTTATGCTGGTTCTGCCCACTGGTGGGTGGCTCCACCCACAACTTGGCCCCACCCATTGCTGGTGCGTGAAAGATCTGTAGTTTCCCACTCAGTGCTCACTGCTAAACACATCATGCAGTGAGAGGGACAACATTCTGGTAAGGACAGAAGGAGGATTTCCTATCTGCTCATACTGAGCTTTGAAGAGACACTGAGATGTCACTCAAAAGAAGGAGGCGGGGTTCACTAACAGCCTGGAGCAAACATGACTCTTCTATTCATAGTCTGACTCATCTATGCTCATTTGCATATAAGAAAAATAGCCATAATAAGGGTACAGTGCCTCAGTGGTGTGAGGGGTAAAATTCTGGTGACATGTCTTCTTTATCTGCTCACATTCTGGTTTTCCCATCCTTTTTGTGCCATGACATAATTATACCAAAAGTCAAGCAAATGTTAGGGCCCCTGGGTGCTCTCTGCTCTGTATTTACATACGGTGTAAATTGTACACAGAAGAGGACACTCCTGTGGTCTGCAGTAGTCTTGTCGGCAGCCTACAACTATACATATTTACATCCTATCAACCTTCTTCTTTTACCATGACTTCCCACGTATGAAAACCAGGACCTGTTAAAAAGTTAATAGTCGCCACAGTCTGCACCGTTGCCTGTGAGATTATCATTTCTTGACTAAACGCTCCATAGTATTCTTATGATCAAAGGCCTAATATGCTGGTATGTGTCATACCAGGGTAGGGACAGCACTTGGGACTGTGGACTGGCAGTTTAGAGAATTTCAGCTGTTTGTGGGGCTTGCCCCCTCCTATTCTCAATCCCCCCCAGCCCTTGCTTCACCTACCTAAAAGTAAGTAATAGGCTTGTGTCCTTCCTACTGGGCTGTCCTCCTTCCTGTTAAGCTTTTTTTCCTGTTGGGCTGTCCTCCTTCCGGTTGGGCTGCCCTGCTTCCTATTGGGCTTTCCTTCTTCTTGTTGGGCTGTCCTCCTTCCCGTTGGGCTTTCCTTCTTCCTGTTGGGCTGTCCTCCTTCCCGTTGGGCTGTCCTGCTTCCTATTGGGCTTTCCTTCTTCCTGTTGGGCTTTCCTCCTTCCTGTTGGGCTTTCCTTTTTCCTGTTGGGCTCCCTTTTATTATTTCGTTTCTTTCAGTCACTATGTCCCTCATCGGTGGTCCTCATCGAGTTCCCAGAGAAAAAAGCTATTAACAACACATTGGGGTCACAAGTCAAACCCGGGAACAGTTTCAAAAGTTTTTGGCTCCCTATATGGGCTCTTGCTTTAAGGGCATTACTAATCTGTTCCCGAATGGTTGTCATCTGTGTTCGTTCTGTGCATTGTATATTTTCCGCATTGTTTTTTTTAACTTCATTTTTTTTTTTTGTTTTAACAATCCGAATTCTTCATCTGTGTAGATGAATCACGTGTCAATTAAGGAACAATTCTAATTAACGGCAAATTATAAACTAAATATGTTGAACATTATTGTTTCCGTACAGCGGCATTAGTCTGTTGAAGGTCGCGTCTCCATTTAGATAGAGTCACAGTAGATCATTTATACCCGCTGTTGCGGGCGACCGCATCGACAATCGAAGGAAGCGAAGCGATGCACCTACTTGTTCTGTGTACGCGCCATAAATTATGACCACTAGAAGTAATTGTCAATGTCAGTATAATCTCCTTTTTAATTACTCCGTTAATGAAATACAATTCATTGTAGGAAAGGAAAAATAAATAAAAATACTTCAGACATCAAATTGTTAGTCCACCGTGATAGACTTGATGTTTTTGGGCTTTTCTCTGCTTCCCTCCAGTAGGTAGGGCTTGTTAACGTGAAGTTAATGGGTTTTAGTGAAACTTAGATACAAAAACTAAGCTTTGGCAGATTCTTCTTTGCCAGTATTGCATGTGCTACTGCAGAGTCATGGTCTTGGCCCAACAAGCTGATTGGGCCTCCGGGAGGAGGACATTTATGATTGGGATCCTATCTGTGTTTTGGGGAGAGATGTGATCCAAGTTGAGTAACTACTGCGAGTCACTGGTCTTGGTCACAACACGCCATTGGGCCCCGTGGAGGAGGAGACATTTGAATGTTGTGGATCCTATAGCCATGTTTTTGGGAGGTATTGTGCCAGGTTGTAGACTACGCAGAGTCCATGGTCCATTGGCAACAAGCCTATTGGGTCCCCTGAGAGGATATGTTGATGTTGGGACCCTAATAGCCATGTTTTTGGGAGGTAGTGGTCCCATTGGTACTACTAGTCATGGTCTTGGCCAACAAGCTGTTGGGCCCCTTTATGGGGACAGTTTTGATGTTGTACCCTATAGCCGTTTTGGGAGGTATGATGGTCCCCGTTGAGTAACATGTGACGTGCAAGCATTTTCGCTAACGTCTTCCAAAAAATGGATTAATTGAGTAACCTCATCATTTTTTGTTATTAATAAAGGAAGTACAATTTTATTTTTCAAATTTTTGCTTTCTGTAACTATTGCAAAATTATTAATTGTTGTTTAATCAGTATGCTGGTTTCGGAGAAGAAGGGAATGAGACCTACCTGTCATGCTTGTGTGTGATGTGTTTTGTAGGCCTCCTCCACTGCTTCCCGTTCAAGTACTACATGAGGTATGAATGAAGATCAGAGATTGCAAGAATAGAGCAGGAGATTGGCTTCACTTGGGGCTCAAAAGTCCAAGTCCACCCGATGTTTAGCCCCTTTAACCCAAATAAACACAAATTGTCCTTGACCACTGCCCTTATCTCTTCCCACTGCCCGTCCTGTTCACATTGGGTCTTATATGGACACTTTCACGGATCTCACTTCAATCGGGCACCATCAAGGCGTTTCCTTATTATACATTATAATAGTAATAGGTGTCTTACTAGTAGAGCGTGACCTGTTAAAATTTCAGGTAACAATTTCAATAAAAACCTGTTAAATTTATTTTCATCGTCCCAAGGACCTGAACGCACAAATTTTGGTACAAACCCGAACTTGGGTTTGGGTCTACTCTACAATAGTCCTGATGATGACTAGCTTGAAACATCCCAGATTACCACCTATACTGCCCAAAATGGGGAGTAGGACAGACCCAACGCTTACCTTGGAGGATAAAATTGTAAATGAGCCCCCAAATTTGATACGCCCATGGAGGGGTCTAGGTTGATGGTGGTCCAGGTGCCCAATACAAATGTAATAATTCCACAATACTTATGCACTTTTACCTGAAAAGAGGAATTTTGTGCCATTACAATGTTCGTTTGTGGCACATTGATTAAAACAAGCTTCCTCAGAGAATCCAATTGGAAGACTAATTACTAATACTTCTATCATATACATAGACCTGAGGAGAGGTCATCAGATACATATGGGGGTTCATTTACTAAGGGCCCGATTCGCGTTTTCCTTGATGGCGTGGCCATAAAAAACCCAACGGATACGGAAAACCGCATTTTTTTTAAAAAAGTGTCCGCTTGACACACGCTTACCCTGCACCCACATAGGACGGTGAACTTTAAGTGCAATCATCACAGCACAACCACCTGGTGGACGTCGGAGGAACTGCCTTAGTGATTCCCGGCCGGACCCGAATCCCCGCAGAGACCTCGCCGCTGGATACGTCAATGGACCGGGTAGGAATGTGCCCCTTGTCTCTGCAGCTTCATCAGAATACAACCAACGACATGAGAGGAACACAGATCTGTTGTTCACGTCACCGATGGTTCTTATACAAGTCATCTAAGGCTCCGTTTATCTTGTCGGATCACCATGAGTTCTATCTTGGTGGTTCCAGAAATGTTGGCACAGATACATCTGGATACTTTGTTTTGACCAATAACCCGCAGCTGCCCATGGAATACTTTTACTCTGCTGAGGGCTACGTAGGAGATACTTATAAAGATAGATCAAAAGATGTCTGGCATCACATTATGCATAAAATAATTAATTAGGGGCCTAAAGGTCATTGTAATAGAAGTGGAAGGCACTATTACTGAAGAGGGTAATGAGAGGCCACCATTACTAATCAGGGCAGGGAACTCAAAGTCCTCTGACTTTCACTGTAACTTTAGATACTGTGAACTCCCCAATCTGGTTAAAGACAACCAAAAATGTTATCCTATCAACTCTATACTGAGTAAAAGTTAAGTTTACTGAAAAACTTAATTTAGTTCCTACAAAGAAACATTAAATGATGAAATAATCACTAATTCAAGAAAATTAAACATTATGAGAAACACAGAGCTCTTAGTGGGAGGAGCTTTGCGTTATTTCCTGTTAACCCGCCCTGAGAGCAGACGGGATGAGGCAGGTGTCAGATGAACTTCATTTTTGGCTTTTCCCTCTTGACAGTTGCAGTTGTACAGAGTATTTACATATTATTCCCTAAGAGTTTTGTCCAGAACCACATTATTGTACTTTTTTACATATAATATTGTATTCATATGTCATATGTAACTTTTCATTTTTCCAATAAATTACCATCATGGCACATAGCCTGCAGAAGCGCTCCTTCCGGAATACCAGACATGATAGTCATAGTTTCTGTGGATACAGTTCAGCATTTTGTAATGTTGGAAAACTTGTGGAAGAAGCCAATAAAGTCTTCTACATTTTCTGGCCAAGACACCTCTGAGACAATGGGCTTATTTAACTAAGGTCATGCGGGCGCATTCCGTCGGTTTTTCCGGCGTTTTTGTGACTCGCGCCTGGGATTGTGACGCATGTGATCGGATTGTGTCGCAATTGGCCGGCTTTGACGCGCCACAAATTGGGGGCGGTGCCCTCAGACATCGGAGTGATTCGGACTGAGCGCTGGATTTACATTTAAAATTGTGTCACAAACCAGCACTTACTGCACCGGAAGAAGAAGGTGAACCTCCGGCGGACCCGATGGGTCAAGTGACACAAGAAGGAAATTGGTTTGCACGCTTGTAGTGAATCGCGGCAGACTTCATTCTCGTCAGACATTCTGAATCGGGGATCACGCATGACCAAAGTAAATATGTGGCCCATTGTCTAAACTACAATAGATATAATCTAAAACCAAAAGAAAAGAACTGCACGCCCCATTCTATGTCTCCAACTCTAACCCCAGAAATCCCTATCTTTCTACATCATGACATTTCCATCCACCAGATTCAACACACATTCTCACATCATGGCATAACTTCCCCAGATAACTCCACCTTCCAAATAAGTTATCACCAAACCCTTCTTATAGGGGAATCATCATCTACAGATAACCCCACCTCCTTATACATGACATCATTTACTTCCAGATAACCCCACCTCCTTATATTATACATCATTTACGTCCAGATAACCCCACCCCTTATATCATGACAGATACGGCCTACCCCAAAATGAGATATCGGACCCAGTCATCTCAGAAGGATAGCAGGCGAGCCTACACGGGGACATAGCAGTAGGATTCCAGGAAGCGGCCAGAGGGCGGGTGGAGGACCAACCACTATAATCGATATACGCCAACGAAGGTACTCCCACTCCGAACCCAACCTCGGCCAGACCGGGCGGTAGACCACCCCCTTACAGGACACACTTAACCTCCCAGCATAACCCCAACCGTCCGGGGCAGGAGTCAGTACCCCCCGAGAACACCCCTTAACCAGGACATCAACCCCAGAGCCCCACCGCCATGCATGAGAGCCGCGCCCAAACCCTACCCTTAACTGGCATCCAACCCCTAACCCCACCTCGTACTAATCCACCACCCACCGCACCCTCCGGCCCCCCCTACGCCCACCACTCACACCTTAAAGGCTGGATCCTGCTTCCGAACTGCAATGAACAGGCACATAACCTTACTATGAAAGGTGCAGTGCAGGTCCCACATAAATCTGCCTCCTATCCCAGTAAACTTCCCCAAACTTTCCTGTCCTTTATTATCTGGTTCTGCCCACTGTGGGGCTCACCCACACTGGCCCACCTTGCTGTGCGTGAAAGATCGTAGTTTCCCACTCAGTGCCACTGCAACACATCATGCAGGAAGGGACAACATTCTGGTAAGACGAAGGAGGATTTCCTATCTGCTCTACTGAGCTTTGAAGAGACACTGAGATTGCACTCAAAAAAGGAGCGGGGTTCCACTAACAGCCTGGAGCAAACATGACTCTTCTCATCGTCTGACGCATCTATGCTCATTTGCATATAAAGGAAAAATAGCCATAATAGGGTACAGTGCCTCAGTGGTGTGAGGGGTACATTCTGGTGACATGTCTTCTTTATCTGCTCACATTCTGGTTTTCCAGCCCTTTTTGTGCCATGACATAATTATACCAAAGTCACAGCAAATGTTTAGGGCCCCTGGGTGCTCTCTGCTCTGTATTTACATACGGGTATCATTTGTACACAGAAGAGGACACTCCTGTGGTCTGCAGTAGTCCTTGTCGGCAGCCTACAACTATACATATTTAACTCCTATCAACCTTCTTCTTTTACCATGACTTCCCCAGTTCAAAACTGGACCTGTAAAGTTAATAGTGAGGCCACGTCTGCACCCGTTGGCCTGTGAAGATTTATCATTTCTTGACTAAAGCTCCTAGTATTCTTATGATCAAAGGGCCTAATTACTGGTATGTGTCAAACACAGGTAGGGTCACACCTTGGGACTGTGGACTGGCAGTTTAGAGAATTTCAGCTTTCTTGTGGGGCTTGCCTCTCTATTCCAATCCCCCCCAGCCCTTGCTTCACCTACCTAAAGGAAGTAATAGGCTTGTGTCCCTCCTACTGGGCTTCCTCCTTCCTGTTCGCTTTTTTTTCCTGTTGGGCTGCTCCTCCTTCCGTTTGGGCTGTCCTGCTTCCTATTGGGCTTTCCTTCTCTTGTTGGGGCTGTCCTCCTTCCCTTGGGCTTTCCTTCTTCCTGTTGGGCTGTCTTCCTCTCTGTGGGCTGTCCTGCTTCCTATTGGCCTTTTCCTTCTTCTTGTTGGCTGTCCTCCTTCCTGTTGGGCTTTCCTCCTTCCTGTTGGGCTTTCCTCCTTCCTGTTGGGCTTTCCTCCTTCCTGTTGGGCTTTCCTTTTTCCTGTTGGGCTGTGCTCCTTACTGTTGGGCTTTCCTCCTTCCTGTTGGGCTTTCCTCCTTCCTGTTGGGCTTTCCTTTTTCCTGTTGGGCTTTCCTCCTTCCTGTAGGGCTCTCCTTTTCCTGTTGGGCTGTCCTCTTTACTGTTGGGCTTTCCTTTTTCCTGTTGGGCTTTACTTCTTCCTGTTGGGCTTTCCTCCTTCCTGTAGGGCTTTCCTTTTTCCTGTTGGGCTTTCCTCCTTCCTGTAGGGCTTTCCTTTTTCCTGTTGGGCTTTACTTCTTCCTGCTGGGCTTTCCTCCTTACTGTTGAGCTTCTCTCCTTACAGTTGGGTTTTCCTTCTTCCTGTTGGGCTTTCCTCCTTCCCGTTGGGCTTTCCTTTTTCTTGTTGGGCTGTCCTCCTTCCTGTTGGGCTTTCCTCCTTCCTGTTGGGCTTTCCTCCTTCCTGTAGGGCTTTCCTTTTTCCTGTTGGGCTTTCCTCCTTCCTGTAGGGTTCTCCTTTTCCTGTTGGGCTTTCCTCCTTACTGTTGGGCTTTACTTCTTCATGTTGGGCTTTCCTCCTTCCTGTAGGGCTTTCCTTTTTCCTGTTGGGCTTTTCTCCTTCCTGTAGGGCTTTCCTTTTTCCTGTTGGGCTTTACTTCTTCCTGCTGGGCTTTCCTCCTTACTGTTGAGCTTCTCTCCTTACAGTTGGGCTTTCCTTCTTCCTGTTGGGATTTCCTTCTTCCTGTTGGTCTGTCCTCCACCTCTACAACAACAGCTTGGAACAGTCGGCTCCCTCTTAGCTTGGGAGACCCTGTGGATGGACCTCTTTCCAACATAGCAGGCAATGCAATGGCATTAGTGGTGTGATCTCCATCACATGGTATATAGGGCTGGGCTGCCATCAACAATTCAGAGCCTCATTTATCAACTACCCATTGGGTGTTCTATATATTGAATCCCGTTTACAAACAAATTAATAGATCAGTAACTTAGAATTTGCTTTCAAGATGGAGGTCATGTTCTGGACAAAGCCTAAAAGATAAACCAACTCCACCATTACTTGCTGGGGTACCAGATATGCCATGCTCCCTTTCAGTTCTGAAATAAAAGGATGTTCTGGAATTTTTCAGTCACCCCCTGAGACTATGATAGTATATAGAATGTAACCCATACAGTATCTACACCCTATAGTAACACAGTACAGGGCAATTAGAGGCTTTCCATTGTCTTAGTAAACACTAAGTATAGATTTGATCGTTACAACAAGGGGAAGTTCATTATGTAACTTAACCCGTTGTGCCCAGGAACAGATGTACTAGACATAGCAGCATGCTGTAGGATGAGGATTATAATTGCTCTATTGATCCAAGTGCAGTAGTTTTCAAGACACAATCTGGAGTCATTGGGTTCCAGATACTAGAGGCTTATCATTCGGAGAATGAGACGCGCTAATTAATAGTGTGAAACAGGTTTTACAAAAGGAATTAATTGACTACAGTGAGCGTGCCATTGGCGTTCCCTCCGTCACCCTGAAATCTAACCATCCGTGATATTTCTATGTCAGAAGGAATGTGGAGAGAGGACTTTCTGGCCGCTACATTGACCTCAGAGACCTGGTCTTCAGAAAAGATGGACTCTCAGTATTAAAAACATGGCTGCCTACTATGGTGGGGAAATAGGAATAGTCATTGTGCTAATTTACTTTCATAGGAATACTGAAAGTAGAGTCCCCAACTACATTGTTCCATTCATATCACTGGTGTCCTCCAGTTTGATTCCCCTCAAAGGTCTAGTGGTGCCCCCATTGGAGTTGGTCACCAAAAAGGTGGCAAATAAATTTTTGCCTTATCTGTTTTACCCTATGGTTGCCAATCAATGATGGTTTTGTTGAGTTGTGTTCAACAGCGTATCCCTCATTTGTCAAGGTGGTTGGTTGGGAGTACGGGGTGGAGGCATTACTAACAGAGACACATATCCAATCTGTTTTTCGGCCGTTGTCAATGCACTGTGATAGTTCGCTTGGGTGCTGTTGGGATGGGTTGTATTATGTGGACCCAATGGGGCCCATTTACTTACCCGGTCCAGTTGCGATCCCGCGCGCGTTGTCCGACGAGGATTAGGGTGTGCCGGGATTCACTAAGCTCGTGCGCCCGATATCCAGCAGGTGTCCCTGCTGCGCCAAGGGCCGCTGGAGTTCACCTTCTTCTTCCCGGTGCATGTGAGTGGTGATCTTACGACACAATTCTTTTTTTTTATTCAGCGGTTTGTCTGAATCCATCGGGTTGTCCAATGGCCACACCCCCGATTTCTGTTGCGGCACCGATGCTCCAAAATCCGATTGCATGTGCCAAAACCTGGGGCAATTCAGCGCAAAACGGCGCTAATCGGAAATATTTGGGAGAACATGACGGAATCGTGGCCGCAGAACCCTATGTAAATGTGCCCCACTGGATCTGTACTATTGTGTGCTCGTTTCTTGAGTGAGTAGTAAGGGAAGAGACGGGCATGCAGTTGATAATTCACTGTTTGGAAGACTTTTTATGCTTTGGATTGAGATATTACATGGTGTGACATATTTTGTTGGCTACGGTTGAGCGAGTGACTAAAAAGTTCTTTTTTGGACTTTCTTGGTAAATTTTGGATTTTGGAAAAATGGAGTGTAGATTAGCACAGGATAAGGTAGCTGCCCTAAAAGAAGAGGTGAAACTATAGAGGTTGAAGAAACTGGCCTGGAGGGAATCACGGTCCCTGTTGGGTGAGCAGATCCTCACCTGCAGTTGGGCCGGGAGCTGAGAGTTGATGTGCGGGTGTGGAGTGGGACTGGAAGAGGTACAACGGGCAGTGTCTGCTGATGGAGAAGGTGAGTCATTGGTGAGTGGCGGCGGCCACTGCATGGGTGGAAGTGGGTCTGATCAAGAACGTGGTTTGTCTGGAGCTTTCCAAAATTCTCGTGGCCTTGGAGATAAAGGGGCACATTTACTCCGATCCCGCGGAGTTCACAGTGCATTGTCCGTGTATAATGCACATCTCCCGCGAGTCACTAAGATCGTGCGCCCGATATCCTGCATGTGTCGCTTCCCCACTCAGGTCTGCCAGAGTTCACCTTCTTCTTCCTGGTGCATGTAAGTGCTTGGCTTGCGAAACAAATTGAAAGTTAAATTCTGCGCTGAGTCCGAATCCGTTGAATCGTCCAACGACATGCCCCCCACGATTTCTGTCGCATGAAAGCAGCGCAGCGACAAAATCCGATCATGTGCAACACAATCCCCAGTTAAATCCCTGCGCAAATCCCGAAAACTATGAACAGTCCGGCAAAAGTGCGATCCGCGGACCCTTAGTAAATAAGCCCCATAGGATTGTTTGTTTCTGCAACAGGAAGATAACGATTTTATTGCATTAACCTGGCAATCATAACCTGTCTATAGCGTGTCTGCTTGTGCTTCGTGTTAAAAATCTGATTGCTGATGCCTCGTCTCACTTGCAGTGGCATCAGATTTGGCAATTGGCACCAGGCGCAGAAGAAGAGGGGATTCCTAATCCGTCCTATATGTGAGGGATAGACTTCAAGTTTTATAAATCTGCCGCAGTGTTTCCTAAAGTTTGAGTTTTTTTTATGTAAAGAGAAGGGATATCCCATATCCAAACAGTAATATAACAGAGCAGGAATAGTACACACAGTGATGTCACAGTACAGGGATAATACACACAGTGATGTCACAGTACAGGGATAATACACACAGTGATGTCACAGTACAGGGATAATACACACAGTGATGTCACAGTACAGGGATAATACACACAGTGATGTCACAGTACAGGGATAATACACACAGTGATGTCACAGTACAGGGATAATACACACAGCAATGATGGTTTTGTTGAGTTGTGTTCAACAGCGTATCCCTCATTTGACAAGGTGGTTGGTTGGGAGTACGGGGTGGAGGCACAGAGTAACAGAGACACATATCCAATCTGTTTTTCCGCCGTTGTCAATGCACTGTGATAGTTCGCTTGGGTGCTGTTGGGATGGGTTGTATTATGTGGACCCAATGGGGCACATTTACTTACCCGGTCCAGTTGCGATCCCGCGCGCGTTGTCCGACGAGGATTAGGGTCTGCCGGGATTCACTAAGCTTGTCCGCCGGAGTTCACCTTCTTCTTCCCGGTGCATGTGAGTGCTGATCTTGCGACACAATTCTTTTTTAAAATTCAGCGGTTTGTCCGGCGGTTTGTCCGAATCCATCGGGTTGTCCAATGGTCACACCCCCCCCATTTCTGTTGCGGCGCCGATGCTCCAAAATCCGATCGCATGCGCCAAAACCCAGGGCAATTCAGCACAAAATGACGCAAATCGGAAATATTTGGGAGAACGTGACGGAATCGTGGCCACAGAACCCTTAGTAAATGTGCCCCACTGGATCTGTACTATTGTGTGCATACTTTCAGCTCATTTCTTGAGTGGGTAGTAGGGGAAGAGACGGGGATGCAATCAATAATTCACTATTTGGAAGACTTTTTGATGCTTGGATGAGATATTACATGGTTGTGACATACACTCACCGGCCACTTTATTAGTATCACCATGCTAGTAACGGGTTTGGACCCCTTTTGCCTTCAGAACTGCCTCAATTTTCGTGGCATAGATACGACAAGGTGCTGGAAGCATTCCTCATAGATTTTCTCCATATTGACATGGATGGCACACCAGTTTGACCAGATTTGTTTGGCGTGCACATCCATGATGCGAATCTCCCGTTCCACCACATCCAAAAGATGCTCTATTGGATTGAGATCTAGGGTGACTGTGGAGGCCATTGTGTCCAGTGACTCATTGTCATGTTCAAGAAACCAGTCTGAGATGATTCCAGCTTTATGACATGGCGCATTATCCGCTGAAAGAGCCATCAGTGTTACAGGGTACTTGTGTCATAAAGGGAATGGACAATGTCAGCAACAATACTCAGGTAGGCTGTGGTCTTACCAAGGGGAGCAAAGACACCCATACCCACACCACCAGCCGCCTGATACAACGTATGATGGATCCATGCTTTCAGGTTGTTGTAGACGCCAATTCGACCCTAACCATGCCGAATGTCGTAGCAGAAATCGAGACTCATCAGACCAGGCAACGTTTTTCCAATCTTCTATACAGGTTGAAGAAGCTGACCTGGAGGGAATCACAGTCCCTGTTGGGTGAGCAGATCCTCGCTTGCAGGATTATGCCCATGGGAAGAGTGTTTTGCAGGAGGTTATCCTGAGCTGCTTCAGGGATCAGGGCACCGCGTCACTATGAGCGGTTGGGCCGGGAGCTGAGAGCTGTGGGTGTAGGGTGGCCCTCTGGATAGGTACAACGGGCAGTTTCTGCTGATGGAGAAGGCAGTAGACGATGGGGATGGGTGGGATCAGTGCATATTGCAGCAGTCATCGGTGAGCGGCGACGGCCACTGCATGGGTGGAGATGGGACTGATCGAGAATGTGGCTTGTCCGGAGCTTTCCCCAATTCTTGTGACCTCTGAGATATAGGAGTGATTTTTTCTGCAACAGGAAGATAAAGATTTTATTGCAACCAATCAATAGCAAATCTGCTTGTGCCTCGTGGTGAAAATCCAATTGCTGATGCCTCATCTCACTTGCAGTGGCATTATTTTGGGCAACTGACACCAGATGCAGAAGAGAGAATTCCTTATCTGTCCTATATGTGGGAGATAGACTTCAAGTTTTATAAATCTGCTGCAGTGTTTCCTAAAGTTTGAGTTTTTTTTATGTAAAGAGAAGGGATATCCCATAATATAACAGAACAGGAATAGTACACACAGTGATGTCACAGTACAGGGATAATACACACATTGATGTCACAGTACAGAGATAATACACACGGTGATGTCACAGTACAGGGATAACACACACAATGATGTCACAGTACAGAGATAATACACACAGTGATGTCACAGTACAGAGATAATACACACTGATCCACTTAATATCCCATTACAGAGATAAAAACACACGGTGCTGTCACACGTTACAGAGATATAGACACGGTGAGTCACCGTAACAGGGGATACACAACACTTGATGTCACAGTACAGAGATCATACACCCAAGATGTCATTTCACATACGGATAATACACACTTGATGACTCGGATGAATACACACAAGTCAATTCACAGTACGGATATACCACACAGTATGTCACAGCAGGGATAATACACATGATGTCACAGTACAGAGATACACACACAGTGATGTCACAGTACAGAATAATAACACACGGTCATGTCACTGTACATGGATACACCACATGATGTCACTTACAGAGATAATACACACAGTGATGTCACAGTACAGGTACATACACACAAGTGATGTCACAGTCAGGGATAATACACACATGATGTCCATACAGGGATACACGACCAATGATGTCACGTACAGAGATAATACACACAGTGATGTCCCCACGTACACAGATAATACACACAGTGATGTCACAGTACATGAGATAAGCACACACAGTGATGTTCACAGTACAATAATCAGTATAACACACACATGATGTTCCACATACAGAGATAACGCACACAATGATGTCACAGTACAGAGATAATACCCACAATGATGTCACAGTAACAGATATAAGTACCACCAGATGATGTCACAGTAACAGGGGTAACACACAGTGATGTCACAGTAGAAGCTAATACACACAATGATGTCACAGTTACAGGATAAACACACAGTGATGTCACAGTACAGGAGATCCTACCACAATGATGTCACAGTACACGCATAATACAACACAGTGATTATCACAGTACATAGGATAATACACACCGTATTCACAATACAGGGATAATACACCCATGTGATGTCACATTACAAGGATAATACACAGAGTGATGTCACAGTCAGGATTACACGACACTGATGTCACGTACAGGGATAATACACAACGGTGATGGTTCACATTACAAGGATAATACACAGAGTTATGTCCACGTACAGGGATAATACACCACAGCTTGGTCACAGTACAGGGATCATACAACACAATGATTCACAACAGGTAACACACCATGATGTCACAGTAACAGAGATAATACACACAGTGATGTCAACATCCCCCACCGGGCCTAGCCCTTGAGGTGAGGCCCTGGGGAAGCCGGGCCCGCGGTACCGGAGTGGCTGGCGGTGGCGGCCTAAGCACGCTATTGTCACGTGCTTGTACGGGGAACCGAGGGCTGTCCTACAGCCTGGCGAATCTCCAGCAGGGTGGTGTTGGCAAGAATGAAGAGGGAGGGCTGCTATAGCGGATCTCCCTGGGGCAACCCCTTAATGTCCCGAGTGTGAGTCTCTGGTGATGACAGGTGCCGGTGGATGAGGCAGCCGTGTTAGCAGGACCAGACGGAACAGAATTTGAAGAAAACACTTACAGTTCTTTTATTTGAACCGGCAGAACCGCGCAAACTTGCCTTTAACAGGTAGATGAGTGCTGAGAGGTGAGTTTGGAGGGAGCCTCAGGCGATAGTTCACCGCCTGATGTAGAGGCAGGGCGGAGCACAGCTGTGTCCTGGTAGGAAGCTTCAGCTTGTCTGTAGGGCTTCAGTTCACCTTTAAAGTAAGATGATACCCTTTTTCCTCACTCACACACTAACTCTAGTCTTAGACCCACTCTCAGAGGCAGGCTAGGCTCTTCCTGCCTGGTATGGGCTAGACAAGATTCTCACTCACCACTAAATAGACATACAAGAATAGTTCCCAACATTCCTGGCCAGGTGTTTTTTTTACCTCCCTTGGTCAGGTGGTGGCTGCTCCCTCCAATCACATCTCAGCTCATAAAGCACAGGATGTAACACTATCATTGGACAACAGAATCTTGCACATACAAAATACTTACCTCTGCCTTGCCAGCAGGATTGCACCACTGCAATATCCCCTATGGTCCTAACAGGACCATGTAGTGTGATGGGGTATGCGGTGGGACGTATTCGCAAAACTACTCCTCGCCATGCATCGGCAGGGTGTTGCATACCCCGGGCAATTGAAAGAGTCGCCCGTCTCGACTATAGATGGCTTGTTGGGCACAGAGGGGGGCTAGGGGCACCTTCTGGGAAGTTGCAGGCTATGTGAGGTGTAGGGACAAAAACGCCATGGTCCTGGAGACAGGCACCTGGGTTGGTGTCGGACTAAGACAAAACTGTAGCTGTATGACAGTTGGTCGTGACGCTCCATTAAACCGAACTGTACAGTAGAAAGTGTGGTGTCATGTCCTGTAATCCACTCCGGCAACCAAGGCCTTATATTTGTTATGTAAACCCTCTTCCCTGGCGACAAATATATGTGTAACGTCTTGCATTAGCATATGCGACACAAGTACCTCCTTACTGGATGCCTTACCCATGTATGAGTGTGCATCCAGGGCTAACGTGTGTACACCCCCGGTCCCCCCGTAGGACCCGCAGTTTACGGACTACCCCCATGTGCAAACCTCGGTTTGAGGATCATTAGCGGTCAGTGTTTTACCAGAAATGACGGTCCGACGACAGCCACACTACAACCTGTAAAGCCTATGAAAGGGTTAATGCAGACTACTGGCATATCTCTACAGTGTGCAGAACAGGTTAAGATCACATGCTTATGAGCCCAATGGGTAACATCTTGTAACGTTACACGTTACGATAGATAGGCTACTCAGGGTAGCAAGATAGTAAATGCCTCTTTACCTGAAAAGGAAAAGGCATAAGAGTTGCAAACAAATGTCCGTCACCTAAAAGGAAGGCATAATTGCAAAATAATATAAATAAGTAGCAACTTTCCTGGTAGTTATCTGGTAAAAAGTCTCACAGAAGGTCTCTAATGACAAAGTCCATCTTCTGGGTACAGCCCTTGATGTGGGGAAAAGTGCACTGAAGCAGGGTCTCCCTCTATGTAGAGGGCAGAGTCCTTTGAAGAATCTCTTGACGAGATAAATAAGGGTAAGAGTCTCAGGAAAGTCTCTGGACTCTATAGGGCTAGAAAAAGCTATATACAATATGTACACTTAGACCAAGTACTGAAAGAGGGCTTTCAGCCCATCAGGTTACTCGGCATCGCTGATTCAGCAAGACAGGATCCGGCTCCAGCAGGGAATCCTGTACATCCTCAGCAGGAGTGGTTCCGGCTGGGGACACCGCGTGGCAGTAACGGGTACTGCATTGCAGCAACATCCTCCTGACTTTCAGGGGGAGGAGCGCTGTCGTCCCGGGATGTCGGCTGTTCAGCCGGGGGCTCACCGAGCCAGGGACCACAGAGGGGTCCAGCAGTACATAAATAGGGCCGCGGCAGCGCCGTGGCTCCCTCGAGCTCCGGTTCTGCTGGGGCCGGTTCATCACCCCATTGGTACCGCAAGTGGGGAAGTAGGCCTCGTTGGAACCTCCGGACAAGGTTCGGTAGCCTGGATGTCTTCTCCCACAAAGAACTACGGGACCTGGCAAGGCTATCCCGGCAGGGGAGGACAGTGGGGGTGGCGCCCTGGATCTGCCCGCCCCATGGATGGCAATGGACCCGTACTCACGATTACCGTGGACGGAGCATTCACTGTGGTCACCGCCCGGGACTCGCAGCCGAGGAAGAGGAGGTGTTTCGGGATTCCGGCCACTCGTCGTCCTCGATATAGCTCTCATACGGTGGGTAGCGGTCCTCATCGAGTCGGGATCCGGATCACCCAGCCGCCCAGGTCCTCGGGGCCCCTCTTGCAGGGAATTCAATGCACTCGCTGGCTTCAGGTTGTGCTGGCTCTCGGCAGGTCAGGCTCTGACGAGACCGGCGGGGATAAATACCTCCCGTCCGGTTAGTCTTGGGTGGCGAAGCCATAAGCCCCGCGCTGTTTGTCAAGTACCCGGACCATGCCAGTAGTGCGGTTCTTTTCCCCCAGGCTCCAGCTGCAGACCGCCGGCCATGTAGCGTTGGGCCTCCTTCTCCTGCGGCGCCGCTGCTTCCGAACAGCGTCCCGGAGGTGTCGCTGGCGGCGGCCTCACCTCGGCCTCCGAGGCTTCGGAGGTGCCCGGTGCTGAGCCGTGGCTCCATGCATCCGGATCTCCTTTGTCGTTAGGTGCCGGAACAGGAGCAGGAGCAGCCGAGGATCAGGAACCGTCTCAGCAGGGCTAAGCAGGCCGAACACAGGGACAGTAGCCTTGGAGCAGTGGCCGCAGCAGTGGCCCAGGCGCTGGCTCGACAGGAGTCGGGGCCTCCACGTGGCGCCTCCACGTGGGCCTGCGGTGACCCGGTATGGTACCGGGATAGGTCCGAGGAACCGCCCGGGTGGTACTTGGTACTCTCCGTCACCGTCTGACGTACCCTCGGGTGACGAATACTCGGTCAGCTAATCTCGATCAGCCGTGCCCAGCAAAGGGCTCCGGACCGGCTGCTCAGAACCACCACCATTGTCTCCAGTACTTCATCGAACTCAGAACGCTCCACAGAGGGAAGGGCGGGAGGACCCCCACATGATGCTGTCCTCACTGTCCAAATCCACTCGAGTTCTGCGTTTCTCCTGAGGCGGGGCAGGAATCCGCCTCTAGCCAGTAGGAGGAGTCCAAGTCCTTCCCGCCAGAGCTGTGGCGGGCTCTAATTTTTTCCTGCGACACCGGAGGCGGGGTTCGCGCCATTCGCGCGTGGGTGGAGCTTGATGGCGTCATCTGGGTTTCCCGCCAGTGAGGTTGGCGGCTTGAATTATTTGCTGCGCCACAGTTTCTGAGGTAAATCTTCAGGCACGGCAGCGCCGGATGTAGCAGAGCTTGTGTAAGTTCTTGCAAGGATTAACCTCTTGAGTGCTGGAGGCTCTCGACAGCACGTGTGCGAGGTCAGGTATATACATGTTCAACTGGTGTGGGGAAACACACAATCACTTTGGGTGGCGGCTTCTCAGCTCCATATTTCACTCATCATTGTTGCGTCAGCACTCTCCTCTATATTGCTGTGTACTATCAAGTGTCTCCGCCGGTTCGTCATGGAGGTTGGACTCGACCTCTCTTCGCGTTACCATTCGTAGGTTTTGCATTGGGTTTGGTTGAAAATGTTATAAAGTTTGTGGGCCGTGTTGAAAGTACATAAGTGAGTAAGGGGGGGTCGGAAGTTATTAGTGTTATCTCATAAGGTGACGGTGTGTTCTTTGAGTTATGGTGTGGGGGGGGGGTAGTCGCGCAGGGTGTGGGGGTGGGAAGGAGGGTGGGGTGTCAATCAAGCGGTCCAAGATCGCGGGCGATAGGGGAGTAAAAAAAAAGAAAAAAGGAGTATCAAAGAGGATACAAGCGGGGCGCCAAGGAGAAGGAGGGGCTCATGTGTGATGGGGTAGGGGGGGGGTAGGCGCAAGAGGGTCGCGGGCCGTGGGTGAGAGGGGTGAAGGGGGACATGTAAGGAGATGGGTTGACTCCTGGGTCGCGAAACGCACTTTGGTAGAAACACAGGAATGCTAGTCGTTACACACACTAATCACCTCTATGGCGCGAAATTCGTGGGATTTTACTTTGAAGCCGTGTTACTAATAGGCGCCTGAGAGCTCGTCCTGTGGCGAAAACTCCATCATTGTGTGTTGTTTGCGAGAATTGTCGATTGTTCGGCTATATAGCGGGTGTGTCTCCCTGGTCAACCCCTGATTCCCAGGGAGATGAGATCATCTTGATGAATGGACAGGTGCCGTGTGATGCGCCATGTGCAGGCAGGCCGGGAATACGAGCACAGAGGTGTGAAGAAAACACGATAACAAAGTTCTTTCTATATGAACCGGCAGGAACCGCGAGCAACGTGCCGTGAGGAACGGTGAACGGCAATACTAGAAAGCATGTGTGAGGAGAAAGCCGCCGAATGAGTGACCACGGATGTAAGGCAGCTTGGGGGCACTGTGTCCGGGATAGTCGCGGCTGTCACGTGGCCGTAGGACGTCAGGATACTCCCCGGTTACCGGTGAGGATATACCAACGCTTTGCCTACCAGACACACCTAGTACTTTGACGGACACTCAATCAGGCAGCAAATACGGGCGGGCCGGCTCGGGGTAGCTAAACAAGAGGCGCACGCACTCACGAACGTAGACAGACTGGAAAGAGTCCCGAATATCCGGGCTCAGGTTGTTGTTGACCGGGTGCGCGCTGGTGGTCGGGGGGGAGGGCGACGCCTCCAAGACAAGCGAACGCACACAAACCAGAGGGAACCATATCGGAGGAGACACACAATCGTGCATCAACAATAGCTTGAACCTCTCCGGACCAGGCAGGATATCACCCGGCAAGATACCCGATGTCGACGACCAGGAGGGGAGGGGGGACGCAGCATAGGAGCCGGGGGCGGCAACACCCCGCAAAGCCAATAGCGCGGCGAGGGTTGCAGATCACAAGAACAAGAACAACCATATACACAAGGGAGGATCCACAAGGTGTATTTTCATAAGGGGGGGGGGGAGGTAAAAATACACAAGAGAGGCAACAGTACAGGAGAAAAACACAAAAACAAAAAGGATGTGCACATAGACGGTGTAAGTACCAGGAGAAGATGTCACAGGCAACTATACACACGGGGATTATCGCCCTACAGAGGAGACCCACGACCATAATTCAACAGACAGCAGGTGGTGGCACACAGGGCTGTCAAACAGGAGGAGAATGAAACAAACACAGGGATAGTCACATACAGAGAGATACACCGGTATAATATGTCACAGGACAAAACGAATAACACAATGGATGTACACCGTACCGGATAATACGCACAGGATTGGCACAGTAAATAACAAGTAGAATACGAGGCGGCCGGGATGGGACATACAGGGATAATACGCAAGTGATATCACAGTAGAGGGATGACACACCAAGGAGGTGCACAAGTACGAGGGACCAACCAGTGATCACATTACAGGATCAAGCACACAGGGATGTCACAAGGGACGCATAACACAACAGTCATAATGCACAGTACGAGAAGATCATACAACAACGGGAGTCACAGGAAAGGGAAGAATACCCAACAGTGTGATGTCACAGTACAAGGTAAGACCACCTAGTCACAAGCACAGACGAATAACACACGTGAAATGTCCACAGGTACCGAGCGATAACACAAAAACTTGGATATAGTCACATAAACGAAGAGGGCTACACACACAGTGATTCACAGTACAGGCAGATCACACAGATGAGGACACAGTAACAAAAATAATACACACAGTGCATCGCCAGTACAGGTAGTAGCTACGCACAGCGAGTCACATACGGGAAAAAAGAAGCACACGCGAATGTCACGTAATACAGGCCTAGGGGACTACAAAAAACAAAAATAGTCACAAGTAAGATAGAATACAAGCATGAGGGGCTCGACCCGATCAAGGGATATACAACACAGGACTAAGATACACATTACAGTGGGATTACAGGTAGGGGGGGGAGGGGGGGGAAAGAAAAAGGAGAAACCACAACAGCACATAATATCAAGTAACAGATAATACACACAGGCGCTGTCACCGTGTATACAGAGCAATACAAAAAACACAGTGATGTCACGGTACAGGGATACACACACAATGAATGTCCACAGTATACAGAGTCCGGTAACACCTTGACTGGCACAGTAAGGAACAGACAATAACACACATGAGGGGCACACTCCAGGGAATAACAAACGCAGTTAATGGCAGCGTACCGGGGAGAAATACACAGACTGATTGCAACAAGGTCGGAAAAAGATAATACCCCAAGGGGATATGATCACCAGATACCAAAGGAAGCAACATACACAACAACCAGTGACATGGCCAGTACAAAGATCACGCAGTGATCCATAAACGCAGAATAAATATAATCACCCATACTATAGCAAGTCACAAGAGACAAAGAGATAATAAAGCACACGGAGTGCACCAATCACGGATCCTACACTACTGGGTTCCCGGAGCAGGGACTCTACACCCCAATGATGTCACAGAAAGAGGAATACCACATGATGTCACATACAGGAATAACACACAGTGAGTCACAGTACAAGGGAGTAAACCACACAAGGAGGTCACAGAGACATGAAAAAATAGTGCACACATGAAATGCACGGTACAGAGAGATACACACAATAAGGGCACAGGGGCACAACACACAGAAGACGCGGAAACGGGAGATCCAGTACAGGGATACACCGTGATGCACCGTACAATATAGACACACACTACACTCCGGGACAAAGATAAAAAAACGCATAACTAAACCAGTGCAGTCAACGTACCCAGAGAAAACACGCAGTAGGGCACAGTCAGAGTACGGTACAACACAGTGGATCAACAAGTACGAGGGTAATACACACGAAGCGATCCGCGAAGATCAGGAGAAGCCACGGGGAATGATCCAGGACAAAATAAGGGTACAACCCAGGATGCACATAAAAGGGGCAGGACCCAGCAATGGGAATGTTCAAAGGACAGAATGCACACGTAGAAAATACACACGTCCGGAGGAAAAAAACAGGACACAAACAATAACAAACACAGGGAGGGTCACAGGACAAGGAAGAATAGAGACAGGGGATCACAGATAAAGAGGAGCATACCCCAGGGGGCACAGTAACCAGATAGACGACGAGTAAGTGCCCGGGGCGGATAATACCACAGGTGGGAGGGGCAAAGGTACAATAAACACACACAAGAGAGGCCCAGTCGAGGCAACACACGGGAAGGGTCACAGGGAAAAAGAAGACCGGCAGAGGGCGTGGGCAAGTACAGGGAAATACACACGGATGGCACCGGAGAGAGGACACACAGGGAACACAGACAGGGGATAACCCAAACACAAGAAGGCCCAGAGACAGGGAGAATACCACAGTGAGGGCACAGGGGTAGCGACGATCATACACACAGTTGAGTGCACAGGACAAAGATATCACCAGGAAGGGCATACGAGATAAGCCCAGTGATGCACAGTACGGGATAATCACACATGAGGTGTCCGTACAGAAGTAATACAGGGACGCAGGTGATGTCATACAGGGGTAATACACACGGGACAAACACGGACAGGGGAGATACACACACATTGATGTCAGCGTACAAAGGGATATATACACAGGTGAGGCACGGGGTACCGGATAATACAGCCAGTGATGTCAAAGAAAAAAGTACAGGGAAGATCAGCACATGGTGGCACGCGACAGAGAGACCAAACACACAAGGAGTCCCGGACAGATAATACACACAGTGAGTCCACAGGACAAGGATACTAACACAGAGTGATGGCACGGACAGGATACTAACCGCCCAGGAAGGGCACAGCCGAAAGAGAGTAATACCACGATCACAGTGGGCGGGAGCCCCCACAATGTCACGTCACCAAGGTAATCAAACAGCAGTGAGGTCAGCAGTACAAGATATCCACGGGGATGATCACGTAACAAAAAACAAATGATCCACACATGATGTCACAGGACATAGATACGACACACAGGAAGGGAATACACAGTCCAGGGATGCACCCACAAGGAGGGGGTCACATTACAGAAATAAGACCCCAAGTGAATAAGGCCACAGGGACAAGAGCTAATGACACCATGAGTGGTCAACAGAAATACAACCGGGATAATCGAACAACAACATAGATTCACCTGAGCAAGGATAATACACCAGGTACATGCACAGTACAGGAGAAAGATGACACCGTGAGTCAACACAGTCCAACATACTCAAATACACACAGGGATTCGACAAATACCGAGATATGACACTACAGTGATGTCACCGTAGCACAAAAAAAAAAAATGCTAAGACACACCTTGATAGTCGCATACAGAATATCAACACGGGATGCACAACACAAGAGTACAGGGGGTGGAATAACAAATACCGGGAATTAACCACAAAGGACAGGATACCCACACAATGAGGTCACAGTAACTGACCCATGTACGCACAGGAAAGGGGGAAGAAAAAAAGAAGGAGGAAGAAATCACAATCCTAAAGAATACGGCACAATGAATGAATGACACAAGTACGAAAGTAACACACCTGCAGTGATGTCACAAGAAGTACGCGCAGCTACGTGCAACCGATGATGTCACAATTACGAAGCCTAGACGCACAAAATGATTAGATCCACTCGTACTGACAGCAAATAATACCACAGCAGGGATGTCCAGGACTGAGAGAATCCCAGGGATAATTCACAGATACAAAAGAGAATCACAACACCACAAAGGGCGTGTCACGGACACAGCAATAGGTGAGCAGGGGAGTGTCCCAGACAGATAAGAACAACAACAAACAGAATAAAACATGTCCACAGTACGAGAGAAACACACGGTGGTGGTGCCCTACAGAAGGGATATACACACACGCGCAGATCGCAGTAAACAAAGTGAGAGACAACCGAACGGTGGAAAGGCACAAGTACGGAAAAAACAAAACAACACAAATGACTGGCCAGGTACAGGGGATAAACACAACACAGAATGGAAGGGTCACAAGTACAGAAGATAATGAGGGCACAGCAGTGAAGTAGCACAAAAACGCCTAAGGGGCGCTCAGTAGAATGTCCCGAATACAAAGGAGAAAGCGCCGCAGAATGATGGCGCCGGACAAAAGAAGAACCCACGCGAGTGAGGGCAACATTCCAAGGATAAGAACACGACAGGGATATCACAGGAACAAAAGGATATACACACAGGGGAGGGGTGGCACAGACATGATAACGACACACATGATGGCACGTACAGAGATCGACACACATACAGGGCCGATACAAGGATGGTAACAAACGAAGTAAAGAAGTGGTCACAGTACAAACTAGGGGAGAGAGACCACAGTGATGTCACAGATACCAAGATAATACACACGGTCGAAAGTCCCAGGATCAAGGAGACAACCCCAATGATGTCACAGTACAAAAAGAGATAACAACACGAGAATGAGAAGGCACAGTTACAAGAGAAAATGAATACACACAAGTGATAGGTCCACAGGGACAGGATATCCACACGGGATGTCCACGAATACAGATAATACAAACAGGGGGGCACAGCACAGGGATAATACACCACGGATGTCACAGTAGCAGAGATAATACACAACGGATGGGTCAGGAGTACGAAGGGTAATACACAACCGCAATGATAGTCCACAACAAGGACTGAATACAACAGTGATTGTCCACCAATACAGGGATCAAACAACAACACAGTGATGTCACGGAGTACAAGGATGTACAGCTACAAATTAGAAAAATGGCAAAGTACAAAAGAGTTAGATACCCACAGAAATGTGAGCAGCAGTACAAGGGGTAACACACAAAGAACAATGGATTGTCCCAAGATAAGGAATAATAAATCCCAAGTGCGGATCACAGTGGCAGGGATAAATAACAACACATTGAGTTCAACAAGTACAGGATAATACACACGTAAGGGGTCAAGTAACGGCTGGGGATAATAAACACAGCGTGTGGGCGCAGGTAACAAAACATGAGAAAAATTCAAAAATACACACGTGATTCACCGTTACGCTCGGGATAAAATAACACCAGAAGATAAAATCACCAAGTCATAGAATACACACCTAGGGGGATGTAACAGACAAACGCGAGTAATACACACAGGTAGGTCACAGACAGAGACTAATCAAGGCAACCGGGGGACAACTGAAGTGCCACAGTACAGGGCTAATACACACAATGATGATAGATGCAACAGTACAAAGGGGGGAATAATGGCAGCACACTGATGACCAGTCAGGTATAATCAACACAGGAATCACACGGTAGGTAAGAGCGGGTATGCGGGGAGGTCCCCATAATGCTGATCAACCAGGTCAGGAAAAAATAAGAATAACCACAACAGTAGGGGTCACCGTGCGCAGGGAAATCGCACAATCGATGATCACAGATCAACACAGGAAAAATATGAAAAAACAGGCACAGAGGTCAGACGGACACAAGATGAGACACACAGTGATACACAGGTAGCGAGAAGAATACACACAGGAGTCCGAGTAGCGTAGAATACAAGCACAAATTATGTCATCGGTCCAGGGAGAGACCGTGGATGATCACAGCACAGGAATATAACAACACATGAATGTCCAGTACGGGAACTCCACACGTTATGTCCCCAACAGTACAGGGAAACTACACACAGGATTCAGAGACAGGGCTATACACCGTGATGGTCACGCACAGGATTAATACACACAGAGATATCACAATACGGATAATACACGAGGATGTCACAGTACAGGGGGAGAGATCACATTGATGTGTCAAACAGTAACAAGAATGGGAATAATACACACGTGAGGTCACAGTACGGGATATCCACCAAAGCGTGGGTCACAGCACAGGATAATACACACATTGATGTCACAGGACAGGATATACCCCAGTCATGGTCACATACGGGAAAATACTAGAACAGGACAGTGATGTCACAGATCAACACAGGGGGAGAATAGACACAAAATGATGGTCGTAACAGGTACAAAAGGGAATGAAAATACAAACACACAAAAATCGATTATCACAGAACACACGATATACAACACATGTAGGATGCACAGGGGGAGCGAGGAATAAGACGGCAAAATAGGGGAGTGCAAGACAGAATAGGTACACACAAAGTGATGTCAACAAACAGAGTCATACCACATGAGTTCACAGGACAAGATAATACACACCGAGGAGTCTCAACAGATACAGGATTAACAGAAATGGTATTCCCGTACAGAGATGAACCACAACTGTAAAGTGCAGCAAGCACAGGAATAAAGGACCACACAGATGACAGCAGATACACAAGATGGTACACACAGGGATGTTGGGCACCTCATGCACATAAAATGTAAAGACTGGTAGTAACTGTTGGCGATCAAGCACATATTGTGCTCCATGATAGAAAAGCATGTTATATGCCAAAAAAAAACAATCTGTAGTGGAAGGAGTAAAGAGACACAAATCAGATCATACAAGGTAAATAACGTAAGCTCGGGGCTCATTTACACAACATCGGTGCACAAACATCTTTTGCTGGTCCATTCTTTTATATGCGTCTTTTGCCACATTTGTCAAACGCATCAGTTTTCCATAAAAAAAGTTAGGGAGCCTGGTCCTAGGTGTCGCACACGGCAGATCCAAAAGGCATAAAAGCTATAGGTAACAAAAAAAAAATTGTATTAGATTACGTGTGTGGTCGCATAAAGGATAGGTAGGGGGGAACGGAAGAAGCGGTTGGTCTGCCCTTGTCATCCTATAGCTGAGGAAAGAACAATGCGGGACAAAAACGAAACAGAACCGAAACCCATTGGATCCAAAAGGACACACACACTGGGGCATAATTTTACATAGGGGCGCAGTCAACTGCGCACCTTTTTCGGGGTAAAACAGCTTGGACAGATATAGGAGTATGTCAAGAGTGTGAATAGGCGCTGCATATGTGGTCGGCCACGACCTACGGAGATTGCGAGACAGTGCTGTGGCACTAAAAATACACCTAACAACAAAACTGAGGGGACGACGCCGTCGATGATCTGACGATGCGATCCGAGGAACAGATTTAACTTTAAATTGGTGTCGCACGCCCTATTTTAAAGGTGAACCAAAAAGCGGATCCTCTGGGCCAAAAGAAAGGCCCCTGCGGGCAACGAAAGATTGGTGCACATCTTGTACATCGCACTTTACCACACCTTAGGAATCGCGCAGAAACCCCGAATCTGCGTCGACAAGCACCGCGGGATCGCACACGGGTAAGTAAATCCCCAATGTCACTTGAACTCCCTACTCCTCTTCCCTTGTAACATTGGGGCAACACACTTACCCGGTCACTGGGTCACAAAAGTAGCATGTGGGGCAGAGTGGTACTGACCACGTACGACGAGCCCAGTAGTGCGTTTGCCCGACGAGGAATTCGGTCTGCCGCCCATTACTAGGTCGTGCGTCCAATTGCCTGTACGTGCAAAATTGTCTTGGACACAATCTAAATGTTAAATCTTGCGTGGTGTCCCGAATCGTCAGGTCGTTGTCTGACGGCCAGGCCCCCCCCCCCATTTCTGTCGCGTGCAAGCCGCGCCGAATGCCAAAAGCGATTGGCCACACACAGAATAGCCCAGGGCAAGTCGGAGAGCTACAACAGATCCGTCTGTAGGACGAACGAAAAAGAGACCTTCGGGGACCCATGAGGAAAAGTAGCCCCATTGGTCCAATGAAGAATACAATGACACTGCACCGCAGGATTCACTAAGATCGGAAAATCGCTGGAATCAGATCTGGTTGCTAAACTCCCCGCTCGGGGCCGGCGAGATATTCAACGCATCTAATTTCGTGGATAGTCACCTTTAAACATAAGTAAATACTAAGGTGAACAAACGTATAAAATGTTATTGGCCGTGCTCAAGAATCCGAAATCATCATGACTGTCCATGGGCAACGCCCCCGGCCCCCCTAAAGTAGGGTTTAACTAGAGAAGGATCGTATTGCAACCAGTCAAACATCCCAAGAAACACACTTCATAACACCTGTGCCGTTTCGCCCAAAAGGGCACATCCAACAAAGTGCAAGCGCACCCTAGTAAAGGAGCCCCATTTTGGGTTCGCGCACAAATGAGAACTTAGGTTGCTTACCTGCAAAGGATAAACTCGCCTCTATTATGACTAAACAACACCGCAGTGGTAGGGTTTAACACAACAGACAGTGTCTAGGGCGAGTGCCGGCCTCAAAGAACAGAAAACTATAGGCCTCAACAATCGAATCATTGGGTCACTACACTAAACCTACCAAAACACTAGAACGCGCCCCGCGCCGGCCTCTCAGCACTTTATTAACTTCCTAATACGAAGGGGGGAGAGGAGGAAAGAAGAAGAGAAAAAAGGAAAGGAAGGGAAAAAAAAGAAGGAGGAGGGGACGAAAAAAAAAAGGCCAAAAAGAGACAAGGGACAAAGATGTCACACGGGGAGGAAAAAAAAAGGAGCAAAGAATGTTGACGGGGGAAGCAACAAAGTACAACGGCGGACTGACACCGAACCAAAGGAGAGGAGGAAGGACAGAAGAGAAAAAGGAGTGAAGAGGTGGATGAGACACAGGAAAGCGGGGAAGACAAAGAGGTGAAAAGGGGGAAAAAAAAAAAAAAGAATGGCAGAAAAAAGGGGAAAAGGAAAACAGGAAGAGAAAAAAATGGGGCGGAACCCCGGGAAAGCGAAAAGGGAAAACAGGGGACGAAGAAAGAGGAAAAGAGAACGGGAGGAGAAAAACAAAAAAGGAGACAGAGAAAAGGGGAGGAGAAAAGGGGAATGGACTATAAACAGCGCAGGGAGGAAAAAGAAAGGAGGGGGGGAGAAAGTGTGGGGGGGGGAAAGGGAAAGGGGGGAAAAGAAAAAAAAAAAAAAAAGGGAAACAAGAGGGCAAAGGGAAAAAGAGGGGAGGGAAAAAAAAAGGGGGGAGTGACAGGGGAAGGAAAAACCAAAGACGAAGGAGAAAAAAAAAAAAAAGGAGGGGGGAAGCAGAGAACAGCCAGGGGGGGAAGAAGGAGTAGAAAGGAGGAGGGAGAAAAAAAGAAAAAAGAAAAAAAAAAAAAAAAAAAAAAACAAAAAAAAAAAAAAAGAAAAAAAAAAAAAACAAGAGGACAAAGTTTATTAACTTCCTTATACGCCATAGACCGACACTCGCGATCAAGTAAGGAGCACAAGAGAAAATTCTCAACAATTCTCTGACACTCAGCGACTAATTATTTGACAAAATTCGGGGTTATCTAGACCAATAGCCTGGCCATAGGCCTTTGGCGAAGACGCGCAAGGGCCAGGGAAAAAAAAAGGAGAAAGTTATAGTAAGGTCGTAGGCTTAGTCATTGCGGAAAGCTCCACTTGTCTATTTAAATTTTCAATAGCAGGTAAGGGTTAATAATAAAGAATAAGGATTGTGGAAAAAAAAGCTGTAAGTACTGATAGCGCCACAGAGTAGGAGGACGAGCAGCGTCTGGTAAAACACAACCTTGGCCAAAGGTAGTCCCTGGTCCACCATGGGGTTCACAATCTAAAACGCCTAAGCGCAGGGGTCTGTTTGTGTTGAGAGGGGTGGTAGGAAACTGAGGACCCGAGAAACCCACGCAAACACAGAGAGAAATACCGACTCTTTCGATTTGACCCTGACATGAACCCCCGGACACCAAACGGTTTTATTGTATTCTAAAAAGCTAAATTGAAAAAGAAGAAAAAAGGAGGCACCATAAGACATACATGAGGTAATCGTGTCAAAGTGTCGTATTTAGTAACTAAAATTGTTGGATGAATTCTTCCGTGTTTTTCAATATCTCCCGCTGTGCTGTCAAGTGAATTGACATTAGTTGAGATGGAAAACTGTGCCGCCTAGTATTTCTCACAGCCTGGGAACTTTGCTACTGTTTAATATGGATCCCTGTGTTATACTCGGATTTATTCTGACCGTTTTTTTTTTGCACTGATACTTGTAGCAACCATCAGCACACAGGTATTATGTGCGATAGCTGATGCCTTAACCTATAACTAGGGACCCGCATTTAGTAAAGGGTGTCCATCTTCAGCAAGGTTTTTAATATTGTTTTGGTATAATGAACCAAGGATTGGACATAGAACCTATATTGTGCCAGTATAGCTAGGTTATGTGTATTGGCATTCAACTCATGAATCTCTAGAATCCTCTGCTGGTGGCTGTCGAGCCGGTAACAGGTAGAGGTGGCTCGTAATTCTTCATGGATGAAAAAAAATCTGACCATGAATCACACAGGTGGCAACGGCTCGTGTATAATATCACAAAGAGTACTCATCCCCGTATATCCCCCCCTTTCTTCCTTACTTATATATCCCTGGAGTGCTTTCGTTTAGGTTAAGGGAACCTGTCACAGGTTTATTTTTTACATAGTACATTAGTTTGATACGGTTTGAAAAAAGACACATGTCCATCAATTTCAACCCAGGAAGGAAGGGATGGATGAGGGCTATTTAGTGGAACGATTCTATATAACATAACCATCAAAAGGGCATCTAGACCCTTTCTTGAAGCGCTCTGCTGTCCCTGCTGTGGTGACCAGCGCCCTGATCTCTCTGCGTCCCGTGGCTGTTCCCAGCGCCTGAGCTCTCTGCTGTCCCGCTGTGACCAGCGCCTGGCTCTCTGCCTTTCCTGCGTGACCAGTGCCTGATCGTGTCCCCTCGCTTGTGCCTCTGTGACCATTGAGCCGAATGACCTCTGCTGTCCCCTGCTGTGGACGGCAGCTCCTGAGCTCTCCTGTCAAACCTGCTTGGTTCCAACAGCAGAGCCTGGTATCTCTCTGCTGTCCCCGGCTGTGACCAGCGCCTGACATCTCGCTGCTGTCCCTGGCCTGGAGAAAAAACCGAGCGCCTGAGCTCTTCGCGTCCGTGCTGTACCACCAGCCTGAGCTCTCTGCTGGGCGCCTAACTGGTGACCGGCAGCGCCTGGTTAGCTCATCTTCTGTCCCTGCTGTGACCATGGCGCCTGAGCCTCTCTGCTGTGTCTACCCTCTGGACCATGCCTAGGGCTGACGGGGCGGCTGGTCCTGCTGTACCATCGCCTGACTCTCTCTCGCTCCCTGCTGTTGAGGGACCAGCGCCGAGCTCGTATCGGTGCTGTGCCCTGCTGTTACAGTCGCCGGAGCTCTCTCTGTCCCCCTGCTGTGACCACGCCTTACTCTTCTGCTGTCCTTCCCCTGCTGTGACCAGTGCCTGAGCTCTCTGCTGTCCCTGCTGGACCAGCGCTGGCTCTCTGCGTCCCTGCTGTACATGCGCTGAGCTCTCTGCTGTCCCTGTGTGACCCTGGGGCGCCTGAGCTCTCCTTCTGTCCCTGCTGTGACCAGCCGCCGAGCTCTCTGCGTCCCTGCTGTGAGCACGCCTAGCTCTCTGCTCTGCTGTCCCTGCTTGACCAGTGCCTGAGCTCTCTGCTGTCCCTGCTGTGACAGCGCCTGAAGCTCTCGTCTTCCTTCTGTGACCCGCCTGAGCTTCTGCTGTCCCTGCCTGCGTAACCAGTGCCTGACGGCAGCTATTCCACAGATTGACAGATTTTATTTTACCCAAGACACTACTAATAGAGTATGAAATGTCCTCTCTGGATTGTCCTCATGTTGTGAAATGCTCACCCATTTACCTATAAAAAAAATCCTCCACAGGAAAATAGGACTCTTCTCACCCCTCATTTTCACATGAATCGAGTCATTTTATGTTGTTGCAGTAGTGTGTCACTTCGACTCCCTATCTTCTTTTCTATAGCACCTAGAAACATGTTACTGGGGTCATATTGAAGATAGGTTCTCATCTTTGGTTTTATAGCTACAGAACTCAGAGAAATGGCGACTAAATCCATAGTTGGAAACGCCACTGCAGAAAAAAAGATCCTATTCTGACCTAGTTTTTACTGACTGCACATGTCCAGTTTCTGTGCCACAGAACCATACCAGCACATAACAGTGGAAAGATTAGATTCTTATCTTTAAAAATTACACCAAAGAATGTTTCTAGTGCTATAGCACAGAATGTAGGGAGTCCTAAAATGACACTAACCCCTGCAACCGCGACTCAACTTGACTCATTCCATGTGGAAAATGGGATGGTAGAAACAGTTCAGATTTTTGTACAGGGACAAGGGGTTTAAGGTCCAATACAAAGTTTTGATTCTAGTAGACTTTCATCTCCTACTGAGACTAAAAAATTGTGGGTTAAACCCTGGTGAACAGGTTCCCTTAAAATTAATATTCATTACCTTGTAGCTGCCACCAGGTGGGCGCTCATACATAAATAGGGTCGAACCTTGCACACATTTAAAGGGCTCCTCCAGCCTTCTGGTAGGATTAGTAATCATCATATTCCAACATTTGCCTCTTGAGGTCCATGTTTGTGAGGAAATATACATTTAATTGTATATTCTGAATTGAATTGAGTAATTTGATCCTATAAATGGCACCAGAACGAGATAAACTACATGGTATATGTAATATCTAGCACACGTCTGTATCAACAGCGTTCACTCGCAACGCTCGTTTTACTGTCCTGTCCTGTTTCAGTTCACCCATTGAAGCGCTAGATTGGGGTATAACTTGAAGAGGACCCACAGAACTGTTTGGTATTGTGGGGGTCTTCATATTGTGCAGGGGTCTTTTTGGACTCCAGGTCTGGGTGTGATTGCCTACCCACCGGGGAGGTCTACCATCATATATCTGGTGACATTGGCATCCTAGTATAAGCTGCAGTGGTCGTTTCAACTTGTGTTTGTCACATTCCACTCATTCCATCTCCTGGCTGCAATTATCGAACCTTTGTGTGAGTGGCATGTTCTACTCCCTACGGGCTCCTATTTTGGTCATGAAGTCCTAGTATCCTGGGTGATACCATAACGCTGGATACCGAGTTACCGAGCCGTCATAGCCATCCACATTCCACCACGTGACCAGGGATTCAGGTTACAGCTCTATTATACTCACATTCACATTAGATTTAAAGGGATCTTCCAGTTTTTGCACCTGCACAATTATATACCACAGAAGGGAAAGTTACAATAATAAAAATCACAAAGATCACTCCACCGATCAGCTGTGATCTATGGGTAAGTAGTAAGTGCTTAAGTTTCCTGCAGCGCCCCTACAGGGAGAGTGTAGCATTACACACTGTCCATATGATCAATGGGTTGTGTGTGTAATCCCTGGCACCTACACATTTATTAAGTCAGAATTCATTGATAGAGTCAAAGGATATATGTAAATAAAAATGGACAAATGTGCACACCCACCCTTTGTCATGTTAATAATAGGAAGTATGGAAAAGGAATCCCATGGTAAGACAATCCCATAATTATATAAGCCGGGGGTGGGGCTAAACACTCACACTTTACAGTAAAACAATTTAAGCATTCTAAATCCTTCACTATTTCATTCAAAGTCATTTCACCTCTCCTATGCACTAGATTTATTGATCACGCTCCCAACCGTCTTCCTCTCCAATTAGGTGATCATTAACCTTTTTATGTCAGAAATAGTAGTAGGTAAGTAAATAGTCAGGTGCCCGAGGCTATAGAGAAATATGCAGCTTTCTCCTATCTATCTATCTATCTATCTATCTATCTAAGCTAGTCTATCTATCTATCTATCTATCTATCTCCTATCTATCCTTTTCTATCTATCTATCCATACTCAATATCTTCCTATCTATCTCGTATCTATCTGCTCATATCTATCTATCTCCTATCTATCTATCCTATCCATATCTATCCATCTCCTATCTATCTATCTATCTATCTATCTATCTATCTATCTATCTATCTATCTCATATCTATCTATCTATCTCATATCTATCTATCTCCTATCTATCTGTCTGTCTGTCGGTCTCTCCATGCCCACTGGGAGACCATTACTACTCTAGTAAACCACCAGCCCTACAACCCATGAATAAATAGACAGTATATGACACCTGCCCCTAACCACACATCCCTTATCACCTCACACAATGTACGCAGCTCAGCTGCAGTGTAATGTGAGAACCGCGTTATACAGATAATCGGATGGCGCGTAATGTCCATAAACCAATAATGGCCCCATTGTTCCTGGGATGAGATATAACATGCAGCAGGCTGGATGTTCTCCCAGGTGCTCCAGACGTGGTGGGTGCTGCACCCGCTGGGCTCGCTGCAGTGTGTTTGCTGAGGACGCACCTTGCTTTGTGGCTTGTTTGATGAAGTGACTCCCTGCAGTCTCCATGCCAGATCTGGAGTAAACACAAGCAGGAGAATACTATCAGCCAGGTACACATGTACAGAGCCTGGCAGGGGGGCACTTACTTATTGTCACTAATTATAACTCCTAATCATCAATAAACACATTAATCCAGAGACTAATCCTTCCTGTACCTCAAAGGACCATATATATATATATATATAGAGGCGGCAGCTTATTTCTTTGGCCTCACACAGGAGTCAGTTTCAGAAAGCAGAGCTGCAGTGTAAAGTATGGAGTACAGGGGGAGGAGTCTACAATGAGACAGGTGGACATCAGACTGTCACTAGGAGGAGCTGCTGCTATAGATAAATTATTCTATAGGGGCCAAAAGGAAGTAGGAGCCTGACAACAGGGATGTAAATGGAAATTTCAATGTGTATTTAATTTTCACTCTGGCCGCTAGACTCAGTAATAGAAATAAATTCCTGCTCCTCCTCCACTGTACAATGACCTCTATATAGATAACACTGACCCTTCATTACGTCCCTACTGACATAGATGATGTTCACACTTATCACCAGTCAACCTCCCTCCTCCCTGTACAATACCTCTATATAATAACCACTGACCCATCATACATCACTAACTGACAATAGATTCACTGCTTATCTCCCTCCCCCTCCTGTACAATGAACCTCTATTCATGATAATCACTGACCCATCATTACATCACTACTGACAATAGATTGTGTCAAAGAGCTGAGCTCCTCCCCCCTCCCTACAATGACCATCTAATAGATAACACTGACCCATCTTACATCACTAACTGACAATAATGATGTCACACAAGCTTATCACCGTCTCCTCCTCCCTGTACAATGACCTCTATATAGATAACACTGACCCATCATTTACATCACTACGACATAGATGATGCACAAGCTTATCTCCTCCCCCTCCCTGTACAATGACCTCATCTAGATAACACTGACCCATCATTACCATCACTACTGACAATAGATGATTCACAACTGATCTCCTCCCCGGCTCATGTAAAATGACCTCTATATAGATAACACGGACCCATCATTACGTCACTCTGACATAGCTGATGTCACAGCTGTATCTCCTCCCCTCCCTGTTCACAATGACCTCTATATAGATAACACTGACCCATCATACCTCACTATGACAATAAGATATTCACAAAGCTTATCTCCCTCCCCCTCCCTGTACAATGGGGCCTCTACATAGATAACACTGACTGACCCCTCATTACATCACCATGCAATAGATGATGTCCCAGCTAATCTCCTCCACCTCCCTGTACAATGACCTCTATATAATAACACTCGACCCATCATTACAACATCAACTACTGACCAATAATGGTGTCACAGCTTATCTCCTCCCCTCCCTGTACAATGACCTCTATATAGATAACACTGACCCATCATTACATCACTACTGGACAATATATGACGTCACAAGCTTATCTCCTTCCTCCCCTCCCTGTACCATTACTCTCTATAGATAACACTGACCCATCATTACATCACTACTGACAAAGATATTCACAGCTTACTCTCCTCCCCCTCCTGTACATGACCGCTCTATATAGAAACACTACCCATCATTCTACATCACTAACTGCCAATATATTATGTCACAGGCTATCTCCTCCACCTCCCCCGGGTACCAATTGACTCTATTACGCTAACACTGACCCCTCATTACATCACTACTGACAATAGATATTCACAACAGCTTACTCCTCCTCCTCCCTGTATAAATCGACCTCTATATAGATAACACTGACCCATCATTACAACATCCCTACTTGCATATATGATGTCACCGCTTTATCTCCTCTCCTCCCACCTCCCTGTACAATGACCCTCTATAGAGATATCACTGAACCCATCATTACATCCTACTAAATAGATGATGTCACAGCTTATCTCCTGCCTCCTCCAGTACATGACCTCTATATAATACAAGACCCTCATTACATCACTCTGACAATAGATGATGTCACAACACGTTATCTTCGCGTCCCCCTCTGATATCACATTACAGGGATAATACACACAGTGATGTCACAGTACAGAGATAATACACACAGTGATGTCACAGTACGGGGATACACATTTATTACTGACTGCTCCACATTTATTACTGACTGCATCACATTTATTACTGACTGCACCACATTTATTACCGACTGCACCACATTTATAACTGACTGCATCACATTTATTACTGACTGCATCACATTTATTACTGAGTGCACCACAACAGCTGCTACAGAACCTTACATTAGTGTAGAAATGCAGTGGTGGGGGAACATATGAGGGGATGATGCAGAGGGGGTCTGTAAGGGACACTTAGGAGCTTTATAGCTGCTCCTGCACACAGGACACTAAGGGGTTAAGGCAGAGGAGTGTGAGGAGGCACTGGGGATAGGGAGCATTTAGCTCTGGCCATTCCCAGCTGCTATGGAGGAGGCTGCTGCTTCTCTTCAGGTGCCCACATCTCTCTCAAGTTGAATTTCCCGCGCTGCTGACATGCCGAGCAGGGATTGGCTGTAGGCTGGCTCCTCCCCTCCCTCGCTCCCTGCTGTTTGCAAGATCCGGCGTGTACGGAGCAGAAAGTTGGTACACGCCCCTATATCCAGCCCTGCATCTCTGCGGTATCGCTGCGCTGCCCATTACAGGGGCGTAACTACAGCCAAGAGGAGCCCGGGTCACACGGCCGAGTACGGGCCCATGACCCTGCCGGGCCCCGTAGCAACTGCTACGTCTGTTACGGCTGTAGTTACGCCCCTGGCTGCCCCTGTTGATCTGTTG
The DNA here is from genome assembly GCA_019512145.1 of Engystomops pustulosus. Taxonomy (NCBI): domain Eukaryota; kingdom Metazoa; phylum Chordata; class Amphibia; order Anura; family Leptodactylidae; genus Engystomops; species Engystomops pustulosus. Next base: position 313,833,990 of record CM033641.1, on the reverse strand, counting down.
TCATGAAGTTCTAGATTTCTGGTAGAAATAGGGTGTGATGTTGCCATCTAGTGGTCAGAAATAGGAATAATATATGTGCAACATCCCCCACCGGGGCCTAGCCCTTGAGGTGAGGCCTGGTGACAGCCGGGGCCCGCGGTACCGGAGTGGCTGGCGGTGGCGGCCTAATCACGCTATTGTCACGGTGCTTGGTACGGGGGAACCGGCAAAGGGTCTCCTCTATGTGTAGAGGGACAGAGTCCTTTGAAGAAATCTCTTGACTGAGATAAATAAGGGTAAGAGTCTCAGGAAAGTCTATGGCTCTTTTAGGGAAAGGACAGAAATATACAATACAACCTGAAGTGGGCTACAGCCCTTCAGGGGTTACTCTGCATCTTCGCTGGGTTCAGCAGGGACAGGATCCAAAGTCAGCAGGGAATCCTGTGCATCCTCAGCGGGAGTAGGTTCCGGCTGGGGACACCCGGTGGCAGTAGCGGGTACTGCAGGTGCAGCAACATCCTCCGGACCTTCAGGGGGAGGAGCACTGTCGCCCGGGGTGTCGGCTGATCCAGCCGGGGGCTCAACTGAGCCAGGGACCACGGAGGGGTCCAGAAAGACATAAATAGGGACCTGCGGCAGCGCCGCGGCTCCTTCCAGCTCCGGTTCTTCCAGGGCCGGGTCATCACCCCATTGGTAACCGGCAAGGGGAGATGTGGGCCTAGACGGAACCTCCGGACAAGGTTCGCTAGCCGGGATGTCTTCTCCCACAGAAGAGCCGCGGGACCTGGCAATGCTCCCGGCAGGGGAGACGGTGGGGGTGGCGCCCTGGATCATGCCCGGCCCATGGATGGCAATGGGACCCGTACTCACGATTACCGTGGATGGGGCATTCACGTGGGTCACCGCCCGGGGACTCGCAGCCGAGGAAGAAGAGGTGTTCGGAGACTCCGGCCACTCGTCGTCCTCATACCAGTCGTCGTGCGGGAAGTAGCGGTCCTCATCGGAGTCGGGGATCCGGATCACACCAGCCGCCCAGGGTCCTCGGGGCCCCTCTTGCAGGGAGAATTCAATGCACTCGCCTGGCTTCAGGTTGTGCTGGCTCTCCGGCAGATCAGGCCTCTTGACGGACCGGCGGGGTATAAATACTTCCCGTCCGGTGTAGTCCTGGGTGGCGAAGCCATAGCCACGCTGCTTGTCGAAGAACCGGACCATGCCGGTGGTGCGGTTCTTTTCCACCCAGGCTCCAGCTGTAGACCGGCCGGCCATGTAGCGTTGGGCCTCCTTCTCGCGGCGTCGCTGCTCCGAGACAGCGTCCCGGAGTCGCTGGCGGGCGGCCTCACCTCGGCCTCGAGGCTGCGGAGGTGCCGGTGCTGGGGCTCGTGGCTCCGGTGCAGGCTCGGATCTCCGTGATGGTCGGGCAGGTGCCGGAACAGGAGCAGGAGCAGCCGGAGGATCAGGAACCGTCACAGCAGGGCTAGCAGGTCGACCAGCAGGGACCGTAGGCCTTGGAGCAGGTGGCACAGCAGCAGTAGGCCCAGGCCCCGGCTCGACAGGAGTCGGGGCCTCCCCACGTGGCGCCTCCACGTGGGCCTGCGGTACCGGAATGGTAACCGGGATAGGTACGAGGAACCGCCCGGGTGGGACTTGGTACTGCGTCACCGTTTGAAAACACGTCCTGGTGACGAAGGCCCGGGTCAATCCTCGGTGCAGCCGATGTCCAGCGGAGGGTCTCCGGACCGGCTGCGCAGAGACCACCACCATAGTCTCTAGCACTTCATAGAACTCAGGCCGCTCCACAGGAGGGAAGGGCGGAGGACCCCACATGATGTTGTCCTCACTGTCCAAAATCCACTCAAGTTCTGGCGTTTCTCTGAGGCGGGGCAGGAAGTCCGCCTCGAGCCAGTGGGAGGAGTCCAAGTCCTTCCCGCCAAGAGCTGTGGCGGGCTCTAATTTTTCCTGCGCCACAGGAGGCGGGGTTCGCGCCATTCGCGCGTGGGCGGAGTTTTGTGAGTCATCTGGGTTTCCCGCCAGGGAAGATTTTGGCGGGCTGGAATTACTTGCTGCGCCACAGTTTCTGAGGTAAAATCTTCAGGCGCGGCAGAGCTGGTACAGTTCTTGCAGGGATTAACCTCTTGAGTGCTGGAGTGGCGCTCGACAGCACGTGGCAGCAGTATAACACAGTTTAGTCCAGAAACACACAAGTACTTGGGCCTAAACCCGGATGGCAGCAGGGTTAGGCAGCACAGTCTTTTTCAATAAAGGAAAGTCTTTAATGCCGTAATAAGGCACAGAAGTATCAATCCTGTTCGTGACGCCACTTGCAACATCCCCCACCGGGGCCTAGCCCTTGAGGTGAGGCCTGGAGACAGCCGGGCCCGCAGTACCGGAGTGGCTGGCGGTTGCGGCCTAAGCACGCTTGTGTCACGGTGCTTGGTACGGGGGAACCGGAGGGCTGTCCTACAGCCTGGCAGGTCTCCAGCAGGGTGGTGTTGGCAAGAAATGATGAGGGAGAGGCTGCTATAGCGGATCTCCCTGGGGCAACCCCTTAATGTCCCGAGTGTGAGTCTCTGGGTGATGGACAGGGTGCCGGTGATGAAGGCAGCCGTATTAGCAGGGACCAGACGGAGACAGAAGTTGAAGAAAACAACTTACAGTTCTTTATTTGAACCGGCAGGAACCGCAGCAACGTGCCTTTAACAGGTAGATGGAGTGCTGAGATGTGAGTTGGAGGGAGCCTCAGGAGATAGTTCACCAGCCTGGATGTAGAGGGCAGGCTGGGAGGCAGCTGTGTCCTGGTAGGAAGCTTCAGCTTGTCCTGTAGGGCTTCAGGTATCACCTTTAAAGGTAAGATGATACCCCTTTTCCTCACTACACTAACTCTAGTCTAATACTCCACTCTTCAGAGGCAGGGGCTAGGCTCTTCCTGCTCTGGTATGGGCTAGACAGAGATTTCTCACTCACTCACTGATCTCTAGGAGTCCACACTAGAATAATCATCCAGAACATTCCTGGCCAGAGGTTTTATTACCTCCCTTTGGTCAGGTGGTGGCTGTGATATCACATTACAGGGATAATACACACAGTGATGTCACAGTACAGAGATAATACACACAGTGATGTCACAGTACGGGGATAACAGGGATAATACACACAGTGATGTCGCAGTACAGAGATAGTACACACAGTGATGTCACTGCACAATAATAATGTACTTAGTAATGTTGCAGAAGTAACAAGCACAATATTGTGCTCCATGATAGAAAAGATGTTATGCCAAAAAAAAAAAACAATCTGTAGTGAAGGATTAGAAGATGCACATCGTTCAGTAATAAGACTCAGGCTCGGGGCTCATTTACACAACCATCGTTGTCACATCTTTTGCTGGTCCATTCTTTTATATGCGTCTTTTTCACATTTCAAACGCATCAGTTGTCCAATAAAAAAATATTTAGAGCCTTGTCCTATGTTTCTCACACTTGCAGATCCCAAAAGGCAATAGAAATCTATAGGTAAGCAAAACGGGACAACACGCAGAATTTAACATTAGAATTGGGTTCACAAGAACAATGCACTTACAGGAAATTGAACGCACGACCTTAGTGAATTGCGGCAAGACCCCATCCTCGTCGGCAAAAGCACCACCGGGATCGCGACGGGTTAAGTAATCTGCCCAATGCACTTTCTGTGAACTCCAGGAAAGGGTAAGCTAGATGTGCCCCAATGTACATAGGGCAGAGAGTAGGGAGTTCACAGTGCATTGGGGGAGATTTACTTACCCGTGGCGATCCCGCGGTGCCTTGTCCGACGAGGATTCGGGTCTGCCGCGATTCACTAAGGTGTGTAAAGCTGCGATTTACTAAGATTGTGCACCAATCTTTCGTGCCCCGCACTGGCTGACCAGGGGGAGGGGATCATCTTTTTTGTGTTTCACCTTAAAATAGGGCGTGCGGGGACACAATGTTAGTTAGAAGTTAAATCGTTCAGGATCGAATCAGTAAGATCATCCGACGGCGCGTCCCCTATTTTTGTTGCATGGAAGTAGCACAGCTGCGCCACAATCCGATTGCGCGCGACACAATCGCAGCGCAGACACTTATCAAATACCTGTCCAAGCTGTTTTAACCCCGAAAAAGGTGCGCAGTCTGAATGCGACCCTTAGTAAATAAGCCCCAGTGTGTGTCCTTGCGACAATGGGTCGGTTCTGTTTTGTGTATGTCGCATCTGTTCTTTCACGTCAGCTATAGGTGACAAGGGCACCGCACCGCTTCCCCAACTATCATCAGAGAAAAAAAACGTAATATAATTGTTTTTTGCTTACTATAGATTTCTATGCCTTTTGGGATCTGCAAGTGTGAGAAAATAGGACAAGCTCTAAAATATTTTTTATGGGGACAACTGAGGCGTTTGTTGAAATGTGACAAAAAGACGCATATAAAAGACGGGACCAGCAAAAGAGTGACAACGATGGTTGTGTAAATGAGCCCGAGCCTGAGTCTGATATGAACGAGTGCATCTTCTAATCCTTCATACAGAATTTTTTTTTTTTGGAGAAACATCTTGTCTATCATGGAGCACAATTATTGCTTGTACGTCTGCAAAATTACTAAGACATATTAATTGGCAGTGACATCACTGTGTGTACATACTCTGTACTGCGCAAACACGTGTGTATATCCCTGTGCTGGAAATCACTGTGTGTGTACTTTATCTCGGTACTGTGGACATCACTATGTGTATTATCCGTACTATGATATCTCTGTGTGTAATTATACATGATACTGTGACAGCATGGGTGTATTATCCCTGTAAGTGACTATCACTGTTGTATTTCCCTGTATGTGACATCACGGTGGTGGATATCCCTGCTACTGGACATCACTGTGTGTATCTCCTGATGCTGTGACACCTGTGATTGTATTATCCCTGTTATGTGAATCACTGTGTGTATTATCCCTGTACTGTGAACATCAATGTGTGTATATCAAGTACTGTGAATACTGTGGTTTATCTCGTACTGTGGAATCACCGTGTGTATTATCCCGTGATTTACTGTGCCATCACTGTGTGTCTTACCTGTACGGTATATCTGTGTGTATGATCCCTGTCCTGTGAACTGGTGAGTATCCCTGTACTGTGACATCACTTGTGTAGTTCCCCGACTGTGACATCCACTGTGTTGTATTATACCTGTACTGTGACATCAATGTGTGTATTATCCCTGATACTGTGACATCATGTGTTGTTTATCCTGTACTTGACATTCATTGGTGTGGGTTATCCCTGTTACTGATGGACATCGCACTGTGGGTATATCACTGTACTGTGACCATACTGTGTATTATACTGTGACTGTGAAAGCAATGTGTGTAGCCCTGTACTGTGACATCACGGGTGTCTTATCACGTAAGTGACATCACTGTGGGGATTACCCCGGGACTGTGACAATCATGGTGTATATCTCGGTACGGTGACATCACTGTGTGTATTTCCCTGTAACTGTGACCATCATGTGTGTATTACCTGTACTGTGACATCACTGTGTGTTTATCCCTGTACCTGGAATCACGTGTGGTTTTTTATTATAGCTCGTACTGTGAATCAATGTGTGATTATCTCGTATGTGACTCATGTGTGTTATCCTGTTGTGTACTGCGACATAACTGATGTGTATACTCTGTACTTGTGACATCACGTGTGTATTATCCCTGTACTGTTGACATCACTTGGTATTATCTGTAATGTGACATCACTGGGTGTATATCTTGTACTGTGACATATGTGGGTGTTAATCCATGACTGTGACATCAATGTGTGTAGTATCCCTGTACTGTGACATCACTCTGGGTATTATCCCTGGTAATGTGACTCATGTGTGTATGATCCATTGTACTGTGACATCACTGTGTGTATATTATCATTGTAATTGACATCACTGTGTGTATTATGCGTTTGGGTACTGTGACACAATTGGGTGTTTATATCTGTACTGTGAACATTCATGTGTGTGTGTTATCCCTGTACGGTGACCTCATGTGTTGTATTATCCCGACGTGACATCACCGTGTGTATTATCCCTGTACTGTGACGCGCGTGTGTATTATCCCTGTACTGTGACATCACTGTGGTATTATCTACTGTACGTGACATCACTGTGGTATTACCCGTACTGTGACATCATGTGTGTTATTATGCGTTTTTTTTGTTGTACTGTGAAAGCATTGTGTTGTAATTATCTCTGTACTGTGACGCACTGTTCGGATATCCATGTACTGTGACATCACTGTGGTGGATTATGTTGTTGTTACTGTGACATCATGTGTGTATTATCTCTGGATGTGAATCTTATTGTGTGGCATTATCTCTGTACTGTGAACATCATTGTGTGTGTTTAGCATGTACTGCTGACATCCAAGGTGTGTATTATCTCTGTACTTGTGACATCACTTGTGTGTATTATCTCTGTACTGTGACATATTGTGTGTTGTTCATCCTGTACTGTGACATCACTGTGTGTATTAGCCCTGTATTGTGACATTCACTGTGTGCTCTTAGTCTCTGTACATGTGACATCAAGGTTATTATCCCGTACTGTGACATTAAGTGTGTAATATTCTGTACTGTGACATCACTGTGTGTATTATCCGGTACTGTGACAACCACTGTGTGAATATCTCCATGTACTGACACACTGTGTGTTTATCCCTGTACTGTGAATCACGTGTGTATTATCCCTGTACTGTGACATCACTGTGTGATATTATCTCTGTACTGTGAAAAATCACTTGTGTATTATCTCGTACGTGAAATCATTGTGCGTGTTTATACCTGTACTGTGAAATAACTGTGTGTATATCTCTTACTGTGACATCGCTGGTGTATATCTCGTACTGTGCCACGCTGTGTGTATTATCCCTGTACGGGACATCAATGGTGTATTATCCCTGTAATGTGGACATTCATGTTGTATTATTCTGTACTGTGAAATCATTGTGTGTGTTATCCCTGTACTGTTGACATCGCTGTGTGTATTATCCTGTAGGTGACAATCGCTGTGTGTAATTATCCCTGTAACTGTGAAATCACTGTGTGTATTATTCCTGGACTGTGACATCAAAAACTGGTGTTATCCCTGTTACCCTGTGACCATCCTGTGGGGTATCCTGTAATGTGACATCACCGTGTGTATTATCTCTGACTGTGGAAATCACTGTGGTATATACTCTGTACTGTGAACATCACTGTGGGTAATATCCCTGTACTGTGGAATCACTGTGTGTATTATCCCTGTCTGTGACATCACTGTGTGTATGTATCTCCTGTACTGTGACATCATTGTGTGTGTTATCACTGACTGTGAAACACTGTGGGGTTTGGATTATCCTGTACTGGACATTCACTGTGTGTTGTGTATCCCTTACTGGACACTCCTGTGTGATTATCCTATACTGTGACTCACTGTGGTATTTATCATGTACGATACATCACCTGGGTGTATTTATCCCGATATCTGGGACATCCACTGTGCGTATTATCCCTGTTAATGTGGACATCACTGTGTGTATTATCCGCTGGTTACTGTGACATCACCGTGTGTATTATTATATGACTGTGAAATCACTGGGTGTAGTTATCTCTGTACTGTGACCACTGTGTGTATTAGCTAGTACTGTGACATCATTGTTGTGTGTTATCCCTGTCTTGACACCACCGTGTGTATATCACTGTACTGTGACATCATGTGTGTATTATTCTGTACTGTGACATACTGGGTGTATTATCCTGAATGTGACATCACTCTGTGTATTATTCCTGTAATGTGACATACTTGGGTAGTATGCGTGTACTGTGACATCTGCAACACCTCGCCGATGCATAAAAATGGCGAGGGGGGAGTGTTTGCGAATAGTGCCACCTGCATGTCCCAAATCACACTATGGTCCTGTTAGACATAGGGGATATTGCAGTTGGTGCATCTGCTGGCAGGAAGAGGTTAGTATTTTTGTATGAGGCAAGAGTGTTGTCAAATGATATGTGTTACATCCGCGCTTTGTGAGCTGAGATAGTGATGGAGAGCAAGCCACACTGACAAAGGAGGGGTAAAAAAAAACCTGGCCAGGAATGTTCTGGGAACTATCTTAGAGTCTATTTAGTGAGGAGTGAGAAATCTTTCTAGCCCATACCCAGAGAGGAAGAGCCTAGCCCTGCTTGAAGAGTGGAAGTCTAAGAATAGAGTTAGTGTAGTTGAGGAAAAGGGGTATACATCTTACCTTTAAAGGTGATTTACCCTGAAGCCCTTACAGGACAAGCTGAAGTTCCTTACCAGGACACAGCTGCCTCCCAGGCCTGCCCTCTTATACATCAGGCTGGTGTGAACTATTCTGAGGCTCCCCAACTTGCATCTCATGCAATCCATCGACACGTTAAGGGCAAGTTGCTGCAATCACGGTCCTGCGGTTCAAAAAAGAACTGTAAGTTTGTTTTCTTCAAATTCCGTCTCCGTTGGTCCATGCTAACACGGTGCCTTCAATCACCGGGAACCCTGTCCATCACCAAGAACTCACACTCGGGACATTAAGGGGTTTTGCCCCCCAGGGAGATCCGCTAGAGCGCCTCTACTCTTTCATTTCTTGCCAACACCACCCTGCTGGAGACTGTGCCCAGGCTGTAGGACAGCCCTCCGGTCACCCGTACCAAGAACCGTGGACAAAGAGTTGCTTAGGCCCACCGCCATGACCACCTCAGGTACCGGGGCCCCGGCTGGTCACCAGGCACTCCCCTCAAGGGCTAGGCACGGTGGGGGATTGTTGCAAGAGTCGGCGTCACGAACAGGATTGATATTCTGTGCCTTATCACGGCATTTTTAAAGACTTTCTTTATAAAAAGGATGTGATGCCTAACCCTGCTGCATCGGGTTTAGGCCCAAGTGGCTTGTTGTTTCACATGAACTGTTTTTTATCCTGCTGCCACGGCTGTCGAGACGCCGCTCCAGCACCAAGAGGTTAATCCTTGCAAGCACTTTACCAGCTCTGCTATCAGGCGCTGCCGTGCCTGAAGATTTTTACTCAGAACTGTGGCCGCAGCAAATAATTCAGCCCCGCCAAAACCTTTCTGGCGGGGAAACCCCCCAGATGAAGCATCAAGCTCCACCCACGCGCGAAATGGGCGAACCCCGACTCTGTTCGCAGGAATAAATAGAGCCGACACAGCTCATGGCGGAGGACAGGACTTGGACTCTCCACTGGCTAGAGGAGGATTAAGGCCCCGCTCAGAGAAAAGCCGCAACTCGAGGGATTTTGGACAGTGAGGACCGCACATGTGGCGTCCTCCGCCCTTCAATCTGTGAGCGTTCTGGAGTTCGAGAAGTAACTGAGACAGGGTGGTGGTCTCTGCGCAGCCCGTACGGAGCCCTTGCTGGGCAACGGCGTGCAGCGCGGAATGACGAGCATTAGTTCACCCGGAGGTACGTCAGGACGGGTGACGGGTAGTACAAGTACACCCGGGCGGTTCTCGTACCCTAGTCCCGGTTCCATACCGGTCCGCAGGCCACGTGGATGCGCCACGTGGGGAGGCACCCGACTCCTGTAGAGCAGGCGCCTGGGCCTACTGCTGCCTGTGGCCACTGCTCCAGGCATACGTCCCTGCTGTTCGGCCTGCTAGCCTGCTGAGCGCTTCTGATCACTCCGGATGCTCCTGCTCCTGTGCCGGCAAATACCTACGCCGCCAACACGGAGATCCGAGCCTGCATGGAGCCCGAGCCTCAGCACCGGCACCCGAAGCCTCGAGGCCGAGGGTTGAGGGGGGCACGCCGCCAGCGACTCCGGGGACGCTGTCTCGGAGCAGCGGCGCGCGAAGGGAGAGAGGAGGCCCAACGCTTACATGGCCGGCCGGTCTGCAGCTGGAGCATGGGTGGAAAAGAACAGCACTCACTGGCATGGTCCGTACTTTGACAAACAGCGCGGCTATGGCGTCGCCACCCACAGGACTACACCGGACGGAGGTATTATTCCCCGCCGGTGTATCAAGAGGCCGATCGTCCGGAGAGCAGCACAACTGAAGCCAGGCATGAGGCATTGAATTTTCCCTGCAAGAGGGGCCCCGAGGACCTGGGCGGCTGGTGTGATCCGGATCCCGACTCCGATGAGGGACCGCTACCCACGTATGATGAGCTAATGAGGACGACGAAGTGGCGGAATCCCCGCAACACCTCCTCTCTCCTAGGCTGCGAGTCCCCGGCAGGCGGTGACCCACGTGACGCTCCGCTCCACGGTAATCGTGGAGTACGGGTCCCATTGCCATCCATGGCCGGGCAGATCCAGGGCGCCACCCCCACGTCTCCTGCCGGGAGCCTTGCCAGGGCCGTTAGTCGTTGTGGGAGAGCATCCAGGCTACGAACCTTGTCGAGGTTCACGAGCCTACTTCCCCAGTGCCGGTTACCCATGGGGTGAGACACGGGCCCCCAGCAGAAACGGAGTCGAGGAGCACGGCGCTTGCCGCCGCCGGCCCATATTTATGTACTGCTGGACCCCTCTGTGGTCCATGGCTCAGTGAGCCCCGGCTGGAACAGCCGGACATCCCGGGCATCCGAATCTGTCAGGTCGTCTGACGGCCAGGCCCCCCCCCCCATTTCTGTCGCGTGCAAGCCGGCGCCGAAGTGCCAAAATCCGATTGCACACGACATAATCCCAGGGCAATTCGGCACGAAACAGAAATCGTCTGGAAAACCGAGAAAAAAACTTGCGGTGGACCCTTAGTAAATGAGCCCCATTGTCCATGTACAATGCACTGTCCCGCGATTCACTAAGATCGTGCGCTTGAAATCATGAATCTGTTGCTTCCCCGCTCAGGTCCGTCGGAGTTCACCATCTATTTCGTGATGCACCTTTAACATAGGGCTGGTGACACGATATAAAAGTTATATTTCGTGCTCAGTCCGAATCAGTCTGACTGTCCATTGGCACCCCCCCCCCCCCTAAATTGTGTTGCATGGAAGGATCGTTTGCGCCAAAATCCCAGAACACACTTCATAACTACCTGTGCCGTTTCAGCCCCGAAAAAGGTGCACAGTCCAACAAAAAGTGCAGCGCGACCCTTAGTAAATGAGCCCCATTTTGTTTTCCACCTTCATAACTTGTTGCTCCTACAGATTCTCTGCCTCTATATATGACTAGACCCAATTTTAACCCCTTTGTCGCCTCCTAACAGAAAACTTTGCTCCGTCAATCATTTTTCACTACACTGCTCCGAAATCAAAGTAACGCTCCAGCCGCGCCGCGCTCTCACAACTTTATTAACTTCCTAATACGCCATAACGACACGTCGAGATACAATTAAGGAGCACAAGGAGAAAATTCTCAACAATTCTCTGACACTCAGCGACTAATTATTGAAAAATCGGGTTATAGACCGAGTCCTGCCATTGGCCTTGTCAACAGCGCCACCGTGTGGTCTTAGCTGTCATTGCAAGCTCCACTTGTATTATTTAAATTTTTCAAGTAATGTATGTTTAATAATAATAATAATAATTTCTTTATTAATATAGCGCACACAGATAACGCAGCGCTGCACAGAACTTGCCAAATCAGTCCCTGTCCCCATGGGGTTCACAATCTAATCAACCTACCAGTATGTTTTGGAGTGTGGGAGGAAACTGGAGGACCCGGAGGAAACCCACGCAAACACAGAGAGAACATACAGACTCTTTTCAGATGTTGACCCTGGGACATGAACCCAGGACACCAGAAGTTTTATTGTATTTCTAAAAAGCTAAAATTGCCAATATTATTAAAATCTTCAAGTTTCTAATATACTTTGTGGATGAATTCTTCAGTGTTTTCAATATCGCCGCTTGCTGTCAGTGAATGGGACATTAGTTGAGGATGGAAAACTGTGCAGACCTAGTATTTCTCACAGCTGGGACTTTGCTACTGTTGTAATATGGATCTGTGTAATACTGTGATTTTTTTTCGGATAGACTTTTTTTTTGCACTGATACAGTGTAGCAAACCATCAGCACAGGTAATGTATTTGCATAGCTGATGCCTGTAACCTATAGACTAGGCCCGCATTTATTAAAAGGGTTGTCCACTTTCAGCAAGTTATTAATATTGTTTGTATAATGAAAAATTATAAAGATTTCCAATATACTTTATGTATTAATTCCTCATGGAATTCTAGATCTCTGCTTGCTGTCATCCTATAGAAAGCTTCTATGTTACTTTCAGTGGATAGAAATCTGACCATGATCACACAGGTGCACGGCTCGTTATTATCACAAAGAGTAATCAGCCTTATAGTCCCCCTATGTCTCCTTACGTTATATCCCTGGAGTGCTTTCGTTTAGGTTAAAGGGAACCTGTCAGCAGGTTATATAGTTACATAGTATCATAGTTTATACGGTTGAAAAAAAGACACATGTCCATCAAGTTCAACCAAGGAAGGGAAGGGATTGGATGAGGAAGAGATTTATGGGAAACGATTCTATATAACATAACCATCAAAAAGGCATTCTAGACTCGTGAAGCTCTTCTGCTGTCCCTTGCTGTGCCCAGCGCCTAGCTCTCTGATGTCCCTGCTGGGACCGCGGCCTGAGAGCTGAGCTCTGCTGTCCCTGCTGTGACAGCGCCTGAGCTCTCTGCTGTCCCTGCAGGTGACAGGCGGCCTGAGCTCTCTGCTGTCCTGCTGTGACCAGTGCCGGCTGAGCTCTCTGCTGTCCCTGCTGTGACCAGCGCCTGAGCTCTCTGCTGTCCCTGCTGTGACCAGCGCCTGAGCTCTCTGCTGTCCCTGCTGTGACCAGTGCCTGAGCTCTCTGCTGTCCCTGCTGTGACCAGCGCCTGAGCTCTCTGCTGTCCCTGCTGTGACCAGCGCCTGAGCTCTCTGCTGTCCCTGCTGTGACCAGCGCCTGAGCTCTCTGCTGTCCCTGCTGTAACCAGTGCCTGAGGCAGGCTATTCCACAGATTGACAGATTTATTTACCCAAATAAACTACTAATAGAGTATGAAATGTCCTCTCTGGAATTTCCTCATGTATGTGAAATCTCACCCATTTACCTATAAAAAAAATCTCTCCCAAAGTCAGGAAAATATGACTCTTCTCACCTCATTGTCACATGAAGCGAGTCAAGTTTAGTGGTTGCAGTAGTAGTGTCACTTCAGAATCCCCTATCTTCTTTTCTATAGCACCTAGAAACATGTTACTGGGGTCATATTGAAGATAAGGTTCTCATCTTTGGTTTTATGAGCTACAGAACCAGAGACAATGGCAGCTAAAGTCATAGTTGGAAACGCAAACTGCAGAAAAAAATCCTATTCTGACCTATTTTTACTGACTGCATGTCCAGTTCTGTAGCTCACAGAACCATACACCATAAACATTGGAAAGATTAGATTCTTATCTTTAAAATTACACCAACAGAATGTTTCTAGGTGCTATAGAACAGAAGGTAGGGGAGTCTAAAATGACACTACCCCTGCAACCACTAAACTTGACTCATCTCATGTGAAAATGGGATGGGAGAACAGTCAGATTTTGTACAGGGAAAAGGGTGAGAGGTCACATAAAAGTGTGAATTCTAGTAAGGACATTTCATCTCCTACCTGAGGAGACTAAAAAAATTGTGGGTTAAACCCTGGTGACAGGTTCCCTTTAAAATTATATTTCATTACCTGTAGCTGCCACCAGGTGGCGCTCAATACATAGAAGTGTAAACCTTGCACACAATTTAAAGGGCTCCTCCAGCCTTCTGGTAGGATTAGTAATCATCAGATATATCAACATTTGCCCTCTTGAGGTCCATGTTGTGAGGAAATTACATTTAATTGTATATTCTGATTGAATTGAGTAATTTATCTTATAAATTGCACCAAAAAGAGATAAAACTACAATGTATATGTAATATATACACACTTCTGGTATCACAGCGTTACACAGCCACGGCTCGTTGTACTGTCCTGCCTGTGTCAGTCACCATTGAAGCTCTAGAATTGGGGTATAACTTGAAGAGGACCCCACAAACTGTTTGGTATTTTGGGGGTCTTCATATTTTGCAGGGGGTCTTTGGACTCCAAGGGTCTGGGTGTGATTGCTACCTCTACACATCATATAGCTGGTGACATTGGCATCCTAGTAGTAGCTGCAGTGTCGTTTCACTGTGTTTGTCACATTCCACTCATTCCATCTCTGGGCTGCAGATTATCGCACCTTTGTGTGAGTGTCATGTATCTAATCCCCTACGGCTCCTATTGTTTGGTCAGAAGTCTTAGTATCTGGTGATACCATAACGCTGATACCAGGTATCCGAGCCGGTCATACCATCCACATTCCAACACGTGAACCCAATGATCAGGTTACAGCTTCTATTATTACTCACATTTCACATTAGATTTAAAGGGATTTTCCAGTTTTTGCACCTGCACAATTATATACCACAGAAGGGAAAGTTTTTAGCATAGGATGCAAGTACCATAGCACAGGAGGCAGGTCCTTTAGGATAGGATGCAGGTACCCTAGCACAGGGGTAGATCCTCTAGCATAGCATGCAGGTACCATTGCACAGGCGAAGGTCCTCCAGTATAGGATGCAGGTCTCCTCCAAGGCAGGGTTTGTGTCCTACAGCTCTAGGTGCAAGTACTATAGCACAGGGTGCAGGTCTTCTACAGCAGGATACAAGACCTCTAGACTAGGGTGTAGGTCTTCTAGAGCAGGGAGCAGGTCTGATCCAGAGTAAAGTACATGTCCTTCAGCACAGGGTGCAGGTCTTGTAGTGCAGAGTGCAGGCTCTCCAGAGCAGTCTCGCCTCTTTTATCCATAGTATCACCTAAAATATCTATAGTAACCTGGACAGAATATAATCAAGGCCTTTGCCTCTGCATTGGCTTCCAGTTCAGATGGTATCAGTTTCTAAGTGCAAAACCTCTGCCATGAGGTCTGCTTCTCTTTGCCCCTGCTAACCAGACCCCCGATACCTCCAAAATATTCTTCAATGTCCCATAATTTTTATTCTACTCAATTAGAACAAAGCCAAGACTGCGGCCGATCTGCGCTGTCCTACATGGGTCTAGGGGTTTGTCTAAAATACAACCCTCGCACTTTGACCACCCCCCCCATGCTTTACACTGGAGCTTTGCATGTTTAAATTTGCCTGATAATGGTATGTATACTATAATGTGTCTCATATAGAATACATAAAAATTCTAATCGGCTAAAGTCCAACGAGTAAAAAGGAGAAGGCAGTGATTTCTACTCAAATATTAGAACATTTGAGTTCCTCCTTACCTCCATAAGACAAAACCGGTAAAAAAGGAATAAAACTGAAATTATCCTTCAATTTCTGCAAGTTATAACAGTAATACAAGCACCCGCCACTAGATGGCAGCACAGATCTTGTAAAAGGAGGATAAGGACTGGACCCAATATAACACAAAACTGCAAATCCTTACATTAAAAGGTTATTCTGTTCTTTGTAGAAGAAAAAAGTCAATTGTATCTAATTCTATCTTATCTGTTAAAA
Source organism: Engystomops pustulosus (assembly GCA_019512145.1). NCBI lineage: Eukaryota > Metazoa > Chordata > Amphibia > Anura > Leptodactylidae > Engystomops > Engystomops pustulosus. The sequence continues at coordinate 313,818,506 of CM033641.1, read as the reverse complement.
AAAAAAATCTTCAAGGTTTCTAAGATCTCTGCTTGCTGTAATTTACTAAAACTTTCACTTTGGATAAATTTGTCCTGCTCACGTGATGGACAATTACAATACCGTTATCCGAGGTAGGTTGCAGGTTGGCTGTACATCCATTACATGTCAAGGATATATTCTTCTCAATCACAGCAAGCAGAGATTTTGAAAACTGATGAAACGATGCAGAAAGTATATAGTGAAGTTAAACATTTGCTTGCTGCTACTATAACTCTACTCTGCAAGTATATCATTTACTTTGTGTTTCAATTCTTCACTATTTCAAGATCTCTGCTTGCTCTATTTAATTGGAGGCGTTCTAATTTGCATCTTAAGGCATAACAATGTACCAGCCTATGATGTCTGAGGGTTTGCTACAATTGCATCCAGTTCTTATCCTCTGTAAACTAAACATATCAGCAGCAGAAATCTCTGTCCCGCTGTAAAGGTAACAGCAGAGTAATATCAGACTGGAGTCACAGAGAGTTGTATTTGTATCAAACCATCAGCTCCAAGTTATGTGACATCTTCTTTGTATTATTATCTATATCAGGACTTCTGCTCCAGCCTCACCTCTTAGGTCTTCTCCACCATAAACAAACTGCAAAACCACAAAAGTCCAGGACATGTTCTCACTGCTATATCACAAGCTAACCAACAGAGGGAGCACTTCCTATACAGATTATCCCCTCCCCCTCCCTGTACAATGACCTCTATATAGATAACACTGACCCATCATTACATCACTACTGACAATAGATGATGTCACAACTTATCTCCTCCCCCTCCCTGTACAATGTCCTCTATATAGATAACACTGACCCATCATTACATCACTACTGACAATAGATGATGTCACAGCTTATCTCCTCCCCCTCCCTGTACAATGACCTCTATATAGATAACACTGACCCATCATTACATCACTACTGACAATAGATGATGTCACAGCTTATCTCCTCCTCCTCCCTGTACAATGACCTCTATATAGATAACACTGACCAATCATTACATCACTACTGACAATAGATGATGTCATTTATCTACAGTGGCCATGTGTGCTGGTTACCTACCTACATAGGAACATTTGCTGTTACTAACTATTCACGGGCATGTACTGTGGCTACCTATCTTCTGGGGGACATTTGCTGTGACTAAATATCTACTTGGGCATGTGCTATGGGTATCTGTCTACTGTCTACTTTCTCCCTATGTGCGGTGACATGTGCGGTGGCTATCGTTTTACTAGGGAAATTTGCTATACTTATCTACTCGAGGCATGTGCAGTGGCTACCTATCTACAGGAGGGCATGTGCAGGGGCTACCTATCTTCTTGGGGGCATGTGGTGTGGCTACCTATTTACTGGGGGCATGTACCATGGCTGCCTATCTATTCAGGGCTTGTTCTGTGGTGGGCTCTTATCTAATGGGGGGCATGTGCTGCAGTGGCTACCCATCTACTGCTGGGTATGTCGGTGGTTATATACAGTATATACTGGGGCAGATTTACTTACCCGGTCCGTTCGCGATCCAGCGGCGCGTTCTCTGCACTGGATTCGGGTCCGGCCGGGATTCATCAAAGCAGTTCCTCCGACGTCCACCAGGTGGCGCTGCTGCGCTGAAGTCCGCTGGAATGCCTCGGAAATACACCGGCCTATCCAGGATGAAGGTAAGTGTAATTTTCGCGACACAATTTTTTTTTTAAATGCGGCGGTTTTTCCGAATACGTCGGGTTTTCGTTTGGCCACGCCCCACGACTTCCGTCGCGCGCCGATGCGCCACAATCCGATCGCGTGCGCCAAAAACCCGGGGCAATTCAGGTACAATCGGCGCAAACGTAAATAGAGCGGTAAAAAACGCCGGGAAACACCCGATTCGGGTCCTTAGTAAATGACCCCCACTGTGTATGCAGTGTTAATGCATTTAGTGCCTTATGTTATATGAACACACCCTTAATTTAATGAAGGTCCTCCAAAGGTCCTGAAACCACAGAGTGAAAGCAGAAGGGACACATCCTCCATGCCCCAAGAAGCTGATTCTATACCAGATGTAGGAAGTGATTCCAGACTTGTAGGGGCTATACTATTCATACAGCCCAGGACCCATGGCAGTCATAATCCGCACCTGCACTCTGTGTAGTATGTACATCCGAAGTGACCACCCAAGGTTTTTTTATTATCATAAACCTGCCATGTAGGGTCACCTATTCAGTCTTGTTCCTTTTCCTGCTATATACTGCAACCCCCTGACCCCTAATATCTCATAACAACCCCTATAATATCTATTTATTTCTCTCTGTATCAGCCATGTAGTAGTGCTAGTAAACTGTATTGTTCGTCTATTGGATATTTACATTTTCTGCACGATTGGTGACAGATACCCCTTAACTTATCCTCTAACTCTTCACTGCGGTCCTGTAAGTGACATTCCCACTTACCCTCCAGGTACACTTCCCCCCCCAGATACACTTACTCCCAGGTACACTACCCCGAACACTTACCTTACCCGAGCATCACACTCCATTCCCCCAGCTTGAACTAGTGATCATCCACAGACCCATTACCTGGTGTGTAGCCAGGGCGGGACTGACATGTGACGCCCCCTAGTGACGTCACCTGTACGCTCACGATTACAAATCTTGTTAACCCTTTCGAATAATCTGTTCCTTGAAATCCTTCCATACAGTTAACCCTAGCAGCATAACTGGGACTTGTAGTGCATCATACATACCTGTCGGGCAGTTTCTATGGCCGTGGGTCTAGTTGCCGCATATCTGCGCATAGCACACGTCTCATCTAGTTGCATCCAGGTAAAAGCTGCTCCTGGCAAGGTTAAAAATCTCTCGACCATGTCCCTTTTAACTCATTCCTTGCCGGAGCGCACGGCTTTAGAGGGATAGGTATCTGAATCCACCACTCCCAGGCTAAGCCCAGGACTCAAAGATCACCACAAACCTGAGATCATGAATCTCTGTGAACATGATGAGACTTCCCAGGAGCCGGTTACAGCCTCCCTGATATCTACGCCATTTCCATACCATCCTGTCCCACGGTGTGTGCCTGGAGGATACGGACGTAAGCGGCTGCAGGTTTCTCCCGATGACGACCTTATCTGGTGCATCGCACGGGGACAAGTCATTGCGATACAAGTTATCAAGAGTTAATTACGGGTTTCTACGTATAACTACTTACCTTATTTGTTATACTATTTATATTATTATAGTTATTATATATCTCTATACTGTGTTTGTGATTTATTTACATATTTACATTCATTTACATAAATTTACATATATTTAAAGTAATTTAAATATTTTTGGTCGAATCATTATGGAAATGTATGGAATTGGTGTTTGACTTGCTTTTTGTATTTATACGTACAGTTTGTCAATAAAATGATTGATTTAGGAAAAAAAAGGTAATTGACTATATTTAAATTTGATACATTTATTATTATATTGTATATTAGATTAATTTATAGTTTTTATGTTTCTCTCTTGTCTTTACGTTTCCCGTGGTTTTCTGATCTCTGTGGATTGCCTTATTATTATTTTTCAACAAACACACGGGTATTGATACATTTTTGTACATTTTTTGTAAAAGGAAATCTACCATCAAACCATCATATATAAACCGAGGACATTACTCAAAGATCAGGCACCGGATGCAGTAATTTCTCTTATATTTGTTATCCATGTCCTCGATCCTTGCCAAATCAACTTGAAAATTTATTGTAATGAGCCAGAAGAAACCCCTCCATGCTAGCTTCACGGGCTGTTACGCTGTTCAGAGTAATTCCCCTCTTCCACTGTGTGAGTACACAGACGAGCGGGGGGGGGGGGGGGGGAGTGCTGAGGGAGGAGGGGAGGGAAGACTTGTAACAGCCTGTGAAGCTGCGCATGGCTATGCTAGTGGGGCTCTGGTACGCTCCTGGTCATAACTACGGCCCACATACAGAGCCATAAATTAAAATACTTGCACCCAGGGATTCTGCTGCCAAATTGTTGAATTACTGGTCAAAATAATAGATTCCTGGGTAATAACTCACAAGTTTCTCAAACTGAACTTTTGTCCTTAAACTCCTACTCTTGGCTCTATTCATCCTGTGTTGTATATAGAGTATTTATTGATGAATAAATATGGTGATAAACCAGTCAGCCAAGGCAGTAAGCTATAGATAAACCAGGATGACCTTTGTACGGCTCGTGTTCCTGTTTTCGGACAGATTATCCTGGATATTGTAGACATTCGGAGGCCGGTTCTGGTGATCACAGATCCAAGTCTAAAACCACAAAGTCCCTCTAACAAATCTTAACCCCCAGGCATGTAGATGAAAATTTCCCATGATAGGAGAGAAACTGAGGGACCCCCATGACCCCCCCCCCCGTCACATAGATAGAACACCAGTATAACAGGGGCACATGGAGGAACCAGTAAACATTGTATCCGCGCCCTGGGAGCCGTGTAATTCCGGAATCCTACAAATGATTATGTTTTTTTTATATTAGCCAATTTAGAAAATACTAGAAGCGTAAATATGGATACAGTATTTTAAAGGGAATAAAGATTCTTATCATTATGAGAAGTAGACAATATCCTTTCCCAGGACTCAGGAGGACCGGGCAGGTCTGGGCATGGCACTGCCATAGGTCCTGGCCACCAGCCCAAACCCATCTCTAATAATCCCTAGTAGGACCTGGATTATAACAGCTGGATCCATGGGATTATATAGCACCAGCTTGTATCTGTACTGTGCAGTAGTACAGCCCGGACCTGGCACATGGTGCAGAGCACCAGCTCCATACTGATGTAACGTAACTATGTGGTCTAGTGTATCTGCCCTCGGAGAATGGGTTGGGGGAAGCCAACTACGTATGCCCGCCGGGCCCCTCCCCAAGGGACTGATGGCTATAATTCCATTTTTAAAGTGGTTTTATTTTGGGACGGCCACCCCAAATTATTATGTGATATGCAGGCGAATAAATTTAATACATATTCAGTGAGGGGGCGTGTAATAAATTCATTTTGGATTGCTGAAATACTTATATTATAGTACAACACTATAAGTCATATTTATTCATAGGCACATTAAGATTTAAAGTACATTGATGAGTCTCGTGTAATGCAGTGTACAGTATGTTCCCAGGCACAATGCCAATTGTGTGTGTGAGGGATATATATGAAATATAGGGGTACATGTGGTCAATTGGTTGGAGGGTATATATGAGATATGCAAGTACACAGAGCAGTCAATTGTGGTGTGAGAGGTTCAGTTTATTTGATATGGCAGAGCACGTGTGCTCCGCGGTGGATGTTGAAGGGTACATAATATACAGGAGCACAGTGTGTCAGTTGTGGTGTAAGGGTCTATATGAAATATGCAAGAACACAGAGGTTTCAGTTGGGGTGTGAGGAGTATGTATGAAATAAATAGGAGCACAGTGTGGTCGGTAGTGGTGTGAGGGGTATATATGAAAATTGCAAGAGCACGAAGTGTTCAGTTTGGGTGTGTGGGGTATGTATGAAATAAAGGAGCACAGTGTGGTCAGTATGGTGTGAGGGGTATGTTTTGCATGTTCTTTTCTGTGCAAACTGCTTGCACAGGTATTTAAGAACATTTCTGCACCCCGGGCGTTCCGGTGCTCAGTCGGACCGTGCGCCACATTTTAAAATGCAAAGACCCACATAAGTGTGTCGCCACCCCATGTTAAGGGTGCACCAACAAAAAAAATGGTGCCCTCTTTTGAGCAGTGCAGGGGGTGCCAGATTTTCTGAAGAACGGGCACAAGAAATCCTGACTCTGGCGCCCCCTGGACACTGCACCTGGTACACACTGCACTGTTGTTAGTAATGTGCCCATTGTGTGTTTTTTTTTGGGGAGAGGGTCCAAGTAGTTTCAGATCCCTCTGTGTAGGATGGTTATGCGAGGGAGCTTAGGTTTCCTGATGGGGGCGGGTGCTTGGCAAAAGCTATTTTCAGTGAGGTAATGGGTGGTGATTATTCTGTGGTTAAAGGTCCGGTATTTATGAAAAGTTGAATTACAGACTCCGTAGGGGTGACCCTTGGGAGGTGTTTTGGTGGTGCCCACTTCTGCTCTTGCCAGGAGGTTTGCGGCTTATGGATACGGTAGGTGTGGCTTTGCACTCTGAGCGTATTATTGAGCGGTTGTTTATAGTTATATTACAAAATGTTATACGGACTTATGAAGTTGGTGCGTCAAATGGACAAAAAATTGGTTTACAAACTGCTGTTGTCAGGTACGCAGGAACCATCTTAGATTGTACCGGGATTGTAATAAATATTGCATTGTATATTTTGTTAATAAAGTTTATATTTTTTTAGACCATTGTCACATATGTTATAAAGCTGTGACCAGTCACTTTTCCACCAAAAAAATGTGTGCTTCGGGGATTTTCCTCTGATTCAATGACAGAAGTATTTTTAAATCATTTTTGGCTGTTATTATGGGACAAGGATTAACATAAACTTCAATTACAGGCAACTTTCACACACCCTTATGCTACAATTGCAAGTTCAGTAAATTATTTGATCCGAAGCTTCACACAGAGGTCACAGTGAGCAGAGAGGTCCGTTCGTACTAGGGGTCGTTTGTAAGTCAGTTGTTTCTTACAAGGTGTTGGCCACTTTTCAATAAACCTCTTCCATTACATGTCTCTGCATGTATCTGTGTCTTTGCCTCCTGTGAGAGCCTCCAGCCTTTCCCTGTTATCCACATGCTGCCCTCTGCATCTCCTATTTACCAGATCTCAGACATGTAAACAAAGATCCTACGCAGAGAGTCTGCACACAGCTCTAAAGGAACATCAGGTATGATGAATGAATTGGTGAACATTCAGGGATTATTATTAAGGCAGTCAAGGAACATGGGCAATTTATGTTAAGAGTGGCCAACCCCTTTAAGTCGAGGACCGCCTAAAAGTGGTTTTCGTTTTTAGATTTTGTGAAAAACCCTAATCAACGCATATATATTGTGGATGTGGTCACATTTGCAGACTCACCCTACAGCTTATTATGAACTTTGTGTCCAATACCGAGGCCTTCAGGTCCAGCTATGGGACGAGGTGTCATTCTCTGCAATCCATTCATTTCCAGGGGACTTCAATTAACCCAGTTGTTGCGTTTACCAGCAGTCAGATCACAAGTGATCAGACCCTAACAACTGGCCATGTCTGCACCCGACCCTTCATGTCATCTCCCTCATGACATGTCTGAGAGACCACCGCTAACTGGGACCACTCCTGAGGCAGTGACTCGGAGGTCTCCATGCACGTTTCATTGGTTGTGCACCAGGAACGGCAAGTGCTGGTTGTCGAATGGGCATAAGTCCGAAATCCACTTCTTGCTCCATTAGGACATTGCCCAATTCCTGCATGTGTCGCTTCCCCGCTCAGGTCCCCCGGAGTTCACCTTCTTCTTCCTGGTGCATCAGAATCCGACGGAAATGCGGCCGTCGGGACCCTTAGTAATAAGCCCAATGTGCCACCTTAATATAAAAAACTAATGGGGGGGGGGGACAATTTTGCTCCGGCCAAGAAAAGATGGCGTGCCCTCCTTGACTCTCCTTTAAACCCCCTATTAAACTCCTCCCACCAAATCAAATCCCCCTATCACCTGAAACTAGTACTACAACCCAACACATTGCTCCTCCCCCTCCATTTCCAGCCCTCCCAACCCATCCTGTCATGGCCGCATTCCACCTACTTGCATCCGTCTCCATGCTCACAATGGGGCTCATTACTAAGGGTCCGAACGCCACACGATCGGATTGTGGCGCATCGGTGCCGGCTTTCACACGGACAGAAATCGGGGGCGTGCCGTCGGACAACCCGACGGATTTGGAAAAACCGTGAAATGTAAAAAACGATTGTGTCGCAAGATCAAGCACTTACATTCACCGGGAGAACTCCGGCGGACCTCTGCGCAGCAGCGCACCTGATAGATATTGGTCGCATGGACGTTCGTGAATCCCTGGAGATCCGAATCCTCATCGACAACGCGCCACAAGATCGCGACTGGACTGGTAGTAAATTTGCCCCATATACCTGTTCTGACTTTTCACTAAATTTACAGAACATCTTTCTGAATAACCCTTCATGTAAAAGGGGTCCTTGACGTCACCTGGTCATAAACCGGGACTGCCTGTAGTCCAAAATTTGCTACAATTTGCTCAATACTTCTGTAGCACCCTCCACAGGTGAAATGAAGTATTACACTCCTTGTAGCAGCTCTGGCTTATAGATCAGGTTCCTATTAACAGGTTTTGTTTCCGTGGACCTTGCCTTTAAGAAGCCCTTAACAATCCTTGCGTATTTCTTTCATATAATTTCCTAATAGTCGGGGGCTCTTAATATTGAGAGACGCAGTATAATGTTCAGTATTGTTCTCCCCCCCCCCCCCAAGGCAGGAATCCCGTGATCTCAGCCTCCGAATTATAGGCCGCGCTCCCCTGTAATGACAACCTTCCTGCAGCCGGGCGACAGCGAGCAGTATATAAAATCCGTTGTAATAAAGTGATTTACAGCGCGATCACGCTGCCAGTATGGCTATAAATATTATACACAGAGGTTTATAAGCTGCCGCTGACTCTGGAGGTGCCAATAAATCAGAATATGGGATGAAACGGCTGTTCTCAGCTACATTGTGTCTCCTCATCGTTCTGATGGAGTTTTATGAGTCGTTTACTTACTATGAGACTAATATACGAAACTGCCTTCACCGTGGTCCTGGTCCGATAATCCGGCCTCCAGCATAGAACTTCTGTATATGGACTCCATATGGAGACGTCCCTAAGATAGAAGTGGATTTCATTTACTTGTTCTTTACAGTAAGTTTCAATTACCTGCACTGCCCCCGCAGGGGAAATGAAGTATTACACAGTATGTATAACAGTATGTAATAACAATAACACAGTATGCATAACAGCAACGTTGGGTCCTCCAGAATGAGATGCTATTTGTCAATTAAGTATGTCGTTAAAGGGATATTCTAGTTTTCTATATTGTACATAATCTTTCTGAATAACTCCTTTATGTAAAAAGGGGCCCTTGACAATCACCTGGTCACAAAGTGTCCTCCAGCAATCATCTGGGATCATTGGGAAACCTGGTTGTATTTGTTTCGTTTTCTTTCGTACTCTTTATAGGAACTCTTTGTAAGACTCTCCCTTAATAAACAAGTCCTCCCCCAAATATCTGAATTCCTTACTATATATATATGGGAATTCATTGACTCCTACTCTGTCTGAATTCACAGTCAGCGGTTGGGATGGATGGCTGTAGCTCGGCACCTGGGCCTATCTATGGTGTGTGCATGTATGTATGTATGTATGTATGTATGCATGTGTGTGTTTATTTGTTGTACGCATGGTGTATGTGTGTGTACGTATCTATGTTGTGTGTTATGTGTGTATGTATGTATATGTTTATATGTGTATGTATGTGTGTGTACGTATCTATGTTGTGTATGTATGCATGTGTATGTGTATGTGTGTGTGTATGTATGTGTGTGTACGTATCTTGTGTGTGTATGTATGTATGCATATGTATGTGTTGCGTGTGTGTAGTAATGTGTGTACGTATCTATGTGTGTGTATGTATGCATTGGTGTGTTGTATGCTTTTGTTATGTTTGTGTACCTATATATGTTTGTGTATGTATGTATGCATGTGTGATGTGTAACATGTGTATGTATGTATGTTTTGTGTAGTATTTATGTGTGTGTATGTATGCTGTGTAGTGTTTAGGTTGTGTGTGTATGGGCGTGTATGTTTGTGTACAAATCTATGTGTGTTGGTATGTATGTATATTTGTGTATGTATGTATGTGTTTGTAGGTATGTTTATGTATGTGTGTGTATATAGCTATGTGTATGTATGTGTGTATGTAGGTATGGATTTGGCAGTAGAGCATCCCACGCAACTAACATGGGACCCCAGATATCAAGTGCCACACCAAGGGACATAAGGGAGTTAAGACATAACTTTACAATGGGCCCATACAGTAAAATGACAAACCTCTCCCTGTTTTTGTGTACCTGTGTCTATAGATGTGCATTTCTGTATATAAGAGCGTTCAGGTAAGGAACCACAAAATCTTCATGTTTAGCTTGGACGGCCTTCAGGCTACACAGTTGTGGATGACATTATGTATCTGGTGACTACATTGTCGTCATAGCAACTTTCAAAGATGAGAAGAAAGAGGATACATTGTAATGATTCTGTATAACGAGTGGATACCTGAGGCGTTCATCTCCTGTGACTAATAAATGTCACATCAATTGCATCAGTCTCATAATGTGGGAGATACATCCACCCAGCTTTTCTTTCGAGGAACTATAAAAACTCATCACAAATCGTCATCATCTAACCCCTGCTGACAACAGACTTCATAAAAGGCAGGCGGATAAGACCATGTGTATGTATGCATGTGTATGTGTTTATGTATGTGTGTGTATGGGCGTGTATGTTTGTGTACAAATCTATGTGTGGTGGTATGTATGTATATTTGTGTATGTATGTATGTGTTTGTAGGTATGTTTATGTATGTGTGTGTATGTAGCTATGTGTATGTATGTGTGTGTGTAGGTATGGATTTGGCAGTAGAGCATCCCACGCAACTAACATGGGACCCCAGATATCAAGTGCCACACCAAGGGACATAAGGGAGTTAAGACATAACTTTACAATGGGCCCATACACACACATACATAAACACATACACATGCATACATACACACACATAAATACGTACACACACATACATACATACACATGCTTACACATACACATGCATACATACATACACACACATATATAGGTACACACATACATACACACATGCATACATACACACACATGCATACATACACACACATAGATACGTACACACACATACATACACACACGCATACACATACACATGCATACATACATACACACACATAGATACGTACACACACATACACACACACACACATACACATACACATGCATACATACACACACATAGATACGTACACACACATACATACACATATAAACATATACATACATACACACATACACACACATAGATACGTACACACACATACACACATGCGTACACACATACATAAACACACACATGCATACATACATACATACATACATACATGCACACACATAGATAGGCCCAGGTGCCAGAGCTACAGCCATCCATCCCAACCGCTGACTGTGAATTGCCAGAAGTAGGAGTCAATGAATTCCCATATATATATAGTAAGGAATTCAGATATTTGGGGGAGGACTTGTTTATTAAGGGAGAGTCTTACAAAGAGTTCCTATAAAGAGTACGAAAGAAAACGAAACAATTACAACCAGGTTTCCCAATGATCCCAGATGATTGCTGGAGGACACTTTGTGACCAGGTGATTGTCAAGGGCCCCTTTTTACATAAAGGAGTTATTCAGAAAGATTATGTACAATATAGAAAACTAGAATATCCCTTTAACGACATACCTTAATTGTAACAAATAGCATCTCTCATTCTGGAGGACCCAACCGTTGCTGTTATGCATACTGTGTTATTGTTATTACATACTGTTATTACATACTGTGTAATACTTCATTTCCCCTGCGGGGGCAGTGCAGGTAAATTGAACACTTACTGTAAAGAACAAGTAAATGAAATCCACTTCTATCTTAGGGACGTCTCCATATTGAGTCCATTATACAGAAGTTCTATGCTGGAGGCCGGATTATCGGACCAGGACCAGGTGAAGGCAGTTTCTGTATATTAGTCTCATAGTAAGTAAACGACTCATAAAACTCCATCAGAACGATGAGGAGACACAATGTAGCTGAGACCAGACACGTTTCATCCCATATTCTGATTTATTGGCACCTCCAGAGTCAGCGGCAGCTTATAAACCTCTGTGTATAATATTTATAGCCATTACCGGCAGTGCTGATCGGCTGTAAATCACTTTATTACACGGATTTTATATACTGCTCGCTGTCGCCTCGGCTGCAGGAAGGTTGTCATTACAGGGGAGCGCGGCCTATAATTTCGGAGGCTGAGATCACGGGATTCCTGCCTCTGGGGGGGGGGGGAGAACAATACTGAACATTATACTGCGTCTCTCATTATTACTGAGCCCCGACTATTAGGAAATTATATGAAAGAAATACGCAAGGATTTGTTAAGGGCTTCTTAAAGGCAATGTCCACGCAAACAAACCCTGTTAATAGGAACCTGATCTATAAGCCAGAGCTGCTACAAGGAGTGTAATACTTCATTTCACCTGTGGAGGTGCTGCAGAAGAATTGATCACATTGTAGCAAATTTTGGACTACAGGCAGTCCCCTGGTCATGACCAGGTGACCGTCAAGGACCGCTTTTTACTTGAAGGGGTTATTCAGAAAGATGCTCTGTAAATTTAGTGAAAAGTCAGAACAGGTATATTGGGGCAAATTTACTTACCCAGTCCGGTCGCAATCCTGTGGCGCGATGTCCGATGAGGATTCGGATCTCCAGGGATTCACGAACGTCCATGCGCCCAATATCCATCAGGTGTCGCTGCTGCGCAGAGGTCCGCCGGAGTTCACCTTCTTCCCGGTGCATGTAAGTGCTTGATCTTGCGACACAAATCGTTTTTTACATTTCACGGTTTTTCCAAATCCGTCGGGTTGTCCGACGGCCACGCCCCCGATTTCTGTCCGTGTGAAAGCCGGCACCGATGCGCCACAATCCGATCGTGCGGCGTTCGGACCCTTAGTAAATGAGCCCCATTGTGAGCATGGAGACGGATGCAAGTAGGTGGAATGCGGCCATGACAGGATGGGTTGGGAGGGCTGGAAATGGCGGGAGGAGCAATGTTGGGGGTTGTAGTACTAGTTTCAGGTGATAGGGGGATTTGATTTGGTGGGAGGAGTTAATAGGGGGTTTATAAGGAGAGTCAAGGAGGGCACGCCATCTTTTCTTGGCCGGAGCAAAATTGTCCCCCCCCCCCATTAGTTTTTTATATTTAAGGTGGCACATTGGGGCTTATTTACTAAGGGTCCCGACGGCCGCATTTCCGTCGGATTCTGGATGCACCAGGAAGAAGAAGGTGAACTCCGGGGGACCTGAGCGGGGAAGCGACACATGCAGGATATTGGGCAATGTCCTTAATGGAGCAAGAAGTGGATTTCGGACTAATGCCCATTCGACAACCAGCACTTGCAGTTCCTGGTGCACAACCAATGAACTGCATGGAGACCTCCGAGTCACTGCCTCAGGAGTGGTCCCAGTTTAGCGGTGGTTCTCTCAGACATGTCATGAGGGAAGATGACATTGAAGGGTCGGGTGCAGACATGGCCAGTTGTTAGAGGTCTGATCACTTGTGATCTGACTGCTGGTAAACGCAACAACTGGGTTAATTGAAGTCCCCTGGAAATGAATGGATTGCAGAGAATGGACACCTCGTCCCATAGCTGGACCTTGAAGGCCTCGGTATTGGACACAAAGTTCATAAATCAGCTGTAGGGTGAGTCTGCAAATGTGACCACATCCACAAATATATATGCGTTGATTAGGGTTTTTCACAAAATCTAAAAACGAAACCACTTTTAGGCGGTCCTCGACTTAAAGGGGTTGGCCACTCTTTAACATAAATTGCCCATGTTCCTTGACTGCCTTAATAATAATCCCTGAATGTTCACCAATTCATTCATCATACCTGATGCTTCCTTTAGAGCTGTGTGCAGACTCTCTGCGTAGGATCTTTGTTTACATGTCTGAGATCTGGTAAATAGGAGATGCAGAGGGCAGCATGTGGATAACAGGGAAAGGCTGAGGCTCTCACAGGAGGCAAAGACACAGATACATGCAGAGACATGTCTAATGGAAGAGGTTTATTGAAAAGTGGCCAACACCTTTAAGAACAACTGACTTACAAACGACCCCTAGTTACGAACGGACCTCTCTGCTCACTGTGACCTCTGGTGAAGCTTTCTGGATGCAAATAATTTACTGAACTTGCAATTGTTAGCATAAGGGTTGTGAAAGTTGCCTGTAATGAAGTTTATTGTTAATCCTTGTTCCCATAATAACAGCCAAAAATGATAAAAATACTTCTGTCATTGAATCAGAGGAAAATCCCCGAAGCACACATTTTTTTGTTGGAAAAGTGACTGGTCACAGCTTTATTAACATCTTGTGAACAATGGTCTAAAAAAATATAAACTTTATTAATACAAAATATACAATGCAATATTTATTACAATCCCGGTACAATCTAAGATGGTTCCTGCGTACCTGACAACAGCGTTGTAAACCAATTTTTTGTCCATTTGACGACCAACTTCATAAGTCCGGTATAACATTTTGTAATATAACTATAAACACCGCTCAATAATCACGCTCAGAGTGCAAAGCCACACCTACCGTATCCATAAGCCGCAAACCTCCTGGCAAGAGCAGAATGTGGCCAACCAACCAAAACACCTCCCAAGGGTCACCCCCTCACGGAGTCTGTAATTCAACTCTTTCAATAATACCGGACCTTTAACCACAGAATAATCACCACCAATTTACCTCACTGAAAATAGCTTTTGCCAAGCACCCGCCCACCATCAGGAAACCTAAGCTCCCTCGCATAACCCATCCTACACAGAGGGATCTGAAACTACTTGGACCCCTCCTCCCCAAAAAAACACACAATGGGGCACATTTACTAACAACAGTGCAGTGTGTACCAGGTGCAGTGTCCAGGGGGCGCCAGAGTCAGGATTTCTTGTGCCCGTTCTTCAGAAATCTGGCACCCCCTGCACTGCTCCAACAGAGGGCACCATTTTTTTTGTTGGTGCACCTTTAACATGGGGTGTGCGACACACTTCTGTGGGTCTTTGCATTTTAAATGTGGCGCACGGTCCGACTGAGCACCGGAACGCCCCCTGGGTGCAGAAATGTTCTTAAATACCTGTGCAAGCAGTTTGCACAGAAAAGAACATGCAAACATACCCCTCACACCACTACTGACCACACTGTGCTCCTATTTATTTCATACATACCCCACACACCCAAACTGAACACTCTGTGCTCTTGCATATTTCATATATACCCCTCACACCACTACCGACCACACTGTGCTCCTATTTATTTCATACATACTCCTCACACCCCAACTGAACACTCTGTGTTCTTGCATATTTCATATAGACCCCTTACACCACAACTGACCACACTGTGCTCCTGTATATATGTACCCTTCACATCACCGCGGAGCACACTGTGCTCCTGCATATCAAATAAACTGAACCTCTCACACCACAATTGACTGCTCTGTGTACTTGCATATCTCATATATACCCTCACACCACAATTGACCACACTGTACCCCTATATTTCATATATATCCCTCACACCACAATTGGGCATTGTGCCTGGGAACATACTGTACACTGCATTACACTGAGACTCATCAATGTACTTTAAATCTTAATGTGCCTATGAATAAATTATACTTTATAGTGTATATGTACTATAATTATCATGTATTTTCAGCAATCCAAAATGAATTTATACACAGCCCCCTCACTGAATGTATTAAATTATATTCTGCCTGCATATCACATAATAATTTGGGGGTGGCCGTCCAAAATAAAACCACTTTAAAAATGGAATTTATAGCCATCAGTCCCTTGGGGAGGGGCCCGGGGCAGTTACGTAGTTTGCCTTCCCCAACCCATTCTCCGAGGGGCAGATCACTAGACCACATAGTTACTGTACATCAGTATGGAGCTGGTGCTCTGCACCATGTGCCAGGTCCAGGGCTGTTACTACTGCACCAGTACAGATACAAGCCTGGTGCTATATAATCCCATGGATCCAGCTGTTATAATCCAGGTCCTACTAGTGGATTATTAGAGATGGGTTTGGGCTGGTGGCCAGGACCTATGGCAGTGCCCATGCCCAGACCTGCTCCCGGCTGCCTCCCTGAGTCCTGGGACAGGATATTGTCTACTTTCTCATAATGATAAGAATCTTTATTCCCTTTAATTACTGTATCCATATTTACGCTTCTAGTAATTTTCTAAATTGGCTAATATAAAAAAAACATAATCATTTGTAGGATTCCGGAATTACACGGCTCCAGGGCGCGGATACAATGTTACTGCGTTTCCTCCATGTGCCCCTGTTATACTGGTGTCTTCCTATGTGACGGGGGGGGTCATGGGGTCCCTCAGTTTCTCTCCTATCATGGGGAAATTTTCATCTACTGCCTGGGGGTTAAGATTTGTTAGATTGGACTTGGATGTTTTAGACTTGGATCTGTATCCACCAGAACCGCGCCTCCGAATGTCCTACAATATCCAGGATAATCTGTCCGAAACAGGAACACGAGCCGTACAAAGGTCATCCTGGTTATCTATAGCTTACTGCCTTGGCTGACTGGTTTATCACCATATTTATTCATCAATAAATACTCTATATCAACACAGTGATGAATAGAGCCAAGAGTAGGAGTTTAAGGACAAAGTTCAGTTGAGAAACTTGTGAGTTATTACCCAGGAATTCTATATTTTGACCAGTTAATTCATACAATTTTTGGCAGCAGAATCCCTGGGTGCATTATTTTAATTTTATGGCTCTGTATGTGGGCGTAGTTATGCCCAGGAGCGTTACCAGAGCCCCTACTAGCATAGCCATGCTGCAGCTTCACAGGCTGTTACACTGTCTTCCCCTCCCCTCCTCCCTCAGCACTCCCCCCCCCCCCCCCGCTCTGTCTGCTGTAATCTCACACAGTGGAAGAGGGGAATTACTCTGACACAGCGTAACAGCCCGTGAAGCTAAGCATGGAGGGGTTTCTTCTGGCTCATTACAATAATTTTCCAAGTTGATTTTGGAAGGATCGAGGACATGGATAACAAATATAAGAAAATTACTGCAGTCCCGGTGCCTGGATCTTTGAGTAATGTCCCTGGTTTATCATGATGGATTTTGATGGTAGATTTCCTTTTACAAAAAATGTACAAAAATGTATCAATACCCTTGTGTTTGTTTGAAAAATAATAATAAGGCAAATCCCAGAGATCAGAAACCACGGAAACAGTAAAGACAGAGAGAAACATAAAACTATAAATTAATCTAATATACAATATAATAATAATAATGTATCATATTCTAAATATAAGTCAAATTACCTTTTTTTTCCTAAATCATCATTTTTATTGACAAAATGTACGTATAAAATACAAATAAAGCAAGTCAAACACCAATTCCATACATTTCCATAATGATTCGACAAAAATATTTTAAATTACTTTAAATATATGTAAATTTATGTAAATGAATGTAAATATGTAAATAAATCACAACACAGTATAGAGATATAATAATAACTATAATAATATAAATAGTATAACAAATAAGGTAAGTAGTTATACGTAGAAACCCGTAATTAACTCTTGATAACTTGTATCCAGCAATGACTTGTCCCCGTGCGATGCACCAGATAAGGTCGTCATCCGGGAAACCTGCAGCGCTCTACGTCCGTATCCTCCAGGCCACACCCGTGGGACAGGACTGTGTATGGAAATGGCGTAGTATCAGGGATGATGTCACCGGCTCCTGGGAAGGTCTCATTCATGTTCACAGAGATTCATGATCTCAGGTTTGGGCTGATCTTTGAGCTCCTGGGCTTAGCCTGGGAGTGGTGGATTCAGATACCTATTCCCTCTAAAGCCGTGCGCTCCGGCAAGGAATGAGTTAAAAGGGACTGGTCGAGCAGATTTTTAACCCTTGCCAGGAGCAGCTTTTACCTGGATGCAACTAGATGAGACGGTGCTATGCGCAGATATGCGGCAACTAGACCCACCGGCCATAGAAACCTGCCCGACAGGTATGTATGATGCACTACAAGTCCCAGTATGCTGCTAGGGGTTAACTGTATGGAAGGATTTCAAGGAACAGATTATTCGAAAGGGTTAACAAAGATTTGTAATCTGTGAGCGTTACAGGTGAGTCACTAGGGGGCGTCACCACCTGTCAGTCCCGCTGGCTACACACCAGGTAATGGGTCTGATGGATGATCACCTAGTTCAAGCTTGGGAATGGATGTGTGATGCTCCGGGTAAGGTAAGTGTATCTGGGGGTAAGTGTACCTGGGAGTAAGTGTATCTGGGGGTAAGTGTACCTGGAGGTAAGTGGGAATGTCACTTACAGGACCGCAGTGAAGAGTTAGAGGATAAGTTAAGGTATCTGTCACAAATCTGTGCAGAACTGTAAATTATCCATAGACGAACAATACAGTTTACTAGTCACTACTACACTGGCTGATAACAGAGAGAAATAAATAGATATTATAGGGGTGTATATGAGATATTAGGGGCTCAGGGGGGCTGCAATATAAGTAAGGGCAGGGCCAAGCACTGAATAGGATGACCCTACATGGCAGGTTATGATAATCCCCTTTTGTAATTACATTTGTTGCACTGAAACATTCCATGTCCCGCGTTCTATTCAAGGACTACAACTCCCAGCCTCCCACCTCTGCTTTGCACAATGATAAAGTCTGTTGCTGTAACTTCCTGAAATGGTGCAATAAGACAATAGATGATGTGTGGAGCCTGTAAGTTGCCATAACACAATGTGGTACTTGATGTGTACTGTAAGTGATCCGCCCGGGTCAGTGCTTGACAATTAGTGACGTCCGTAATTACAGGCAGCTTTCTACAGACCCTGAATGGCCCCCGGCTACCTGTGTGTGGGGTAAGGACATAGTTCTGTAATGAGGTTGTATTCAGAAATTGTGTATTTGGAAAGTGACCCTTTACTTGAAGGTGAATTATAGCTGCGGCACACAGAACCCCTGCAGGTCCTTAACATAGAAACACAACGGTCCTAGGTCCGAGTGTACTACTGGTCCATATGCAACCAACACTTTTGTGCTGAGATGAGGATGAGCAGTGCTGTGTATAGAACCTCACTGTACAACACTTCATTTATATCTATTCTTTCTATTTTTATTTTGTTTTCATTAAGCACGGTGTCTCAGTGGTTAGCATTACAGCCTTGCAGCGCTGGGCACCTGGGTTCAAGTCCCATCCAGGTCAAAATCTGCAAAGAGCTTGTATGTTCTCTCCGTGTTTGTGTGGGTTTCCTCCGGGTCCTCCGGTTTCCTCCAAAACATACTGGTATGATGATTAGATTGTGAGCCCCATTGGGGACAGGGACTGATTTGGCAAACTCTGTGCAGCGCTGTGTAATCTGTGTGCGCTATATAAATTAAGAATTATTATTAATAATTATATCTTATATCTAATTATCTACACTGGAGATCAACATTAGAGAACAATTTATGATCACTTGATTTTTAATAATGTCATCTCCTTAGCTCAACATTTGATGGATCTGTGTAAGGGGTCTCCATGCCACCAGAACAGTGTTTTCGGCATCATTGTATCAACATACTGTATATACTCGAGTATAAGCCGACCTGAGTATAAGCCGAGACCCCTAATTTTACCACCAAAAACTGGGAAAACCTATTGACTCGAGTATAAGCCGAGGGTGTAGTATACAGCCAGCTAGCCCCCTGTAGTATACAACCAGCCAGCCCCTGTAGTATACAGCCTGTCCCAAGTAGTATACAACCAGCCGGCCCCCATGTATTATACAGCCTGCCCCCATGTATTATACAGCCTGCCCTCATGTATTATACAGCCTGCCCTCATGTATTATACAGTCTGCCCCAAAAAGTATACAGCCTGCCCCAAAAAGTATACAGCCTGCCCCAAAAAGTATACAGCCTGCCCCATGTATTATACAGCCTGCCCTCATGTATTATACAGCCTGCCCCAAAAAGTATACAGCCTGCCCCATGTATTATACAGCCTGCCCTCAGTATGCCTAGCGAATAATAAAAAAATAAACGTAATACTCCCCCTCCGACGATACTCACCTTTGATGCTTAGTGGCGGCTCCCGGTCCTCGGCGGTGGCTCCCGGTCCTCGGCGGCGGCGGCTCCTCTTTTCTTTCTTCACTAGCCGGCAGTAGCATCCATGCGACCTGCCGGCAGGCACACAGTGCGATGCGGCAGTGTCGCCGCTGATGACGTCATCAGCGGCGACAACGCTGCATCATATTGTGCGCCCGCCGGCAGGTCGCATGGACACGCCTGCCGGCAAGTGAAGATAGAAGAGAGAAGCGGGGCCGCCGCAGAGGATCGGGAGCTGCCGCGGAGGACCGGGAGCCCGCGCCGAGGACCGGGAGCCGGAGGGTGAGTATTTATTTATTGTTTTTATTATTGACTCGTGTATAAGCCGAGATGAGGTTTTTCAGCACATTTTGTTTGTGCTGAAAAACTCGGCTTATACACGAGTATATACGGTAAAACCTTTATTTTGCAAAAAAACATGATGATGATAATTAGAGAACAGCAATGACTGTAAGAGAAAGATTAGAACTTTATTTTCTGAAGATTCCGCCAATCAGTAGGAATTGCCCCGACCACAGGACATCACTGGTCTCTCACACGGCACACTGGGATCCGCTCCACTCTTCTTTCAGTCTCTTCCAAAGTTCTGTGGCTGTTGTGGGTTTCTTGACTTTCCAGAGGTTTTCTATTGGGTTTAGATCAGAAAATGTTTTACCCTTTGTGCTGTGTGACAGGGAGTTTTGTCCTGCACGAAAATTTCAGGCTAATTGAGTGGTGAATGCAAGGAAGGAATTACATGTCGTCGAAGAAGGTTCTGATACACACTTGCATTCCCTCTGCCATATAGCTGTATGAGAGGTCAAACTCCACCAGATCCAACATTCCCCAAACCATGACACTTCCTCCACCACCTTTCACTGACTTCTTTACACACTTTAGGTTCAGTCTTTCCCCAGTTTATCAACTGGGGCAGATTTAAATACCCGGTCCTGTCGTGATCCCTTGGTGCATTGTCTGACGAGGATTCGGGTGTGCCGCGATTCACTAAGGTCGTGTGCACCCGAGATCCTGCATGTGTCGCTTCTGCGCTGAGGTCGGCCGGAGTTCACCTGCTTCTTCCTGGTGCATGTGAGTGCTTGATCTTGCAATACAATTACTTTTTTAAATTCCCCGGTTTGTCCGAATCCGTCGGTTTGTCTGAGGCATGCAAGCCGCTGCCGATGCACCACAATCCGATTGCGTGCACCAAAAACCTGGGGCGATTCGGCGCAAAATGGAAATAATCGCAAAACCCGATGAATGTGCGACGTTCAGACCCTTAGTAAATGTGCCCCAGTGTTTACCATCAGACCCAAATAAATTAAACTGCTTTCAGCACTTAAATCAATTGTGGAACATTTCTCCTCCGTCCACACAACATGCTACTTAGCAAAGGTGAGTCAAGCTTTCTGATTCTTTCTGCTAATGACAGGTTTGGCCACTGCTGAGTCTGCTCTCAGTCCAAATGCTCTTAAACGTCAAAACACTTTGGGGCAGATTTACTTACCCGGTCCGATCGCGATCCAGCGGCGCGTTCTCTGTGGTGGATTGGGTCCGGCCGGGATTCATCAAGGTAGTTCCTCCGCCGTCCACCAGGTGGCGCTGCTGCGCTGAAAAGCATCTGAACGCACTCAAGTTCACCGAGCCGGACAAAGTGAAGGTAAGGGCGTCCCAAGCGACACTTTTATTGTTTTAAATGCGGCGGTTTTTCCGAATCCGTCGGGTTTTCGCTCGGCCATGCTGGCGCCGATGCCTTGACTTTTAGGAAATTGTATGTTGTTCTTTATCAGTGCAAAGCCATCAATGACTATTTCACCCTCTACACCACTTGGAAGTAAAGGGAGGGTGGGTCAAGACCGCCATGGCCCCTGGGCTGTAGGAATATTATAGCCCCTACAAGTCTGAAATCACTTCCTACATCTGATACTAGAATCAGATTCTTGGAATCCCTTCTACCTGATTTCAATCTGTGGTTTTAGGACCTTTGCAAGACCTTCAAAGGTCCTGATTTTACTCTTGTGTACATGTAGATTGAAAGCAAGAATGGATGTGCAAGGATTTAAAGGAAACCTACCACTGCTCCCATGATGAAATCATGCAAGCAGACCACCCTGTAGGCTATTTAATGCTGATGCCGGCACATAGTTTAGTTAGGCTCAGCGAACTTTAGTTTAGCTAAAAAAAAACGATTTTCCTACATATGTAAATAGCCCTCCGGTGCTACCCCTACGTCATCTTCGGAAGGTCGATGGCTTCCGATCTTTAAATATGCCCACCTCCTTCATTGTACCTGTCCCCCTTCAGGTGCCGAGAGCCGTGACGTCAGCAAGCTCTCGGTGATGTCTCGGCTCTCAGCACCTGAAGGAGGACAGGTACAATGAAGAAGGCGGGAATATTTAAAGATCGGAAGCCATCGACCTTCCGAAGATGATGTAGGGTAGCACTGGAGGGCTATTTAAATAGCCTACAGGGTGGACTGCTTGCATGATTCCATTATGCAAGCAGTGGTAGGTTTCCTTTTAATGGGTGATGTTTCTCAGTATATAATTTGGTGGGTGGTTTGGGTGGCCTTGGGCCCCCTAGAAGGCTTGAGCCCCGGGCTACCACCCAAACAGCCTATATTATAATCCACTACTGAGTGGAAGAGGCGGTTCCACGTCAATGTGGGGACAGGAGCAGGGATGCCTCATGCCTCTACACTACCTGTAGCCTGCACCAAGTTCAGGCGCAGGCTATAGCGCAGTTCTATGCCAGGCTGGTACTATGTGCCCAGCGAGTGTGGCCTCATCGCTGGAGCCTCCTTGATATATCCGGTGTGGGCGGCTGGCGTAATTAATTGTTACACTGACTGTGTTTTACAAAGTAGAGGTAAAATGAATAAAAGTCCTTTCTTCTATTCCTGTTCATGGCTCCTTCTAACCTTAAGTCCTACCCCTAGGATCGAACGAGCAATCAAAAATTGTTTTACTAATCCAAGATAAAACTTAACAGGTTATTGACTGAAGAAGAGTCCTATACGTATGACCGTACCTATTGATCATCCTAATACATACAATGGGGGTCATTTACTAAGGGCCCGATTCGCGTTTTCCCAACGTGTTACCCGAATATTTCCGAATTGCGCCGATTTCCCCTGAATTGCCCCGGGATTTTGGCGCACGTGATCGGATTGTGGCGCATCGGCGCCGGCATGCACGCGATGGAAATCGGGGGAGGGCGTAGCCGAATGAAAACCCGACGGATTCGGAAAAATTGCGGTCGTGAAAATTGCACTTCCCTTCACTAGGAATAGGCCGGTGAATTTGAGTGCATTCCGGGGAACTTCAGCGCAGCAGCGCCACCTGGTGGACGTTGGAGGAACTACCTTAGTGAATCGCCGGAAGACCCGAATCCACCACAGAGAACGCGCCGCTGGATCGCGAATGGGCCGGGTAAGTAAATCTGCCCCAATGTATCACTGACAGTGCTTTATAGTTTCATCCTGCACAAAAAAAAAAAAAAAATTCTGAGATGATGATCTGCACGACCTTACTATTCAGCTCCGTGTAACCTTTGAGTTTTGAGAACTTGTTTTATCAGGTTCCTCTTGTGAACAATAGATTTGTAAATCATATTCTGTAAAAAGTCAGGAGTCGCTGTCACCTGAGTCACATACTGTCCTCCTGTGGATGTTACACTGAGCTGTCAGTGTGATGTCAACAGGGTCCTGGCTTGTAAAACATGTAAAAGGACAATGTAAAACTACAACATACAGAAGGTCAATCACAATTGTTGCCTGCAGAGTGGAGCATGAACCTGTCATATTTCTTAAAGGGGTTGTCCATATTGCTCATTTAGGATCCTACTTGCCAACACATTTTGCATAGTACATATTTACATTGAATATAAATAATATACAATAATATAATATATTTTTTGTAATATTTATATAATAGAGGAAATATTTCTTTATTACACTTATGCTAAATATCTACAGAATCTGTCTTGGTAGCAACAGGCTCTGGGGAAAACTGCTGGAGCTATCTATAAGTTTCTATCTCACCCAAAGTGTTTTATTCAAGTTATCATGTGTCAGTATTTCTCTATATTGTCCTATATGATCCTACTGATGCTTCTAAGTGATACTGGAGAGACACGGGCACTGAGTGAGGTTGCTGGAGAATATAGTGGCCCACATTTACTAAGAACATTACAGCCTGTGCAGTTACCTGTGTAGTGTGCAGGGGGCGCCAGATTCAGGATTTCCGGCACCCGTTCTTTATGAGTTTGGCACCCCCAGCACTGCTCCAACTTTTTTTGGTGCACCTTTAACATGGGGCATGTAACACACTTCTGTCGGACTTTGCACAATAAATGTGGCGCAAGGGCCGGAACACCCCCTTCAGTGCAGAAATTTGTGTCGCATGAAGTCTAGTGCAGCTGCAACACAAAACGTTTGCGACACATATGTGGTGCGGACACTTCTTAAATACATGTGCAAGCAGTTTGCACTGAACAGAACGTGCAAAGTCCGATATAAAACTGGCGCAATCACCTTTAAGTTTCTATCTCACCCAAAGTGCTTTATACACATATACATACGTCAGCACTTCTCTATAATGCCCTATGTGATCCTGCTGATGCTTCTGAGAGTGGCGAGATGCAGGCACAGAGACTGTTGGGGATCAGAGGACGCTTCTATCTTGCCCCAAGTGTTTTATTCTGATTAGTACAGTCCAGTATTTCTCTATACAGGCAGTCCCCGGGTTATGTACAAGATAGGTTCCATAGGTTTGTTCTTAAGTTGAATTTGTATGTAAGTCGGAACTGTATATTTGATAATTATAGCTCCAGATAAAAAATGTTTTTGCCCCAGTGACAATCGGAGTTTCAAATATTTTTTTCTGTAATTGGACCAAGGATTATCAATAAAGCTTCATTACAGACACCTTACAGCTGATCATTGCAGTCTGGGACTATAGTAACATCCAGAGAGGTCACCAGAGGTCACAGTGACTAACTCCAATATATGAAACTTTTGCCAACAATGCTAATTAAACCAAAAAGAGAGAAATTCCACCACATGATAGCCATAAGAAAGTTTAAAAAGTCAAATTTACTGTAAATACTTCTGCTTTGCACAATGGCACCCTATACTGTGCAGGGTGTTTACACGTTGATGAACATCCTTTTGTACACAGTTGCAGTATACACAACATGCTCCTCTTGTTTGCACTAGTATATCATGTTTTTATAGCCAAAACAATCTTTTCTCCATGGCATGTGGTTGCAATATTCTAGTCCAGTGATGGAGAACCTTTTAGAGATCGAGTGCCCAAAATGAGACCCAAAAAACACTAGCTTTTCCCAAAGTGCCAACACGGTAATTTAGGCAGTAACAAACTTATTGCTACCAGAATATTGGAGCTCCAATCCGACCCTGTCCACACCTTTTCACTCTTTTGACAGGACCAATCAGCACAGGATGGGTCACTTTAAAATAGCAGGCGCTACTTGGACTGCCTGAGACTGCAGGAAGATGCCATGTCTGGCAAACTCTGTGACTGGGAGACAGCCCGTGTGCCCACAAAGAGGCCTCTGAGTGCCATCTCCGGCACCAGTGCCATAGGTTCGCCACCACTGTTCTAGTCCATGCTCCATCAAGTTATGCACAAGTCACTTTGACTTGCATGCTGTTTTAGTGACACAAACCGGAGAGCGATACGTCACTGCTTTGGTTTACATCACATTCACTGCATATATAGGCTCATGTTAGCGCATATGTTTACACACAATTTTCGATTGAATCGGTATCAGTAAGCACCTTGTTCACCTTTTTTTTCCGTCGGTACTGACATTCTCATTTTTGCACTAATATATTGTATACATATGTTGTCATATGTACAGATTGTTACACCACAGCACTGTGCACTTTCATGCACGGTCACTTTTCATACAATGGGGCACATTTACTTACCCGGTCCATTTGCGATCCAGCGGGGGGGTTCTCCGACGCTGATTTGTGTCTTCCGGCGATTCACTAAGGTCATGCGCCCGAGGTCCACCAGGTGTCGCTGCTGCGCTGAAGTTCGCCGGAGTTCACTGAAGTTCACCGTTCTATCCTGGGTGCAGTTAACCACTTTTTTTTTTTAATACGCCGGTTTTTCCGACGGCCACGCCCTTCCGATTTCCATCGCATGCATGCCGGCGCCGATGCGCCACAATCCGATCGCGTGCGCCAAAAATCCGGGGCAATTAATGGAAAATCGGCGCAAAATGGTAATATCCGGGTAACCCAATGGAAAAACACAATTTGGGCCCTTAGTAAATGACCACCAATGAATTCCTTTTAATAAGTGCAATGTGTGCAGTTTGATATATATTTTTATTACCGTATTTGGCAATATCGATCAGTCATTCTGATCATTTAGGCTACTCCCCAAACAGCACTTCTAAGAACCTTTTGTATAAGATCAAGTGTAATAGCGTTCTTATAAGTTTAGGATATGGCGGGTGAGGGGAATGGAAACAGATGCGCAAGAAGCGCTGAAATAATATTGGTAAATGATAAAAGTTTGCCAGTATATTTTGTGGATTACACAGCAGGGTGGCGACAAAGTTAACAAGTTTGTTGTGGAAGCCATGAAAACAACCCAAAATTCTGCCTGACACAGCTCGTTCGATAAGGGGACCATGTATGCCTACAGTTCATGCCAGTCGCTGCTCTGGCTGCCAGTCTCCTTTCGAATACAGTTTAAAATAATAACCCTCATCCTGGCTTGTGATTGGCTCTGTTTCTGGCCGCCAAAAAGCAAAACGTCGGGAGCTGCCATTTTCTCGAGCGGGCACCCCAAGTGCTTTATTCCCATTAGTATAGGTTAGCACTTCTCTATAATGTCCTATGTGATCCTGCTGATGCAGCAGGCACAGAGACTGTTGGGGATCAAAGGAAGCTTCTATCTTGCCCCAAGTGTTTTATTCAGATTAGTACAGGTCAGTACTTCTCTATATAATGCTAAATAATCTTGTTGATGCTTCTGAATGAGAGGAGAGGCACATAGAGGCTGGTGGAGATTATAGGAAGTTTCTATCTTACCCCAAGTGCTTTATTCCCATTAGTATAGGTTAGCACCTCTCTATAATGTCCTATGTGATCCTGCTGATGCAGCAGGCACAGAGACTGTTGGGGATCAAAGGAAGCTTCTATCTTGCCCCAAGTGTTTTATTCAGAGGTGAAACACAATACTACATGGAGATAGTGTCTGCATATCCGTGTCCCTTCTCTTGCTTGGTCTTTTGGGGGCACCAGTACGTTCTTGGGGGAACTTGAATGAGTTTGTGACTGTTGGAAGATTTGTGAATATATTTACAGAACATTAACATGTACTTTAAAGGACCAAACTACTATAGCTGATAGGGTGCCCACTTGGCGTTCACTGGAAAACCTCTGATGGAGGTTTCAATCTCCTTTCAAACAGACACCACTAATTGGACACAGGAGGGCAACACGGGAAAATTCGGCTCCAGTTAATAGGGTTAGTGTAAGACAACTAGCACCCGGTGGCTTACCAGATTAACACCAAACATAACTTGCACGGAAGATTTCAAAGTTTCTTCTATTTAAGATTTTGTTCTTCTAATAATTGTCTCGTTCATACACTATCTTATTAAACATTTTTGTTTGTGGCTATGGAGTATATGTTATTTAATGAAATAAGCTTAAATACTGTTCTGGTCTCAACCTGGAATATATTTCACATAGAGACGACATCAATGTGACATTGACTTTTAGAAATGTATGTTGTTATTTATCAGTGCCAAAGCCATCAATGACGCTATTCACACACTCCTATCATCACTTGGTAGTAAATGGGAGGGTGGTCAAGACCACCATAGCCCTGGGCGTTAGGAACTATTATCAAGCCCCTACAAGTCTGAAATACACTATATAACACATAGCATCTGATACGAGCAATCTGATTCTTGCGATCCCTTGCTCGATTTTCAATCTGTGGTTTAGGCAAGGACCTTTGCAAGACACTTCAAAGGGTCTGATTTTAACTCTTGTGTACATGTAGATTGAAAGCAGAATGGATGTGCAAGGATTTAAGGAAACCTACCACGGCTGGCTGAAAAAATCATGCAGACAGTTCTCACACTAAGGCTATTTAATATCTGATACGCCAGGCACATCACTTAGTTAGCCTAGGCAACTTAGGTTAGGCTAAAAAAACTATTTTCGTACATATGTAAATAGCCAATCCAGTGCGTAGCCCTACGTCATGCATCGGAATGGTCGGGATGGGCTTCACGATCCTTAATATCAGCGAATTGTATCCCGTCGCCTTCCATTCAGTGATGTTCCATCTGAGTACGGCATTGACGCACCAACGATCTCCGGCACTTATCGCCGGTGTGGGAGAGCGTTACGTGTGCTCACGGTGATTTCCGTTAGGTGCGAAGCATGACTGACGTGACAACGGCTCATCGTCAGCACCTGAACGGAGGACTGGTGGGATACCAATATGATGGGGCGGGCGGAATATTAAAGACGGAAGCCATCCGAGCACTTGCCTTGTCGAAATGACGTAGGGGGTAGCACGGAGGATCTCATTTACATATGTAAGAAACATAGTTTTGTAAGGTAAACTAAAGTTGCGCCGAGCCTAACTACACTATGTGCCGTGCCAGCAGTAGTTAAATAGCCTACCAGGTGGTTCTGCTTCATGATTTCATCATCGAGCAGAAGTGGTAGGTTTCCTTTAATGGGTGATGATTTCTTCTCGTATAAATATGACGGTGGGTGGTTTGGGTGGGCCTTGAGGCCCCCTAGATAACGCTTGAGCTCCAGGCAGTGTTTCCCAAACAAGCCTATATTTATAATCCGCTACTGAGTGAAAGAGGACGAGTTCGCAGGTCAATTGTGGGGGACAGGCGCGGGATGCCTCAGGCCTCTCTTATACTACCTGTACCTGCCACCAAGTTGGCGCAGGCGTATAGCGCCAGTTCTATGCCAGGCCAGGCGTTGGGTACCATGTGCCCAGCGAGTCTGGCCTCATCGCTGGAGCTCCTTATATATCGGTTTGGAGCGGCTGGTAATTAATTGTTACCAACCGACTGTGTATTTTTACGAAAGGACGATGGTAGAGGTAAAACTGATACATAAAAGTCCTTCTCTATTCCTGTTCATGGCTCGTCCTAATCCTCCTAAGTCCGTATCCCCTAGGATCGACCGCACGCAATTAAAAGTGTTTTACTAATTCAGATATATAAACTACCAGCTTATTGACTAGAAGAGTCCTATAACGTAGACCGTACCTATTGATCATCCTTAGTGATGATACGATAAAACTAATACATTACAGGGTGGGTCATTACCGAAGGGTCCCGATTGCGTTTCCAACGTGTTCCGAATAAGTTACCGTATTAAGGCCATTGCGCCTCCCATTGATCAGGCCCCAGGGATTTTGGCGCACGCATAGGCGATTGGGCGCATCGGCTGCTGGCATGCCACGACGATGGAAATCGGGTTGGGCCTAGACCCGATGAGACGAAAAACTTCCGGACGGATTAGGAAAAATAAATCGCCGCTGTTTTAAAAAAAAGGGTCGCGAAAAGTGCACTTACCTCACTAGGATAGGCTCGGTGAATTTGAGTGCATTCGCGGGGAACTTGTCAAGCGCACGCACGCCACCTGGTGACTCGGAGGGGAACTACTAGGGGGAGATCGGGGTGGGCGTAGAGAATCCAGGGACAGGACAGTAGTGAAGGTCGTAGAGGCCGAACCCCCAGATCGGCCTGGATCGGCGAATGGACCAGGTAATAAATTGGCCCCAATGTATCACTGACGTGCTTTATAGTTTCATCCTGCGCAAAAAAAAAAAAAATCTTGAGTATGGCTTCTTGACGACCTTACTATTCAGCTCTGAGTAACCTTTGAGTATTGCCAAACTTGTTTTATCAGGTTCCTCTGTGGAACAAGATTTGTAATATCATAACTCTGTAAGAAGTCGAGAGTCGCCGTCACGGATACAACACACTGTACTGTGGATGTTACACTGAGCTGTCGGTGTGATGATCAACCATGGGTCCTGGCTGTAAAACATGTAAAAGGACAATGTAAAACACTGACTGTAACTACAGAAGGGGTCAATCCACAATGTGGATTGCCTGCAGAGGAGTGGAGCATGAACTTGTCATATTTGTTAAAGGGGTGTCCAAATGCTCAGTTAGGTAGGCTTCCTAGCTTGCGACAAACATCCATTTTGCAATATGGTAACTGATTTGACATTGAATATAAATAGTATATACAATAATATAATATATTTTTTGAATATTTATATTAGAGTAGAGAGGCAAAAAAAAAAAAAAACAATATTTTTTTATTACACTTGATGGCAAAATCTCTACAGAATCTGTCTTGGGTAGCAACGGATGCTCTGGGAAAACTGCTGGAGCTATATAGTTCTATCTGCGCCAAAGTGCTTTGATATTCAAGTTATCATGTGTCGAGATTCCTCATTATGTCCTAGCTAATGATATGCTGATCAGCTTTCTATGACTACACTGAGAAGACACGGGCACTGAGTGAGGCTTGCTGCGAGAGATGTAGTAGCAATTTACAGAGACTTACACTGTGACAGTATGTGCAGTCTGGTATGATGAGTCTGGCGACCCCCCGCACTTGTTCGCCAACTTTTTGGTGATCACTTTAATCATGGGGGCATTTGTAACCACATGCTTCTGTCGGGCTTTGCAGACGATAAGAATGTTGGCGCAAGGCTGCCGGAGAGCCCCACTTCAGTTGAAGAATAATTGGTGTCGCAGTGAAGTCTAGTGCAGCGCATACACGAAAACTGGCGTGCGACCATATGTGGTGCGGCGACACTCTCTTAAATACAGTGCAAGCAGTTTGCAGCTGAACAGATACGGTTGCATAGTGAGAGCCCGATATTAAAACCTGGCGACAGCACTTAAGTTTGCTATCTCACCCGAAAGTGCTGTTATACACTCATATCCATCCGTCACCCACTTCTCTATAATCCCTGACTGATCTCTGCTGATGCTTCGAGAGTGGCGAGATGGCAGGCACGAGAGACTGGGGGACAGAGGATGTTCATATTGCCCAATGTTTTATTCAATAGACAGTCAGATTTCTCTATACAGGCAGACCCTCAGGGTTATATACATGTAAGAAGTTAGTCCTAGTGGCTTTTGTTCTAGTATTTGTATGTAAGTCGACTGTATATTTTCATCAATTATAAGCCCAGAAAAAATGTTTGGCCCCAGTGACAACTTGAGTTTCCAAAGTTTTGTTCTGTAAGTGTACCAGATAGATAAAGCTTCATACAGACACCTACAGCTGGATCATTGCAGCTGGGACTATAGTAACATCCAGAGAGGTGCACCAGGGTCACAGTGACTAAAGCTCCAATGATATATGGAACTTTTGCCAACATGCAACGTTAAACAACAAAAGAGAGAATTCCACCAATGATAGTCATAAAAATAAAACATAAAAATATTTACTGCAGAAACTTGCTCTTGTGCGACAATGGCATACTATATGTGCAGGTTGTGTTTACAGGTGATGAAATTCCTTTGGTACACACTGTACACTACATGCTGGTCTTGTTTGCACTAGTATATCATTTTTTGTTATAGCCAAAACGAATCTTTTCTCCATGGCAATGTGGTTGCAATCTTCTAAGTCGCAGATGGGGTGCTAAACTATGGCACTGGTGCCAAGGGGGCACTCGGAGCCCTTTCTTGGGCACTCAGCCACACCCAGAATACTCCAGGGTATCCTTCTGCAATCCCAGACAAGGCCAGGCAGGCTTGCTGTGTCACAAGAGCTATTATGAAGTGGACAGCTCTACTGGGATGTAGTTTTTCTGCGCTTTTTGTGGTATCAGGGCCAGGCGTATCAAGTGAAAAAGATGTGACAGGAGAAGGGATGTATAAATCACAAATTACATTTCGTGTTGGCGACATTTGCAGATATTAGAATAAGCGGGGGTCGTTTTGTGTAGTTTTGGGCAGCTCAGTCTTACTAAAAGGTTGTTTGCATCACTCTGCGCTAGCTGCAGCTCCACAAGTATGGCCACAAGTCCACTTCGACTTGCATGCCTTTTAGTGCAACGAAGCAGAGAGCGATACTCACGCTTTGCAGTTTAAAATCACATTCACTGCATATAGTAGGCCTCATGGTTACGCATATGTTCTTTACACACAATTTTCGATTGCCTGTTGAATCGGTATTTATCAGTAAGCACCTTGTTCACCTATTTTTTTTTTTTCCGTCGGTTTACGACATTTCTCATTTTTGCACTAATATTTGTATCATGTTGTCATGATTACAATATGTTACACCACACGCACTGTGGCCTTCATACACGGTCGCTTTTCATACAATGGCACATTACTTTACCGTCCACATTGGCGATGATCGCAGCGGGGGGTGCTCAGAACGCGGATTCGTGTCTTTCCGGCGATTCATAATGTCGTGCACGCGAATAGACACTCCAGGGGACTCTGTCGCGCTGAGTCGTCGGAGTCGATCGTTCCACCGTCCTACCATCGGGTGCAAGTTAAGCCGCGTGTCAAGCGACCTTATTTTTTTTTTTTAGTATTAACGCGAATCCTGCAGGTTTTTCCGCAGCTGGCCACGCCCCTTCCGAGTTGTCGCCTCGCGGATGGATGCCGGCGCCGAGGCGCCGCCGCAATCCGATTCAGCGGCACCAAAAAACCCAGCGGCAATTCAGGAAATCGGCACGAAACGGGTAATATTCGGAGGGAGTGAACCCAGAAAGTAAGAAAACGCAATTCGGGGCCCCTTAGTAAATGATCCACCAATTGAATTGCCTTGTACATAACTGCAAGATGTGTGCAGTGTTGATATACATTTTTTATTACCGTATACTCGTGTAAAGCCGAGTTTTCAGCCACAAACAATGTGCTGAACAAACGTCCCTTCGGCTTATACACGATCGTATAGGAGATAAAAAAATACTGAAAAAATCAGAAACGATCTAGACTACCCCCTATCCGTGGCCCCGATGTGCAGCGCATCGCTCCCGCAGTGTCCGCGCGGCTCGCTTGCAGGCTCCGACGCCGTTCTTTCTTCGGGCCGGGTCGCCGCCATTTGTAACTTTCCACCGGCTGGCGGGCCTCGCATGACGAGCTCAGCAGCGGCGCGTCATACTAGGGCGCCGGCACGATGGTGAGAGCAATGGCGGCGCCAGGCAAGAAGAAAGAGAAACGGGCCCCCCCGTGGAAGCCTGAAGACGAGCACGCGGGAACATCGGGGTTTAAGCGCTGCACATCGGGGGCCACCGGAGTTGTAGATATACGTTATATTTTTTTTTGAATCTGGGCAAGCTGTATACTACTGGGGGCAGGGTAACACCGGGGGGAAGGCTGGGCTGGGCGTGTATCACCACCGGGGCAGGCTAGGGCTGATCTCTTCGGTGTATACTTCCGTGGAGCCGGTGCTGGTCCGGCGTGCTGGGCTGTTACTACTGGGGGTGTCTCACCCGTCGGCTAGGTGCATACTAGGAGGGCGGTATACTAGGTCGGCTGAACACGGGGGGCGCTACGGGGCCGTGCTGTACCTACTGATCTGGGGCGTTGAATTACGAGGATTGCTTACACAAGGGGCCGGTGCTATTGTGAATAGTACTGGGGGGCTGGACCGGGCTGTGCTGTATAAACTGTACTGGGGGCTGTGCTGTATACTACGGGGGGCGTCGTTATGGGGCCATGCCTGTATACATACGGGGGCGTGGAGATCTACGCGGGGAGCCTGGGCTGATACCACTGGAGGCAAGCAGGTGGCTGTATATTACTGGGGCCGTGCTGTATACTACGGGGGCGCGTTGCGGTATAATACTCGGGGGGGAGCGTGGCGGTTAAACTGAGGTGTTCATGTATGGGCTATCGTGATGTACTACAACGGGGCCGTGCTGTATCGCTACTGGGGGGCTCCTTGCTGTACATATCTACTGGGGGGGCGAGGGCGTTGTGGCTATACTACCGGGTGGGGTGTGGGGAAAAGGCTGGGATTGGCTGTTACCACACGGGGTCAGAGCTAGGGTTGCGGTGATATACTGGGGGGGGCCGTGCACTGATATTTGTAACTACTGGGGGGCGGCTGGCTGTATACTACCGGGGGAAGGCTGGGCTGGGCTGGTAGTAATACTGGGGAAGGCTGGGGAGTATGCCACCACAGGGGCAGGGATAGGGCGTGCTGTATCTGTATACTACGTGGGCCGTGGCCTGTATTACTACGGGGGGGCCGGTGCTGTATACTAGCTGGGCGGCCGGGGCTGGTATATACTGGGCCTGGCTGTGGTGTGAAAGTACTACTGGGGGCCGTGGGCGTGGTTACATTACTATGCTGGGCCGTGCCTGTTATACTAATGGGGGCCGTAGCTGTATTGCTGGGAGGGCAGTGCTGTATACGACTGGGGGCTGTGCTGTATACTACTGGGGGCTGTGTGCTGTTATATACTATAGGGGGGCAGCTGCTCTACTACTGGGCGGCAGCGAGTATATACCGGGGGGAAGGGCTGGGATGGGCTGGTATTTTATACTACTGGGGGCAGAGGCTGTTACCCACAGCTGGGCAGGCTAGGGGTGCTTGATTATATACTGGTGAGGCCGTGCCAGCATATACTACTGGGGGCCGTAGGCTGGTATACTACAGGGGGGCCGGTGTGTATACTATGGCATGCAGGCTGGACTGGATGGTATAATATAGGGCTGGGTGGCTATTATACTGGGGGGGTGGTGTCTGTGACCAAAGCATTCCCCACCTCGGGCTTATACTCGAGTCAATATGTTTTCCCAGTTTTGGTGGTAGTTATGATGCATATTTGTTTGGTTCCCTCCTATGTGAATACAATATATGAACTAATGTTTTTTACTCTAACGATATATCTTAACATATCTGATTTTAACCCATGCCGTGTCTAGCCAGGCATATTGTCTCCTGAGCATATTATAGTATTATTAGTGTAGTATTTACAATAATTGACTTTTAAACGTTCTTACTTTATGGACGTTGGCACAGAGGTCGAAGTGGGCAGAGGGGTCGTCCTTTAATATGGGTCATCTGTAAGTCGGGTGCACCTGATTAGGCTAAAAAATCGTGTTTGATGTTTCTAAATGAGAGGAGGCACATACAAAGGCTGCTGGAGATAATAAGAAGTTTCTATCCCGCCCCAAGTGCTTTATTCCCCATTAGTATAGGTTAGCACTTCTCTATAATGTCCTAAGTGTCCTGATGAGGCTTCTGAATGAAAAGGGGGAGATCAGAAGGCACAGAGACTGTTGGGGATCAGAGGGACGCTTCTATCTTGCCCCAAGTGTTTTATTCAGGTTAGTAAAGGCCAGTACTTCTCATATTATGCTAAATAATATTTGGTTGATGCTTCTGAGTGAGAGGAGAGGCACAGAGGGCACAGGTGGAGATTATAGGAAGTTCTATCTTAACCTAAGTGGGGGCTTTATTCCATTAGTATAGGTTAGCACCTCTCTATAATGTCCTATGTGATCCTACTAATGCTTCCTGAGATACAAAGAGTGTAGAAATTAATCTCTAGCCTCTCACCTGGACAAACCAGTTCCCTATACCGTAGTGATGAGATGCAGCAGAGGGGGCTTTCGTGTAGTTGTCAATCTGTTATCTGATGGATGAGGGAAGTCAGGATTGTAACATTTAACTCTTCTATCCGTTCCCTTTATTTCTGCACACAGATTGGGTTGACATTAATGGAAATGGGATGGGGGTCTTGACCAACATGTGTGGAACATCCGTCAATTGTTCATCTTGGCTGAGATATTTTCTCCATACTCCTTCCCCCCAAAAAAAAATTGTATAGGATGAGCCCAGACGAAAAACTATTTAATAGTGCTGATCTATCCACCCTGATGCATAGACGGCTCATTGTAGGTGAAGTTCTTTGCCCTTTCTGTACATAATTTGTGCACGAGAGTTGTTCGTGAATGGAGCCACAGCTTTGTAGCGGGCGTGGCTGGGAGGGCTCTCCTCCTCGGCTTTATAAGGCATTGTTCTTAGTAGTTCCTATTGTCTCTGTGATGACAGCGACGACTAAAACACCCGAGGCGCAGGCAGGAATGGCAATGCGCATTCACCTTAAAGTGGACCGGGTTTTGAGTCGTTATAATAATCTGAGCGTTACAATTAGCTGCTTGTTGATCTGAGGTCACATTGTATTTTCGTAAAACATGTTTTAGAAGTGATATATTAAATAAGAGGTTATCTACTCTTAAGCAACATTTCCAGCAAAATAATTGATATGTTGTGTGTGAATGGAAAAGTTAGTTACATGTTGTTCCATAATGACGCTGGCCGATCAATTCCGTCAAGTATTAGTCTTGCCTTTGACTGTCATACAACAGGAAGTTCATTGTTAACTTTTCTGTAGACAAACACGATAACTGGTCATTGTGTGATGACACACAGAGTGCACGGCTCGTTGTATATCCTGGTCATGTGATGACAACACAGGTGCACCGGCTGTTGGGTTTATCTACTGGTATGTGATCTGACACACAGGTGCACGGACGCGTTGATATCCTGGTCATGTGAGTCACACAGGTTCACGGCTTGTTTAACTTTTCTTCCATGGTAAGGTTGATGACACCACAGGTGCACGGCTGTTTATATAATCACTGGTCATGTGATTGTCACACAGGTGCATCGGCTCGGGTTATAACATCCTGGTCATGTGATGTCCACAACACAGAGTTGTGCAAGGCCGTTATATATCCCGTTCATGTGAATGTGCCAACACAGCGTGAAAGCCTCCGGGCATCGTTATTATTCCTGAGGTCATTGATTTCAAACAAGGTGCCACGCTCGTGATTACCACCATGAACCCATTTTGTATTACTGAGTAATTTATTTATTAAATATAGATTTTTGGATCAAGACAAAAAATATGGTTGGTAAGTTGTTTCAGATTAAATAAAATCGGAAGATGAGGCTGGCACTGTCTCCGTTTGGAGAAAACAAGGTTTAAATCACCAGAGGTGGACAGGGCTTTTTACTATGAGAATGTCAGATTGATGGAATAGCCTGCCATCAGCGCTGGTCACAGGCGGGACAGCAGAGAGCCTAACAGAAGGTAGTAGATGCCTGTTGTTACAACCTAAAAACATGATGGTTATGTTATATAGAATTGTTTCCCCTAAATCCCTAGTCCGTCATCCTAAATCCCTCCCTTCCTTGGTTGACTGATGGACAAGTGTTTTTTTCAACCGTAAAACTATTGATACATGAAAACTTTAGAATTAAATGAGCAAGCCGAAACACCTGGTGAAATACATGACCACGGACGATGTTTATCCTGCAGGAATTAAAGAGATGAAGATCCTGATTCCATGACAGAAAGCATGAGATCTTCGTGAAAACCATGGAGGCATTGCGAGATGATGACAGAAAGTGTGGATTTAGACAAATATGTATACATTTCGTTACACAAACCAAATCAGGATTTGCTATATGATATGTGCTTAAAGTGGAGAACCCCTTTAAACATAATTTGTATTTTAATTAAACATTTTAATTAGAGAATGCAAATTATTCAAAGATGTTTTGTATGTTATCATTTTCAAGACCCCTGCTTGCTGTCAGTACTAACAATCCTGTTTACATCTAGTCACTCAAAACTTGTGCTGATCACATCTGGCTGATGCAGGACTCGTTACAGTGTATCAGCAATCTCTCCCTTGTAATGAGTCCTGCATAAGGATAAGGATGGATTGATAAAAACTTTTTTTTTATAGTTTCACTCACTTGCAGTCAAACCATGTACAACCACCATTCAGACAGTGGGATATAGAACAATTTAGGGGTGAAATTTACACTCCCACAAATTTTCACTGTGGTCCCCAGGGGATATAACCCACAACAAAAATCTGAGTATAAATTCCATCATCTATGACTATACATTGCCATGTGAGGCCCCTACCTTCTGCTGTTTCTTCATTTGGTCGCAGGGGGGGGGGGGGGGGGGGGATCGGATTTGGTTTGTGCTTAGAATTTTCAGATACAATTTTTAATATATTGTTCTTTTTAGTATTGTTGTTATTGTTATATTCGGGTTCTATTCTTTTGATGTTATAAATATTTGTCTTTCTTCCAGGAAATGTAAGAAAAATGACAACTATTTCACCCCCAGAAAATGGATTCATGAGAAAAGTTCCTCAAGGTTCAAAGGAAGATGATATTTTTTACATGTACGGGTCAACAGCGGCGCACATCAAAGAGGAGACGGAATATGTCCGCACTGTGAGTAATCTCCGTGTGTTCTGCTTCATGTTTATTATCTACAGAATGTTCAGGACATGGAAGAAATGTGAGTCCTGCGCTTCCCACAACCTCTGTCCCTGACTACTTGCTGGCCCTGCGCTAAATCGCAACTGGGCGACGCTCCCTACTCTGGATATGTGCACAGAATAATTCAGACTAACAAAGAGACACAAGTCACACAACTAGATGAAGTCAGACAAACCGAATCAAAACAAAGATGGCAGCGCGGTACAAAATCCTGAGGCTGAAGAATAACAGAGAGAGGGCGCTGGAATAGTCAGTCAAGCAGGATAGCGCAGACCGATGACCTGGATCCTGCAGGCGTTCTGACACTATCCCTATTAGCAATTTATAATAACTGAACAAATTTAATACCATACCCATAGGATTCATTGTGCATATGCACAGAAATTTATTATTTTTACATTACATTTTTACATTTTGACGTTAATTCTTAAAACCACATTCTACAACCTGCTACTGTTTCTGTATGCGAGGTCTGCATGTCCAGGATGCTGCAGCCATCACTTGCTGTAATACTTTAATACTGGTTTATTCCTCAGCTGATTTTCCTTTCTACAGTCTATGATAAATCATCTCTCTCATTTTCCATCATGATACTGCCTTTTTGAGTGATCTCTTCTCCCCTTCACCTGCAGAGTCGGCCTTGGGCTATTCTCTCTTTTTTTTTCTTTACATTGATGATGGCAGTTTGATTTCTATACCTCCTCCTGCAGGCTCTGCCTGAGTTCTCTCTTTTATCCGTACACCTCCTCCTGCAGGTTCTGCCGGAGTTCTCTCTTTTATCCGTACACCTCCTCCTGCAGGTTCTGCCTGAGTTCTCTCTTTTATCTCTACACCTCCTCCTGCAGGCTCTGCCTGAGTTCTCTCTTTTATCTCTACACTCTCCTGCAGGCTTGCGGAGTTCTCTCTTTTTATCGTACACCTCATCTGCAGGCTCTGACTGATTTCTCTCTTTATCTCTACACATCTCGCAGGCTCTGCCGGAGTTCATCTCTTTTATCAGTACACCTTCTCCTGCAAGGCTCTGCCTGAGTCTCTCTTTTATCCGTTACACCTCCTACGCTGCAGGCTTCTGCCTTGCGTTCTCTCTTTTCTCTGTACACCCTCCTCCTGCAGGCTTGACTGAGTTCCTCTTTTATCCGTACACCTCCTCCTGCAGGCTCTGCCTGAGTTCTCTCTTTTATCTCTACACCTCCTCCTGCAGGCTCTGCCTGAGTTCTCTCTTTTAGCTCTACACCTCCTCCTGCAGGCTCTGCCTGAGTTCTCTCTTTTATCTCTACACCTCCTCCTGCAGGCTCTGCCTGAGTTCTCTCTTTTATCTCTTAAACCTTCCTCCTGCAGGTCGCAGAGTAGTTCTCCTCTTTTATCTCTACACCTCCTCCTGCAGGCTCTGCCTGAGTTCTCTCTTTTATCTGTACACCTCCTCCTGCAGGCTCTGCCTGAGTTCTCTCTTTTATCTCTACACCTCCTCCTGCAGGCTCTGCCTGAGTTCTCTCTTTTTCTTACGCCTTCCTCCTGCCGGCTCTGCCTGATTCTCTCGTTATCTCTACACCTCCTCCTTCAGGCTCTGCCTAGTGTCCCTCTTTTTATTCCTACCTCCTCCTGCATGCGCTCTGAGTTTCCTTTTATTCCTACACCTCCTCCTGCAGGCTCTGCCGGTTCTCTCTTTTATCTCTACACCTCCTCCTGCAGGCTCTGCCTGAGTTCTCTCTTTTATCTCTACACCTCCTCCTGCAGACTCCTGCCTTTAGTGCTGCCCTCCCTCTTTACACCGATATGGCTTGTGCTGTCTTTACAACTCCTCCCCACTCTGCACTGTATTTTCATTTTCCCTCCCTACATTGATGTTGCCTGTTCTGTATCTACACAGCCTCCTGAAGCTTTTGCATTGCATGTTCTCCATGTGGTCTATACTGATGCTAGCTGTGTGACCACACACATCCTCCAGCAGATTATTCTTTATGTTCTCTCTTCTCTCTATAAACAGATGCTACCTGTTGGATTTCTACAACTCTGTCTTGCTGAGTTTTTTCCTCTATCCCTACACCTCCTCCTACAGACTCTGTCCTCTCCTCCCTCTTAGCACTGATGTTGTCTGTGCTACGTTTCCAACTCTTTCAGAGTCTGCCCTGACTTTGTCTGGACTCCTCTGTCTATGTACGTTTGTGCTGCCTGTGCTATCTGCCCGGAGTGCTTCCTACACTGATGCTAGCTGTGCGACCCAGCACACCACCTCCTGCAGATTCTCCAGTCCTCTCCTTTAACCATATACTGACACTATCTCTTTAAAGTCTACACCTCCTCCTGCAGACTCTGCCTGAATTCTCTCCGTCCTCTCTACACTGATACTACCGGTGTCATAACCTCCTCCTGCAGACTCTCTATCTCACTCTTCTGTGTTCAGCATCCCCATCACTCATTCAACACCAAGCAAGAAAGGGCAGATGACTGCAACCAGAAGAGAGATACCTTTCCTTCTATCTAAGCAGCAGCACAGCCAGCTATGAGAAGTAGCAGCACATGCTTTACAACAAAAAATGATAGAACATTATCAACATAGACTATTGAGAAATTAGATAATTTATCATCAAAATAGCAAATTTACAATAACATCAAATGCATTGCTGGATATGGAGAAATATGTGGTGACACTAGGAGAGGAGGGATGTGACATAGGGAGACGAAAACCTATATAGAAATAACACTTATAGAGATATAGTAACAAATATTGCCCAAAAAATTTGGAAAAAAATGGAACGCTTTAAGGAAACCTACCATTATAATGTATCGTAATAAACCAGAGGGACTTTCTCTAGAAGAGTAGGGACACTTACTAGCTAGAAGGGCTCTGGGAGCGTTACCAGAGCCCCTCCGTGCTGTAGCTTCACAGTGTGAAGGCTAAAGTTTTCTTTTATTAATTTTTTTCAGATCCGAGCAACTTTAGAGAAGATTCAGAGTCAATTATTTAAGGACGACTTGTACAATAAGAGTTCACAGGAGAAGGTAAATAAATATTTTTCTAAACCTTGCATGGTAAAGCGCTGCAGAATATGACGGCGATATATAAATAAAGATTATTATTATTATGGTATTTTTTTTCTTGAAAAATACTAAGCTTTAAAAAAAAAAATAATAATAATAATCCTACTCATAATGCAACTCTCTAGCTCAGAAGTTTTGTCCACAGAGACTACATCCAGTGTAAGGCATTGACTCTGGATTTTAGTGTAATCATACTTTTGTACTGGGTATATGTCCTCACACTGCTGTTCTCTGTGCTCTCTGCAGCCAGTATTAGGTGTT
>CM033641.1:313763120-313773963 GCA_019512145.1 Engystomops pustulosus | reverse complement strand
ACAGCAGCCCATAGTCACGGGGCCCCCACAGCAGCCAATAGTCACGGTGCCCCCAGAGCAGCCAATAGTCACGGTGCCCCCACAGCAGCCAAAAGTCACGGTGCCCCCACAGCAGCCAAAAGTCACGGTGCCCCCACAGCAGCCAAAAGTCACGGTGCCCCCACAGCAGCCCATAGTCACAGTGCCCTAACAGTCACAGTGCTCCACGCATTAAAGGGAGTCAATCACATCTGCCAAGTGTTATAAACTGCTGGCAGATGTTGAAGTAAAATTCCCTGTGATTGCCATCATAACTGTAATATTTCTGCTTTTTAAGCCTTTTACAAGATATTTTCAGTTTATTCCATATGCTAATGAGGCAGTTGCTGCTTTGAACAGATTTGCCGTTAGTAGACATAATCTTTACAGCGTTGCTGAAGTGTTCCTTGACACTAAGCCAAAGAGTTTCCACTCTCCAAATCCCAGTGATCAGCACAACGCCCATTCCAGGTCCTCCACAGTCCCTGCACTTTAGCCAAGAGATTGGAGTACGGT
This sequence comes from Engystomops pustulosus, assembly GCA_019512145.1. NCBI lineage: Eukaryota > Metazoa > Chordata > Amphibia > Anura > Leptodactylidae > Engystomops > Engystomops pustulosus. The sequence goes on along the minus strand of CM033641.1, from coordinate 313,773,429 downwards.
GTAGACCTTCCACTGACTCACTAATAGGCAGCAACAGAATGAGTTGCCCAACTTCCTTTAAGAAAGCAATACAGGTCGTCTTACGTACAAGATGGGTTCTGTAGGTTTGTTCTTAAGTTGAATTTGTATGTAAGTCGGAACTGTATATTTTATAATTGTAGCTCCAGACAAATGTTTTTTGGTCTCTGCGACAATTGGATTTTAAAAATGTTGGATTTTCATAAGAAACATAATTGCTGATTCGTCATTAGCTGTGTCCCCCATTGGTCATCTGCCCACCAAAGAGGTTCACCTACTTAACAAAAAGTGTTACGACCCCCGTGCAACTAATCAATGTGCAACATATTTCCATTGACTATTGACTCATTTCAATCTCAGGATTCCCACACAAAGCAAAATGGTTACAGTAACGAAGACGCGGAATCCTTCAGCTCGCGATATAAACGCATTGTTGAAAAATTAAAGGATCAGGACCTGCAGATTCTGGATGTTCACAGAGACAATGAAGATCTGCAGATTAAGGTGCGGAGCTCTGGGCCAAGTATTTTAAACATCTGATGCCCTCTACAGTTGGAAAAAGATCCCTTTAAAGGACATCTACCACCAGGATGAAGGACTGTAAACCAAGCACACTGACATACTGGTGTGTGCCCCCTCTGGCAGGATCTGATCTTCTTCTAACTTCTTATTCCCTATTTTTTTTTTGTTTTTTTAAAGGCTTTTTAAAAATTATGCAAATGACCCTGTGGGCCATTTTGAAAGCCTTTTTTTTCTTAAAAACAGGGGCATAGGAAGCTTAAAGAAAAGCAAGTATGCTTGGTTTACAATCCTTCATCCTGGTGGTTAATGTCCTTTAAGGAATGAACCAAGTTTTATTTTTCTGTCCTGCCTTCCCTGCCAACTTTCTTGTTTAGCCATCAAAGACCTTGTTTTTTGTTGAATGAGTTTAAGTTTTTAATAGTAATCATTTAATGCTTCATATAATAAGTAGGAAAATGTAAAATATGGTAAAATGTTTAGTGGGATGAACAAAGAAAATTTCTTGCTTTTTTAAAAAGTTTTTACATCATTTAGAGGCGGTCCTATAGGTTACGAGTAATGTAATTTTTCACAGGTGACAGGTTCCTACACCCTATGCTATGCTAATTTAAAAAATGTTTTTATCAGAATTCTGAATGCTGACATTTCTTTATAAAAGTTAATTTCACATTACCTGGCTCCCTGCTAGCAGTGTTTGGTGAGTCCTGGGGAAGGGGGTGCAGCCTGTGTGTTTGTGTCTGTCTTCTCTCCTTCACACTCGTGCAGCTCCCTCTCCCTTTACCCCTCCCTCTTCCTAACATGTGCATTGAGCAAGTACGGGAGGAAGGGGGATGGTGTTGAGTAGGGAAAGAATGCATGAGAAGATACCGGCACACACAGGCTGCAACTGCCCCACCCAGGACTCTCCCCATGCTATGAGCAGGGAGCCAGGTAATCTGAAATAAACTTCTGTAAAGTACTGAAATGATTTCCGAATGTTGACAAAGTTATTTTTTTAAAATCTGCATAGCAAAGACTATCATCACCAGCTACAAATTATATTCCTGGTGACAGGTTCACTTTAAGTTGAATTTGTATGTAAGTTGGAACAGGAATATTTGATATGTTTAACTTCAGACAAATTATTTTTTAGTTTTTCCATAGATAGATTTTTGTTAGGGTCTTGTGTTATTTCCGATCTGAGAAGATTGTGGCCTATGTATGGGACAGGCTCCAAAGTCCATGGAATACTGGAAGGTGTTATGTTATCCATAAGTTTTATCTTGTGCTTACGGTTGCCACAAGGGGGAGCTCTAATCCTCTGTGGGGTTTATTCCTAACTTCCAACCTAATCTTATAAGGAGCGACCAAGATAATTCTAAACATAAGCAAATTTGCAGAGTGTTACGTCTTGTTTTCTAGTTGGAAGCGACACGTGAAGCTGGGGCGAGTGCGATAAGGGACGCGACCCGTAAACTGTATGAAAATTACAACAAGAAGTCTGAACAAGCCCGGAAATGTCATGAAGAGGAGAAGCAGATCTTACAAGTAATGTATACTACAATCTAATAATATGTAACATAGGTTTGTATAATGTCATGTATGTGAGAGTCATGGTTGTGGCTTCCTCTACAAAATACAGGCAGCCCCCTACTTAAAGACACCCGACTTACAGACGACCCCTAGTTACAGACGGACTCCTCTGCCCCCTGTGACCTCTGGTGACCTCTCTGGATGTTACTATAGTCCCAGACTGCAATGATCAGCTGTAAGATGTCTGTAATGAAGCTTTATGGATAATCCTTGGTCCAATTACAGCAAAAAATTTTGAAACTCCAATTGTCACTGGGACAAAATTAAACGTCTGGAGCAACAATTATAAAATACACAGTTTCAGCTTACATACAAATTCAACTTAAGAACAAACCTACAGACCCTATCTTGTATGTAACCCGGGGACTGCCTGTAAGCTATTAGACAGGATGACGGCCACATTTAAAATTGATAAACCTTCCGGAAAATCTAACTTTAAAATTTTTATTTTTGAATTCGGGCCAAGATAAAACTGTTAACTCTTTGTAGTCTTACAGACCAGTGCATTTTTTTTTTTCTCCCCATGTTTCGGCGTCTTGTTTTTCATCTTTTTTTTTTTTTCTTTTTATGGAACACGTTTCAGGTTTTTTTTCGGGTCTATGCACATGGCCATACATACGCCCCCCCCCCATGGACGGCTATGGCGCCCGGGCTCGGTACGGTGAGCGCAACCATTCCGAGCCTGCTCTATTATTGGCCGTATCAATGGCTGTGCCGCTAATATTTTACATGGAGAGGGACAAGGATGAGCAGCTCTCGCCTCCTCCTCCTCTTCCGTGCGCTGACGTATGCCCATATGTTTGTGTGCATGAGGCCTTAGCCTACCATACTGTCTACATTTATTCTGTGGGCTGCTACAGTTATGGCCATCCAAATATTTTATTGTTGGGGACCTGGGGTTCAAGTCCCACCCAAGTTAACATCTGCAAAGAGTTTGCATGTTCTCTCTATGTTTGCATGGGTTTCCTCCGGGTCCTCCGGCTTCCTCCCATACTGGTAGGTTGATTAGATTGTGAGCCCCATGGGGACAGGGACTGATGTGACAAGCTCTGTGCAGCGCTGCGTAATCTGTGTGCGCTATATACATAAAGGAATTATTAGTATTTTTTATCATGTTTTATTGTGTTATTTTTTTCACTACTATTGAATACTTTAATACAAAATAAAGTATTTTTCAGGGCCTCCATTAAATTAAAATAGTTGTACAGAGCTTCCTTTTACAGGAATATTTCTAGTTTTTACTGCTATCGTTTTAGAAAAGATACTTTTGAGTAGAGATTTGGCTAAACCAATTATTTGTAGTTTTTTTTTTTTTTACATCAATACAAAAAATCTCCACATCGTCTCATGCTGCTGTGAATCCCTTACTTCTGAATAGTTGTACAGAGCTTCTATTTTGTGGGATTAGTTGTAGTTTTTACTGGTAACATTGTGGGCTACGTACTTTGGACTAGAGATTTGGCTTGACAAATTATTTGTAGTTGTCTATAAATAAATAAATACAAAATATCTAACTCTGCTGATCCGATTGTGACCTAACACTTTTGTAGCTAAGGTCGTTACAGTGTATCAGTCCAGACCACTGTGCTGCAGACAGCTGCCTTGTGCTGGACTTCAGGACACAACTTTTTTTTCATCTATCTCTAATTCTCAGCTTGTTGATTGACTATTTCTAAACTAATATTGGGTGATGTTTTCTCGATTTCAGGTTTCGGCTGAAGAGCATCAGGATCGCCTTATGAAAAGCATCGAAAAACTGAATGATGTGGCTGATAAAATTCAGGAGAAGCACAGTCGCATCCTGGAACTGGAAAAGCTCATGGAAAGGATGGAAGCCGTGAGTGATATAGGGGTCATAATAAAAGAACTTCCCGATGCATATTTAAGGTGAAGTGATGCAGAACTGTGGCCATTGTTAGGTCCCTGGATAAAAGTATAATTATATCTTTGTGTATGTTGTTAGTAGCAGCAGGACTGTGCTATATGGATTGTAGCTTTTCCAAGTGCACTGGGGATGTGTCCTCACACTGCTGTGCTCTCTGCTCTCTTCAGACAATGTAAGTTTTTGCCTTGGAGAGAGATGTGTAATCAGACCTGTATGTATTTTGTTAGTAGCAGCTGGCGGTGCCACTGGCAGCCATGTCCTGGCCATCACACTAGTGACCTGGTACCACTAGCAGCCGCGTCCCAGGAATCACACTAGTGACCCGGTGCCCCTGACAACTGTGTCCAAGACATCACACTAGTGACCCAGTGCGACTGGCAACCATGTCCCAGTCATCACACTAGTTACTCGGTGCCACTGGGAGCCATGTCCTGGCCATCACACTAGTGATCTGGTGCCACTGGCAGCCGTGTCCCAGACATCAGACTAGTTACTCGGTGCCACTGGAAGCCATGCCCCAGCCACCACACTAGTGACCCGGTGCCACTGACAGTCATGTCCCAGCCACCACACTAGTGACCCGGTGCCACTGGCACCCATGTCCCGGCCATCAAAGTAGGGACCCGATGCCACTGGTAGCCATGTCCCAGACATCACACTAGTGACCCGGTGCCACTGGCAGCCATGTTCCGGCCATCACACTAGTGACCCGGTGCCACTGGCAGCCATGTTCCGGCCATCACACTAGTGACCCGGTGCCACTGGCAGCCTTGCCCCAGCCATCACACTAGTGATCCGGTGACACTGGCAGCCATCACACCAGTGTTTTTCCTTGCTACTCCTTACTTTAGATCCTGTGGATAGACACAGCACCACCCTCAACCCAAGGTTGTGTCTGGTATTACAGCTCAGTATTAATGGGTCTGATCATTTCCACCAGGGTCGGCTCCAGATTTCAGAAGGCCCCTGGGCGACAGAGCCTCAGTTGTCCCCTTTGCAGTGAACTCATGTGGCGACATAAATAATTCAGAAACTAAAACAGTCTCCTGTTCCCTAAAATATTCCCTAGTTTATCATCCCAAACAGCCCCATCATGGTAATTTTATATAAAACCCCCCTCACCCCATATGGATTCAGTATGTGGGCCCCCCCTGCAGCTGTGGGCCCCCGACACTTGCCCAGGTATGCCCAGTACTAGCGCTGGCCCTGATTTCCACATATGATAATCTCAGCAAATCCTTAAGTGTTAATATAAGTAACAATAGAGAAACCTTTTCTTCCTCCGTAGCCTGTGAGCGTCTCCCCCGATAAGTGACAGCACAGATGCCTCTTGTCGATGCTTTGATGCCTTGTTATTAGTACGTTGTATCCTGCCGCTCGGAGTGTGTGTGTGTTGGTGCCACACGTCTCCGCCATCGCTGCAGCCTCTTTAAGATGAAACGCAGGAGACTGAAGGCAAGAAGATGAACTAAATGTCACAAATGGCAGAATGACATGTCTCTGGCAGGAGAAGGAACCACACCAGACGGCTTGACAGCTGCAGCAAATCCTGAAAGGGCAGATACAAGAACAGGACATGATCATTTGGAAGAAAAATTTTTTTTTTTTTAAAAATCGCTTTACTTATCAGAAGCAACAGAACTCAGAACAATTTCGTTATTGTGGATTGTAGGGAGAATGTATTTTTTTTTTTAACATAAAGTAAAAGGACCATGCTGGGAGACATGAGGTCAAAGTCCCGCCTCCAGTGCACCGCAATCCCCCAGACTGATCCATTTCACTATATAGGCGGTCCCCTACTTACAGACGACCCCTAGTTAAAGCCGGACTCCTCTGCCCACTGTGACCTCTCTGGATGTTACTATAGACCCAGGCTGCAATGATCAGCTGTAAGGTGTCTGTAATGAAGATTTATTGATAATCCTTGGTCCAATTACAGCAAAAAAAAAACTCCAATTGTCACTGGGTCAAAACATTTTCTACCATTATAAAATATACAGTTTCGACTTGCATACAAATTCAACTTACGTACAAACCTACGGACCCTATCTTGTATGTAACCTTGTATGTCTACCTGATTGCCCTGGAGAGGCTGGTCATCCTACCACAAGATGCTGCACCATTGTGGATGGCTCTGTAAAGTATACAGCAACTTTTCTTTGTCCAGGAGTGAACATACCCTTTAAAAGGAACCGGTCAGCAGGTTTTACCCTACTAAACTATCAGTTCCCTCATGTATTGTCTGAATTATCCTTTCTGGAATCCCTAGAATGTGAATTCTCATCTGTTTACTTGTAAAACATCTCACAAACATAATTATATCAATTAAAGTTATATCAAATATGACTCTTCTCATCCCATTTTCTCATGAGATGAGTCAAGATTAGTGGCTGCAACGGTAGTGTCACAGCAAAACCTTTAGCTTGTGTTCTGTAGCACTCAGAAACAAGCTTTTTGTGTCATATTAAAGATAAGTTTCTCCTCTATCCAATACCATCAATACCATTGGATATGGATATCTAGGAGCTACAATTTGACATACAGACAGTTAAAATATAGGCAGGAACTGGATCTTTACCTGCAGCTTGCATTTCCAACTATGTTTTTGGGTGCCTGTTGCTCTGTTTTTGATCTTTCTGAAAACATTAGGGGGAGTGTCATTGCAGAAGCACTGCTGCAGCTGAGGTGTGTATTATGAGGTTTTGCTGTAGCTGAGGTGTGCATTATGAGGTTTTGCTGTAGCTGAGGTGTGCATTATGATGATCTGCAGTAGCTGAGGTGTGTATTGGGATGTTCTGCAGTAGCTGAGGTGTGTATTATGATGTTCTGCAGTAGCAGAGGTGTGTATTATGATGATCTGCAGTAGCTGAGGTGTGTATTATGAGGTTTTGCAGTAGCTGAGGTGTGTATTATGAGGTTTTGCTGTAGCTGAGGTGTGCATTATGATGTTCTGCAGTAGCAGAGGTGTGTATTATGATGATCTGCAGTAGCTGAGGTGTGTATTATGAGGTTCTGCTGTAGCTGAGGTATGTATTATGATGATCTGCAGTAGCTGAGGTGTGTATTATGATGATCTGCAGTAGCTGAGGTGTGTATTATGAGGTTCTGCTGTAGCTGAGGTATGTATTATGATGATCTGCAGTAGCTGAGGTGTGTATTGTGATGATCTGCAGTAGCTGAGGTGTGTATTGTGATGTTCTGCAGTAGCTGAGGTGTGTATTGTGATGATCTGCAATAGCTGAGGTGTGTATTATGATGATCTGCAGTAGCTGAGGTGTGTATTATGATGTTCTGCAGTAGCGGAGGTGTGTATTATGATGTTCTGCAGTAGCGGAGGTGTGTATTATGATGTTTTACAGTAGCTGAGGTGTGTATTATGATGTTTTACAGTAGCTAAGGTGTGTATTATGAAGTTCTGCAGCAGCTGAGGTGTGTATTATGATGTTTTACAGTAGCTGAGGTGTGTATTATGAAGTTCTTCAGCAGCTTAGGTGTGTATTATGAGGTTCTGGAGTAGCAGAGGTGTGTTTAATGAGGTTCTGCAGCAGCTAAGGTATTATGAGCTTCAGCAGAAGTTGAAGTGTGTATTATGATGTTCTGCAGCAGCTGAGGTGTGTATTGTGAGGTTCGGCCGCAGCTGTGGTGTGTACTTTGGTGTTCTGCAGAAGCTGTGGTGTGCATTATGAGGTTCTGCAGCAGCGATACAGAAATCTATGAACATACAGTAAATGAAAAACTTAAAGTTCCTGAAAATAGTCGGAGAGCGGATGTGAGTTAAAGTGAATCTGCAGTAATTAGAGGCGAGTACGCTGAGCCGAGCACAGTGCGACGTCCCCGGTGGTTCCTCGGAAACCAACTGTGTTTATTATTTGGTTGCGGTATGGAAATATCTGCCTGACTTCACACATTGTGCCATTTAGAACTTCAAAATAGACTTGTGCGCTCAGCGCGACTTTTCTAAATTGCTCCCTCCCCAAGAACTTAATTTTTGCAAGCGAAAAATTCCCCTTTTTCCGCACGTTTGAAGAACTTCGCTGTTTCCCGGGGCACCGGGGCTATTAAAATATCGGCTGGTGTTAAAATATCCCTTTGTGCTTTGTCTACTAAAACAAATTATTCCGTAGTAAATTTACACATAACACAGTATGGACCTGGCTTTAAATACTAGATTGTTTAGTATGTTGGCGAGTGGGCTCCACCGAAGGGGCGACGGCTTTGTTCTTCTTAAACTTTACTGAAAAAAAATCGTTTTTTGAGGTTTTTCAAGTAACGGTGGCGGCCATATTGGAGGATCGGCGGCCATATTATTGGTAGTATACTTCTATAGATGCAGGACGTGAGAATGGGGCGTGTTGGAACTGAATGGCTTTTTTTCGGAATCTTCTCGTGCATTGGAAACATTCTGCAACATCGATGTGTCTGGAACTGAGCTCATTGGTGGAAATGGGAAAAGTCTCAGCAGGTCATCAGACTGGTTTTTAATCTGCCCTACCCAATTTTCAACCTTTAACCCCTATATGGGGATGTGGACCATAGGGAGACCACAAATTTTCTCTTGGAGTAATCCTGGTGTTGCTGATCTAGACTGGTCAAGAGACAAAGGGATAAGGCACCAAGGAGACAAACAAAAGCATAGTCTAGGGATAGACTGAGGTCAAGGAAGTTAGAGGTTTTTGTAATCCAGGTAATAGGTCTGGGTCAAGGTCATAAACTGGGCTACATTTCAAATATTATATAATGGGGAAGTAACCTTAAATCTTGGCACAAACAAAAGTAATACAGTATACTCCAATACAGCTGTATTGCAATATATGGTAGGAACAATCAGACCCCTTAGGGTTAAAGTACCCTAGTGGGTCTAAAAAAAAAATTAAATTAAAGAAAAATCGAAAAAACTAAAAGTTCCCTAGAACTGATCTAAAAAAAAAATAAACCACTAAAATCATAAACAGGTCAGATATCGCCGAGTCCAAAAAGTTCTGATCTAGCTGTATTGTAGTACATGGTAGGAAAGGTCAGACCCCTTAGGGTTAAAGTACATTAGTGGGTCTCAAAAAAAATGTAAATTGAAAATAAGAAAAATTGAAAAAACTAAAAGTTTAAATCACCCCGATTTCCCTAGAACGGATCTAAAAATAAATAAACAATTAAAATCATAAACATGTCAGATATCGCCAAAGTCCAAAAAGTTCTTATCAAGCTGTATTGTAGTACATGGTAGGAACGATCAGACCCCTTAGGGTTAAAGAACCCAAGTAACATGTCAGATGTCCCAAGTTCTGATCTATCAATATATAAAAACGGTTATTCCCGGGAGTGAACCCCGTAACAAAAAATTTAAAACTTTTGTATGAAAAAAAATTCTTCATTTTGCCATATTCTGATGCAACTAACTTTTAAATACTTCTGTGTAATGTCCAAAATGTCAGAAACACAAAAAAGGTCCTACGGTCCCACAAAAGGTACCAATGTCAACGTCCTGCAAAAAATGACACATCTCTGTACACCGAAGTACTAAAAAGTTTTTTTCCGTACAAAAGGTGTTAATTTTTTTTGTAAAACCTAATAAAACCTACGGTATATAAATTTGGTAAAACTGAAAGCCGTAATACAGAGGTCTCTAGAAAATGGTTTGAAAGTGTCAAGAGTTCAATACATTTGGAATTTTTTTCACATGGTATAGAAAGTACAATTTGTCCGTATAAAGCTCCATCCACCGAAAACTAAAAATGTTATGGATTCTTAAAGAAGGGGAACAAAAAATGGAAATAAAAAAACGAGAAAAGGCGGGAAGAAGAGTTAATAGTTTAGGCAGCGGGGGAGGCGTCTTATATCACCAGGGGTCATAATCCAGTGAACACATTGCCCAGTTGGGGGGGTGCATGCCTGGGCCCCACTGAGAGTAGATTATGTTGGATAGTAAGTCATCTGTGATCTGTGTTATATAACACAATACTAAATAGCCACAAAATCCACGGAATGGCACCAAAAGACAAGTGTCTCTTGGCCCCTGCACCAGTCATTGGGCACCATATGTAGCTTAAATATTGCAAGGGGCGGAGTGGGGCAGGTCCTCTGGCACAGGATGCAGGTACCCTAGCACAGGGGGTAGGTCCTTTAGCATAGGATGCAGGTACCCTAGCACAGGGGGCAGGTCCTTTAGCATAGGATGCAGGTACCCTAGCACAGGGGGCAGGTCCTTTAGCATAGGATGCAGATACCCTAGCACAGGGGGCAGGTCCTCCAACATAGGATGCAGGTACCTTAGCACAGGGGGCAGGTCCTTTAGCATAGGATGCAGGTACCCTAGCA
>CM033641.1:313717849-313760950 GCA_019512145.1 Engystomops pustulosus | reverse complement strand
TAAAAGGAGGATAAGGACTGGACCCAATATAACACAAAACTGCAAATCCTACATTAAAAGGTGTATTTCGGTTCTTTGTAGAAGAAAAAAGTCAATTGTATCTAATTCTATCTATCTGTTAAAAAAAAAAATCTTCAAGGTTTTAATATCTCTGCTTGCTGTAATTACTAAAACTTCACTTGGATAAAATTTGTCTGCTCACGGATGGAACATTACAATACCGTTATCCGAGGAGTTTGCAGGTGGCTGTACATCCACTTACATGCAAGATATATTCTTCTCAATCACAGCAAGAGAGATTTTGAAAAAAATGATGAAACGATGCAGAAAGTATATAGTGAAGTTAAACATTTGCTTGCTGCTACTATAAATCTACTCGCAAGTAATCATTTTACTTGTGTTTCAATTCTTCACTATTTCAGTCTCTGTTGCTTATTTAATTGGGCGTTCTAATTTGCATCTTAGGCATTAACAATGTACCACAGCCTCTGATGTTTGAGGTTTTGCTACCAATTGCATCCAGTTCTTATCCTGTAAACTAGAACATATCAGCAGCAGAAATCTTGTCCCGACTGTAAAGGTAAACAGCAGGTAATATCAGACTGGAGTCACAGAGAGGTGATTTGTATCAAACCATTCAGCTCCAAGTTATGTGACATCTTCTTGATTATTATCTATTCAGGACTTCTGCCTCCAGCCTCACCTTTAGGTTTCTCCACCAATAAACAAAAGCACACCACAAAAAGTCCAGGACATGTTCTCACTGCATCACAAGCTAACAACAGAGGGAGCACTCCTATACAATGATCCTCCCCTCCCTGTACAATACCTCTATATATAAACATGACCATCATACTCATACTACAATAAATTGTCAAACTATTCATCCCATCTGTACAATTCCTCTATAATAACACTGACCCATCTTACATCACTACTGACAATAGATGATGTACAGCTTATCTCTCCCCTCCTGTACATGACCTCTTATAGATAATACTACCATCATTAACACTAGACATAGATGATGTCACAGCTTATCTCCTCCCTCTCCCTGACAATGACCTCTATATAGATAACACTGCCCAATCAACACACTACTGACAATAGATATTCCGCTTATTCTCCCACTCCCTGTACCAAGACCTATATATAGATAACACTGCCCATCATAACCCTACTGACACAATAGAGATGTCACAGCTTATCTCCTCCCTCCGTACAATGACGTCTATATAGATAACTTTGACCCATCATTACATCACTACTGACAATAGATGATGTCACAGCTATCTCCTCCCTCCAGTCATGACCTCTATCATAGATAATACTGACCATCATTACATCACTATGACAATAGATGATGTCAAGCCTTATCTCCTCCCCCTCCCGTACAATGACCTCATATTAGATAAAACTGACCCATCATTACATCACTACTGAACATAGATGATGTCACAGTATATCCTCCCCTCCCTGTACAATGGACCCTCTATATAGATACACTGACCATCATTACATCAACTCCTGAAAATAGATGTGTCACAGCTTATCTCCACCCCCTCCCGTTACATGACCTCTATATAGAGAAACAGACCCCTCATTACATCAATACTGAAATAGATGATGTCACAGCATTATCTCCTCCCCCTCCTTCTACAATTACCTCTACTTAAGATAACTTTGACCCATCATTACATCACTACTGAAAATAGATGATGTCACAGCTTATCTCCTCCCCCTCCCTGTACAATGACCTCTATATAGATAACAATGAACCATCATTACATCACTACTGACAATAGATGATGTCACAGTTATCTCCTCCCCCTCCCTGTACAATGACCTCTATATAGATAAACACTGACCATTATTACATCAATACACATGAGATGATGTCACAGCTATCTCCACCCCTCCCTGTACATGACCTCTATATAGATAACATGACCCATCAACATAATACATGACAATAGATGAGTGCACAGCTATCTCCTCCGCTCCTATACAATGACGTCATATAGATAAATTGACCCATCATTACATCACTACTGAGAATAGATATGTCATAGCTTATCTCCTCCCTCCCTGTACAATGACCTCTATATAGATAAAACACCCCCATCATTACATCACTACTGACAAAGATGATGTCACAGCTTATCTCCTCCCCTCCCTGTACAATTACCTCTATATAGATAACACTGACCATCATACATCCACTACTGGACAATAGATGATGTCACGCTTATCTCCTTCCGCCTCCTACAATTCACCTCATATAGAACACTGACCCATCATTACATCACTACTGACATAGATGTGATGTACACAGCTTTCTCCTCCCATTCCCGTACAGTGCCTCTATAAGATAAACAGACCTCCAATTACATCACTACGACAATAGATGATGTCACGCTTATCTCTCCTCCTCCTGTACAATGACCTTATATAGATAAGATGACCATCATTCCATCACATACTGACAATAGATGATGTCACAGACTTATCCCCTCCCCTACCTGTACAATGACCTCTATATAATAACAAGACCCATCATTACACATCACATGACAATAGATGACGTACAGCTTATCTCCTCCCATTCCTGTACAATGACCTGATATAGATAACATGACCCATCATACATCACTACTGACATAGATGATGTCAGCTTATCCTCCTCCCTGTACAATGACCTCTATATAGAAACCGACATCATTACATACTATGACAATAGGATGATGTCACAAATATCTCCTCCACTCCGTACATGACATCTATTAGATAACACGACCCATCATTACATCACTACGACAATAGATGATTGTCACAGATTATCTCCTCCCCCTCCCTGTACAATGACTCTTATAGATACACTGACCCCTCATAATCACTACTGACAATAGAATGGATGTCACAGCTTATCCCCTCCCCCTGTACAATAATGACCTCCATATAGATAACACTGACCCATCATTACCTCACTACTGACAATAGATGATGTCACAGCTTATTCCTCCCCTCCTTGTACAATGCCTCTATATAGATAACACGACCATCATTATCACTACTGACAATAGATGAGTCACAGCTATCTCCCCTCCTCGACAATGAACTCTATATAGATAACACTGACCCATCTTACAACACTACTGAATAGATGATGTCACAGCTTATCCTCCTCCCCCTCCCTGTACAAGATCTCTATATAATACACTGGCCCATAATCACTACTGACAAGTAGACGATGATACAGCTTATCTCCTCCCCTGTACAATGTCTCTATATAGATAACACATGACAATTCATTACATCACTACTGACAGAGTTATATGTCACGACTTATCTCCTCCCTCCGGTCAATGACCCCTATAAGATAACACTGACCATCATTACATACTAATGACATAGATTTCCGTTATTGCCTACACAACATCCATCCCCTGTCAAATGACTCTTATAGATAACACGCACCTATCATTACATCACTTATGCGACAATAGATGATTGTCACAGCTTATCTCCACTCTGTACATGCCTCTATAAGATACACTGACGATATACATACATATGACCAATATATGATGTGCACATCTTCATCTCCTCCCTCCTCTGTACATGACCTGATATATAGATAACACTGACCCATAATTACATCACTATGGACAGTAGATGAGGCACAGAATGCTCTGCTCCTCCTCCTGTACAATGTACCTTTCTAGATAGAAACAATGCCCATCACTACATCACTACTGACAATAGATGATTGTCAAGCTTATCTCCTCCCTCCTCCCTGTACAATGACCTCATATAGATAACACATGACCCATCATTACATCACATGACAATATTGAGTCACATCTTATCTCCTCCCCCTCTCTTGTTACAATGCTCTATAAGATACACATGACCCATCATAATCACTACTGACTAATAGATTGTCACAGGTTATCTCCCCTCCCACTCCATGTACAATGACCCTATATAAGATAACACTGACCCATCATGTACATTCATACTGACCAATAGACTGATGTCACAGCTTATCCCTCCGCCTCCCTGTACAATGACCTCTATATAGATAACACGAGATCCTATCATTACATAAATACTGACCAATTTATGATGTCAAGTCTTATCTATACCCCTCCTGTCAGGACTCTATAATAGATAAACAGATCCTATGCTTACAAGCAAATGACATAGATGAGTCAAGCTTATCCCCTCAGCTGTACAATGACTTCGTATATCAGATAACACTGACCATCAATTAATCTACTGACAATATATGATTCACACTTATCTCTCCCCATCCCTGTAACAATAAGACCTCTATATAGATAAACTGACGCATCAGTACATCACTACTGACAATATTGATGGTCACATGCTTATTTCCTCCCCTCCCTGTACATGACCTCTCCCCTTATTAGATAACACTTGACCTCATCATTGACATTACTACTGACAATAGATGATGTCACAGCTATCTCCTCCCCCCTCCCTGTCAAGACCTCTATATAGCGAACCAATGACAATCATACATCACTTACTGACAATCGATGATGTACACTCTATCTCTCCCCTTCCTGGAACAATGACTCTATATAGATAACCTGACCTCATTAATCACTATGACATAGGATGATGTCACCGCAGTATCTCCTCCCCCTCCCGTACAGTGACCTATATATAGATAACACTGACCCCTCATGTACATAAACTACGACAATAGATGATGTCACATGCTGATCTACTCCCCTCCCTGTACAACTGACCTCTATATAGAGATAACTGGACCATCATTATCATTCATTGACATAGATTGATGGTCACAGGTTATTCCTCCACTCCTGTACACTGACCTCTTATAGATGAACACTGACCCATCATTACATTCACTATGACCAATAGATGATGTCACAAGCTTTGCTCCGTCCACCTCCCTGTACAAGAACTCTATATAGAAACACTGACCAATCCTAATCACTACTGACAAGTAGATGATGCACCGCTGAGATTCTCCACCCTCCTGTACACATGACCCATATATAGATACACTGACCATCATTACATATCACCATTTTTTTTTTTGACCAATAGTGATGGTCACAGCTTATCCCTCCCCCCTCCCTGCTCAAGGAACCGTCGATATGAGATAACACTGACCCATCATTACATCACTATCGGACAAATAGATGAGGTCACAGCTTATCTCCTCCCTCTCCATGTACAATTGACCTTACTCTCAGTAGATAACACGACCCCTCCATTACCTCACCTACTGGGACAATATGATGGTCACAGCTATATACTCCCTCTCCTCATGTACATGACCTCTATATAGATAAACATGACCATCATACCACTACTGACAAATAGAGATGTCAAGTTATACTCCCCCATCCCTGACCATAACTCTATTGAGATAACACTGGACCCATCATACATTGCAACTACTGACAATAGATGATGGCACAGCTATCTAACCCTCGCATCCCTGTACAATGATCTCTATAGAGATAAACACTGACCCATTCAATTCAGCACTCATATGATCATAGATGATGTCACAGCTTATATCCTCCTACCTCCCGTACATGACCTCATATAGTAACACTGACCCATCATTACATCACTATTGACATAGATGATTGTCCACAGCTTATCCCTCCTCCCCTCCCTGTACAACTCACTCTATATAGATACACACTTGACCCATCATTGACATCACTAATCGGACATATAGATGATGTCACAGCTGTATCTCCCCTCCTCCATGTACCAGCCTCTATATAGATAAACGTGCCCACATTACATCACTCTACTGGACAATAGATGATGTCACAGCGTTATCCCTACACGTCCCGTACAATGACCCTCTATATAGAATAACATCTGACCCATCACTTCAATCCTCTGACAGATAGATGATGTCACAGGCTTAGCTCCTCTCCCGTCCCTGTACCATAACCTCTATTATAGATAACATGCCCATCATTACATCACAACTGACAATAGATGATTGTCAAAGCTTATCTCTCATGCCTCCTATGGTACAATGACCTATATATGATAAAACTGACCCACATTCATCACTACTGACAACAGATGATGTCACGCTTACGTCCTCCTCCTCCCTGTACAATGACCTCTATATAGATAACACTGACCCATCATTACATCACTACTGACAATAGATGATGTCATAGCTGGGTGTAATGTGTATGTAGATTAATCTATTGTGTGCTTATGACTTTAGCTCGGAGCCTCCTGGAAGTAAAGAGTCCATTACAGTGACGGAGTAAGACCTCAGATCACCACCGTGATGTGGAAACAGGAACCGGACATTTCAGCCAAATATAACCAGTTTTGTAAATTCCACGTTTCGCACATGTGTTTCTGCGCAGAGATTAAAGGGAACAGACTGTTTGTTTGCCTTTGTAGGTGGCAGATTATTCCTTGTGATCTAAGGGATTTTTTGGCAATTTCTCCTTGAAGTGTTTGTGCTTTGCCTTTTGAAGGAAAAAGAAAAAAGTTTGTAGAAAATAAGTGAAAAAAAACTGGATTATAAGTAGATGTGAGAGGAGGTCAGTGATACGACGGAGCTGCTAGGAGAAACTGGAGAGAGGGATCCCCGGGGGGGCAAGGAGCAGGGAGAGCAGACAACTGCTCCATTTACATGCAGTGATTGAGGGTCAGTCCTTAATAATAATAGTTGGAAATATAATAGTGTTTTTATCTTAGATTTCGGACCCACTTGACCTCATATAATGGGGCAGATTTACTTACCCGGTCCTTTCGCGATCCAGTGGCGTGTTCTCTACGGAGGATTCGTGTTCTGCCGGGATTCACTAAGGTAGTCCCTCTGACGTCCACCAGGTGTCGCTGCTGTGCTGAAGTTCTGCACTGGAGTGCACTGGAGTAAGCCAAGCCAGGCCGGGTGCAGTCAAGCGCGTGTCAAGCGACCCTTTTTTTAAATGTGGCGGTTTTTCCGAATCCGTCAGGTTTTCGTACGGCCACTGGTCTGAAAGGTAGGCAAGGGTTAAAATAAGCACTTTACTCAGGTGGGTCTCCGTTTCTTATTATTTTGCCATAAAGCTATCATTGTGGCTGGATTTCTCTGCCAGTGATTTTTTTTCATTGTTCCTACTAGTAATGTTTTTGTTGCTTGACCTAGTCTATTGTTATTTGACCTATTGCTATGTTTCCTAACAACCCTTTGCCCCCTGATTCTGAGCTACGTTACTATCTAGTCTTTCACCCCGATGTTCCTCTTACTATTCACTCTGACCCTCTCTGTTCGAGCTGATTTTGGGAGAAGTGAAATCCGAAGCATATCTCCCACATTATACAGTGTAGGGAATGTCGCCAAGTTGGGGGCCATCATCTAGGGTGTTCATCAATTTGGCAGGGACAGCAGGACTTGGAGTTATTGGCTTTGTATCAGCTCTCCTTCCCTTATTATGACACAGTCAAAACACTCGGTTAATGCTTCTTACATCAACATCTATGGGCACGTCTATTATATTCTGACTCTAAGTGCGCCAGCATATGATGGTGCCCCCATCCCCGGAACGTGCTGGATCGACCAGGAGGCTCCATCTTCCTGATAAATTATGTCGGGCTGCAGCGTCTTGACTGGAATTGCCCAATAGACTTGAATGGGTGCAGGCTATAGGGAGTGCGGCGGTGCCTGCCCACTGCACGACCCAGCACTGCCCCCTCCCCTACCAACCATAGTAAAGGGTGGAGGAGTCACAATTCCCACCACTGCCTGGAGAATTGTGACTAAATCACAGCTTGTGCACCTGTTTCAGGCGAAACACCTTGATAGATCTGGCCCCTTATATATAAAAATGTATAAGAGGGTGGAGCTAAATCTTGACCATATATGGCCATACCTAAAATGCTTCAATCTATGTCTCTTTATAGATCCATAGGTTTGGGTGCACTTTGCTTATTTCAACATCTCTTTGCTTATTCTCACATACTGTTGGTTTTCACTTCTGCACGTGCAGCTACAAGTTCAGAGCTCAGTTTTTATTCCCAATGAAGCTGCTGTCGATTCTAATGTCCAGCATTGACATGGAGATTCTAAAAGAAAATACATCTACTTTGTGATTTTGTCCAAAAATGTATCAGCTATTATCCATTATGGCAATATCCTCTTCAACATGCCGAAGAGAGATCTGTTGTCCCATTGTCTGATGGGACTTTGAATACAGTGCAGCAGACATGTCATGGAAAACATCTATTGTCTTAGCTGGAAACCACAGATGGGAATATAAAGGTTTTGTTTCATTCATGGGATGATAAATGGAAAATTGATGCAGTTTTTCTCATTGATCTCATCATTTTTTGCTCATTTCTCATCTCTGTCGCAATAGATTGGATGAGAGACTTCTTTTTGGTATGTAATTGCATCAATGGATGTATGAAATATGGCAGCAACTATAACAAGGACATACAGGGGCACATTTAATAAGGGTCCGAATCGCGTTTTTCCGGCGGGTTTTCCTAATTTTGTGCCGAATTGCCCCGTGTTTTTGCCGCACGCGATCGGATAGTGACGCATCGGCACCGGCTTGCATGCGACGAAAAACGGGGGCGTGGCCGTCGGAAAACCCGACGGATTCGTAAAAATTGCGCTATTTAAAAAAATAAAGTGTCGCTTGACACACACATGCACAAGGAATACGATGGTGAACTCTGGCAGACCTCGGCGCAGCAGTGACACCTAGTGGACATTGGGCGCACGACCTTAGGGAATCGCCGGCAGACCCAAATCCTCGTCGGAGAACGCGCCGCTGGATCGCGACAGGACCAATGAGCCCCACAATCTCCATACAATGGGACCTATGGAAAGTTTACTACAAGACCTTACCGATGGCTCATTGTGAACACGGAATCATGCAACAGACTACTGATACTTCTCCTTTAAGTAACGGACCCTGAGTAAACTCTGTGGTTTCATCCTTCAGTTTATCCGGAAGGTTGGTCCGTTCTCTATACAAATGACATCTTGCTTTATGGAAGGATCTAAACAGCTTGTAGACGTCCAACAACAGACAAATACTCTACATTTACGGAGATTCTGGGGATTAGCGAGTCTTTAAGCTTATCTCAGATTGAAAAGTCTCTTCAATTCCAGCCGTTTGCAGGGTTATACATCGGCTGTTACCAGAGAACTACAAGCTGCTATTATTTCTACATTGGCATTTCCTATCATTATCATTATATATTATCAGAATTTGGGTTATCCGTGTGCTGTCATCACAAAGCAGGTCATTACGAAATATTTCCGGAAAGTTCCATGCCAAAAACCCTCAGGAATAGGCTGAAGACAACAATTCGATACTCATGGTTTGGGGAAGGCTGCTTAAGTATAAAGTAATATTGTAAGTGTTACATTCTATAAATCGCTCTACCAAAAAACTTGATTGGGTCTTGGGTTAAACAGTCCCCAACTACGCGATAAGCATTGGTTTCTGGACTCCAGCTAGGGGTTCAGGTTTGGCATTTGTATTCACCCCTACGGGTAACACCTGTGATTGGTTCTGGAACCGATCAGGGGTTTTAACTCTTTAAACGTTAAATGTAAATCACGAGGAGCAACATTCCTAACACCCAGGACCGGTGCTAGAACCAATCGTAGGTGTTATCAGTGGGTGTTCAGGTACCTGAATCAAACTTTGGTTCAAGGTTCGGCTGAACTCAGTGAAAATGAAAAAAGAAAAATATGTTGCAGCTCACCAAGATAGAGCATGCCGCATGCCGATCAATGGCACGGAGATCGAAAGTTGGGCTGCTCCGAGGCATAAAAATTCACAATGAAAACGGAAGCTCCGGCGTTGTTGCAAAAAATGTACCAAAAAATGTTTGTATTAGAAAAAACATTAAAAACTAACTTTTAATTCGGTAAGGTTAACAACCATGTTTCGGAAATTACTCCTTAGCCATAGTGGCGCGTAGACAAGGAGGAACAGAAAGCGTTTAAAAGGTGAAGAATAGGTCCTTTATAACGGGGGCAGGAGACTCGGCGACTTTCACCGATTCCCTTACAGCCTTTGAGGGTTTATTCCGATTGGACGCAGCCCCACCACATGCCATTTCCCAAATCTACTCTATTTTGACGGATGTCTCCAAGACCTCAGAACTCCCATATGTCAGGAGCTGGGAACGCGAGCTGGGAACCCCCTTGTCACAGGAAGACTGGGACAAATCTTTCCTTTTTACGCACAAGGGGCCACATTTATCACTTGTTTTTTCTGTTGTTTTTGCGCCTTTTCGTTTAGGCGCACCGTTTTTGCGCCATTTTTGCGATTAAACGTCAAATTAGCCGCGCAGCTAAAATAACCACCTTTCCCTCATCTATCGTTCAATTCCAGATGTTTTGCTGCGCCTAATGATATTCATCACGTGCGACTTTTGCATTTAGGCGCAAAAACGGGCGCAAAAACACTCCAGCCCGAAGGTGGCGTTATCTGAGAAGAAAGCACTGAGCCCCTTTGCAGAAGAGCTCATTTCTAGCAGCAAAGCTCAGCCAGACACTGGAACATATAATAGATACATGAGATACTCTGCAGACACTAGAAGAGATAATAGATACAATTAGATACATTACAGACAGGAGCTGCAGACTATTTACAGTTCATCACCTTCTATTTACAAAATATTCTGCAAAACGCTGAGCTCACAGCAAGAGCAAGAGAAGTTTGCACAAGTTTGCACAAGTTTGCAGAAGCTTGCAGATACTACAAACAAGTGTCCCCCATGTAATTCTGCACAGTGTCTGAGGGGGATATTGTGCAGAATTACAGGGGTGCAGCAGGAGACCAGCACTGGGGGATCCCCTCCAGGAGAAGCCCCTGCTGAGGAGGTCACTGGGTGCTGGGTGTCACACACCTGGGTGCTGCTGAGGAGGTCACTGGGTGCTGGGTGTCACACACCTGGGTGCTGCTGTGAGTGTTATCTTCATTCTGGGCTGTGGGAGAAGCAGAGAGGAGCTTGTAGCAGGATCACATGTAACTGCCCGAATCTAACATTGCGCCTAAACTGCGCCTAAACTGCGCCTAAACTGTGTTAAAGTAAAGTGATTAATAAGAGGCAGAAAATATACTTATCACAGATGGTTGTAGCTTGTGATAATTCTGGCAAAACAGTGCGCCCGAATTTAGGCGCAACTACTACACTTAGGCCCACAAAAGTGATAAATGTGGCCCAAGATGTCCTCCGCTTGTTCAGCACAGGAAAAGGGATATAAGATAGTCGCACGATGGTACCGGGTGCCGACAGTGTTGCACCTAGCCTTCCCCTCGGTCTCGGATGTGTGCTGGCGCTGTGGAACTGATAAAGGAGATATGCTACACATCTGGTGGAGCTGTGAAGCTCTTAAACCCTTCTGGAGCCAGGTGTTCAACATATACAGGCAAATTTCGGGCAAAACAATGACTGCTTGCCCGGATGTGGCCCTTCTCTCAGTGCTCCCTGGCCAAATCGGAGCTCAAAAGAAGGACTTACTACGTTTTTGTTTGATTGCAGCCAGGGCGGTAATACCGCGCCACTGGCGGTCCACCACATGTCCCTCCCTTGCTCAATGGGCCACAGAAATGTCTCACCTGTTCCGCATGGAGGAATTAGCTATCTTAACACCTGAGAGCCATGAAAAGTTTTAGGGACTCTCAGGACTTCAAGGCCCTCTTTGAAGAACAGGCCCCAGGATAGACTGCCCTAGAGCTCTTATAGCTGTATTTATACATAGCCTCTCTGCGGAGAACGGGGAACCCCTTGATGCTTCTCTCTCCACTATACGAAACACGCCCCACAGGATCCCTCCCTCCCCCCCTGCATATTTTATCCCTTTTGTATCTGTTCATGTATTTGTCTTGTCGAGTTTTGTGTTTTAGTCTTATTAATATGCTCATTCCAGGAGCGCAGTTCCCTACAACTTAGGAAACTAAACTGTTACAATATCCGGAACGGAGTAGGCAGACATGTTATCAGGGATGGGAAGGCAACGGTCAAATGATGGGTACTCTTCAGAGTTTAAATGCAGAAACCGCTCCCTTCTCCATCTGGAAGGGCATTATACTCATCCGGGACCCCACAGGGGACATAAGGTGTGACCTGGATATATGCTTATGTTTACCACACATTGTAAGTTTTGCATTAATTAATGTAGGCTTCTGCCTAATGTTATGTGAGTTCTTGTTTAACAATGTTCAATAAAATGATTCAACATAAAAGGTGAAGAATTCCCACGAAGAGAGGAGAGTAGTCTGACAAACACAAAGCTGCATGTGTCCATGTCTAAAATGAAGATGAAGAAAAACTACAGCAAAAATATAGATATTCTGTAGAACCTGAAACGGTCCGCTCATCCCTATCCATGTTTCAAATTCAGGTAAAGTAAACGTATAGCAAAATTAATGTTATTGAACAGAAATTTTTGGAATAAATACTGCCCTTCATAACCCTCTATACAATGTATCAAGAAGCAAAAGTAACATTAGGGGCACAAAAATAGTGGAATAAATGAGAAGAAGAAGGGGCACATATACTTGCAGTGAAATATTAACATCTCTTTTCTCTTTTACTTTAAGTTGTATTTCTTGCAATTAAGGAAACTATTTGGAAAAATGTAAGTAAGTTTTTATCCTGATCAGGGGTGCACCTTCCATGAGGCAAGTTGAGCTTTTCGCCTCAGGCAGGACCACCGCCTGGAGGGAAGGGGGGCAATAAGCCACTTCAAAGCAAGACATGCCACTTACATGAGAATCCATTTATAATTATTACTAAACAGATAAAGGATCTCTTAGCCATTGCCTTTTCCACACTTGCATCTCTTCAGACCTATAATGTCTACATAGGCAGGGGACAATGCTTGATCAAGGGGGCAATTTTCTATATTCGCCTAAGGCACCAGGGAGGCTATGTTCACCCCTCTCCTGATCCAAAGCCTATCCCTTTTTAAATATAGATCAATATAATGATTTAGATGCAGTTGGATTTTTTCGACAGCCTCCACCATTCCCAAGCAACTACTGCTGTTAGGTTTAGCACCTGATGTGCTAAGTAGGCTGTGTATAGGTGAGTGTCAGATGGGCGGGCCTTGGCTGGAACAGAGACTATGGCATCATCCTCTGGACAGTAGGAAGGTTTGTTACCATTTTGGGGTTCAGAGGTAATGACTCCTATTTAAGGTCTAGAGGCAAAATGCCAACTGTGTGGGAATGCAAAAATGTGGAATTATTGGAGGAAGTAAAGGATCCTTTGGCACAAATTGTCTTTTCACAACAGGAAATATAGTTATTGGACTATGTACATAATATAATATAGGGGGACAGGGGCTTAAAGGGGTTTTCCACGTTAAATGGAGCTCTCTGGGGGTTGGCCAAGACAGAGGGGCACAGGAAAGTATAAAGCTACTTACCCTTCTCCCAATTCTGATTACTTATCCTTTGGTAAGTTTTTGAAACTCCCAGTTGTGATGGTGGTAACGAGACTGGACAACGGACATCAGTGGTTTTACTTTTTTTGGTCCACTGACCCCCATCTGTTACAGCAGCAAGACTGATGACATCTAACAGTTTCCCCAACCAGGCATATCAACAGACTGAACAGGTAGTCGGAGCAGGATAATTAGCTTTTATAACCCCCACCCATGTTGTGAAACCCTAATAAAATTAAAGGAAATCTACCATTATAATTGAACATGATTAACCAGGGACACTTACTCATAGATCCAATCAACTTTTTAAATTAAGCTAATGAGCCAAAAGGGCTCTGGGGCATTACCCCATGCAGTAGCAAAGGCTATTACACAGTGCAGGAGCACGTCTTATACTCCTTAATGCTCCCTTAGTACTTCCACCCTCTGCCTGCTATAGTGTCACACAACGGGGGAGGAGTGCATAACAGCCTGTGAAGCTAAAGCACAGAGGAGCTTTGGTAATGCCCCCATAGCCCTTCTGGCTCATTAGCATAATTCTAAAACTAATTTCAGCCATGGATAACAAATATAAGAAGATTACCACAGTTAGGCTTCCTGCATATATGAGTAAGTGTCCCTGGTTTATTATGGTGGATTTTGGTGGTAGATTTCCTTTAAAGAACAACTGTGAAGTGTTTTACCACAAATAAATAGCTTTTGGGATGTAGAACAATTATGCCTATTACTTTTGTTACCTGTTATCCAGCAGTTTATTTGCCTTACCCCTCAGATTATCTCAGTTCTGAAACAGCTGCCTGTGCTGACAAGCCCTATGAATCCGTCTGATAAACAGATCCACGGTTTCACAAGAGGGGAGGGGCTGCTGCTCCCTTCTCACATGTGACAGAACTTTCTGTGTATGCAGCAGAGCTGGATGTGTTCAGGACTGTGGATACCGATGTCTTCTACACAGAATAGCGAGGTACAAGATCTCCCCTGTTCCTGATCAGTTCTCCCATCCAAGTCTGTGATTCTGCAAAACTTTTTCTATCTCTTTCCTCACTTCATGCTGCAGACCTTCCCCCACCTTGTACTCGGCACTTCATGCTCTGTGCAGAGAAGCTATTGACCCTTAGTGCTCACACAGCACAGGCTATAGACTTCATGTAACTGGTTTACTTATGATTTCTTCCACTTATTACATGTTCCTGCTCCTCCATGTAATGGAAGCTGCCAGGCTAGTCACCATATACATTCTGTATGTGCACTGTGCAGTGTAAACTGGATTTACTTATGGGATTGTATAGATTGTGTAGATTTCATGCTAAATTACTTTGATAGAGAACACAGGGCATCATGGAATCTGTGAGCAGATTGAATTAGACTCAACTTCAGGGCAAGTACAGAAAGATGTTAGTCGCCGCCCAATTAACTTTGGAAAGAAAAGGGTGAGCAGCACAATATGGACATTGTTCTGTTTGTTTGTAAAGAGGGAATCACTTATCAGAATTTAGTAAAATAGTTATAACTTTACTGTTATCCTTTGAGCCTATATTTTTAGCTGTTTTTTTATACCCAAATTTTTCAAAAATGCTAAATTCTCACACACATACAAGAAAGGAGGCATCAAAAAGGTTTATAAAAATGGCACATTTATTGCTACATAACGGTTATGTACATGGCTGCATTGAATAACTACTGTTGAGAGACAGGTAATGGCCTACACTAAGCTGTGCATTTTTTTTCTCAAAGAAACTCCAGCACACAACCTGTTTGGACACTTCTACAAATCAGAACCACACCAAAACATGAAAAAAAAGTCGAGGCACTCAGCCACACATTGAGAACAAAGTGTAACTGTTATTTTTCTTTTATTTATTTTTCTTTTTTTTTCTAATTTTTTTCCATTTTTCTCATGTATTGTTAAATGTCCCCCTGCGACCAATTTAAAAAAAAAAATTAAAAAATTCAGAAAACAAAATAGGGAACCACCGTACACTTTCATCTTTTGTAACACGAGATCAAGAAATGTATAAATAGTAAAGCAAGTATATGATTTTTTTGAGTTGATGATTCCAAAATGTATGGAGAAATATTCAGAATCGGGCAACTCCATAATTTTTATGGTAAACATTTTTTTAAGGGAAACAGAAAAAACTAAATTTTTTTTATAATGTAAGCCAATATATTTTTTGTTTTATTATTTTTATTTTTTATGCTTTAGGGAGAACTACAGTCTATTTGTATAGCAAAAAGAGCACTAGTCAAAAGTAACATTATAATAAAAGCCAGGCACTGATACATGGTGAATTTTCCGCTTTCTTTCCTTATCTTTACTGAATTGCATTACAAGTAACAATGAAAAAGGCCACAGTTCATAATTTTTCACCATTACATATGTCTATAATACTTGAAATGAATATCAACAGCCCAGCACTGCACAAAAATGCATCAATTCCAAGTCCTTCATGGCAAAGATTGAGGGGTACACAAAGGCTGGGTATCACAAGATGCCAGGAACGGTGTTCAATCTTGAAATTTTTTGTTCCAGTTTTCAGTTGTGCTTCTTTGTTCCGTTGCGTTACTGTGTTCCTCAGGGGCGGTACCACTCGGTGCTTATGACACATAGAATACTATACTTGCCTAACAAGGCAAAATTAAACTTTTTTTGCACCTTCAAGGTTTCATTCTACCCACCTCCCCTCCAAAAACAAAATTAAAAAAGGATGGGAAATTGGAAGACTGAACCAGTACAAGTTGCATTGCTGGTTGGGTTAACAGTTATATTCATTTACCGGTTCTTTGCGCCAGCATGAAAGAAAGTCGCAAAGAATTTCCTTCCGTAAGACGGAATGTGCGTTGGGTGAAAAAAATCCTGATTTCAATGTGGAGGTGGATCGTATCAGAAATATTTTTTTTTAAAAAGTTGAGGAGTCAGCTATATTGATTTTAAAGCAAAAGTAGAGGTGTTGTAAGTTTCTCTTTTCCATCTGGACCTCCCATGATACTCCTACATTCCTATTTCCTGATCAGGGGTAGTTGTAGACCCCATTACACACCCCGGAAGTTACATCATGAGACCACATCCAGTGAATTATGTGCTACTTGTATGGCCTTATCGGGGTAGTTGAAGACCATATTAACACCCCTTAAAAATACATCCTTACACCACGTCCAGTGAATTATCTGCTACTTGTATGGTCTTATCGGGGTAGTTGAAGACCATATTAACACCCCTTAAAGTTACAACCTAACACCACATCCAGTGAATTATCTGCTACTTGTATTGCCTTATCAGGGTCAGTTGTAGACCCCATTACTTCCCCTTAAAGTTAAATCATAAGACCACAACCAGTAAACCTTTCATTGCTCAGTAGGATGGGGAATTGGCTAGGCAGAAGAATAGTTGCCTTGTTAATAGTGGAATGTTGAATGTTATTGGACAGTTAACTTTTGGGAGTGTACTTAACACAGATAGAGGGGGAACTATTCATTTAAGGTAAAGATGATTGCAGAGTTGCCATCATACCTATGACCCAGGTTATGCCTCTGCTGGCTTTAATTGACGAGTCATATAAAGAAGCCAATTATACATTTTTGAAAAAGAAAAAAAATTAAAAATAATTAAATAAGTTTAAGGACTTTTAAAGTATCAAATTACATTTTTTAACTGCGGTTTGAATTTGGAATTACTCTTTAAGTGTCAATAAAACAGAGAAGACAGACACAGTATTTGAAGGTTGGAAAAAGAAGCATTCACATCGATTTTGAGTTAAAAATAGAAGCACCACTTTATGTTGTCAAATAGTTTTACATAACTTTTCATGTATATATTTGCTCGATTATACAGTTCTCACGCCCCAATCGCTATCATTTTGCATTTTGTAATCCTTTCCCCTCCAGATTGTTCAATTTAAAATTTCAAAATAATTCAAAGTTTTTTTTAAAAAAAGCACCAAAAGGGTTGTGATGTTCTACTGTGTAGATATTTTTAGCTATTTTATTTTTCAACCCCATATTTATTCTGGAATAAAATGATCAATAGGTTATAACCTGTGCAAATGTAAAACAGAAAAATAATCAGAATACAATGTACAATTTTTTTTTTTTTTTAGTTAAATGAAATTACATCACAGGCAAGGAGGAATTGGCTGATAACAGGGCTAGGCCATATAATGTATATATAAAAAGCAACCCATTGAATTTTTATAATGTAATGTACAAACAACCCTAATCCACCTCCACATTTACAAAAGAAATGTATAAACCGATGACGACATCTCATTCCCCCCCCCACATTTAACATATTTACAGATTTTCGTCATACATATGAAAGATATGAAATGATTACAAGGAAAGTGTCAGTCTTGTTCATTAAAGGAAACAAAAACACACGAAAAAAAACCCCTAAAAAATAATTTTGTAGCATATCTTTTCGAAGACTCAATTCTAAAGTTGGATTTTTTTTGTCGATCACAAAAAAATGTAAAAAAAAATCCCAATACAACATATTGCAACACATAATAACAAGTCTACATGTAAAAATATAAATTTTACATACACAATTTTTGAAAATAATGATACGTTTTTGTCATTTGTTGCATAAGATTTACAAATGAATGTATATAGCTGGAGAACAGATGGACGTTTAGACCGTGGTAGGGCTTTTTCAATAGTGATAATCCTACTTAAAACGAGGGACAGAGTTTAATACATGCCAAGTTTGTGTGGCTGGAATATAAAAAAAAAAATTGGAGCAAAAAAAAAATTAATTGAACGAATGCCTAGTGATAAGGACAGTATATACAGTATACTGCGTCTCGTAGAATCTCGTAGTGGTAGGCAGGTCAGTACATGCCGATATCTCTTGGCAAGGAAGGTGAAGCCAAGCTGTTAAAAAAAAAATCCCAAAAGCATATCACATTCATACTGGCCCACAAAAACCTAAAAAATGTAGACAATGGTTGCGTACTCATACGGTAGGCCGTAAAGTTGGGCCATCAATTTGCTATTGGCAACAAGTGGTGGTCAAGCACACGATTATCCAAGTAGACACCTATCAAATATTCGGACCACACCCAGAAAAAAAAAAATTCTCGTTGCATACGGCTTTAGCTACATATGTAGTTAACACTTGTAATTGATTAGCTATATCACAGCCACTTAATTTTTTTTTTCTTACATTTTTTTTTCATGTATTTTTTTTTTTTTTGTAATTATTATTTCCTTAATGATGATACAAACATTGGAAGGCACAGTGGTAACATTTTGTAGCATTCTAACCTTGTACCTATGAAAAAATCCCAGAATAGACTCAAATGTGCAGCTTGGCAAAACTCGGGTTGCCAATTCTTTTTTTTTATTTTTTGCTGCCTGCACTATGTACACGATGTCTTAAGACCTGCATTACCATAGACTGGAATAACAACTCTGTAATAATGACTGAGAAGCAACTATAGGCTCAGCGTAATTCTCCTGCATCACCTCCCCCCCCACAGAGTTCACACGACAAAGTCACAAAACCCAAGAAAAGGAGAAAAAAAAAAAAAAAATTAAAGGGACAAAAAAGACGCACAAAAAAAACTATTTACAGTAAAAACTTTTTGAAAAAAAAAAAGTTATTCATCATTATTATTTATACAGGAGCGAAAACAATTTTTTTTATTTTTTAAACAAATGACCCAAAGTTTACCATATCACTACATTTTCATATATATATTTATATATATTTATATATTTGTCATAGGTCTATTAGATCCATCTGTTCCTCCTACCCTAAGGAATGGCTAATATCATCACTTTTTTTGAATTTTTTTACCCCCCCTCCGTTTTCTTAATCAGACACTTGCTGGTTTTTGTAAATTTCTGGGATGTCGATGCCCTCGACCTCCCTCCGCCCCCTATTTTTGCTTTTCCAGAAAATATAAACACCTGTGGAATTTGAACACCAACAAAAACTGTCTTTTTTTTTTTTGTTATTTTGTTGTTTGTTTTTTTTTGTTCCCCCCCGAAGTACACTTTTTTATTATTGCAAGTATACAATTTTTAAATTAAATAGGTTTTTTTTTTTTTCCAGGCTTACAAATTCATAATATTTTTTTTTTTCTCAAAAGTTTAGGCACAAATGCATTGATCCACGGCGTGGAGTAGATTGCCATTCACTGTCACTGGGACGTACTGCTCCGAACATTCTGCGGGATACTCGGAGAGTCCTCCTTCTTCTAGTGTAGGGAATGCGTCTGTAATGCATAATATCTACTCAGACTTGTCTGGTTTTATTTTACAAAAAAAAAAAGGGTCACGGGAGAAATGTTTATCGTGGGTTTAAGATAATACAGCTGTTAAGGAAGTGGCTTCTTGCCTAAATGAAGAAATGCAAAAAAAAAGACTCGGACCTGAAATGACAGAAAAGAGGAAAACTCAGCATTAGCGAGGAGTGGGGAGACAGTCACCGTCAAAAGATATTAAAATAAATAAATAAAACACAAATTGAAAAATTTTGGCATATTGCTTTAAAAGAAATCGATCAACAAGAGTTGAGAGAGAGAATAAGAGTTGTTGTCCTATGTGACGTTACATGGACTAGGGATATTTCAAGCCGTGCACCTGTGTGACATAACATGACCGGGCATATAATGAGCCATGCATCTGTGTGACATCACATGACCAGGGATGTATAATGAGCCCTGCATCTGTGTGACATCACATGACCAGGGATATATCAAGCCGTGCACCTGTGTGACATCACATGACCAGGGATCCAATGAGCCCTATATCTGTGTGACATCACATGACCAGGAATGTAACGTACTGAGCACCTGTGTGACATTACATGTCCAGGGATATATAATGAGCCATGTAACTGCGTGACATCACATGACCAGGGATGTAACAAGCCATGCACCTGTGTGACATCCCATGACCAGGGATAGAATGAGCCGTGCACCTGTGTGACATCACATGACCAGGGATAGAATGAGCCCTGCACCTGTGTGACATCACATGACCAGGGATATAACAAGCCGTGGACCTGTGTGACGTCACATGACAAGGGATATAATGAGCCCTGCACCTGTATGACATCACATGATCAGGGACAGTTATTTGTCCACAGGAAGTACACAATGCTACTTTCCTCCAGAAACAGCTCCTCTCCTGACCATGGGTAGTGTATTGTATTGCAACTAATCTCCATTTATTTCTATACAGCTGAGTTGCAATACCACCACTGACCATGGCTTGGTGTGGCGCTGTATATCTAAAAAAATCATTTTTTCAGCAATAACTTTAAAGTGACCCTCTCCCTGGAAGACAAGATTTGAGTGTACATTAGGTATAAGGAATCAACATTCCTGATGCCCTCCACCACTGCTCCTCATAATTCACCTTTCCCATAAGGTCACTCCAAAAACTGTAGCTTACTTCTGGAAGCTTCCTATAAATCACAGACACGCCCCCTTTACTTCCCTGAAATGCAGCAATGGAGGGGGCGTGTCTGTGACTTACATGAAGCTTCCATCACAGCAATTTTTAGGAGAGCCCTCATGACAAAAGAAGAAATATTATTCCCCTCTCTTTTGTGTCAAGGTTTGACCCAACTTTTTATCAAAATAGAAAGATGATGGGTCCCATTTTTCCCAAATGTCTCGTCTAAGAGGCCTGAATAAGTGTACTGAGAATTTTTGTAAATATTTTGGTAAATCTTGCCTTTTTACATCTGTCCCAAATGATTTGATGCATCCCCCATTCCAACATGGGGTCCTGAAAGAGACAAGGGTGAAGGGTCCGAGGAGACTTTCTCTTCTTCCCTTCGCTTTAGACATGCTGCTTTAGGATTTAGATTTCTTTCTGCAAAAATAAATAAAGAAATACAATTAATTCACAACATTAAAACATTTTAAGGGATTGCACAGCTAAAACAATCTTGTGTTATCCATCCGATTAGGGAACCCTAAATCTCTCTGGAGGACTCTGTACTATTCAGCATTATACAGACATCCCATTGATATGAAAGCAGGAAGTGTAATACCTAATCTCTCCTGTGGTGGTGCTGTTGGGAAACCGAATAATTACCGCTACGTTCCCCAAAAATTCAGCTGATAACCTTGAGCCCAAGTAAGACAATCTACTTCTTGACAAAAAGGGATTGTACGTAGCAGAGATGTCCTTTTATATTTAAAGGGGTTTTCTCAATCAAACAATTAAGGCCCTATCCACAGGATAACGAGGTGTCCCATGGCGTCCAAAGTACCTCCATCGGACCCCTTGTCACTCCCCAAGATGAAAGGAGCAGACGGCCACGCATGTCCATTCTGCTCCAGTCACTTGTACGGAGCTGATGGAGATTGCCGATAGCCGCTGCCAATCAACTGCTGCCAGTCGCTCCATGTAGGTCAAAAAAGTGGTGGGGGCTTCAGATTGCAGTATATGGAGTGTGGCTGCCAGTCGCAGACCCCGTATAAAAAAAAATCAAAGCTCTGGCCTCTACAAAGGTAAGTTGTGAACACAAAATTTTACCAAAATTTTATTCAGCAGCAATTCTCTAGATTTTTTCTAGATTTGGCTCCAGTATCGTACCTCGGACTTGCTGCTCTAGGCTGAGTATGACGGCTACGGCTTGATGTAGTATAAGAAGCTTGGTCTGGGGTTTGTCGCTCTTCAGGTGTAGCTGGACCATCCTTCCCAGCTCCTTGAAGGCCTCGTTGATGTCGCGCACCCGTAGGCGCTCGCGGGCGTTGTTGGCCATCCTTCTCTCTTTTTCCCTCTCGGCTTTCTGCTCCGGTGTTAGATCCTCATCATCGTTATTGCTGAGGAATAATGGAGAGGTTGAAATAAATACTCAGAGAAGATGAAAGGCAGAGGATAGTGGCATGAAAACACAGTTAAGTAACATATATGGTATAACATAGGCAGGGATCAACTCTGAGGGTAGCTATATAGAATTGCCTCAACGAGTAGTAATATACCAGGTTACTTTTTAAGTCACACCCGTGCTGATATTGGATGTAAAGAGATATTATTTTTAAGTTTCAGTTCCTGCTTCACAGCAGGTGACTGCGCCCCTAATGCTGCCACCCATTTTCCATGTGGTGCTGCCTGAGGCAAGAGGGTCAACTCTCCCCATGTATGGTCCACCTCTAAGTATAACAGTGTAAAACCTGGTGTAGTAACATTTATAGTGTATTGTAGTTAAATCTTAAGGGCAGAGCTTGTAGGCCTAAACAACTGCTATAAAAGCCCTGAAATAGTCTTAATTCCTGGAACATCCCAGGAACTGTGACTATTTCCTCCCTTACACCACCTCCACACCAAGTGGGAGTGCCTGTTTTTGGCTTTTGGCCTTACATGTTGTGCACCACAATTATTTATAGTTTTATAGACTATTTCCTACTTGTCCAGCAGGAGGGGAGAAGGTTATTTGGGAAAGGGTGTGGCATGTGGTATAAGGGAGGGGCCAAAAATGTAGCAATGTGACAAAGTCACACATATTGGATGTAAAGAGACAGCAGGTGACTGTGCCCCTAATGCTGTCCTCATCTTAATGCTGCCTGAGGCAAGAGGCTCAACACTCCTCATGGATGGTGCACCCATGAGTAAAGTAATATAACAACTGGTATAGTAACATTTATAGTTTATTATAGTGAAATCTTAGAGGCAGATTTATAAGGGTTTTTAGGCCTAAACAACTGCCATATAAGCCCTGAAATAGTCTTAATTCCTGGAACATCCCAGGAACTGTGACTATTTCCTCCCTTACACCACCCCCACACCAAGAGGGAGTGCCTGTTTTTAGCTTTTGGCCTTACATGTTGTGCACCACAATTATTTATAGTTTTATAATAGTGAAATCTTAGAGGCAGATTTATAAGGGTTTTTAGGCCTAAACAACTGCCATATAAGCCCTGAAATAGTCTTAATTCCTGGAACATCCCAGGAACTGTGACTATTTCCTCCCTTACACCACCCCCACACCAAGAGGGAGTGCCTGTTTTTAGCTTTTGGCCTTACATGTTGTGCACCACAATTATTTATAGTTTTATAGACTATTTCCTACTTGTCCAGCAGGAGGGGAGAAGGTTATTTGGGAAAGGGTGTGGCATGTGGTATAAGGGAGGGGCCAAAGATGTAGCAATGTGACAAAGTCGCTGATGCTGTATGATAAACCCGGCGTAGTCTGTCTGGATGTACTTTACACTTTGTATTTGGTGCATTAGTTTACGCCCCCTTTCTACAGGG
Source organism: Engystomops pustulosus (assembly GCA_019512145.1). NCBI lineage: Eukaryota > Metazoa > Chordata > Amphibia > Anura > Leptodactylidae > Engystomops > Engystomops pustulosus. Next base: position 313,737,276 of record CM033641.1, on the reverse strand, counting down.
CCACACCCCTTTTGTCATACAAACTATGAAATTTCCAAAAAAAAATTCTTTATAACTATCATACACGGCATTTCAAAAACAATCATAAACATGCAATAATATTACAGGTTAGACAATGTATGTGCTCCCATGACAACACTCCCTGTCTGGACTCTCCAACATCCGTTATTCGGGTTTAATAAATATTTTTAATGAAATAAGGAATTGCTATGAGCCGTCAGAGTACAGGAAGTGTTGTCATAGTCCCGACTTGATATTTTTCAGTAAGAAGCGTCAGGTTGAGCACATTGATTATGGAGAGGAACCACTCGGAGGGTCCATCGTATTTTGGATACATTGTATACCAAACGCACATTCCGCTCAATGCAAAGATGTACTCCACAAGTAACGGTGCACCGCGTGGTACCGGCACCATCGTGTATCAGTTGCCTTCCGTATTCCTCAGAGCATACAGATGCAGCAGAGCTGAGTTTGTCATTTGACTCAGAGAGATTTGTCTCAAATACTGTAAAGCACTGCGACATCAAATCGCAAGCTACTGGAAAGGAAAGGGTGGATCCCGTACGCTACATATTGTATTTCTATATTATGTAAATCTATATGAACTCCTCCTCTCCGTGTCTATATGTAGACTCCGTTGCATTGGTGTAGTGACAGGATAAGGACTACTACTCCCAGCTGCACAACCATAGTATGGATATCCCTGCTTTCCTGTATGATGTCATTTGGAGTCTAGAGGATGAGCCCCAGACACAAGTTTTGGGTTTGATTCCAACTATAATCCTCACCTGACAAACTCAGCTCTGCTACATCAGTATTATACTACACACCCACAAACCCTGACACTACAACCCTGGGTGACAGTGCTAATACTGGATGAACATCTGACTCTGTAGGTCGTGGGCGTCTAGGACTGGGCCGCCGCCGCGGTCCTGCTGGGTACAAAGTTGTACCCTCCTGCCTCCCTGGGGGGCGCTACACTTGCTACAGATGTTGGATTTCTAGTCTGACATTTAGTGACCCAGCATGCCGCAGGTTTGACTTTCAGATAAAAGCGCCACAGAGCGGCGCCGTCCCGTAAGTGGCGCCGGTGCCAAAATATTGGAGTGAAACCGTGCCAAGTAACACCCGCACAAAAGTGCTGGTGCTGACCCAAGAGTCCTGGGAGCTTTGAGCCCAAAATAGTAAAGGGGGATTGCCAGAAGGAAGAAGCTTTGGGGGATGCTCAAAAACATTCAGTTTTTGTTAAAAAGGAACTTTAAAAAAAAAAGTCACTCAAGAATTAATAAGTTTTGAAAACATGAGATGAAGAGGACTCGAAGTGTGTGAATAGCGGCCTATACTTCCCCCACTAACATCTGCAAGGTGTGAGCCTGACCATACCAATGTCTGTGTTGTTAGTAGCAGCAGAACTGTGAAATGTATATTTTAGCATTGTAGCTCGGCTGGAGGTCTGTCCTCACACTGCTGTGCTCTTAGTTTTCTGCAGACAGTGGTATATGTTGCCCCTAGAGAGATGTGTAATCAGACCTTTGTGTATGCTGTTAGTAGCAGCAGGACTGTGAAATATGGATTTATATCCCAGGATTGTAGCTTCTCCAAGTGCACTGTGGGCGTTTCCTTACACTGCTGTGCTCTTAGCTCTCTGCATCAAGTGCTATGTATTTTCCCTGGAGACATGTGTAACCATAGCTTTGTGTATTCTGCTAATAGCAGCAGGACCTGGAGACATGTGTAACCATAGCTTTGTGTATTCTGCTAATAGCAGCAGGACCTGGAGACATGTGTAACCATAGCTTTGTGTATTCTGCTAATAGCAGCAGGACTGTGAAATATGGATTTATATTCCAGGGTTGTAGCTTCTTAAAGAGTGTCTTTACACTACTGTGTTCTCATCTGTTAGCATTACGCTTCTCTTGTGCCCATCCCCTCTGCTCTGAGTAAAAGCTATAGCTTTAAATCAGAACAGGGGAAAGGGGGTTTTGGAACGGATAATGTATAATTAATGCACTTAATTAATGCGCTTGGAGAAGCCACAATCCTGAAATATATAAATCCATATATCACAGTCCTGCTGCTACTAACAATATACACAAAGGTATGATTATAACACTGGCATAATATAACACTGGCCACAGAGAGTTGAGAGCATATTAGTAGGTGGAGAAGCTACAATCACGGAACATAAATCCATATATCACAGTCCTGCTGCTACTAACAACATACACAAAGATATGATTACACAGATCTACAGGGCTAATCCTGCTCCTAGCTGAGAAAGGGAGACTATTGTATCCAGTCTAGACAATGCTATGTGAGCTAAACAGCCTGGACTCTACACTGATACCATTTAGAAACCTAGAAGATATATCTGTGCACCTGATGCTGATGCTAGTTTGTATCACGCTGGAGCAGTTTAGCTCACAGAGCATTGTCTAGACTAGATACAATTGTCTCCACTTAACAGCTGAGAGCAGGACTAGCTGTGTACAGAGTCACTGCCTCTGAATGGAGACAATTGTATCCAGTGTAGACAATGCTCTGTGAGCTGAACACATCAGCAGCAGTTGCGCAGGTCTCTCTGCTGGTTTGTTACATTGTATCAGTCTGGAGTCCAGGCAGTTTAGCTCACAGAGCATTGTCTACACTGGATACAATTGTCTCCACTTAACAGCTGAGAGCAGGAACAGCTAGGTACTGGGTCACTGCCTCTAAATGGAGACAATTGTATCCAGTCTAGACAATGCTCTGCGAGCTAAACACATCAGCAGCAGCTGCACAGATCTCTCTGCTGGTTTGTTACAATGTATCAGTCTGGAGCTGAGATTTCAAAAAGGATTAGATCTGACAATGAGGCGGATGGATAGACACATGTGACAATGGAGCGCGGTGCTGGATGTGACAGTACATGCCTGACATGAGGGCGCACATACTACACCCTCCGCTTCCACCAGGCAAATCCGCCACCAGTGGACACAAATCCGTGGTCTCTCCATAATCCGTTCTGTTCACTTCATCGAAATCCAGTGAAGGAATTAAATGAAGCGACACTACTACATCCTGTTACCTAGATCTTGACCTCGTAATTGATTTGACATCCTTCTTGTCATCATCTAATCTCTTGTCATCGGATTTGGAGTCTTGAAGATTTTCGTCTCCTTCTTCATCTGATTTGATTTCCGAGCTTCCCGGAGACACGCTCTGTCCTTGTAGACCGGCTGAGAGGCCTAGAAGACAAGAGAACGCGGCGTTATATGTGAGGTCTACAGGAATATGGAGACGGGGGAGGAATTAGGGATGTAGCAGAGCTGAGTATGTCACGCGAAGTAACAATAAGTAATATAAGGTCATGTAAGATTTAGGGGGTCATTTATCTTTTTTTTCCCCTTGCCGTTGGGGTTTTTGTGCCTTTTTGCTGTGTAATGGCTCTTTTGCGCCTATTTTGCGCCTCAATTCGCTGTGTTTTGTTGTTGCGCCCAGTTTGTCATTACATTGCGCCTCTTTCCAGATGTTTGTGCCTGATTTATTATACTATTGCGCCTATATGGGCGCAAATAATTGTGCAATAACACGCCAGTCCTGACCGTGCTTAGGAAAGACAATGGTATGATTTGCACAACATATTTCGCCTTTTTTAAAATTTGAGCCTAATAAGGCACGAAAAAAAAACTAAATTTGACCAAAGAGCCAAAGCAACAAAGACAAATGAGGTGCAAAAAATAGACTCACAACAGGCGCAAAAAGAGCTCAGAGAAGAGGGAAATAAGATAAATGACCCCCACATTGTTTTAAATAGGACTGGACATTATAATATCTAAAGGTTTCTTTCTTAAAAACTGCAAATCCCCTGGCTCTCAGCACTCAATTAAAGTCACTGAATTAAAGGTAATGTGTCAGCAATGTTGACCATGCAGACTGCAGCCAGTGTAAGGTATTGTCCCTGGAGAGATGCGAAATCATAGCTTTGTGAATGTTGTTAGTAGCAGCAGGGCTGTGATATATGGATTTATATCTCAGAATTGTAGCTTCTTCAAGTGAACTGGGAGCGTTTCCTCACACTGCTGTGCTCTTAGTTCCTTGTATTTAACTGCATCACAGGGAACCCTGTCCTAAAGGGGCCCCCTGCATGTAGACTTTTGTGGGCACAGAACATATTGCTCCTTTTATACCCCTTAGTGGAATGTTAGGGTGAAGATGCTGATCATCTCTCTCCTGTCTGTATATCTATCATCTATCTGTCTAGTTGTTATCTCCTAGAATTTGTCTATTTCCTATCTATATATAACTGTCTATATATATTTATTTTTGGCTTTTAGACTATTTATCTATACATTTTCTATCTCCTATCTATTATCTATCTATCTAGGAATCGTTCTTCTATCTCCTCCTGTATGTATCTCTTATATCTACCTTCTATCTACCGTATATATTGGGCCACATTTATCACTTTTGTGCGCCTAAGTGTAGTAGTTGCGCCTAAATTCGGGCGCACTGTTTTGCCAGAATTATCACAAGCTACAACCATCTGTGATAAGTATATTTTCTGCCTCTTATTAATCACTTTACTTTAACACAGTTTAGGCGCAGTTTAGGCGCAATGTTAGATTCGGCACTTACATGTGATCCTGCTACAAGCTCCTCTCTGCTTCTCCCACAGCCCAGGATGAAGATAACACTCACAGCAGCACCCAGGTGTGTGACACCCAGCACCCAGTGACCTCCTCAGCAGGGGCTTCTCCTAGAGGGGATCCCCCAGTGCTGGTCTCCTGCTGCACCCCTGTAATTCTGCACAATATCCCCCTCAGACACTGTGCAGAATTACATGGGGGACACTTGTTTGCAGTATCTGCAAAATTCTGCAAGCTTCTGCAAACTTGTGCAAACTTCTCTTCTCTCTTGCTTTGAGCTCAGCGTTTTGCAGAATATTTTGTAAATAGAAGGTGATGAACTGTAAATAGAGTCTGCAGCTCCTGTCTGTAATGTATCTAATGTATCTATTATATGTTCCAGTGTCTGCAATGTATCTAATGTATCTATTATATGTTCCAGTGTCTGTAATGTATCTATTATATGTTACCATGTGTTCTGCAGTGTATCTATGTATTCTATTATATGTTCGCAGTGTCTGCAGTGTATGCTAATTATCTGAAATTATATGTTCCAGTGTCTGTAATGTATCTAATGTATCTATTATATGTTCTAGTGTCTGCAGTGTATCTAATGTATCTATTATATGTTCCAGTGTCTGGCTGAGCTCTGCTGCTAGAAATGAGCTCTTCTGCAAAGGGGCTCAGTGCTTTCTTCTCAGATAACGCCACCTTTGGGCTGGAGTGTTTTTGCGCCCGTTTTTGCGCCTAAATGCAAAAGTCGCACGTGATGAATATCATTAGGCGCAGCAAAACATCTGGAAATGAACGATAGATGAGGGAAAGGTGGTTATTTTAGCTGCGCGGCTAATTTGACGTTTAATCGCAAAAATGGCGCAAAAACGGTGCGCCTAAACGAAAAGGCGCAAAAACAACAGAAAAAACAAGTGATAAATGTGGCCCATAGTCTACTTTATATTTCTACTTCTATAAATCTCTATCATCTTTCATCTTTACCTTCTATCAGCCATCTCCCTCTCATCTGTCTCCTATATAATCCTCCTACAGCCCCATATTACAGATACTTACCTACTACTGGGTGTAACTACAAAGTGTTATTATTGTGCAGGGATAAAGGAGCCTCTTACTCCTTATTTTATTTTGGGGCCCCACTTTTAGTTTTGCCCAGGCCCCCACTTTGTCTAAAAACTGCCCTGCTGGGGACAATATATAGCATTGAATGCTGAGTGCTAAAAGCACAGCAGTGTGAGGACACGCCCTCAGTGCACTTGGAGAAGCTACAATCCTGGAATATAAATCCATATATCACAGTACTGCAACTACTAACGACATACAGAAACGTCTGATTACACATCTCTCCAGGGACAATACCAAACACTGCCCTAAAATGTTCATGATCAATTCTACTATCAAAATCAGGGCTGCATGGTGGCTCAGTGGTTTGCACTACAGCCTTGCAGCGCTCATGTCCTGGGTTCAAATCCCATCCAGGTCAACATCTGCAAAGAGTTTGTATGTTATTTAGGTGTTTGCGTGGGTTTCCTCCAGGTCCTCCGGTTTCCTCCCACACTCCAAAACATACTGGTAGGTGATTAGATTGTGAGCCCCATTGGGGACAGGGACTGATCTAGCAAGCTCTGTGTAATCTGTGTGTGCTATATAAAATAAAGGAATTAATTAATTCCCTTTAAATTATAAAATCTATTTTCCTTGTCGTCACCACTAGGGGAGCTCACTGTTTACATAGATATAAATCCCTCATTATGTATGCAGTGAGCTCTGGAGCAACCTCTAGTGGTGGCAATTGGAATCCAGAATAACATTTCTGTCTGTGCAGAGGCTTTGGTATGTAGCCCTGTACATTGACCAACCCAGCTCTGTTATAACAGCACAACCAATACTGTATGTACTTTTCCCAGATAAACCTACCTCTCACCTATGATCTATCTATGATCATCTTAAAGTGACTAATTTGTATATTTCCCAATGCGATAAAGTTATTACCTCGATATGGATCCTGGCTGGGGTTTAGGTCGGGGGACGTGGCTGACTGTACGGGTAACTGCGGCACCGACACCTGATTTGGCACAAGTGAGTGACTCCCTCGTAGACTGTCCTCTCTGTGAGATCCCACCTAGCAAGGAAACATCAAAAGGGTTAATAAATTGCTACCTTTATAGTAAAATGTGTTACTTTGCGACTTCTTTCTGCTGGTGAATGTAAACTGTTGGCATAACATCTAAATGGTTAAAGGGGTTGAAAAACGTGGAGGCTTTCTTCCAAAAACAGCGCCACACCTGGCCATGGTTTGTGCAGGTATTGCGGCTCAGCTTTATAGAAATGAACGGAGATTAGTTGCAATACCACACACCACCCATGGTCAGGTGTGGCGCTGTTTCGGAAGATAAGAGCCATGTTTTTTAACTTCGGGAGAACCCCTTTAAATCCGAATTTCTGAAGGTTTGTTACAGTCAAAACCAGCAAGTGCCGCAACGTCGAATACTAATGACACCCAATGACATAATCGGACAGAGAGCTAATGTGAATAAAGCCTGGAGAGTAAAGGATTGGCGCAATTACAACAAACCCTCAGCTCCGAAACCTATTTATTGCGAGTGGGAACGTTTTCTTTTACGGACATCAAGCAGAAATCTTGAACTTGGTAAAAAAATAAAAAGTGATACATTGTTATAGACGTGTAGAACGCTCACATTCTAGAATGTACAGTAGGTTCCCCTGTGGTTGCAGCAGTGATGCACTAGAGGGAGCTCCTGAGCTGTGTATCCCCGGCTGTGTGCACAGCACTTAACACTCGCTTCGCTGCAGCGCTGCATATTTAGTGACAAATATGGAAGAGTAACTCAGGCAGGTAAAACGTCAAATTGTCTCCCTGGGTGCTGCAGTAGAGCGCACTGATTCGTACCAATCTGTCTTCTATCATGTCCGCCAACAGATCTGACAATTATCTTAATGCCCATATGCTTAATTGTGGGCTTCTCAATTCCCCCATTGCTATCAGAAACCCTGCAGGATTTTCCAGTTGGCATCAAGATTTTGTTTAAAAAAAAAGTAATTTTTTTTTCGAAATTTTGGTTTGCCAACTTTTAATCCTACCCATTACAAAAATAAAAAAAAAATATTCCTGGTCTGTCGCAATGCTAGAGCGTCCTCCGGTGCTCTAAAGTTCTAATACTGTCCCAATATTGTTTCCCAATTCTGTGTTCTACTCCAGAGGTCCGGCAAAAGACAGCCCACTTTGGTGACTATGGGGCCTATAGGGTTAAAAGAGGGTGGATCCCACAAAAGTTTTTAATCTTATTCAAAAATTACAAAAATATTCATGGGCTGACAGTACTACAGGATCTCTCCGCGAGTCCAGGTTCTAATCAAATATTGGATTTTACCCCAGAGGTCCAGCACAAGACAACCCACTGTGGTGACTATGGGGTCAATAGAGGTAATGGAGGAGGAGCCCCAAAACAGTTTTTAATCTAATCCAAAAATATTTCAGGTTGACAGCACAACAGGCTCCTCCGTTGGGCTGAGGTTCTACCCCGGGGGTCCAGCAGAAGACAACCATGTTTGTTGACTATGGGTTTTATGGGCTTAATAGAGGGTGGACCCCACAAAAGTTTTTTATCTAATCCAAAAATTATGAAAATATTCCTGCGTTGATGGTACTAGAGGATCCTCCGTTGAGTCCAGGTTCTAACTCAGAACTGTGTTCTATCCCAGAGGTCCAGCAGAAGACAACCCACTGTGGTGACTATGGGTTCTGTGGAGTCAATGGTTTGTGCCCCCCGCCCAAAAAAAATAAAAAATCTAATCCTATTACAAATAAAAACGCCAAAAATATTCCTGGGCTGACAGTACTAGAGGATCCCCCGGTGGGCCAAGGTTCTGACCCAAAACTGTATTCTACCCCAAGAAGTCCGGCACAAGACAACCCACTTTGGTGACTATGGTGTGTATAGGGTTAATAGAGGGTGTGAAAGTGTTATCTTAAGGTGGGGTTCCAAGGAGCTGCAATCTGAAAATCTGGATACATTTGTATCAAGTCTGGTCTGTTCAGAAGAGCAAAGCCCAAAACCGGCGACGGGGCCTTTAAGAAAGTTCCAATAAACATTCCCAAATTTTCAGGAAATTGCACCATTTTTTGGGGAAATTTCCCTGATATGAATAAAAGCCGATGTGAGTTAACATAAAAAAAATGAATAAAAATTAATTAGTATTTTTTCCCGTTGTTGGGATTTGGTATCACACGGATTTCTCAGATTATCGGTTTCGTATCCAGCTGCCAGACCTTCTTCTATCCTAATCCCCCCATCTGTAGTGTACAAAAATAAAAAAAACATTAAAAAAAACCCATAAAAAATAACATATATATAAAAGCGTATAACGCATGGGCTGGGAACGTCTCCTTCTAGCTGCATTATTAATTATCCGCCATAATTGAAGGATCTGTTACAGTGTAATCTACTTAGCGCTAATACGACAGGTAGAGCCACGCCGACGCCGCACACGGAAACTTCCAAAGTTTCTTCTGCAAAAACAATTCATCCCTAATAGAGGAGATTAGTTTCTGGCCCAAACACCTGGCGAGATAAAATCAGCGAGGAAAGAAGGAAAGAAGGTTGTTTTTAACATTTTAATTAACTGGGAATAAGATTTTGTTTGTAGTGGGAAAAAAAAACCGAGAGAACAAGAGTCAAGGTCTGAGGCGCGGAGGAGGAGACGCTGAGACAGCGCACAACTTCTGTCCTCTTATCACCGCAGATACTCCTCACCCCCATCTACCGGAACTCTCAGATAATTCACTATTATATTTCATTGGCCCTTGATGAGCCCGGGAGAGAGGGGAGGGGGGAGAGGGGGCACATCACAAATTAAAAAATAGTTGTAAAAGTCTGCAAGGACAAGCGAAACGCAGATATATCTTTCTTTCTCAACTATCTATCTATCTTTAAGCAGGCATTTTTGCCAAGCTTTTTCCAGTCCGGCCCGTAATGAGTGACTAGGTCCCTTAAGTTATATATACCACTGCACACTGTCGTCTATAAGACATTTTAGTACATGTACTGTATATTTACTGACCCGATTTTGCCAGTCGTTTATGCATATATGAATGTTGCGATTCCCTTTTTCAATATGGCCACGTCTCACTCCACTCTACTCTCTACGCATGCGCATACTCAGTTGACTTCCGGTCATGCGCAGTAGAGTCTTATAGACGCGAACAGGTATACTATCGCCATTATAGAGATAGAGAGACGCCGGACACGGGTAATCAGTTCTAATCCTTGCTAGTACTGTATACACATGAATTCTAATGTATATTTGATGTCTATTTATAATGCACTAGCACTTTACTTACGTCACTGCTGCTACTCTAATTGATCCTGTATTCACACATTTGATTATGATGTCACGTTTGTAAACCCTCCTACCAGGGGGTATATAAGTTTGCCTATTTGTATTTGCACACTGCTTGAAAAAGGTGATAAACACCGAAACGTCAAGCCGGTTTTGGAATAAACCCTTCCAATTTTTTCACTTTATATCTGGAGTGCTGCCTCTGTTTTTTGGATATCTATCTATCTATCTATCTATCTATCTATCTATCTATCTCATATCTATCTATCTATCTATCTATCTATCTATCTATATCATATCTATCTATCAATCTATCTCATATCTATCTATCTATCTATCTATCTATCTATCTATCTATCTCATATCTATCTATCTCATATCTATCTATCTCATATCTATCTATATCATATCTATCTATCTATCTATCTCATATCTATCTATCTATCTATCTATCTCATATCTATCTATATCATATCTATCTATCTCATATCTATCTATCTCATATCTATCTCATATCTATCTCATATCTATCTCATATGGGGGGAGGAGGGGGGGGCACATCACAATTTACAAAATCGTTGTATTTGTAAAGTCTGCAAGCGGACAAGCGAAAACGCACGATATGATTTTCTTTCTCAACTATCTAGCTATCTTGAAGCAGGCCATTTTGCCGATAGCTTTTTCAGTCGGCCCGTTGTAATGAGTGGACTAGGTCCTCTTAGTTATAATACACTGCACACTTCGTCATAGCTAAGAATTTGATACGTTACATTATTTCTGAATACCCGATTTTGCCAGTAGTTATGAAGTTTCCATATAATGAACGTTGCGATCCCTTGTTTCATATTGGGCCCGTCTCACTACCACTACTACTCCTACCGCCCAATAGCGCAATACTCAGTTGACTCCGAGTCGTCTGCGCCGTAGTAGCTTTAGAGGAATCTATGGTCGCCTATACTACGCGCCAGTTAGAGCATTATTAGAGATAGAGAGACGCCGCCGGCCCCGGGTATCCCCGTTCTCTCTGCTCGCTAGTTTACTGATTTCCATGCATTTCTAATTTATGTGCGCTAATTTAATGCACTAGAGTACTTCGTTCACTGCTGCTCTCCTTGACTCCTGTCTTCCCACACCTTGCTCTGATGTCCCTGTTGTAAACCCTCCCACCAGGGGGGTGGTATGCTCCGAGGTGTATGTTTGCGGCCACACTGCTGCCAAAAAGGTGATACAACCACGGAAAGCGTCAACCGGGCGGTTTGGAAGAAAACCCGGCCAAGGGGGGCAGTGGAGAAGCGGGGGGGCGCCGCGGGGGGGGGGGAGAATCGTCGAGCGAAGCTGAGCTAGGACGGTAGCGGAGCGGACGCAGACGAGCGAGCGAGCGAGGAGACGAGAGCAGAGCATAGAGAGCGACGAACAGAGCGAGCGCGAGCGAGCGAGCGAGCGAGCGATTAGAGGAGCGAGCGAGCGCAGGCTAGGCGCGTCGAGCGTTCATCAGCTGATGAAGCGCGTCATAGCGAGCGGGAGCAGGAGCAGTAGCGAGCAGATAGCAGAGCATAGGAGCGATTCATCGCGATAGTCTCTATCTATAATCGTATTCTATCTATCTGCAATCTATCTCGCATCTTCATACTATCTCACTCGATCTTCAGATCTATGCACAGCTAATCTATAGCTATTCTATCATACATCTTATTCTCTCATACTATATATCTATTCATACTATCGTTTTAAATCAAGGAGTTACCAAGCACAATTATACCACACATAAAATAACTACAGCTGGGTCCCACTCAGGACACCCGACTTTTGAAGCAGTGACCCACAGTTTAGACGAGAAGGACCCCCCATCTGCCCTCTGTGACCTCTGTTACTATAGTCCAGCTTGCAATGATCAGGATTGTAAGGCTTGTAATGCATAAGCTTATTGGGACAAATCCTGGCTCCATTACAGCTAAAACATTTTGAAACTCCAATTCAAAAAAAATTGGTCTGGAGCAACAATGATAAAAATATACACGTTCGTCGCTTACATACAAATGTTAACCTAAGAACAACATGATGGAACCTATCTTGTATGTGAACCGGGGGACGTTTCTGTATATATATACACATCCTATAACATTTGTATACGGTATAATCAACAATGAATCCATAAACATGAATACACTTCATATACACACACTTATATATTATACAATAAGAAATACCCAGCATCTACCACATACCCAGGACATAAATCTACATACAATATAGTCACACACAATTTACACAGAACAGTACCATATACACCATGAACAGCGACCTACACACACATACAGTAATTACCACCCTGTCACACAACACTCACGTCGCGGGGCCCCCTGACCTGTGAGCCCTAGGCAGCCGGGCATCTCTGATACTCAATGATACTTCCCAGCATCTACTCATATCTATCTCTTTCCTATCTATCTCTCTTCTATCTTTGTCGCTATCATCTATCTCATATCGATCTATTATGTATCTAACATTAGAATCTCCCCAGGAAAATAACAACAATTGTCGATTCCCCTCCATATTCTTACCATATCATTCCCTGTATGGACTAGATGGAGGGCGGGGGGGGCACTTTCTGCGATGTTAATAGGTGAAGAGTCTCCTTACATCCTAGGGGTAGGTGGTCATACAGATCCGAGCATGGCGGCAGATGTGGCTCTCAGCTAGCCTAGAGACAAAGGACCCCGCACAATGCCGGGGGGCGCTCCGCTCATCAGCTCCCAGTCATATGGCTTTGTCTATTGTCTCCATTCGTGAGGAAGACCCCAAAGTGGCAGGCTGGGTTCTAATACCCCCAGAGGAGACAAGCTCTTTAGTCCCTAATTAAGACTTTGACTTGTACAGAGACATGCGGTCCCCGAAGAGCTGAGTTTGTCAGGTGCATGGATCTACTACCCAATCTATGTAGCTGTGCAGAGATGAAGCTGGGTTTGGCAGTGCATGGATATCTTATACCCAATCTTATAAGATGTAGCAGAGCGCTGAGTTTGTCAGGTGCATGATCTAATACCCAATCTATAGAGATGAAGCAGTGCTGGGGGTTGGCGGTGCATGGATCTCATTACCCATATATAGTCGCCGCTGCTGAGCTTAGCGTAGAAAGCTTGAGGTTGTAGGTGCATGGATCTACTACCCAATCTTTGTAGATGTAGCAGAGCTGGGTTTGGCAGGTGCATGGATCTACTACCCAATCTATGTAGATGAGCAAGGCTGGGTTTGTCAGGGAATGGATAGGGCTTTTCCTCCTTTTGCGCCTAACCAATCTCTTATAGGATTGTCGAGAGCTTAGTGGTCAGGTGCCTCAGGGACTTACTAAACAATCCTATATTAGATGGTAGAGAGCTGAGTTTGTTCAGTGTGCATGGATCTACCCCCCCCCAAATCTTAGTAAATGCAGCAGAGTGGGGTTGTCAGGTGCATGGATTACTACCCAATCTATGTAGAGCAGCCAGAGCTGGGTTGTCAGGTGCATGGATCTACTCCCACTTGGTAGATGTAGCCGATGAGTTTGGTCAGGTGCATGGAGATATCTACCCAATCTTTGTGATGCAAGAAGTGCGGGTTTGTCAGAGCATGGCATCTATCTACCCAATTTTGTAGAGCAGCAGAGATGGTTGTAAGTTTCATGGATCTACTACCCAATCTTTGTAGATGCAGCAGAGCTGGGTTTGTCAGGTGCATGGATCTACTACCCAATCTATATAGATGTAGCAGTTTTGAATTTGTTAGTGTGAGCAGAAAAGCCCAGTATCAAGTTGGGTCAGATGTAGCAGAGCTGGATTCGTCATATCCTAGCCATGCTGGTTCAGATACAGCAGAGCTGAGTCCATGAGATGGTGTCTGTGGATCATATATATAGCAGAGCTTATAAAATGTAGCAATAAGTATAAGTATTTCAGATGCAGCAGAGCACAAATTGTAAAGCTACTTGAATCAAGTCATACATAGTAGAGCTGGATTTGTCAGATGCACCAGACCAACGTTGCAGATGTAGCTGTGCTAAATGTGTTGACACAAGTTTCTGAGATATTGCTAATTATGTGAATTAGAGTGAAAGTAGCTGAGTGATTTGAAAGGGACAAAAATACAGCCCCTTTAAAAATAAAAAAAAATTAAAAATTCTGTCCCATACCACAACGTTGGAAGTAACAGAAACATAAATGCTTCCCAAAAACATCTATGTGGTCCCTTGTTCACCCTTCAAAGAGAGGCAGAGCTTCGGTAGCTTGGAGGTAGCTCCTTGTAGGAGAAACTTTAACCATAAACCCCACCCCCTTTATCAAAGCCCCACCCCTGAGGAGTAAACTGCCCTATTTACACAAGGAGTAAAAAGAAAAACCCAGCCTGCTACATCTGTATAGGATTACTGGAAACCATTTCTATTATTTAAATATCCAGATAAAAGATTATATCTACAATGTAATATTAAAATAGAGTGATAAAAGTGAAAAAAAGTAAAAAAAAAATTAAAAAAAGCTAAGTCTACGTTCCAGCAGAATAATCTGGCTGTTCATTGTTGGTCTAAATTATTTCCAATGCTGCGGAGCCTTTCATCTCCCTCCTATATAATAATAGCTTCCATATGTCAAGTGGCTTTACTATAAATAAGATCAAAAGCAAAAAAAAAAAAAGAGATTTAATAAAAAATGACATTAAAAGTGGCATTAAATCTGTAGGGAAAAAAAAAAGTTCAACACTTCAGAAAAAAAAAAATCCCTTTAAGCAGCTTTTCCCTAATAGTGAGGCATTAAAGACAACAGAGATGGAAGTACAGACATGGAGGGGAGCGGGGGAAGGGGGCGCGTTCAAAGCGTAGCCTGACGGCAAGATAATACACAACAAATGAGAAACCCTGACGGACTACAAGTCCCAGAATGACTCCCTGATCTGTTCAGCATAATGTCCTGTGTATCTGTGGCCTCTTAATTCACCCAAATTAACAATTCTGTAGCATCTCCTCACTGCCATTACTCATGCTGTTCCTCTGTTATTCCTCCTGTTAATGCATGAATAAATGGTCATTACATTGATCTTGTTTTAGGTTGCGCCCTTGACACATGTAGTAGCTGAAGATCCTTTTTTTGTCTATAGAACTTTGTGCTGAACCTCTGTTATCCCTCCTGGAAATGTATGCATGAATTTACATCTGTGGGCGGCACAGTGGCTCAGTGGTTAGCATTACAGCCTTGCAGCGCTGGGGACCTGGGTTCAAGTCCCAAGGTCAACATCTGCAAAGAGTTTGTATGTTCTCTCTGTGTTTGCGTGGGTTTCCTCTGGGTCCTCCGGTTTCCTCCCACACTCCAAAGCATACTGGTAGGTGATTAGATTGTGAGCTCTTATGGGGACAGGGACTGATTTGGCAAGCACAGAGCAGCGCTGTGTAATCTGCTATATAAGTGAAGAATTATTATTATTTTCTGCGCCTTACAATCTCCCTTGCCCATGTCATGTCTGTTTTAGTAAAGACTTATATTCTACCTGAATCAATAATGTATTAATAATCAATAATGTAACAGATCTCTGCATTGTTCCTCTATTATTTATCCTGGAAATGTACAGATAACTTGCCATCAGCTCCCCCTATCGATAGATAAGTTTGTCATGTACATGTCTATTTAGCAACTATTTGTTTCCCCTTAACAAACACATACCGGTAATTAACAATGCTGCAGCATTTTGTTTTATAGAACTCTGTGCTGCACCCTCTGTTATTCCTCCTGGAAAATGAAATAATAACCTAAGCCATGTCCTTAACTATTCCTCTTGTGAGTATGGTATATGTGATATATTTTAGATCTGTAGATAATTCTATAAACTTACAATACATAATTTTTGCTATTTTTTTTTCTCTTAGGACTCTGTTATTCCTACTAATAGTACTAAATGTCCATTTTTATCACTAAATTGACAACTGACTAATAACTTGTGTCCGCATTGATTGCTCTTTTTTGAGGAAACACTTGTATAACCTATTAATAAACAATTTTGCATCATCCATTCATAAAACGTTACTATTATTTGTAAAGCGCTACAAAATTTGATGGCGCTATATGAATAAAGAATATTATTATTATTATTATTATTATTATTATTATTATTATTAGTATACAATGTTCCTCCGTTTTTCATTCTGGAAACCATAAAGTTCGCATTATCATTGTCCCTATCAGTAGGTTTTGACCCTGTTTTAGTTCTGTTCTTTATTCCCAACATATTTTAACACTTTATGAGAATAGGCAATAGGCTCTGTTATTCCTCCAGGCAATGAATGAATAAGCGGACACTGGGGCATTAATATTACTGTTGTCTTTGAGGGGAAATGTCAGTATTGGCAAATACTTGTAACTTATCATTTCTTCAGGAATGTTTCATAAAACTTTGTGCTGTTCCTCTGTTATGCCTCCTGGCAGTGTCTGAATGTGTGTTACTACACAGTCCGGATACTACTGGTTATGTCTCCGTCCAGTCCTTATTTTCCTCCTTACACTCCCGGTGTCCAGGCTAATCCATGATTTCTACATAACACACTGTGACGCTCACAGGAAGCTGCTGCTGCGGAAGTTTTCTTTGGCAGCGGTGGACCCTGATGTGATACGAAGGGCCGGCGTCCATCCCAGATTTTCTACTCCGGCAGAAAAATGATATTTTTGTGTTGATTCCTACTTGGAGCTGCCAGTAATTGTCAGAGCATCAGAGAGGAGCAGCTCCCAGGCCTCGGCGTGTTTGTGCTCCCTAAGGCCAGCTCCTTCCTATTTAATATAAGGAGGGATTTTTCCCATTTGGAGACCATTTGGGGAAGCGACCATATTGGGGGGATCATATAAGTACAAAGATCGGCTAATTACATGGCTCATTATGTGACTGTACACTTACCTAAGAAGTCTGTTAAAGGGGATGTCCACAAATAGCGCCACTCTTCTCTACTTTGCTTAGAGGAGAGCTTACCATAGACAGTCACTGTCTATATCAGGTCAAGACAGGGGGGAAACTGTCAGCAGGTGTGACCAAGTAGACTTCAGATAGTGTTCGCTATTGTCTCTGGTGAGATGTGCAATCAGAACTTTGTATATGCTGTTAGTAGCAGCAGGACTGTGAAATATGGCTTTATATTCCAGGATTGTAGCTTCTCTAAGTGCACTGGTTATGTGTCCTCACACTGCTAGGCTCTTTGCATTTCTCTGTATGTAGATCCTCCTCTGTCTCTTCCTCTCCACTCCCTTCCAGAGAGTTAAGTTAAGAGCACAGCAGTGTGAGGACATGCTCCCAGTGCACTTGGAGAAGTGACAATCTTGGAATAGAAATCCATATATCACAGTCCTGCTGCTACTAACAACATTCACAAATGTAAGATTACACATCTCTCAAAGGATAATAACCAGCACTGTGTGCAGAGATCACAGAGCACAAGAGTGTCAGGATGGGGGGAGGGGGGAATTAAGACCACCATGGGCCCTGTCTGGAGACACTTCCTATATCAGATACTAGAATCAGCTTTTTGAGGAATGGAGAATACGTCCCTTCTGCTGCTTTCACTCTGTGGTTTCATGACCTTTGGGGGACCTTCAAAGGTCCTGAAATGGCTCTTGTGTATTGAGAGTGGAACAGATAAAGAAGGATTTCTTTATCTTTGTCCTTCTGAGGTCATTAGGTGGGTGGTTGGCAGAGCACATCCCCAGTGTAATTGGAGAGGCTACACAGTCCTGCTGCTACTAACAACATACACGAAGGTGAGATTACACATCTCTCCAGGGACAACACCTAACACTGACTACAGAGAGCACAGAGCACAGCAGTGAAAGGACAAACCTGGAATCTAAATGTGAATGGACACTGCGCAATTCCACATTTTCCTTTTTGGGGGTGCTATAGTGAAATTATTCCATTAGCCTCAGTTACCTTCACAAAAATGGGCAGAATTCTCCCTGCGATTCCATTCGGAGCAGAGCTGTATATTAAGGGGACCCTCCAGACAAAACTTAAGACAATGGGGGTCATTTACTAAGGGCCCGATTCACGTTTTCCCGACGTGTTACCCGAATATTTACGATTTGCTCCGATTTTCCCTGTATTGCCCCGGGTTTTTGGCGCACGAGACTGGATTGTGGCGCATCGGTGCCGGCATGCACACGACAGAAATGGGGGGGGGGGGGGGGGGGGGGCACGAAAACCCGCCGGATTCAGAGAAAACCGCCGCATTTAAAAAAAAAAAATTGTCGCTGGACACGCACTTACCTTCACCAAGTATAGGATCGTGAACTCCGGCTGACCTGGGCAGACTTCAGCGCAGCAGCGACATCTGGTGGACGGCGGACGAACTATCTTAGTGAATCGCCGGAAGACCCGAATCCTCCACAGAGAACGCGCCGCTGGATCGCGAATGGACCGGGTAAGTAAGTCTGCCCCAATGGGGCTTATTCACTAAGGGTCTGCGGATCCCACTTTCGTCGGATTTTCCGTCATTTTTGGGATTTGCGCCGCTGGGACAGGTATTTAACAGGGGATTGGGTCACATGCGATCAGATTGTGGTGCAGCTGCGCTGGCTTTCATGCGGCAGAAATCAGGGGGCGTGGCCGTCGGACGATCCGACTCATGCGGTCTGAGTGTGGGATTAAACTTAGTGATCTTAGTGAATCGCGGCACAGTGCACTTTCGGACAGGTGCGCGTCAGGACAGGTAAGTAAATGTGCCCCAATCCCTTTAAGGGCATATCCACATGTAGCAGATTGTTACAGAAAGTTCTGAGACTGACCCTATATCCATGCAGAAAGCGATGTCCTAGCTGCTAATACAACCCCAATGGCAGGATTTTTTTTTTTTGCAATAAATCAGGTAATATAACCAATTCAGCTCTGCTACATCTGTACATTCAGTCTCCGTTACGTCAGCACAGCCGTATCGTATGCCGCGTATAGGTTACTCCGTGAAAGTTTCCCATTAGGCTGAGAACAGTCGGCGAGCATTCCAGCCTGTTCCCGAGCACCTGCTTTACTGATGATCTCAGCTCCGCTGCTCGAGATTTAGACATTTTCACAAAACAGCTTTTTAAACAAAAGCCAGCTGTTTCCGATCAAGGCTACAGGGGAAACAAAAAATCAGGGTAGACTGGCGGAAGAGGGGGGGGCGCTCACCCAGGGACAACAATTCTTCATACTCAAGTCCCACCCTACGACCGAAGTAAAAAAGAGTCATTGAAGAAAAAACAAAAAAAAACACAAAAATTCAAAAATATAATCAAAAAATGGACTCAAATCGGACCCAAAATGACTGGCGAAAGAGGGGATCGCTCACCCAGGGACAACAATTCTTCATTAGCTTCAAGTTACTTCCCCCACTTAACTACGGTAAAAGAGTCATTGAAGAAAAAACAAAAAAAAACACAAAAATTCAAAAATATATTAAAAAAAAATTTGGAA